>RCFS01000015.1:0-600000 GCA_004296355.1 Lepiota venenata
ACAAACGGGTTGAACAGAGGGTAGCCGCCGCTGTCAAACAGCTTAACAAAGGGAAGGGTAAAGCCAAAGTGGGTGGTCCATTGCTTGTGGATTTCACACTGCCGCCACTCTGGTTTAACGACACCACTAACTCCTTTTGTCTAGAAAAACCCACCGAAAGCTGGCAGCAGCACGGGGTCGAAGGCGAAGGGGAAGGCAACTTCCTCCAAGCGCGGCACCCGAGGTGGTGGCAAACGCCCCTCCAAGCGCGGCCCGAAAGGACCGAAGGGAGGCAGCCCCAACAAGAAGGGGAAGGGACGGGCCTAGTTGCAATGCAACGCACTACGGCCGATTACCGCCGGGGTGAAGAACCACCCCACTTTAGGTATGACGTTCCTTCTTCGTATCCCGACTGGCTACTTAAGGTACCCCTTCCGGTAGCAACGCGTTTCATTGTAGAACGGATTCCTATTGTAGTTTTAGAATCCATGCGCTACCGTTCTACAATACATATGATTAACTGCGACCTACCGAGTGATATAAGTATTCACTTAAGTGCTGGCATGAAATACATGCTGCCCGGTAAACCCAGTAAGGACTTAATTGTCCGGGCGTGGGACGATTTCGTCGATCGTCTCCGTTGGTCCTGCTTCTTTAAGGCCCAACAACCGAGTGATTACAAAGACGACTTCGATCCGGACTATCATCTTCCCAAGGCTCATCGCGAACCCGGGGAGATCTTAGATGGAGTCCTGGAGTTTGGCTTTGCACAAGGCCGTAGGGTCATTGATGAAATGATCTCTGATATGCCTAGCGTCGACGCGATGGTACCTCGCCACGAGCAGCGCGCTCTACAGGTCCCCATCACCAAACTCCGTAGCTACTTAACGTCTCATCAACTCGTCGTTTTAGCTACAGACAAAAACTTAGGTTGCGCAGTGGCTCCGCGCGCCTGGGTCGTTGAACAGTCTCGGAACATTCTGGCTGACGTGCGTTCTTATACGTCCGTCACGCCCGGGAAGGCTATGCAGCTTCTCGACGCCAAGAATGATCTGATGATTACGATAAGTGACTTGGCATCAACCTATGCCTTACAAAGTCAGCTGCCCCGCTTCTTCCGAAGCAAGCTTGATCGCGATCTTAATTCGATCGCGCGGTTCTATGTGATACCGAAGATTCATAAGAATCCTATCAAAGCGCGCCCGATCGTGCCGTGCCATTCGGTATGTCAGGGTCCGGCGGGGTTATTCGTATCCAAAAATCTCAAACCGATCATCCAATCGGCGCCTTTCATTATACATGGATCGAAAGATCTGGCGATAAAATTGAGTAAGTTGTCGCTTCCGCGATCGAAGTCGGTCGATGGAAAGCTGCTTCGCTTATATTTGGTGTCGGGTGACGTAGTCGCCTTCTACCCCAATGTGAACGTCCCTCTCGCACATAAAATCGCGGAGGGCGCGTATGTGCATTGGCTCTCGCAGTTAGCGGAGGAAGATATGAGCGTTCAGAAGGCCGCCCAGTGGGCTTCGATTTTTCGAATGTGCCTTCGCGCTGCGGACGACGACTTGTTGATACAGTTTGACGGCGAGTACTGGTCACAAGCCTGTGGACTTGCGATGGGGGTAGCTTCTTCCCCAGATATCGCCAATCTCTACGGCCTGTACCACGAAGTACAAATCCCGTGTCTTAAGGACACGACCGTCGTACCGTTCTACGGACGGTACATCGATGACTGTCTAGCTCTTGTGTACGCACAGAGCGAAGCTCAGGCTCTGGCCTTGATGCGAGACAACGTCAAGTTCGATAGCTGTGTCTTGGAGTGGACATCGTCCGATAGTTATATGACTTTCCTGGACATGACGTTGTTCTTCGATGAGGAGAACAGGCTTCAACACAAGCCTTACAGGAAACCGATGAACCACTTCGAACGTATCCCATGGATCAGTCACCATCCTTTGTACATAAAGAAGGGTACATTCTGTAGTGAACTGTCCCGGGTTGCCACCTTGAGTTCGCAATTTGACGATTTTGCGAATGCGTGTAGAGAAGTTGCGGAAATCTACATAGCTAGGGGGTATCCGGTGGATTTAATTCGCTCTTGGTTGAGAAATAACTACCAAGCACGGTGGGAAGCGAGACTTCGAGAGTTCTCACCGCCGGCGGCAGACGTGCTTGTCTTGAAAAGCGAATTTAATATCTCCTGGGATTATTTCAACGTTCACCTACTGGAAGAACGGATGAAACAGGCTTGGACAGTTGCGTTGCAGCAAATGTCTAGAGGTGACCGAACCGCTACCGATCTGCATCGGGAGGTGACGTCAGCAAAAGATCTGCCTATGGCACTGGAGTTCTGGCCTTGGTGGCGCTCGCAGGGTTATGCTTACCAATCTGCCCCTGGGGAGGTTGCGTTGGCCGCTGCCCACACGGACAATATCGGGTCGGGTATCGCCGGTCGCTATTTTCGGGTCGACAAGCTTGGTTTCCTTGATCGCCGGTTGATCGTTTCTAAGAAACGAACTGCCCAATTGATCGACCTCTGCGCCGTTTGGCGTAAGACCGTTCTTCTGCAACGAGATCGCCGAGTGTTTGACGATGACGAGCCAGTTGACGAGCCGGTCACTGAGCCGGTTCGTAGAACAGTTCAGAGTACACTCGACTCTTGGCTACGACCCGCTACTTCGGTACCGGATCAAAGCTCGCGGGAACAGGGATCGGTGGCTTCTCTTCGGAGGAGTCGATCCCCAGACCCGTGGTTGGCTAACAATCCTCTCTTCGGGGATTAAACCCACGCAGGGATCAGGCACGCGCGTCTGTGTCTTCCCGTTCAATAGCTGGGTTTTATTAACGTGGCAGTCGTGCCACGTCTTGGTTGCTGGCGACGCTGCTGCTGCCTTCGGGTGGTGGTGGATAGCTGGCCTGTGCCTTTGCGACCGTCTAGGATCGGGCTTCGGCCCGGTTGGCTTCCACTGCGCCTTCTGCGGTGCGGGACTGAGCCTTGCTGGTAGTTGCTGTTGCTTCCCCACGATCTTGCCTCGTGGATTCTCTACGTACAGAAGCACTGTGACCATCGGAGGTTAAACCGTATAGCGTTGGTGAATATGAAGTAAAACTAGCGGCGATGGAGTAGTGAAAAGCTACGGCATAAACACGTGATATAGACCGTAAAGGCCCGTTAACGCGCTATAACCAAGGAGATTCTTGCTGATTGCGAGAGTTAGCCACAGGAGGACAAGTATCTCGCAGTAGATGCCTCGCGGACTGTCCAAGTAACACCTTTCTATGCAAACTTGGGTCGGCCCCGTGGAACGCTTTGCGGTAAGTAATACCTTATCGCGTGATGTGTGGTACAAATTACTAATACTGTATAACCACCCTAACCCAAACCCGAACCGTAAGCAACCTAACCGTTGCCTTAATCGGGGTAACGGCTTGGGAGGGTGTTGTGCTGCACGTGACCCATCACGTGACTAAGTCCTATAAGGTGTTACGCGCCCACGGTATACGTCGTGCCCGTGGAAAAGTTCTTGCTGACTAAGCAAGCCCATGATCGATGGAAGTCACGTTAGTGAGTACCGTCGCACGTGTGCGTCACGTGCCCGTGAGTATTCTCGGTGATCTCGGTGACTGTCAATTTTGGATATTCCCACGAGTGGGCTCTATCCCGGCCCGAGTGAGCGTCTATTCCAGGTAGGTTTGATTACTAATCTGACGCCTTGTCAGCGCTTATTAGATAAGCTTCCGGTTAATAAAGTTACCGGTTAGGCGCCTAAGCACTTAGGCACGCTTATGTTAGCACTATAGATAAGATGAACTTTTTATAGCTTGATTACCAAGCCGTTCCATGGTTTTTGATGCGCTCACACGCTGTCAAAATGTTGTATTACGTAGCAGTGATATGATAGGTCGATAGGTACTGCATAGTTTACGTAAAGGGTACCTGATGAGCCGTATATAAGGCGAAACGGGTAGGTGTTGTGGTTCCCCCACAACCCCGTTGTACCCCTCGCCCCCGGACGCTCACGCTCGCTTCGCTCGCGTTCGCGCCCCCCCTAACCCAACCCCAGGATGATAGGTCAAGTTTGAGGCGTACAGAAGGACGCTGTGAAGGTTAAATTGGAATAAATGTGGCTGAAGGATGACAAAGTGATTGGCAAAGGACCAGGTTGCATGGGTGAGTTCCTGGGGTTCGTAATGAGCAAATGAGAAGAACGGATGCATTCTGTGAGCAGGGTGTGATGGGCAGGTCGAGCCTCACAAGGGATGATAGCTCATAACTCACATTTCAGAGGTTTCTGGGAGTAAGTCGAGCTCGATCCTACACACCAGATAGCGCCTGGCTACCACTGCCAGTAATATTGATCTGATTCTATGCACATATGGAGACACGGTTTGAATTATTGACTACCCCATAAGCAACAACCTGCTTCGTTGCCCTCACATTGGCATAACTTGACGGCCAGATAGAATGGACGCACAAACGAGTCAACTATCTCTCGAGTAGTTGAGCAGGTAACCCTTCATGGCGGAACCTGGAACCGGTCCCAGTCGACCCAAATGTACCTAGACTCGTCAGCTTGCAATCATTAATACGGGGCGATGCTGTCGGAATCCACTCAAAGAACTGACTGAAGACCGCCTGGTCTCTCCCCTGATACGTGCTCTGCTATATCCTACAAACATTGGACTAATAACGAACAAGATATCGTTTGATTTGAGGGTGGTACGATGTTTCTGAATGTCATCGCTACTTAGGAATCATACAAGTCAAATCGAGAGTAGTTGTAGAGGAATTAGTGATGAGTAACTCATCTAGCCGTGTGGAGTGCTCAGGTCTGTCTACTATTCATTGGGGAAGAGGCAGAGCCAGAAACAGCGAGGTAATCAGTGTTCGAGAAGACCACAAGTCTCGGACATATAGCTCAGAACAATTCAGACAAAAAGACTCAATGAACGACATCAACTGACTGCAAATGATCAGTTCAACGCCGCCAGGAATAGCTAACTCTCTCTCTTGCAACAAGCACGGCGCCGAGATAGACCAAAGCAGTCTCTGCGGCACAAACAAGTCAACTCATATCATGAGTTATTGGAAGCGGAAAGAAGTGACATGAATTTTTTTATCGAGTTTGGATGGTCTCGTGTACAAGAAATGATCATATTTTACGGTGTAGCTACTTCTTGAATCCAGCGCTCAAATTCTAGGTAGCGGGGCCATTCAGCTGGTCAAGGAGGTGCTGAAGTGCAGCGCTAAAAACCCGGTCAGCTTGTTGTTGGCGTTGTGTAAATTCAAGGAGTTGTTCGCTTTGTTGAAGGCGGCGTTCTCGGTATGCACGGAGTTCGTTTTGTTCCTTGATGGCGTGCTCTTTGCTTGCTTCGTAGATGAGTCGCAAGTAGTTGACTTGTTTTGTGAGGTGCTGGTTATGCTCGGTGATCGCGTTGGCAATTTTCACCAAAGCAACACTATCTGTTGTAAAGTGAGGCAGGACATTGACTAAGAAGCTGCGTAGTTACCTGAACTCCCAGCAGGTGGGGGATTAGGATCGTGTGGAGGAGTGGGCGTGTGCGCGCGTTTGTAAACCCGTTTGCGAGCAGGAGGAGTGGATGTGGGCGAGGTGACAGGCGTAGGTGTACGAATACGTTTGTGACGGCGTTTGCGAGTACGAGGAGTGGATGTGGGTGTCGTAACAGGAGTGGGTGTGTGATTACGATTGCGGGCGAGATTGCGAGGGGGAGTAGGAGGGGATGGACTCTGTTCTTCCGCTGAGGAGTCTGGAACAAGGATGACTTCCTGGGGTAGGCACGTCAGTAGAAGGGGGTATAAAATCCTTGGATATAACACACCGGTTTGTTCTGTGTGATTTCAGCGTTTTTGGGTATAAAGTCGCGTATATCCCTGTCACGGCGGTTGGGCATGGTGAGTTTGGGTACGAGGGAGGGTAGGGAGCAGGGCGGAGGGGGCTTTGCTCTTGAAGCAAGACAGGGCTCGGCTATTGCGACCATATGGTGAGCACAAATTTTTTTTGTAGATGGAGAAGGTGGAAGACTGACCGATGGATCGCCATCCAATGTGCTTCGACTGTCAGTTGACGACTTCTTGGGTCTTTAGAGGTCAATGAGTGTGAGGAGTGGACATGGGTGTGCGAGTGTGAATGCAAATGTGAGGCATGAATGGGGGTGATAGACGTTGGTTGATCTGGCAAGTCTGCGACAAGGGTAATCTCCTGTGGTATGTGGGCCAGAAAAAAAAAGAAGAGAACAGCTAGCTATAACGTACCGGTTCCTGTTGCACAAGTTTGGTGTTTCTTTTAACATAGTCGTGTACAACCCTATTGCGGCGGTTGGACGTGTTGGCTCGGGGACGGGGGAAAGTGGGTAACAAGGCGTAGGGGACCTTCCTCTTGAAGCTTGGCTATTGCAACCATATGGTGAGCGCAGATTTTTTTTTGGTAGATGGAGAAGGTGGAAAACTAACCAATGGATCGTCATCTAATGCGCTTCGGCTGTCAATTGACAGCTCTGAACTTTGACGTGCGAGGTCCTGTCTTGGATGATGCCCATTTAATAATAGGCCTGTGGCAGGCCTTGTCAAGCATCGTCATGGGGGCAATCTCCAGATCTGACACATTAAATTGAACACAGGGGGGCCATCTTTTTTTTCTTCTATTAATACACGATGGCTGCAAGATCTACAAGAAGCGCGCCAGAATCTAAGCTAAGTGGCGTGGGCGGGCTCTCCAAAGAGCTCAAGCATTGCATATAGAACAAGGAGAGTGGGAGGGAGGGACCCAGGAGGCGCCGGACTGAGAATCCACCGAGTAAACTCGCGCTCGGTGATGCCATCAAAGACAATATTGGGAATATCATACCGGGCAAGTGCTGCCAACAAGTTGCGGTTCTTAAACACAAAAAAGGCGATGGGCATAACAGTGTCTTTGTACGGGCAGTTGCGGAGTCCATAGTTTGGAGGGTGGAACTTGACCTCGCGTGTGTGAACGGGATACTTGTACTAGACCACGTCAGTTCACAAGATAAGCAAATAAAAAAAAACACACATACCTCCTGCGGGATAAAGCAAGACCAACAGTGCGTACCAGAGGTGGCACAGTAGATCTGGGCCTTGAAGCCCTGGAACTCTGTGTCGCTACTGGTCAAAATGGAGTTCGTCTGCGTGTAAACGCAGTGGTTGAAGCGATGCTGGTAGTCGTTTTCTCGGAGCCAACACACTGGACAGCAGTGGTCTTTGAGGGTGCGAATGACACGCTGCAGCTGGAGTGCAAGTTCCATGTCAATAATCGGGAGTGGGATCAGTGGCTCGGTTGCAACAGCAGAGGTTGCAGGTGAAGGGGCCGGGATGGGCAGGTCGCCAGCAAGGGGTTCTGATGTGGTGTCTTCCTCCGTAGTGGGAGCTGGGGCACTTGGGGCCGAGGCAGCATGGGGCGATGTTGAAGGCGTCGATGCAACTGGGAGCAGGCTGGAGGGCGGGGTAATAGCAACTGGGTTACTTGCGGGGGGTTCCTCGGTCAAAATGCAACACTTGGTGTGGTCCTGCAATAGTCAGTATCAGCGGTATTAGCCCGATTAACGACTTACCTTCAAAACTTGTGTGTTGAGAAAGCTACTGTCACATCGGGGGCAGATGAACTTGTCATCTTCGTTACGAGAGAGAGTCATAGGGATGAGAACATCTGGATTAGTGTTCTGAGGGAAATAGACGTCTGCGGTGCGAATGGTGCAGGTCCGGCGGTGGTACTGTCTGGATCCTTTGGTTATGCCTCTGAAAGTGACATTGCAATGGCCGCAACTAGATAAGGACATAAGTAAGTTGTTGGACATAGAGTGGGGCTACTCACAAGAAAACTTGGGGCATGATTGCAGGGAGAGGAACAAAAGGAGGGGACGAGTCGGGGGCCAGGATTATAAGGGCAAGAGTTGGGGGGGGGGGGGGGGGGATAGCGTGAAAATTTCAATTCTGGCAATTGAGCTGCTTCGCGAAGAAGATGATCGTCGCAGCCAAATTCGTCATGAGTGGTCCTTGACAGGTCGATGCGACCCACTCTAAAAGTGGTCGGGCCAGGTGATGTGTTCGAATCGGTGATCGATTGAGGGTTTCAAGAAGGGAAGGTGTGTTCCCAATGCAGAATGCAGCGGCAAGGGGAACATCGCGGTAGGCACAGGGAGTGGATGGTGAGCTCGTAAAGTCGTGAATGTAGACCTCTTCACCGGCCACGTTGGTGTATTTTAGCTGCGTGGATTAGTAAGTGTCAGTGATATAGCTGAAACATACCTTTTGCGACAATCCGCAATGAAAACAGATCCCGGGGGGGTATTTGATCGAGGTGCGAAATGCATCCCACTCTTGAGGTTTAGTGCGTGGTGATGGGGAGTGTTCACAGTCCCGGAAAAGGTGGTTTGGGTGTTGTGTTTTGAGGAGCGCACAGGATATGCACGACGTTGCATAATAGGTTATGATCTGTTCTAGTTGCTCGATTTGTTGTGAACCCGGGAGGAGGTCGCGTTGACATGAGTGTACAAGCTTTGAGTGGGCAGCAGCCACGAGATGGTGCGCGGTGGCCTGAGCTGAAGGAATAAATGAGTGTTAATTCATGGAAAAGGGGATTGGGTTACTTACTTGGTGGCAGTTGTGGTGGGGACTTGGCGACGGCTTCACAAACATCACACAGATGTGTCTTGGCTGGCAGCATCACACATGTTTCTGCCGAGCCATCAAGAAACGTTTGGAGTGGTACACGCCGACATATTGTCTTATCGAGCAGGGCAGTGTAGAGCACCTGTTTTCCAAAGGAGTCGGGTGTGGGGAAGTAGGGCGTGGAATGAGTAGGTGGAAGGATGACAATCGAAAACGCGGGAGGACTGTCGATACTGCGGCCGGCTCTTCCTGCCTCTTGGATGAAAGATATAATATCGCGTGGAAACCCGACATGGAAGACATGCGTAACGTTGGGAATATCGAGGCCCACACCAAGGATGGATGTGGTGGCGAGGGCTCTGCAGGCGGGGTCGTTTCGGAAACGGTCGAGGACAGTTGGGATGGCTTCGTAGCCAATCTTGGAGTGGCATGCGGGAATCTTCAGTCGCTGTGCGTACATTTCGGTCTCCTGAATTGATAAGCAAAAAATGAGTACTCGATTAGATGATGAGTAGGATAAGGCTTTTTGGAATTCAGCTTCAACGGCGGTTGGGAGATCTATTTGGGCATGTAAGACATTGAAGGAAATGTTAGGACGGGGCGTTGCAGTTCGAATGGTGATCGAGGATGTGATACCAAGCGACTTGAATAGCAACGGCTCCAGGTGGGGGGGGAGGGTGGCAGTCATCACAACTATTTGTATGGGGGACGAGGCAAGCCACTGTAGGAGATCCATTACTGGGCGAAATGATGCGTGTGTTAGCACAAGATGGGCTTCGTCGACGATAACCCGTGCAAGTAAGTCTTGACGAATGAGCTTGGCTATGAATATTTTAAAGGTGTCATAAGTCGCGTGATCGATTGTGAGGAGGATGTTGGTTGGCGGTGCTGCTGATGATGTGTTCCGAGTCCACGTTTCACTCGTTAGACCATATGTTCGTGAGACGTGATGGTGCTGCACATGCATGGCGACAAGAGGTAACAACCAGATTGTGGATCGTCCACAATCGAGATATTTCGCGCATAGGATACCAGGGGTCGTCTTTCCACTACCTGAGTTGTCATTAGCTTGAGTGAATTATTCGAGAGCGCAGAAAACTTACCTGTAGGTGAGATGTAGGCTACATGTCGTGTTCGCTCATACAAAAGCTGGGTAACTTGTGCCTGCTGGCTGTTGGTAAAAGCGCTGTTGGCAGGGAGAGCGGGGTAAAGCTCTCGCAACTTCATGAGAAGGTAGGGGTGGACAACAACAGGTGCTGGCTTTGATAGGAGGGGTGCTTCGTGGGTGATGAGATTCGGTGAAAGTATATTGACGAATGCCGCATTGGACTCAGCAACGGTACTTTGAATGGTGCTGACAATGTCGGGTAAGAGGAGGCTCTTGAGCGCCGTCGAAATATCTTGTAATGCCAAGCCAGAGGAAGGGACAGGGAGGGTTTGAAGAGAGTCGACAACGGAAGGTGGGATGGTAGGTTCTGTGCGATAACGAATGCGTTGTACAACTGATATGAGGGTCGCAATATGACCCTTGCCGTACTCAAGCTGCTCGAGAAGGTCCGGTTTGTGACCAAAAAGCAAATGAAACACACCACTGACGCGTGCCGTGGTCAAGAACTGTCCTGTACTCATCCCATCTGGGATGCGAGAATCGTGGCCATAGTGTTGTGCATTGATATCGGCTGTGTGTCCAAACTGCTCGAATACTGCAGTCGAAGTAGTATTTGCTGCGGCAAAGACATCTTGGTTGGAAGAGGTGATGAATGCCATGTATTGGCGAAACGTTTGCAAGTTGAGCGACACGCCAAGTTCGGCTGCAGTGTATTCTGCGAGATTATGAGATATGTCAGACGAGGTGAGGGACCGGTGGAGCCCGGGAAAGAGGTAGTGTTGCGCATTGTGTTCCATCCATGGTCGTAAATAGGCTTGCCATTCGCGAAAAAGGGGTCGGAGATAGACTAAAAAGCGAATGAACTGTCGTCCGACATTTGGAAGTGGGACCCGACATATCGTTTTGTCGTGCCCAAGGAGGGAGGTGGTTTTGCTGAATGAGGCGCGGAGCACAGGCAGGTTGAAGAGGACGAAAAAGTTTCGGATGGATCCCCCACTGACATTAGCAAGAAGGTGGGAAGCGAGCTCGGTACCACGAGCTGGTTCTCCATAGCTAAGGATGATGATGTTAAGAAACTTCATCTGCAGCGCAAAAATGCGCTTCATGGCTGTGGCTATAACCGACGGCTTCCATGAGACCCGTCCAGCTGGTGTGATGTACGCATATTGGGGAAAAAGGGCTGGGGTCTGGAGGATATGTTGCGCGAGGGACGGCGTATGGTTCCACGGGTTGCGGGAATCATTTACCAAGGAAAACCCTGGCGTGCGTTCGCGGGGGCTGTCGTGGATGAATAGATCGTCGGGTAGAATGAAATCGGGGTGGTGGAATGTCAAACTGTCGAGTTCAGCGAGGATTTCTTGGTAGGCCCGTCGATGGACATTCCCGATCTGAGATAGAGAGATCGTGTGTTGATCAAGAATTGCAGAGGTGCCAGAGAGGTCTGGCGCATTGAATCGGAGCATGGTTTGCTCTGCGGAATGGAGGCCAGCGAGACCTCGTTTGAGGAGGTAAAGGTGGGGGAGAATGGCCTGCGTTCGTTCCAAGAAATAAGTCTCCACCGTCTCAAAGGCACTGTTCGATGGCTGAGTTAGTACTTCAAAATGAGTATGCTTCGGGGTAGGCTTACTTGGAGTAGCTGACTTTGGTGTCCCGAGATATCTCTACTATCTTGGTGGCAAAAGTCAGCCGTCCAGCAAAAAGGAGGGCAGCTATGTTGTGCGTAATTGTGCCAGGATCTTCCCATGCTCGATTGCTACGCAGGGACAGCAGAAGTACATAGTGAGCAATGGGGCTGAAGAAGTCGCCTTGCAGCTCCGGGGTGGGTGTCTGGGTAAATAGTAGATAAAGGAGGTGTATGAGCGCCTGGTTTATTTGAGGATTAGGCTGTGGGGGGCACTGCCGAGGTGCACTGTGAACGTGCTGTGTGTTTTCGTCGTTAGACTCGTCAGCGGACAGATCAGAATCGACAGGAGCTGGGATATTCTGGATATCTGCGACATCCTCAAACAAAGGGGCACTTGACAGCGTGCAGCGTTCAACCAGATCCTGACAGGCGTTGGCGATTTCATCGGTGACAGTGAAGGTATAGACAGTATGGACTTGCGACACAATGCGGTGGAGAAACGCAACAAGCCCAGCGAGAATTCGAGCATACTTTATGTGTGTGTCGAAATTGACATTACGGTGATGTTGGATCGTGGAGGTATCATGCTCTTGCGCAGGTCGCGTACTGATCAGGCGTCGAAGGTAAACACTGTCGAGGGAGGCTTGTGTATTTGCGAAAAACGCGTGAATGTGGTGGTGAAGAGACCCATAAAGGGCGTCGCGTACAGAATAAGATACAAGGGGAATTAATTCGTCGTGAGACTGGTTGGGAATACGCTCGAGCCAACGCTCCTTCTTCAAAAACTGATGGAGGACCCGGAAATCATCCGTTTGAGCTTCTACACCTGCTGGTACCACTTTTGCGCGTCGTTGCGACTCGTAAAGGACCCAGGGGTCATGAGGTGGTGGTGGTGGGATTTGTGCGTCTCGAGTAGCAAACCAACGACTAGCGCGATTCTGGATAAACCTTTGAGCGTGAACAGTAGATGGCGCCGGACATGTTGGTGCACAAGGGTGTTGTCTGAATGTTTTGTCGGATACGTAACAACAATGACAGATACTGCACAGGCGTAAATTGGGTGCCGGTGGGGGAAGACCATAGACAGACTCGACGGGGGAGGTTGGATGAAGCGGAGAATAGGTGAGGTGGGGGTATAGCGTAGCAGATTCGCTGTTAAATCGTGTCTGTAGGTCACGGGGCACCTTCATGTCCGGGTGGTGCTTCCGAAAATGCTCTAAGATCTTGTGCGGGTCAATCATACCTTGACACGCAAGGCAGATAACAATCTTGTGCCGGGTATTGACCACGAGCTCGTATTGATTCAAAAACGGCGTTTGCAGAGTATCAAGAGGCAGCGTTGGTGTAACAATTGAAAGCGAGGCTGAGCGCGTGGAAAACTGGGGTGAACGGGCTGGTTCTGAAATGGTTGGAACGGGAGGAGACGGTATTGCTCGTGTAGGGGAAGCATTGTGAGGGGCTGAAGGCGAGGCTGGGCACGTGGAGTGTTGGGGCGGGGATGCTGGTTCTGATGTGGTTGGAACAGGAGATGGAGACAGAGAAGCAGGGGTCGAGTGTACAGGGGGAAGTGCACGATACAGTAAAGACGGAGCAGCAGGAGGGCGCGTGCATGTCGACAGTTGTGGCAAAATTGCGGGTTCCAGCACGTTCAAAGTGGAAGTCGCACGCCTGGGTGAATTAAATTGGAGCTCGAAAAACTGGGGAATGGGAGGGAGCGTGTGCGGGGTGGCTGTTGAAGGTAAAGTAGGCGGAGGATGGGTGGTGGGAATCCCGACCGTCGTTGGCACAGTCGGCGGAGCAGCGGGTGTGGGTTGAGGACACCGTTTGCAGTGGAGCTGGTGACATTTAGTGTTGAAACGAGAGAAGGGAAAAGAGCATACCAGGATGTCCGTGGTGGCAAAGAATGCGACATGGCATCGCGGGCACGGAAGTTTTTTGGTGGTGGTATCCCTCCACACTCTTATCTTCATAGATCCGGCATCAAAAAGACACCACACATAAGGGTCAGTGCACGCCTTGTGAGCCGATAATCCAGTGCGTGGAATCGATCGAGAGCAGACAGAACATCTATAAAAGGATGAGCAGGTTTGTTGGAAATTAAAAAAGAGTGGTGACGCGCATAATAGTATTAGGGGACTGGTCCCTTTGTTTTTTTGTGCTGCTCCAAATGTGAACAGCGGAACAAGGGTGTATAGTCATACTTACGGTGGTTTTTCAGGGCTGGTGTTTGCTTGGGACCTTGTCGAAAGAGTACGTTTTGATCTGTAAGGATGAGTTAGCAAGGGGAAGAGGATTATGTTAGACTACGCACAACATTGATTCGGTTGAACGAAACAATCGCAAGGCCGTAAAACCCATGGTTGAATCGAATCTTGGATGATTGGGAGGCCATTTGCCAAAGCGAGTTGGGCTTGACAGGCGATCGGTGCGATGGACATGAGACAGGTAATGAGTTGGCGACGATGGATATCGTAGATCGACGAAGCCGTCAACGAGATCGCTATGGCACGACTGCGGTCGTCGAGAGCGCATGAGGTTTAATGCCTCATATGTTTGGAAACACTCACACATGCAGCGTAATCGAGCACATCCTGTCCGCTCGTTTCACTTCACGGAGGCTCTCATGATTTGCTACATTCTAGACGATGATACAGACGCTACACCGGGACTACTATAGATACTACGTCGACAAAAATAGGTGACAGAGGCACACCCCTGTTGATGGTGGTGGTTGGGCGGAGAGTTAGGAAGCGTGAGAAAAGGGGAGACGCATTAGGTTATACTAAGAAATTCTTCTGAGCGGGTATACCGGGTATCATTGTACCCGTTGTTTGTGTGGTGTTTGGTATTGAACCCGTGATCGAGGTGGCGATTTGGGTGGAAAGAGAGGGAGCATGGGAAGGCAACGGACGCGTTAGGATGGCCCGTCGAAATCGGGTTGAGCGAGGTACATGCATACCGGCATACCCACATTAAAAATAAAATTGTTCACTGGATGCAGTAGTACAACTCGAGCTAGAAACGATCCTCCCTCCCAGTATATCATTCATTAACAGCGGCTGAATCTCCACAATGCAATCTCCCAGTCGCATATGCATCTCCCTCACATTTTCCAATAGTGGCTTGGTATTCTTTGGCATAATCGCGGTCCTCAACGCGGCTGCAGAGGTATCGATCACACATAACCCGATTTCGCTCTGATGCACCGGCGCCAGATCTCGCAATACTATCATACTTGCTGGCAGTGGGTGTTGAAGGTGACGCAAATCCAACAGCCACCATCAGGCCTCGTGCACGCACCTCAACAATAGGGGGAGAAAGCTTGGGATGGGCTTGGAGGCGCTTGAGGTATTCAATAAGCTTAGGTGACTTAAAGGGGGAAGGGAGCACACCGAATTCTGACGTTCTCGAATATCCTTTCCTCTTAGAATACTTCCATGTCAAGAACACCAGCCGCTGCAGCGCAGGATACAACATTCCCAATATAGGTACCACCCTGCTGCGATGTCAAACACTTGTTCTACAAAGTTCAAGTACATACCTGAGAGTGATCTTCAATGAGGCAGGCGTGGCCCTGGATGACGCGGAGGTCGTAGACGGCCTGGGTTATTCTTTTCAATAGGAGGTTTCGAAGGTGCTGTCGAGGTATCTGTACACAAGGGCCTGCGAGCCGCGTTGACAGTGAAAGATTAGTGGGAAAGGAACAAAACATACTATTCTTCACGTCCAGAATATGCAGCCCCTGGGTTCTGCCTTGGGCCGAATAGGTTTCTTGGCGGGGCTTGTAGCTTGGAGTTTAGCTTCAAAGCTGCGGTGGTTTTTCGCGTCATACTTTGACGCTGGTCCGACAAACTGTAATGGCCAGATAGCAGTGAGGTGGCCATTCTCGTACCGCCCTTTCCCTTGTAGGAAGATCGGAAGGAAAATTCGGGGGAAAAATCGTAACTACATACTGGGTAGCCTTGGCCATTAACAGACATACTCGAGAAGATTCCTTCCCCTGCTTGCGAGCCGTGTGCTCACTGCCTAGACAATGGCGTGTCCACCGTTGGTCCCGGGATCTCTGCGTTCTTCAAATACCCAGAGTATGAGCTATGACAATACTGTTATTAAGAGAGTATGATACAATCAATGAAAAACTCACACTACACGCTTTTATGAGCTTTTGAAACGTTCCCTTTTGCTGAGCGAGGTAGGAGGCAGTGGGAAGGCAGTTTTCGAGCGACATGAGCGGCGAGGTAAGTATATCAAATGACGCGTCTGTTGCGATGTTGGTGCCGCTGGGAGAGGTCGTGTGGATGAGGGATCGGGCGTAGTTTGGTATGTAGTCTTTGAGGACATCGTTAGTTAAAATGAAAACTGGTGCACCAAGGAGTTTAGACAGGGCTGTCGGGTGTGTCAGAACAAAGACACACACCACCCATCGCCACCATTGCCTTCCCAAACGTACGGAGTCGCACCGATACCTTATCTTCCAAGCTCGACATCGCCGCCCTTGCCGACAATCGCGTATCTCAGCTGAGGAATACACAAGAAAAAACCCATGTTCTCACCGAGCCCGGAGTTGAATAGGAGCGTTGATTCTGCACCAGAAAATTGCTCAAGGCACTCTTTCAAATTGTCATGGGGTGCCAGTTCGCGAGCAATTGAGAACCGCCAGAGCCAAGGATATCAGGAACAGGAGATAAGATTTTGAGGAAGTGGGCGCATAGACGAGGCGAAGATGAGAGGGAAAGGTAATCGTTCGACGTGAAGTCAGTGAGTGGTGAGCTTAGAGCAGAGGCGGAGTTGGGTGGCCGACACCGGACCCAACGCTTGTCGCGTGATGCAGGGGTTTCGCAATGTAGTCATGCAAGGCTTGGATATCTGGCTCAGTTGTTTCTAGATACCGTACGCAAGAGTCCTGATACGCAACTTGGAAGATAGATGAGCACATACGAAGAGAGTTGACAAATATAAAACACACTGGGTAACGTTGATTTCGCCCGGTATGATCTAACAACCTCTGGTTTATGTGCTATTCCTGAAGGCTGCGTGTGTTGACTGCTTCCTATTAGGATACTCAGGATGAAAATGGCACAGACTACAGGTAGCAACGCACCAAATATGTGAACAACATATAGAGTGATGGAGGCGAGACCAGGTAATGAATTCGTTACGGTGTATGTTGTAGGTCAACTGGGTCCCTGATGTGATTGTGAACTCGCGACTGAAGCTGGTGAGAACGGCGAGAGATGAGGGAAACGAGAACGCGTGAGGTTCATTCCTTTGTATGTATGTTTGAAAATACTCACACATGCACTGCAGTCGAGTACGTTTGTTATGCTCATTTTCCCCCATGGGTAGTCTTATGATTATTGAGACGGTACACTACGATGCGGACGCAATACTGCAACTGCTATAAATATGTACACGAAGCTTGACAACATAGACGGCCCTGGTTAGATGGTAGTGGTCCAGCGGAGAGGTGGAAAGCGTGAGAAAAAGCGGGATGTACTGGGTTATTCCCGAAAATAATGCTGAGCGGGTATACCGGGTAAGATCACGCCCGGTGCTTGTGTAGTATTTGGCATCGGACCGAGAAGGGACGATGATGGTGGTTGGATTGGGATAGCCCTCCAAATCAGGTTGGGCGGGTACACGGGTAGAGGAATAGCCGGAGTGTGCAGCTATTATGTCATGTTCCCACGACGCGCGTCCTGACGCGTAGGATTATATGATAATTCCCACGATGGGCGTCCTGAGGCGTCCTGATGCGTCTCCAGGAGAGGCGCATAGGTAGGATTATGAAATCATTCCCACGACGAGGCGTGCAAGCGTGGGAAGGCAGCGAGCGGATTGGGATAGCCCGTCAAATCGGGCTGAGCGGGTATATGGCCGGTATTTGCAGCTATTGTGCCATGTTCCCACGACAGGCGTCCTGACGCGTCCAACGCGTCCCCAGTAGGTGGGATTATATAATAGTTCCCACGACAGGCGTCCTGGGGCATCCTGAGGCGTCTCCAGGTTATATAATTATTCCCACAACAGGCGTCCTAGGGGTCGTCCTGGGTCGTCTTCCTAGGAATTCTGCGTCTAGAGCCAAAAAAGAGTCACGTGGCTGATGTAATATTCACACGGGGGTCGTCTTGAGGCGTCCTGAGGCGTCCTGAGGCGTCTTTCGGGCCGCGCGGAGGTGGAATCGGACTACTAGAACACGCCAAGCGGAGTTTGGGAAAATGCCGGAAAAAGCCGGGAGGACGCCGTTGGGACGCCCTTGAGGACGCCAAACGACGCCGGCTTGGTTCGGCAAGGACGCCTGCCCACCTCCGAAAGCCCCGGAGGACGCCCAAAAATTCCGTAAAATAGAAATAAATTCATAGAAAATAGAGTTCTGCACCAAATCACATGATATTAGGCTCATTATTCAGTAAAAAATATTCTCTTTCTAATGGTATATAAACAGACCTGGGTCACGTGTTTTATTTTTAATTTAGCATTAGACGCCCTAGTGCCTGAGTGACTAAGCCTAGGACTTGCAATGCATCTGGCATATCTCTCTCGCTTCGTTCGTTGCCTTATTCTTGGGAGTACAAACCGACATCCCTGCTTATGATCTCTCATCTATCACACTTATATTGTACATATCTATGCTACCAGAAGGTGGAACGCTTACCATTATTTGTAGTGGTGGTTGGGGTGTAAGTGGGGAAGTGTGTAAATGATGGCGGGGGCGTGCTGATACAGCCCACGTGCGAGATCGTGGCGATGGGTAGGGCGGGCCGGAGGCAGTCGAGGGCCAAAAAGGGAGCGTGGGACTGATGGCAGGATCAGACCGGCCAAAGTCGGGCTCGGGCAGAGCCGTGATAGCCCGTGCCCGTGGTCGAAGTCCCAAAGAGGCAGGAAGGGGAGCGTGGGAATGTGGTAAACCAATTGGGATAGCCCTCCAAATCGGGCTGGGCAGGTATACGGGTAAGGCGGAGAAATGAGGAGGCGTAAGAAAGAGGAGAGACACAGCATAACATGGACCCACTATCTGAGGATTTGGGTGTAGGAAGACCCCCGAAAACCCCTGTAAGGGGCCTCATCCCTCCAAATTGAAATAATTTAGCATTAGACGCCCTAGTGCCTGAGTGACTAAGCCTAGGGCCTGAGACCGAGATGCATTTCTCGCCAAGGGTAGTGATACATACCACGAAGGAGACTTTGAGGCCACGGTTGGGAGCAGGGTGTACGGGTTTAGTGCTTTAGCAGCAGTTGTCTCAACTCTCCAGGGGCGCATGCTTATATCATGGGAGATAAGGGATCCAATATCTAAGTATAGAGTCAAATCTCTAATCATTTGGTGCGTAACTTCGATCCTCTTCGATCAGAGTATTTTAATTTGAAATGGAATTTATGTGTCAGTACTTGATTGTGGCCCTTTCTCTCCCTTTCCCTTGCACCCGACACGATGCCACCAATTTTTGGTGTTGCCAACGCCCTTTACCTGTTCACGCAGGCGGGGCAATCGTACCTGTCAAATGGTCCTAGAACCCATAAGCTCAAAAACCAACAAGCTTGTAGTTACCAGAATCTCACCTTGTACATTTACATATTCTATTTTTATTTTCCCCACCAATGTCATCCTCCTTGAAAGGCATGTTATGGTGTAGCTCAGCGAGTGAATTGTATTGGTATTACTTACGGCTCATGTTTGCATTCACTATCTGTGCAGAGGACTTTATGAATGTCGCTGTAAACACACTTCTGTTCCCGGCAGTCCTTTTGGAATCTCTAAAGATCCAACCTATTCATGCGAGGTGATGCGATACTCACAGGCACCCAGATTACCTAATGTCCAAAGGAAATAGTCAATACAGAAAGCGACAACTTCATGCATCAAGCAGACATACACCAACGGGCGTAATATGTCCGCACTCACGAGGGCCCCGTTGTCTGTGAGGAAACGTTAGGGCTACCCAAGTGAATGTGAACCTTGTGGCCGGTCACATACTGCTTAGGCTGGCACATGAGCTACCTGGTAGGAGAAGGGAGAGAAAATATGCATAGATGGGTGTCGGCAGTGGCTTTTGTGTAGTTTTTCCTCCTTCGAAGGGGCATCTGAAATTAGTTTTATAATAAAGGGTGAATTGGTAATTTTTTCTAAATGGCAGGCCTAGTACGGTTGGCCCTGGATATGGCTTATATAGGCTCCCTGAAGCTCCCTGGACAAATCTGTGGTCTAGTTACTAGTACTATTTGTCGCGTTTTGATGGAGGGTCAAAATTTCACTCGCCGCTCGTGTGGGGGATAAACAAATGCATCGTCTCGATTAATCATCTGAGATCCAACACGTTCAGACCTATGCTTTCTGCCAGACCAAAAGACTCGAAGAGGATATGGTCAATTGACTTCTTGTTCTCATACCATATAGCCATCTTTCTTCATTAGAGTATCTGAACAAAAGGATTTAGTCTCCACATTATGATAAATAACCAAGACACCTCGATTGAAGCACAATAACAGGTCCTTGTTTCAGGTGAAGCGGAGAAATCACTCAGGGATATCAGAAATGATAAAAGGGAGAGGAAATAGATAACGACAATTTTGATAAAAAATGGAGACTTGTCAAGAAGAAATTGCTCGCCAATCCTTAGGAATGATGATGATTCTGATAAGTGGAATGCCAAGGAGAGATGAAGACAAATAAGGTAAAAACTGAGTGCCTGAAATGAGAAGGCCTATTTTTCTGCCCCTCCGCTTTCATGAATCGGCCTTTTTACGCTTTGTACTGATATATCACATAGCTACTGCACATGAGGACTATCTAGCTAGACGATGTCAAAGGGTAGGAGGTTTTTTATAGAATTTTCCAACCTTTCTGCTATATACAGTAAACTATCTGACCTGATTCAGCAGCTACACGTCTGAAACGACAAGTATTTCATGTTTGTCATCATTGAACGACCCTTCCGAGCTTGTTTGATCACATCAGTGGCCCTCCCTGCAACGATATAGGCAGGCACAAGGGGGTGGCCGACAGGATCACACTCTATCTCACTTTATCTATCTTCTACCAACCCGGACCCATTTTAGATACTGGTGATCTCCCCGCAAGATGAGCTTGACATCATTTACGGGATTGTTTGGCAGTTCTCACCACTCGTTTCAATGCTATCACCTCACAGACCTCACTGGTCGTGTTCCCTACCTTTTTTCGATTCCACATACTGGCACACTTTTTCTTCGTCCAAGCAGCCAACTTAAATACACACCTTGGCGATTGTATTAAATCCATTGGTCTCTCCTTTGAGAGTGTTAATCGGCCCTATGTTCGTAGTGAGTCTAGTGGTGCAATAAACCATCAAGAGAATGAGCCCGCGTCGAACATTATTGAATCAATATGTTAGCTTTTTGCCATCAAAGGCTTCCATAGGCCCGTGCCCCCCCATTTATGTAGTCCAGTGGTACAGGAGGGGGAGCAGCAGAGTTGGGGCTACAATAATAACAAGAAGGGAGGCCACAGTTCGGGGGCGGGTATGAAGGGCCACCGCAGTATAAAAGTCCTCTAAGACCGGGCTCGCCGTGCACCGAAATCGAGACAACAAACATTGTTACTATACCTGATCGAAGGGAAGCCATCTGCAGGGTCGACCAGAACCCCGAGCCCAATACCCCAGGCCAACATGGCTTCCCTCCTAGCGTATTGCCTCATTGTTTGTTTCCAACTATAGGTGTCGTCCCCTGTAGAATATGATAGCGCATCGCAAACGATATGATTAACATAGATATTGAAAACCATCAAAACAGGAAATATGTAGGTAGCTAAGAATGTAGCAGAACCGTCATTGCGATACTTTAAATGCCGGATTGTCCCACTCCAGTTCCTGTTTCAACACCCCAGTTAGGAGGAGCTTGTGTGTATAGATAGGGATCCCCTGCGCAGCCAGCGGTCGCCATATTGATATATCGGCTGGGCAGGAAATGACATAACGATTTGGGTTACCAGTAATAATACGAACAGTGGCCGGCTGTTGTACGAGCTGCCAATCTACAGTAAGATAAAAGCTAACGAACAGGGTAAATGTGGACACTACCTGACCACCGTGTGCGCTTGCCATGGTCCTCAAGAGCTTGAAGTCCACTGGTGTCTTGGGAGTAACGTAAAAAAACTTCTGAGCAAGCAATCTGCCCTTGAGTTTCTCTGCTCTAGTCAATGCCTCACTCAACGTAAGACGAGCAAAAAAGAAAAAGTTCTTACGCAACAACTGTTTCGCTGCCGCCGACTTGGTCGCCCAGCCCACGTCGAGGATAAGTGGAGCAGCCGAGAGTGCGCACAGAAACTTTTCCGTTGGTACGAGATGGGGTGCTATTAGATAGGTGCATTGTGAAGGCTTCATTATCATGGAAACACCAAGTTTCTCCAAGGCCTAGTTACTTGTTAACAAGAGCGAAGGAAGGGGGGAGTTGTAACCTAAAAACTTGCCTTTATCACCAGGTCGGGCAAATCTGCTTGGGTCATCATCAAGTACACCTTCCTTTGTTTTTTGGGGAAAGGCTATGAGTTTAAGCCGAAGACGATGAAAATAAGACATACGAGGGAGGAAGACTCTTATTAGGCTGCTTGGCTTTCCCGGCCACGGTCTGCCCACCTCCTTTCTTCTCACTCTTGCTTACAGGCGCATTATCTGTACCGTCCTCATCACTATCTTCCTCTTTCTCCTTTCCTTTTACAGTCGCTAGCTGTCTCTTCTTTCTTTCTCTCCCCTTCCCTTCTCCTACAACATCCAAACGCTTCTTCTTCGTCACCTGGGAAGTCGATTCTACCTGCTCGCCCACCTCCCAATCTCCAATCCCTCTCAAATTCGTTCCACCAGACCTCCTGACCTTCTTCATCTCCGCCTCAAACTTAGTCGCGTCAGGCATCATCTCTTTCAACTTGATCTCCGCTTTCGCTGCCGCCCCTCTCTTCCCATGAGTGGCGGTGCGCGCATCCGTGGCTGGTGGGTGGCTAACCGAGAGTGGTGATGATGTGAGCGGAGGGGCGGGTTTGTCACGTCGTTGTTTGGGTTTCGGCGGCGACGGTTTAACGGGCGATTCCTTTTCGCCTGCTTCGACGCGGATACTCTCGCCTTTTCGAACCAGTCGCGGAGGTGAGGGTCGAGGGTCTGGACGGTCCGACTCGGATTCGGACTCTGGGGAGAGTGTTGATTCGGTATCCGAAGAGACATGTTTGCGCTTGCATAAAGCAGAGTTCTTTAGTAGGGCCGATGGAGGATCCACTACAACAGAGACTTTGTACTTGGGCGTTGAATGAGCTGATGGTGTAGCAACCGTTCGCAACGGAGCCCGCAACGATCGAAGGGCTTACCCGTTTCCCAGTCGATTCATCATTAACGTTCTTCTCCGCCGGCCTCTCCTCGTCAGATGATGTGTTCCCAGATCCTCTGCTCGTCTTCACCCCACCACCCATACCATTCGCGTCTTCGACGTGGCGCTCTTCGCCCTGACTCTTTTCCTCGCGTCCCCTCGCGTCGTCTTCAATAAACCACCTCGTACTGCTCCCCCTGTCTTTTGAACCCCAGAAGTGTTCTCTTTCTCCTCGGTCTGCTTATTCTCCTTCTTATCATCATTGCCCACCATGCCCTGATCGTCATCAACATCCACCACAGCAGATGACGGCCTCTTCCTCTTCCTCCAGGTACCCGGCGCCTCGCCCTTACTCTCTGGCCCAACCAAGGAATCCTCGTCCTACACAATGATCCGCAGCCGCTTTGTTGCTGTATCGTGTTTAAGTTTACTCGACGTAGCATGGTTTGATCGTTTTGAAGGAGACAACGATTGCGTGGGCCTTCGTTTAGCGGGCGACACCAATTCCGATATCTGTCTTCCTAACCCCTCCTTTTTTATTCCTACACCATCGAGGTCGCGGTGAACATTGGTATCCGTGTCCGGCACACCAAGCACATCCAACTCATCGCCACCACCTGCGCCGAGAGGTGGTACCTCGCCAGCATCTGCCTCCCTTGTTGTGTCCCTTTCCTCCTCGGTCACCCCGGTCAACGGTTGATCACCCCCATCTGAGGCCTCGCTATCACTCCCCTCTCTTTCCCCTCCTCTTCATTACACAACTCAACCCCACGCACGCCAACACCTCTCTCCCCGAGCAACTTGCTGAAATCCACACCAGGCGGAAAGACAATGTACTTTTCGAGGCCGACCGTTAGATTACGCCACTGGATAATCCAGCCAGGTGTGGCTGACGATTGGAATAGACCCATGCGCGAGCTTTGTCAGCTTTGACGCTACTGAGGCTGTGGGGGGTTGACAAGTGTTAGGTACACGATTTCGGAGAGGGGGTATAGCATGCTTACTATGCAGCGATGAGAACAGTATTGCGGCCTGACATGCTTGGAGCGAAGGTCACGCCCATGGCTGTGATCATACGCTTGATGTATTCACGCGCCTCGCCTGTGTAATTTGTGGCTGTAACCTCCTATGCAAGAATGAGTATGGGTGTAATAAGCTGAGAGCGAGAAACACGAACATGAGCACTAAAGCCTTCGATTGAATTCCGGGGTACAGGATAATGCAACAGCTGATCGACGGGTCGTGGCATGAGCCCAGTTGACTGTACATGATACATCCACGCGAGGGTTCCGATTGTCTTTCCACCCCTAAAAGCCTATTCAAAGTCTTTTCAGTTATGAAATAACAAAAGAACGCGCCAGGAGAAAACGTACCGTCGCATAGGCCTTCCCGTTCTTCCACCAAGTGACCAAGATGTCGCATTCCGGGACCGCCCTAGCCTCTTTTCGATCTCGTCGCTTCTCTCTCTCCTCAGTCAAATCTTCATCGTTGTTGCCGGGATACCTCAACACCTCCCCACCAGCCCTCCAAATACTGACTTCAACTGCCTCCCTTCTCGAGCCATAGAGACGCAACATCCAGCTGAGCAACATCTTCTTGCCGTTCCAGGCACCCCGCTTGACGGGCATGAGATCTGCGTCCCGGGGAATAGGAATCTTGGTGCTGGGTGATGCGGTGAACATATTCGCAGTTTTCGTCGTGGCCTTATTGACACCATTCTCTTCTCCTACCTTCTTATCCTCGGCCAAACCGTTTTGCCCGGTACCCGTGATCTGCTTGAGGAGGGGTGGGGTCTGGCCAGAGATAAAGGGTCAAGGGTGAGATTCCTGAGACCGAGTCGGACCGAGTCATCGAACCAATGGGGGAGGAGAATGCGGATGCCAGTGGATTCGCGGTGTGCAAGTGACGTCGTTGGTGAGGGTTGTATGCCATTGTCCGCCGCGGGCGGTGATGCCTGCGGAGAGCACTTCAAGGTCGTGTGTGTTGGGAGCTAGGGTTGCTGTTAAGTTGTGTGGAGATAGAGAGAAAGGTGCATACTTCAGTTGCTGAGGACATACTCGAGCTGCTCCCGCCTCTGCGACTGCAGCGACAAGGTGAGCGCTTATCTGAGGCCGTGGAAGAGGCCTATTGAAAGGCATTCATCCACACAGGGCTTGTGCTTGTTTACTATAGATTCATTGTACGATACTGTGATATGGAGCGGTGGAGACACTTATCATCAGGCGTAGTAGTGGCTGTGTTGCAAATGGGGAAGCGTGAAAATGATGGCGGGGCTCCGTGATAAAGCCCACGTGCAAGATCGCGGCGGTGGACAAACTTGGGCCGGGGGCAGTAAGTGGGCGGTACCGTCGAAATGGGCAAAACAAGCCATTTTCGCCATCAGGCTAGATCCAAAATTCGGACAAACGTGCCCAGAACAAGAGCATCATGCCAAATCCCGGGTGTAAGACAAGCGCGGCCACCCAGCATGGAGGGGGTCTGATGGGGGCCTAAGAAGGTCTGATTCGTCTAATTCGGACCAAGGATCCAACCTATATATCTACACTGTATTATCATCACGAGCAGCATTTGTCCCAATGCGAGTGCTTTTACACAATTCAATTTGAAATGTTCACAGCTGCTGGTACAATATATTCAAAGAGTCAAAGGTCAAGCTATGAACTTTGAAGGCGGTGGTTCAAATACCCCTATCTATTTGTTCTGCCTGTTTAAGCGGATGACTGTTGTGATAGATTGGCCGTGTGTGGCGCAATACACATCACACTTAGTTCGAGCACGAGCCTGACATATGGCAATTAACAATTGAATATTGATCCCTCATTTTCTCAGCATTCACTTGTTCCTATGTATGCCCTGTATATCTGCAATCCTAAATACTGCTATATAATCTCAGACCTTCTGACCCAGAACAATTAATTATGGTGGTGTGACCGAATAGCGCTCAGGTATCATATTTAACCATCAAACCCCCTTTATGAATTTGATACCCAATGTGCAGGGATAATGCCCCTTCCCTAAGTACCAGGGATTCTGCGCACCCCTGAATTTCGGATCCTTTGAAGGATAAAAATCAGGGCCTGTATTGACGTTTGGACGTCCATCTGTGGTTATTTCCCCTCCTTCTCCTACAGATATGTGCCATTACCTACTGTATGTGGCTCACCACCAAAGTTACTTGGATGGCGCTTACTGTCTCCTAGAAAGACGAAGACTTATAAAACCTGTGGTCACAGAAGAGATACTGATGTACGTTAGCTTGATGAATGATTATTGTATTCCGTACTGATCATTCCCTTCTCTTTCATTTTTTAGATACCCCAATTCACGGTGAGTACATCACATCCCCCCCGTTCCAAAGGTTTAATTATTATACAAGGACTGCCAGCAAATGTTTGGTTGTGGCCATTCTAAAAATCATGTCTGTCCATATGACAATTGCAATTGTACGCCGTAAGTAACACCAATACCATTCACTCAGCTGTATCTTATCGTAATATGTCTTTCATCAGGGGCCCAATACCCTCAGTTGGTAATAATAGTGAGATTCTAGTATTTTTTTTGGTTCTACATCTGAGCCGCTGTAAGGGTACCTTACGCGCTACCTGTGAATCGGCACCGCATAAGCACCCTTTAGTGTGAACCTCGGATCAGCGTCGTACGTCGGAGCGCCCACGGCATGACAGCCCTCCGTCGATAGCTTGCCCAAGAGTTCAGATAGCACGCGCCGCACATCCTCAGTTGGGTTGAAATATTCTTATATGTTTTCCCTATTCCTATTCCAGTTTACTCTACCATAGCACAGCTCGTTAGTAGGTAGCGGTGAACTCTCATTTCCCTATTCTGCCATGTTTTACCATATGCCGCATATTCCCTAATAGCCGATGGACAAATTTTATCATACGAATTCGATAGTTTCTTTGTTTCGAGGACTCTTAAATACGGCTCTCCTGTAGTAGTAGGAGGCCAGTGAATACTACCCGCTCATCTTCTCTGTTTCTTTCTCTCTCGTGCAATCGCGCACACACACTCTCTCTACCACACTCGTTTCAACTCTCTCTCTCCATCTTTCTCACCCTCTTGTGCTCGTTGTTGACGACTGCGCATATCCTGTCACCGTCCCGAAGCCCAGCGACCGACGGAGTCGATCGCGCTCGCGCCTATTTGTTTTGTTGATAGGCGAGTTTGTACCTCTTCAACTGGAGCCCACCGCGAGGGGCTTCAAAACCGAGTCGTTAGAACAGGATTGCGCTAAATCTAGCACACGAGCTCACCGTTGCCATCCACAACCCCGCCAGCTCCTCAACAGACTCCCTAGCCACGGTAGAGGAACTCCTCTCATTTGCTCTATCCCCCAGCACATCCTCCGGCCCTTCCTTGCACCTGGACGACCTTGAAGCAGTAATGGCCGACCGTGCACCGAGCCCGAATCCACCCCCTTTGCCCCCTCAAGGTGCCAACAATCAGCCACAGCCCGGCCAGGGACCTCCCGCCTACCAAGCACAACACTTCCCCATACCGCCAAACCAGCCAGGACCGGCATTCCAGCCCGCTCAATTCAATCCAGGGCAGCCAGGAAATCCCCAGCCAGCGCAGCCAAATCCCGGACAGCCAGGTATCCCCCAGCCCTACCATGTTCATCATCACCCACATCCCCGCCACATGCCATCGCGATATGACCGAAACGCGCCAAAGTTCGATGGCAACCCCAGGTCACTCAGGAGATTCTTCGAAGAGATTGAAGCACTCGCACGCGACTGTCAGCTCACGCCACGAGAACAAATAGCCCATACCATCCGATACCTCGAAGGGGACAGCTACGACATCTGGTCTAGTCGACCATCCGCTGCGGGAAATGACTGGGACATATTCCGACTCGACATCCTATCGTTATACCCAGGCTCAGAAGATGACACGAGATACAATGTCACGGACCTAGAGCTCTTTGTCGAGAAACATGCAGCTAAGCCAATGAAGGATTTATATCAGTTCGGCGAATATTACCGAGATTTCCTTACCCGAACAGATTGGCTCATAGATCGTGGCCACATATCTCAACGCGAGAGGAACAAGCTGTTCCTGAGTGGATTCCACATCGAATTTCGACAACAATTGCGCACTCAGCTTAGGATCCAAGACCCAAGGCACCCCATCGACGATCCATGGGACATCAGTGACGTGGAGGAAGCCGCCCGATTTCTCTTGCATGGAGCCAGTAACGGGATCGGGGCCAGTCTATTTCCCCCACCAAACACGCCGATCGCTCCCGCATTGCCTGTGTCAGAATACTCACCCCGAGCACCAGTCCCATATCACACACAATCGCCACAAGAAACATTCGATATGTCTACGCTCGAACAGATCCTCACATCGGACACATTCATCAGCCACCTGGCCGGACGAATTGCAGGGCCTAGCCAAGGTACGCCCCAAGTATCCTTCCAGCTCCCAGCACAACAAGCCCTGATGCAACGGCCCGCCTGGCCATGTGGATTCTGCTCGGCAACAGATCATATATTCAGAAGGTGCCCTGGACTAGACGACTACATCCGACGTGGTCTCTGCATCAGAGATGCCTCCAACCGAATCTGTATGCCCGACGGGACCTCGATATCGCCTCAGACCGCGCCAGGCCGGAACATGATGGAAAGGATCGACAATTGGCACAGGTCTCGGCCTCCCCCAGCTACGCACGCCCAGGCCAACCTGCTGCAAGTTTCAACATCCCCGAATCCAAGCAATGCAACCTCTCCACTCACCTCAGCCATGCCCTTCGCAGCTGCACCGCCTACATCCGATGATGAAGAAATAGAACGACTGGAGGCCGTAGCTCTGGCCGTGATGAAACGCCAAGACGAGATCAGGCGACGCGTTGGACCGAGAGGCAAGATCGCACCAAGTCAACCGGAGAATACCTCGCAGACCACTCCAGCCACGCTACCACCTACAAAGCCCCCAGCGCAGTCCCCCCCGCGGGAACCGATGCCCAGTACGTCGACGGGGCAAAATCAACAGTACCGATTTGCAGCGCCGATCGAGGATCCAAAGGCGGTTCAAGACATCATCCAGAGATGCCTCGAAAGTACGGTCACGCTCACCCAACGGGAATTATACCAGATTGCGCCCGAGGTCAGGAAACACATCAAGGAGCAAGTCACCACTCACCGAATCCCCACGGGACCAACGTCTGCCAGCGCAACATTTCAAGACGCGCTCCCTGGGCTCCCGATCGACACTTCCACTTTCCTACACCACCACCTCTCTGGCCCAGTCGACCCAATCATCGTAGCAAACCACACTGAGGAGCTACGGACCATCCCCCTCGAGCTCGATGGAAAGGTCTCCGTGGAAGCTATCTTGGATGAAGGATCGCAAGTGATAGGGCTCAGGAAGGACATTTGGGAGAAGCTGGGGCTGCCGATACACAGTGACCACGTTATGATGATGGAATCGGCTAACGGGACTAAGGAGTCAACGCTAGGCCTCCTCCGCGATTTGCCAGCCAGGGTAGGATCGAGCACTTTCTACTTACAGGTGCAGGTTTTCCAGAACGCGCCGTACGAGATGCTTCTCGGGCGACCCTTCCTTACCCTGACTCAGGCCCGGACCCACCATTTCTCCAACGGCGAATCGCATATCACACTCCTGGATCCCAATACCAAGGAAATGCTTACAATACCAACCATGGTGCGCACTAGACAGGTATCCCCCCCAACCCAGGGTTTTCACAGAGTCGATGAATCGGCGTTCGCAAGCCGAGGAGACAGCGCCGCCCCTACCCATCAATGTGACCCGGATCAATCCATCACCGTGGCACACCTATCCTGCTCTATGATCGCTCCTCTCGCGTACACCGCCGTACCATTCGAACCCATTCATAGGCCTCAAGAAATATACGAAATCTCCATCTCTATCCTCGCCCTTGGCAAAGAGCCGCTCGCGTCCGTCAACTACACTAGCAAGAGGCCATACAAGAAGGTAGCCAACCGAATCAAGCCGGTAGCTACTACCCTCCCCGAGGATTTCCGGATCGTACGCCGCATACCATGCGACCCCTTAGAATCCATACCCCTCCTCCCCATACATCCCCCTGACTTCACACCCGGCATACGGTACACCCTGGAGCGAAAAGAAGCGATGAAAGTAAATCCCGACGGTTTTCTCTGGCCGGAGGAGGAAAAACTCGTGCACCACCTCATCAAAGCGCAGGAGTTAGGGTTTGCATGGGACGAAAGCGAGCGAGGGAAATTTTCAGATGAGTATTTCGATCCCATCACCATCCCCACCATAGAGCACATTCCATGGGTCCTCCGCAACATCCCAATTCCCCCCGGCAACTTCCGACGTGTAGTCGACATAATCAAAAGCAAAATCACTGCAGGAGTCTATGAGCCATCAAGCTCCTCTTACCAATCACGTTGGTTCTGTGTCCTCAAGAAGGACGGCAAATCCCTCAGGCTTGTACACAACCTACAACCACTCAACGCCATAGCTATCAAGGACTCGGGCCTCCCGCCCAATATAGAGACATACGCTGAGTCATTTGGTGGCCGAGGATGTTACGGTGTATTCGACTTATTCGTTGGCTTCGATCAGCGCACACTAGCCCCCGAATCTCGCGACCTCACAACATTCCAATCGCCCCTAGGCACCCTGCGGCTCACCTCCATCCCAATGGGATATACCAACTCCATGCAAATCCAACACGGCGACCTCACCTTCCTCCTCCAAGATGAAATTCCTCATATTGCGATGCCGTTCGTCGATGATGTTCCAGTCAAAGGACCGCCCACCCGCTATGAGACCGGCAACGAGTTCGAAACAATACCAAAGAATCCGGGCATTCGCCGTTTTGTATGGGAACACCTAGTCAACATCAATCGTATAATTCAAAGGATCAAACACGCCGGTGGCACGTTCTCCGGGCCAAAATCAAGATTCTGCGTTCCCGAAGCAGTCATTGTAGGGCACCGCTGCACCTATGAAGGAAGGGTCCCCGACACCGACCGACTCCAGAAGATCACGGACTGGCCTACATGCACCAACGTATCAGAGGTGCGAGGATTCCTCGGCACATTGGGCACAATTCGAATTTTCATCCGCGATTTCGCCGCGATCTCAAGACCTCTCGTACATCTCACAAAGAAGGGAGTCGATTTCGAATTTGGGGAGGAGGAACAGCACGCGATGAACGTGCTGAAAGATCTAGCGCGCAACTCTCCTTCTATCCAAGCCATTGACTACATGTCTAACAATGAAGTCATCCTAGCTGTCGACACATCGCTACACGCAGTCGGATACATCCTCTCCCAGCTTGGCGACGACGGCAAACGTTACCCCTCCCGTTTCGGATCGATAACGCTCAATGAGCGCGAGTCTCGATATTCACAAGCCAAGCTAGAGCTTTTCGGTCTATTTCGAGCACTGAAGGACGCCCGGAACTGGATCATTGGAGTTGAAAACCTTGTCATGGAGGTCGACGCGAAATATATCAAGGGGATGATCAACAACCCCGACATCCAGCCCTCCGCCACCATCAACCGATGGATTGCCGCGATCCTACTCTTCGACTTCAAGCTCAGACACGTTCCAGGAAAGGTACACGGACCCGACGGACTCTCACGCCGCCCCCGAGCAAGCGAAGATCCAATCATTGATGACAATTTCGACGACTGGATCGACACCGCCAACGCATTCGAAATATCCGCCGCAGCACCAGACGGCCCCGTCCACATCAACTCAAGCTCCTGGATTCAGGCAGCTAACACCTTCGGGATCGAGATCCTCAACAGCCCCGGAGCAAGCTACGCGATCGTATTGACAACAGCATCCGCGCACGAGGACGACTCGGCACGATTCGAAACCATTCCCGACACACCCCCCACTCAACCGCCAATTATCCCCCGCTCCGACAAAGCCAAGCAACGAGACGCGCAGCTCAAGCAAGTCCGCGAGCATCTCACTAATCCATCACACACATTGGGCCTCCCAGACGACGAGCTCAAGAAATTCGTTCGATACGCGGGAGGATTTTTTGTTAGAGATGGGAAGCTTTGGAAGAAGGATGAAAAGATGAAGCACAAGCTTGTAGTATCGGAGGACCGCCGCTATGAACTCATCCGACAAGCCCACGACGAACTAGGCCACAAGGGCATCTTCACAACTCGCATACGGCTTCTCGAGCGATTCTGGTGGCCATGCCTTGATGAAGATGTGCGCTGGTACATCAAAACGTGCCACGAGTGTCAGACACGCCTCACGCATAGCTATTACATCCCCCCTACCGTGCCAACCCCGCTGACCTTGTTTCGAAAGGTGTACATCGACACGATGTTCATGCCAAAGTCCGGAGGCTGCCGATACATCGTACATGCCCGCTGCTCACTCTCCTCATACCCCGAATGGCGCATGCTTCGAACGGAAACCGCGAGAACGCTGGGTACATTCATATTTGAAGACATCCTCTGCCAATGGGGAGCAATCGAAGAGATCGTCACCGACAATGGCCCCGCTTTTGTACAAGCCGCCGACTTCCTCTCTCAACGCTACAAGATCAATCATATTCGAATCTCGCCCTACAATTCCCGCGCCAATGGTCCTGTCGAGAGAAGACATTACGATGTTCGAGAGGCACTTGTGAAGGCCACCGAGGGAGAAGAGTCTCGATGGACCCTGGTGGCACCTTCGGTATTTTGGGCAGAACGCATATCTATTCAGAAGTCCACAGGATTCTCGCCGTACTACATCGCTCATGGGCTCGAGCCCCTCCTTCCCTTTGATCTCGCCGAAGCCACCTACCTCACCCCTACCTTCACCAAGCCCATCTCGACCGCCGAACTCATCGCTACCCGTGCCATCCAGCTACAGAAGCGTCCACACGACCTTGCCAGAGTAAAGGAGATGGTGGTCAAGGCTCGATTCGAATCTATTGAGAGATTCAACGAGAAGTATGCCGGACAGATTCGCGACTTTGACTTCGCACCGGGATCGTTCGTTCTGGTCAGGAATTCACGCTACGATCACGACGTTGGCAGCAAGACCAAGCCTCGATACTTCGGGCCCCTAGTGGTCCTCAGATGAACAACCGGAGGATCATATATCCTCGCGGAGCTCGACGGCTCCATCTCGAAGCTTCGCTTCGCCGCTTTTCGCCTCGTGCCCTACTACCCACGCGACATCCGAGCAATCCTGGTCACGAAACTCACAGACGCGACCCCGGAAGCTCTCGATGAGGCCACGTTCGAGCCAGAACCTTCTCCAGGAGACACACGAGTCCAAGCGCTGGGCCTTGTCGAAGACCGTCACATCATTTCACGGGCAGATAAGTCTTTATTTATTTCACCTTCTCCATCCCCGCATATGAGGCGGGATTTACGGGTACTCGATATTTTCCATTGGGACGTCACTCCCATCGAGTAAGAATGGGGTGTTCAACCACCTCGTTCGCCCCCTCTACATATTTTTCTATTTTATTTTCCTATCCTATACCAACCACTCTCGCTCGTTTCCCTTCCACTGTTTTTTTTTCCTTCTTTTACCTTATGTCTGTGTAATCCCCCCGGCCTCACCCTCGACGCGTTCCCTCGACGCCGTATACCCCGCCCGTCCATCCACTCCTTCCTTCGCATCAATACCGGCCCATGCACACCTCCCCTACACGGTGTTTCCCACTCGCTCGTTCACGCCTCTTGCCGGCCATCATCCTATTTCCCCCTCGACGCGCTGCTGCACTGACCAGGAGGTCAGTATTCAAAGTCCCGAGGAGATGTAAGGGTACCTTACGCGCTACCTGTGAATCGGCACCGCATAAGCACCCTTTAGTGTGAACCTCGGATCAGCGTCGTACGTCGGAGCGCCCACGGCATGACAGCCCTCCGTCGATAGCTTGCCCAAGAGTTCAGATAGCACGCGCCGCACATCCTCAGTTGGGTTGAAATATTCTTATATGTTTTCCCTATTCCTATTCCAGTTTACTCTACCATAGCACAGCTCGTTAGTAGGTAGCGGTGAACTCTCATTTCCCTATTCTGCCATGTTTTACCATATGCCGCATATTCCCTAATAGCCGATGGACAAATTTTATCATACGAATTCGATAGTTTCTTTGTTTCGAGGACTCTTAAATACGGCTCTCCTGTAGTAGTAGGAGGCCAGTGAATACTACCCGCTCATCTTCTCTGTTTCTTTCTCTCTCGTGCAATCGCGCACACACACACTCTCTCTACCACACTCGTTTCAACTCTCTCTCTCCATCTTTCTCACCCTCTTGTGCTCGTTGTCGACGACTGCGCATATCCTGTCACCGTCCCGAAGCCCAGCGACCGACGGAGTCGATCGCGCTCGCGCCTATTTGTTTTGTTGATAGGCGAGTTTGTACCTCTTCACCGCCTTCCAGTCACCGATAATGGTAAATGCAACGACTGTAAAGATGTGGACCGGGCACAGACCTACAGAGAAGGGCGCCCGTATCATGGATAACACAGGGGTCCCTATGTTTATCGATTTACGGGGGAAAAGTACACTGTATGAGAACCCTAGAAAACACATCTCTATGTCGAATCCGAAAATTGTCATGCGGACTTTCTGTGTATTCCAGTGCCAAAACTATCCTATGTCTGTATGATGTTATGTATACACAAGACAAAAGGAACCAGATGCATTTCATATCAGAACAAATTGGTCATCCCTTTGTCCTTGGAGGCAACCTAACAATCTTGTTTTCAAATGTCCAGCAATTTCATGACTGCACATGCATCAAAGGCAGCCCAGACAATCTATCAATCAACTTTGATTAGTAGGTTTCTACAAGAATCAAACTCAGTACATATATTTATCTTTCACAATAAGATGTGCTTCAGATGCCCCAATAAATGTCATATCAGATCCATCATGGTTTGCCCTGTGAAATTTCTCCCCTGGTACGCAAGTCTAGGTTCACAGTCTGGTAATCGCCTGATTTCAAAACTGATGTTGCCAAACAGGCCCCTAGGAAATTTTGAACAAGTGGCGCTGCTAGAGGTTGTCAGTTGTTTCCAGAGGTGACGACGGAATGGGTCTTGAGGGAAATTTGAAAAAGTAGGGTTGCCAGCTATTTCCAAGCTACGCACAGATAACAAAACATATGCAGGTTCACTCAGACCCTTTGACTAACCTCGACCCTATGCTTGCTTTCGCCTTCCTGGCATTGGGCATGCAGGTACCGTTGGTGAGAAGGACGTTGGTCTGGGTCTGGCCTTCCCTAACTCCAACATCAAGGTGATCTGCGTAGGCATACAGTATGACACAGGATATTGATATATAGGAATCGGATATTTGATTGGTGTTTGGATGCGTCATCATACATCATCAAGTTTAAATGAAAATAGACCAACGTCCTTCTCGCCAACGGTATGCAGGAGTATGCAGGTCAAATTTGTACTTTTTCTTGGACCATCTGATGCCGCCTGGTGCCGCTCCGCCGTGAGCTATGCTTTAGTCAGCCGAAAAGCATCACATCCCCTTCGTGCTAAAGGCCGCCACAAACCGTAGGTAACACTAGTACAATTCACTTGGCTGTGCTAAACAAGGAGGAACACAAACCTTTGCGAGTAAAATTTATGGTGGTGCAGGGGAGTCAACGTGCGCTTGTGGTGGCGTGGGACTTGTTGTGCGCGTGGTGGGATGCGTGAGAAGCGGTGTGCTTAGTTGACTGCACGTGATTTGTGCCTTGCTCATCGTTGTCCCCGTCCTGCTCGCCGTCGTCCAGCCCGTCGCCCGCCCACAATGCCCCCGCCTGCCCCCTACCCATTGGATCCCGGGTTTTTTCGACAGAGGTGTCTAAGGTCATTGTCTTCGGATAATCGAGGTGTCTAAGCACACCGTTAGAATCGTCTCATTGATAGCTTTCTATGTCTTCTCATATTCATCCCGTCAAAGTGCCTCCAGCTGTCTCTAGACGTGGTTTTTTCGAATTGATGGACCCATCAAAAGTGTTCCAAAGTGTTTATCGTGGGTGTCTAAGGCCAATACCTTCGGATAATCGAGGTGTCTAAGCACACCATTGGAATCATCTCATCAATGGCTTTCCAGCGCTCTCATTTTCGTCTCCCCATACTCCGTATAGCCCCCTCCAGGAGGCAGAATACTCTCAACTGCTCATGATGACCTGCCATTAATGGAAAGATGAGGGACCCTTAGAATGTTGACGTTAGGTGTTGGGCGTTGGGCGTTGACGTTGAACCCTGTTGAACCCTGTTGAACCCTTAAACCCTTGAACCCTTGAATAATGACACTCCCACCCCGAGCATCAGGCTGTCTCTCCAAAAGCACTGTCACGGCTCCTACCGCTTCCCGCCACTCCGACAAGATCTCGCACATCCACTATCGCCACTCTCAAGGTGGATGCAAATGCAACATTCGCACTTGGTCAATTCATAAATGCCGGGATTCATATTTCTGGGGGAGCGAGACAACGAGCCAGAATCTAAAACTATCTCGCCTGCACAGACTAACCCCAAAGATCGCAAGGCCGCGATGTGCAGCCACACTCAGCTCTGACTTTTCTCCAGGAAACGAAAACGGCGCAGGGCAGGCGAGCAAGCTTGGGAAGAAGCCAACGACAACGACAACGAGCTCATGTGCAATTATCGCTCCGGGCACTGAAAGCAATGAACGGCCTTTGAATCTAAATCACCGATGTTGGCTCTTCCCTTGGACCGGCTCAACCTGCCACATTGGCTGCTATACTGCTCTCCTCCCCCATATCAATCATTTTGTGCACGTTGTCTCATCCCGCCCCTTCTCTCATGCCTCCAGTCATCCATCTGCCATGCCCGAAAACCAAGGTCATCGTGGGTGGTAATGGCGTGCACAATTTCCAATTTCCTATCAGTATTACCCAGAGCATCTAGCCACTGCTGCGGGGGCCCTGGTGCTTGGTGGGCTGCGTTGCAGCTTACGAGTTTGTAAATATCTTATTTGTCTCGTCGAGACGATTCTAACAGTACCGAAAATGTCTCGATTGAGTGAGATTTGAATTAGTTATGAATTGTTTATTATTTACGAAAAAATCGGCCTGTTTCTGTGCCCCACGTGATTAGGCGTTGCGCCCGCCGATTCTGTCATCACGCCGAGGTACACCATCTCCATTCAGCAATGGGCCCACCATGTTCTCCTGTGAAAACACTGAGCCCCTTCTACCCCAAACACAACCGTGCAGAGACTGAAAACCACCTCCCCTCTCTACATGAAAATCAGCATCGAGCAGTTCCTCAAGCACCTCGGCGTTGCACACAGACTGGGAGCCGTTGGGTGGCTGCGCGGCAGCCAGCACGGCATCAACAACACCCTCAGATCCATCAGATCCGAGACTAGGCCCCTAGTCAGACACATAATTATGGCTCAAGTCTTGTGAGGGCTCGTATGCCCAGTCTCTCAACTTCATAGGATAGAGCATATAGACGAACAGTGTTTCTTTTTTTCAGCACTAGCTACTCGAGGGATCGTCTCCCTGCCTGGTCATTTGCCTCTGTGATCTGGTCCAATAAAACCAAGTCTTCCTCCCTGTCCCGATCTCGGATTCTGCTCTTGCCGGTATCTGGTAGGATCGAAAGCTGTAGGGGGGAAAGGCGTCAGAAGTCGAAGGGTTGGTCAGTCAGTAAAACGCACCCTCGTTCCCCGATCGACGTCTCCCTGTTTAAGCATCCAGAGACCCCATCTGCTCCGTTGGGTCTTGTCCTTGGACTTGCGGGATTCCAGGAGAGCGACCATGTTGCCTAGGGTGCGGGATTTCCGGATCGGTGTATTCGCCTTGTGCGATACTGCAGGCTTATTAGACAAGGTGTAAAAGACCAATGAAAGAGCAGGTACCTGGCATAGAGCTCGAGAAGTTTGTCGTCTTCGCCATGGCGCTTGTATAGGTCCGCGAGCGGATGGTATAGTCCCAAGGAACGTAGTGAAGGTTTTATCTTGGGTAGAATGACGTGATTAGGGGTGGAAAGGATTGTGGCTAGGTCCTGTGGCCTATCAAAATGCGCATATAGTTTTGCCAACACTGTGTCTACTATCTGTGGAAAAACGTCATGAGAACAGAAATGGAGAAGTGCAAGGTGTGTGCATACACAACCAACGTCGATTCGAACATCCTCTGCTCTCCGCTCAACTATTGCCTTGGTTCTCGACTTGGCCAAAAAATCAAGGAGCATTTCATGTGCATTTATGTTGAGGACTCGCGCAAGTTCGACGGCAGAGGGAGCGTCACAGGTGTTGGGATGAAGGTGTGGGAAATAGTTTCTTACTAGGTTCATCGCAACTGTCAGTTCCGATCGAGGAACGAATGAAACGAAAAGATGAGTCGCAGAGATGTCGATAGCCCGGGCCCAGATTGTGCAGGGGTTATAAGGAAGAAGGCGACTTACTGAGGTCATCGATGGATTGCTCTGAGGGCATATATTCTTGGACCCCGGCAAAGACATTGACGTGGTCGTCTGGGTGGAAGAGGGACCGTAGAGGTCGGGATAGGAGCTGGCAAGGATGCGGGGGTCGAGGGAGCCATTGAAGAGGTGTGTGCCCGCACTTTCGAAGAGGGTCTCTGAGAAACACTTGAAGCCTATGAGCTGGTACATGTATGCGAGCTCGTCTGCCTGGCACAACGGTGAGCTGGTGAGCAAAACAAAAGACAAGAGAGAGAGAGATACCTCATCCGGGTCGACGGCGAGGTTGGCCTCGAGCGAGCGCCTGTGGCTATCAACGAGCTCTGCAGCATCGTCGATGCGGTTGTTGGCGAGGAGGACGTGGGGGTAGGCAAGACGAGTCGAGGGCGCAAGGACAGCGAGGGAGTGTTTCAACCACATCCTTCTCCTCTGCGCTTCCCGTGCCGCATTCTGCCCTACCCAACAGCCCGATCACACCAAAATTCAAATGAAGCAAGGCGCAATAAAGCAGGTTGACCTGGGCGAGCTGAGCAACATGTATCGGCGCATCTTTGAGCAGCGTGCTACCACTCTGAACACGCCTGACAGTAGCGTAGGAAGCTGCCATGCCCAGTCATTTACGCAAGTTTCCAGTGCTGGCGATGACAGACCACAGCCGGGTGATGTTAAGAACCGGAGTGATGCTCTTCACTCCATTACCCAGTCCCCCAAGCAAATATGCTTCGGAGCCTTTCCTCAGTCTGTGCATGAAAATATTGTTGCTTGTGGATGTCGGTCTTGGTTCATTCAGGGAGACGAAAAGGGGGATGCGGAGAGGAACAAGAAAGAGGGATAGGCCTCGTGCACCAGAGGCAGGGGTCCCTGTACGGGCGAGTGCGACAGATGTCTCGCTATCTGTTGCACTAGAAAACCATTTAACACCGTTCAAGGTGTATTTGTGGCCGTATGCTCCGGTTTGGTTGGTAGAGGTCGCAGTGGTTTCGGTAAGGGAATCGTCTGAACCACCCGGACGCTGGTGGGCCGCAGTGTGTGTAGTGAGCAAATTGTGACTATGTGAGTTGTAGAAGAAAAGGCGTACTTCTGTCATCCATTGGCCAGCTGTAAAGGCTCTGGAAGGATCACGGCTACGGAAAGCGAGACGTCATGAGACGTACAAGTCGCTAAGCTTCAGGTGCCTGAATATATACCTGACAAGCCGAGGCAAAATATCTCTCTTGGCCGCCTCGTTCCCAACCAGCTCGAGAACACGAGCCGCGCCGTCCGTCATACTCAACGGACAAAAGACCTGTGCCAGCCCACGGGTTAGTTTCCCCCCCAAACTTCGGGGGTGATCTCACATCCTACAAACCTCATGTGAGTCCCCAACCAGCAATATCACCTTGGCGAACCCATGGATTCTACTAAACTCCCGGTGCTTCCTTTCGTAGAAGATGGCAGGAATGCCTTCCCTTTGAGCCAATGCCTTGAGATTGCGCCAGGCTTCACTAGTGTGCAGTTCGTCGACGCGTTGGCCCCATTGGTCGTATTGAGTGAGTTGGGGTGGGTAAACCTTATTTCCGGATGCGAGCTCACGGATGCCTATAGATTTTAAGGGAAGAGATGGAGCACAAGTTGGGGGTAGACCCACTGGTAGGTACTTCATCCCCCAAGCGGACGAGGTCAGGTTCTATATCCTGGAGAACACTTTGAAGCAAGAATAAGCGATGTTTAGAGAGAGACACACACAGATGAGCAGCTCACCTCCTGGGCAGAGTTTGTTTGAGCAAGGCTGGGAGGACAGGGTCCACGGTGTACACATTCGACACCGGAAACGGGGTCTGTGGGTTAGAGCGTTCAGTGAACTGCACTCGGCCCACGGGAGACTATGCACCTGCTGGAAGCCCTCCTCGATGCGCATTGAAGGAGACCGTGGGGAGATCACAACTTGACCGCCGGTTTGCCATCTCTTTTTCTGCCCTCCCATGCACTCTGAACCAGGCCACTCCCGCGCTCAGTCGCCCTCGTGTCTGCCAGCCTCTCTCTCCAAATTCCACCACCCATATTTCGCACCCTTGGATATCGATATCCTCTCCGATCGTCAGCGTGGAAAGCTCTCTGTCTCGCAGGAGGAGAAGGTCTGCCAGAATGCATGTGGTTTCTTGGAGACCATAGGGGCTCGAATCGGATTGTGCGTCCGCTGCTTGTAATTTTCAGGACCCCCCTCCAGCTTATGTACATACCAGCCCAAGGCGGACAATCGCAGCGGCACAAAACCTGTTCCACAGATTCCATCTCTTCTTCCCAAGAAAGGATTTCAACTATATCGTATGTGCATCACCCGTTCGGCCATCTGGCAGTCAATGCCAATGATTATCTCTTCCTGCACAGGATGTCTGCCTTGCAGGACTCTATGTATCCACCAAGATGCACGACACGCTGAAGAAACCCCGCGAACTCCTCGCTGTCTCTTATGCTATTCGCTTTCCCGATCTAGTGGCCAAGTCTAAGCACCCAGGAGGAGAGATTGACCTTGATTCCATGGACCCTCAGGTACATATCATACGCGTCATCTCTCTCTCTCACCTTTCTGACGTTGAAGGCTGTAAGGTGGTGGCGAATGACCGACCAAGGCTGTTGGCTGTGGAACGACTGATTCTCGAGACTATCTGTTTCAACTTCACATCTCGTATGCCATTCCCGTATGTTATCAAGATCGGACGGGCTTTGAAAGGTTGGTGCTCAAGCGTCGTGGGGCAAACTAAAACTGAGGAATGTCGTTGCAGCGACAAAGTCATTGACAAAACTGGGTTGGAGACTCGTCATGGACTGGTACGTTGCGAACGGGCGCCAGTGGAAATACTTTCGTATTGAAGACCTGTTAGCCACCGGACCCTCCTTCCCCTCCAATACCCGCCGCATATACGTCGCATGTTTGCTATCATCTTTCCAACAAGCACCATCGGACACGGAGGACAGTATTGTTGGAGAGGAAATAGCGAAGCAACTTCGACAGAAGGGAGACTGGGAAAAGAAGTTCCAGTCACAGGTGGAAGACTTTGAAGGTGAGGAACATGAGTTCCTTCTAGCTGCCCCCTCGCCGACAACGACCATCACAGATATTGCACACACTCTCCTCGATCTTGTTATCCAATACGTGCAGAACCCTTCTGCATCGACCTCGCCTAGCACGCCATCGTCACCTTCACCACACTTATCTCGCCACCCAACCCACCCTCATCCTCACGCAATCCAGACCCAAGCACCATACAATGCGGATCAACTCATCCGACTCAAAATTGCCATGCGGGAGACAGAACACACCCCTAGGAAGCGGCAGCAGCGGGAGATAGTAGATCCCGGCTACTCTTCCTCGCCCTTGGACGCGAATATGCTGGGGAGGAACGAGGGGACTGTGAGGTTCCTGTTCAAGTACACATAGAGCAAACGAGTCATGTGTACATACTATTACATCATATAGTAATGTTCATCAGCACTAAACGTTGCAGGCAGTACGGTCCTCTGGGATCCCAGCACCGTGTTCGAGACGATTCCAACGGTATTAACATCGTAGGCTAGTTGCCAACAGGGAGGCGCCGAGCGCCTCGGATCCAAAATAGGTACCTATCCAGGCACAGAATTATGGTAGGATATCACCGCTTTCAAAATGGATTCATTGAAGAATTGATCCTCGGAAGAAGCATCTAAGGCTGGTGGTAGTACCTGTGATTAGAGTATCAAAGTCTTTTGAGTCTGAATTTTTGATTTAGTTCTGTAGTTGTGGACAAGTTCTTAACGCGTTTGAAAAAGTTGATCAATGATTAAAGCAGAAATGATGCCAAACTTGTGTCCTCGCATTGCCCCTGAGCAAAAATAACTCTGGTTTTTGTGATGTTCTTTTGCTCAGCAGAACAAGAAAAAATGCTCACGTCCCCAAGGGAGTTACTCACGCCATCATATGTATGTCAGTCCGAAACCTCTGGTATCAAGCAGATAACGAGCCAATTTGGGATTACGATTCTGGGATGGGCCGCCCTCGGAAAAAAATGGTCATTGGCAGGCCCATGGGGGGCCTCTACACCAAGCACGATCAAGTGCTCCGCCCTCATAAATTAATCTCAATGAAGCAACAGTTACAGTATTTCAACAGGCCCAAACGACGAGGATAAGACGAACCCACGCGTCCCAACACATCCCCCTTCCTTCCACCACCCAATAAATAACCCATACACTTTACTCCTCCTTCCCAGGACCCACCCTCCCAATCCCAACCCTCGCAAGCACCCACTCGACCCTCTCCACCACCCTCCCCGTCACACCACCACCAACTCCACAAAGCCCCAAAATCCCAACATCCACCATCAAAAGTTGCACAACCCCCGCCATAAACCTCGGCGCAAACACCTTCCACACCATCAAATGCCTCCTCAACACCGCCGCACTCATCGACGCGCCCAAAAGCAGCACAAGAAAATAAAACTGCACGAGTATCGTCGCTCGTAATGTCTCGGATTGGATACCTGTCCCAACCCCGGCCACAGCGCCAGTGCCAGTCTCCTCCCCGTTCTTTTCTCCTTTGCTAATCGCCGCACTCTGATTACTGCGAGGCGCTTGCTTCCACCCCACAACCAACCCACCCACTCCAATCCCAAGCAACCAAAACGAACCCAAACTATTCCCAACCACACTCATCACACTCCACGGATACCTCACCCTCTCACTCACCACAAACGCCGTCTTCCACTAAATAGACGAAACCGTACTCTGATGACCCGTCGCATAAAACGTGATAAACGCCAGGAGAATCAACGGTATCATCGTTATCATCGTCACCGTCTCCGGCTCTTCTTCTCGTCCCAACTGCTGCTGCGATTGACCACCAGCAACAGACCTCCTCACAACTTTTTCCAACTCCTCCGCATCCCTCACCGCATCCACCGCCTCCAAATAACTCAACAGCGCAACTAGACTCGTTCCCAACACCACTTGACCGGTAACGGCGTGCACAGATACACAAGCGCAAACGCAAGGAGATAAAACAGGAGAAAAGGCACACCAAACGCATTCGCATAGCCTAATATCACCACCTGCTTTCCAGCTTTATTGTCACTTGCGCCGTTGTTGAATGTCGATGAAGAAACCCGGATATCCAGGCACAGAGGAATAGCCCAATACCACCCAACCAGACCCACTCCGATCCACCCAGCCACACAACGCCCAATCCACGTCCGCACCACTCGCAATTTCACCGCCTTCTCTATCACTTGCATCATTTCCACCACCAGCCCCGAACCAGGACCAGAGATCAACCCACCCGCCTCGATCCACTCGATAGTCCAAAACGCCCATGCGCCGACTAAAGCCGGTGCAAACACCAGCCAAACCATAGTAGGCGCAATACCCTTGTCGGATTTCGTCACTCTTAATATGCGGATCACAATGTAGGGCAGTACAAGCGCGGTAGGGAGGGAGAGGAGAAGTGACCATGTAGGTGGTGTGGTGGATGTGGTCGTCGATGGGGGCGCCGAAAGCGGAGGCGCAGTGGTAGATGTCGTAGTCCCGGGTTCGAATGCGACAAGAGGCGGTGGGGCCACGGACGCAGAAGACAGGGTAGCGTAAAATGTAACATGACAATATGCGCCTTGTTCCTCTCTACACACCGTCACCATACTCATGAGTCGGACGCAGATCAAAAACAGAAGCTCAAAGCCCAGAATGCGGCCTCGCAGACCCAGTAGTGACTGTCCCCTATTGCTTGACTTGGTTTCGCGGACACCAGGTGCTGCAATCCCACAAAGCAAGATGGGCACAATCGACGTTGCGCATAACCACAGCACGATCCGATCCTCCCAAAAGGTAAAGGAGTTTGAGAAAAACGAGGCGGTGTGGAGGACGAGTATCAAGACACCCAAGAGCCTGCTCTTGGCACCACTCAACGCCTTTTTGAAATCGGTATGGGCGAGAGCGATAACGAGGCAAGCAACACAGCTGAGCATGACACCGACAAATATCGCGAGCTCCACACCGCCCACTCCGACACCCAAGCCTGCGAGATTGGGAAAGATAATACACAAGGCTTGATAGACCGCAAATATCGTCAAAGAACCCGCAAGCATAATTGTTCTCCCTCGCTAATGCGTTTAGTGGAACACAAATTCCAATGTGGGCGGTCCCATATTAGGAGTCATAGGCCAACTGGGCCTGGAATGGAGGCAGGATCACATCTTACTCTGGGTTGATCTGGGACCCCTCATTTGAAATACCTCCATCACCCATAAATTGTAATTAACCCTAACCGAGGGCTGGCTTGCGAGTCTAATACTATGGCCTGTTGGATATTCGGACACGACGCTCATTCGGACAGTCACATCAGTCACTGCGTTCCCACCAGCCATTTTTTCAACTCCGACTGATGATGCCATCAATGTCCATCAAGTCAATGTGAGCGACTCGGACAACACTCGGACAATGCGCAGTAGCAAATAATAAAGGAATATCATAATGGTCTAATGAAATGCTGAGATAACGAGCCTAAGATCTATTGTTCCAATTAGTAGAGAACTCGTGTCCTGATTGTCCAACATAATGATGTGAGGTATAACTTGAATCAAATCCGGGTTGACCATGAGTGTATCCAAAGTGATTATAAGGTGGGGAAATTTGACCAAATCCATGAACAGCTGAAAAGGTAGAGGATCCGGGGTAGATAACACTGGCATTATCCATTGGAGCTGATACCTGTTGTGGTATTTCCAACATGCTTTGAGTAGGGATTGTTGTCTTTCTGATGCAGGTTCCCTTCGGTAAGATGGTGTCCTTGGTCCCAGTATCTGGAATTTTTAGAGCACATGTGACAATCCGAAGATCTGCATGGGATTTTGTGTAAGCAGAGAGAGGATGGTCGAAAATTTTAAGAACAGCTTGTTCCCAGATATAATACTCCTGTGATTGCTGTTCTGCTGCTTTCTGAGTTTCTTTCACCAACTCTTCATCTCGTTTCTTCTTCCTCTCATCCTCCTCCTTGTTGAATGCCTCCCTCAGTTTGGGTAGTGTAAGAACTCAAGCCTTGACTTTTGTCAACTTCCTTTCCTTTCTCTTGACAACATTTGCAAGCTGTCCATGCACTTCAGAGAGTGCATGCTTGATGATTGTGCAGTGTGCATTGGCTGCTTCTATTGAAGCTTCCCTCATGTGAATAATATCACAAAGCTGGCGAACATGAGAACAAAGTTCATGGACTTCTTTGAGAAGTTGTGCATGTGATTTGGCAGTATCAGCCCAAAGTGGAATATTTCCTGCCTTGATCAAAATGTCCTGAAAATCAAGACACCGCAATAAGACAGATGCTTGAGTGGTAATATCATGATCATGATCATGATCCTTGCTATTTGAGTTGTTTTCTTCAACCTCCTTCTCCCAGTGACTTGGTTCCTCAAGCTCCTCCGGCTCATCAATCCAATCATCATCACCATCATCATCTGAGGAATCAAACTCAAATGTGTTCATGGTTGTAGAAAATTGTGGGCAAGTTGACATGTTGTCTATGTTGTTGTCTTCCTCTTCAATATCTGAAGGAATGGCAACTGGTGATGAAGGCACCTCTGGAGGAAAGGACCTTGGAACATGTGCATGAGAAGAGGAAGACATGCTTGGTGCAAAATCCTCGTCTGTGAAAACATTCCGGTTAACAGGGTAGAGTCCTGTTGTCCGGAAAGCATTTTGGATTGACAACAACTTCATGTGATTCCTCCTAACACCCACATACTCCTGGACAACATTGTAACAATTGATATTTTGTTGTTTAATATGTAGATCATCACAATGACTTCGCCACCCTTGACCAATTGGGGAAAATATAACAACATCCAGAGGTTGTAAACAATGTGTGCATTTTGAAGGAAAGCAAAAGATAATTATATCAACGTCGGGCATATCATAAACTTCACGTTGGAGATCAGCCAACTTGTGTGATTCGTGACCATCAAGTATGAGGATGATTGGCTTTGAATTATCGACTTGCTTCTGTTTTGCATATGGAATGAATGCTTTGCAGAACCAGTTAACAGCTTGATTGTTGTTTGTCCAGCCTGTAGGTGTTTGACCAATCCTAAAGAAAAAAGTATGAGGCCATTGTCGAGTGATAGTGGAGAGACTTAGATTTAAACTCACAGTGAAATCTGGTCATCCCTAAGCTCACGAAGATCTGGTGTAGGGCCCTCACTGATGATGAAAGCCGGTGGAACAGCATCTCCAGCAGCAGAGACATATTCGACAATAGTGACAAGCTCAAGATTGTCACTACTGACCCGGTAATGGTTCTTCATCTTGCAAAGATAGATATATGACCGCCCACTCCCCTTCCTCCCTCCGCCCATTTGTATACCCTTCTCATCCATATTCCAGATATGTTCAGGTGGGATACCTCCATATTTTTTGTGCAAATCCTTGTAAGCATCAAAATAGTCATTAATGACAGTTTTATTGAAATTGTCATGTTGTTTGGGGTCCAGTTTTGTGTCTTTTGCTGCAATGAGCTCTGGATGCCATTTAAAAAACCCTCTGACCCATCCTTCCCCCACATCTGTACCAGAGACATTGCGAGCATGTTGATGGAGCCCTTGAGAGTCCATGGGAGTGGCAGACTGGGCTTGAACAGTAACCCAGTCTACCACCACTTGCTCTTGGACAGGGGTCAGAACTTGCTGTGAAGCCACAGACTCCTTATATCCTTTGTGTAGACCTTTGTATCGATCTGCGAGTGTAGATTTTTTGACCTAGATGCATTATATAAGCACAAAGCAACGAGAAGGTGTAGACAAATGTCCATACCAAGTGTGCTTCAGCAGCTGCATGGTACAAAGGATAAACACCATTTGTATAGTCCTGGATCGTGCTTCTTGTCCTCTTACCACCACCATTGATTTGCGAAAGCTATCTTTGTTGTTGGCTCTCGAGTGCACAATGAGTACAAACGAATCTGGTATCCTGTCTCCGACCCTGGTGAACCCCATCACCACCATACTGCATGGCGTTGCCGACTACGTTGATAAGCCGATTTTGGGTCTACACCTAAAATACACCATTTTTACCGATTTTATTACTATAAAATCAATGGCAATACATCTATGAACCTCAGAGAGGATTGGGACCTATCCCAAGGTCGCCAGTTCGACCGTGTATAGGGTGTTTGTGCCCTAGCATATGTCTAATAGTGTCTAAACTCATGCGAGGGATAGTCTTTATGACAGAACTCAGTAAAGGGCGGGCATTTCAGGCAACTACTAGGGGATTCCAGGCTGTACATAGCTTGCCAAACCAACCCAGGTCACAATCAGGGAGGGTTATGCATGAGATAAATTAGACTCAGAGACCGGGAGTGAGCCAAACCAGCTCGCGAGAACTTTAGAATATTCCAGAAACATGAAACGAGGCTATGCAGACAGGCAAACCCTTTAGAAACAGAGCATGGACAACGGAACGGGCTTCCTAATGTCGGAACGGCACCCCCGAGTGTCGGAATATTCCAAACGGATTATTGTGCACTAATTAGGTGTACTTTGTGGGTCCACAATGCTACGGAATTGCTCCCCGAGGGAGAGTTCAGCAGGCACAGAACAATGGAAACCATCTCCAAGATAGGATCAGCATTTTGATCCGAGAGCTCAGGCATACATCATCGAACGACAGCATTCCTGATGACCTAGTAGCAACGGCCGGACTGCTGTTGACTCGAAAACATATTCTGAGTACTTCAGACACTCGCAGTAATGCAGAAGAACTTTCTAAAATATTCTATCCTTTTGTTTTACCACAGACCGAATTTCCTGTATTTCATATCTCTCTGTTTCGTCTATTTTAGTTTGTATCTCTCTCAATATAAAAATATGGCTGCTGGCCTCTGAGAAGAGCAAGAAGGGCTTCACCCCAACTTCTCAGCAGAGTACTTCACAGCTGTGATCAAGAACAGTTTAGATCTATTTTGTGTGAATTGTTTAAGTGAAACTAGTCTTCAGGAGAGTTCAGAAAGAGTTACTAAAAGGAGAATCACCCCAAGCTCACTTTTGTGTGATTTCCTAGAGCCTAGAAAGTAGAGGGATTTGGACTTGAGATTTCTTCGAGTTCAGTTCTAAATCAGAGACAGAACAGACTAAGCCAAGTGGGTCTTGAGCTTGAGTTTGTCCCCCAGAGTCCAGAGGAGTTGTAATCAAGTGGGTCTTGCATTACACTCAGTTTAGAGATCAGATTTTTGTGCAGTTGTCCAGGGCTTTTCCAGCCAGTAAACTGTGTCTTTTGGAACTCTCTAAAATCGGTTACTTTGATTCTATCTGTCAGATCCGCACCCCCTCAAACTTGCCTTGGCAAAATGATTACTCTTTGACATATCCTACCCTATACCTTTGCCCTAAGCTCTCATCCGAGTTTAGTGAGTTGTGTTTGAAGTTTTGAGAGTTGAGTGTTGGGTTTAGTGTGAGAGCTTCCCATCCTTGTCCCCTCAGTGTTTGCTTCCCCACCCTTGCCATCGAGTCCGTTTTCCAGCGTTTCAATGTGAGCTCATCACCTATCATGGCGTTGAGCCCTCAAGCTTTCCTGTTTGCCTCCTCTGCCGGGGCTTTTGGCCTTCAGTCCCGGGCTGCCTCTAGGGCCTCACACACCACCGACTGCGTCTGTGCAAAGCCAGATGACAGCAACGAGGAATTTTCAGACTCAGACAAGTCCACCCACACTCTGGAGGCCTTGGACCCCACCAAACACATCCGGGACGTCGTACCCACCTCCTGCGACATCGACCCCCCCCCCCCAACCAGAAATACCCGCCGCCAGTTGGTCTGAGCAGCCTGATAACAAGGAGCTCCCGGCCCTCACCCCTTATGAAAGTGTTAGATGCTGAATGGGGCGCGCGTCAGAGGGACGAGCGGAGTGAGACCTTGGCTTCAACGTATGTGTTGCGCCACTCTGATATCGCTAGGCGGTCTCGATTTGGACTTCAGACCTGGAGAGGAGAGGATACAACTCAGATCAAAGGGAACCAAGTCTGAGAGAGAGATGAGATGATGAACCGAGGTTCAGAGGGTAGGAGGCAAGTCAAGTTGATATTCTGATTGAGGAAAACTACTCCGGACTAACTCTGGTTTATATACATGTGGACTATCGGAGGAACAGAGATAGTCCTACAATAGGTATCTAGGTTACCAGTAGTTAGTGGGTGCCTATAATAAAGCATTCAGAGTACAATAGAAGTTATAGGAATAATAGTGATAATAAATGGAATGGAATGATGACATCAGAGTAATGAACAGATCAGAGAAGAATGAATCCAGGCACCGGGCTTGAGGAGACTGGTCGGGACTTCGGAGTTCAGAATCGGAGAAGAAGTTGGACCAGCGGGAACACGGTCCAGAGTGATCCGGGACAACTGTAACAGAAAGGATCTCCACCAACGCTGTTGAAGCCGGCCACAACCTCAGGATGGTCAAGGACTGGCTCAAGTCCCTGTCCCATTCCGAACTGGTCAACAACAACCACCCCATTGTCCTACCTGAGCTGGTCGACCTAGTCAACTCAGTTTTCTTGTCTCTAAAACTGCGCCACATGGTTTGCTCCCATGGTAACTTCAGTATGGTGGAATGGCTCCACAATACCATAGGCTCAGGTATGTATGTCCAGGTAGCCCCTCCCTCCCTGGTACCCCCCTCCTCTACGCCAACTCTGGGCCCTGCTGCCCTGGCTGCACTGTCAGCCCTCCTCCCCTCCTCCTCACCCCCTCCTGCCCCCTCCCTGGATGTGGACATGAGGCCTCCCTCCCCTTTGCCTGCCCTTATTAATAAAGGTAAGCGTGCTACCAGGCCTGGAATGAAGGGACCTGATCTGGGGTTTACCCCTGTTCAGGGCGGTCAGAAGTTTACTTCTGTCCCTTACCCCAAGTCCAGATCAGGAACTGATTGGACCCAGACTTCTGGCTCCTCCCCCTTGGCTGGACCTGGACCCTTCTGATCAGTCATCCCCCCTTCCCCCCCCCACTGTCAACATGCGGACTAAACCCAACCAGCGCTCCACTGCCCCCCCCCCTTCCTCCCCCCAGGGTACCCCAAGCCACTCATGGGCTGGCGTGGCTGCCTTGCCCCCCACCACCTCCCCATCCAGCTGGACGGGGTGCCTTATTGCATTGTCTCAGGCTTTCCCAGATGCAGTGCCCGAGGAACTGGAACACATGGCGCCTCACCCTCCCCAAAGTCTGCACCGGGCTCAGCTATAGCTAAGCCGAAACCCAAATTCGTGTCCACTACCAAGGGCCCGACACATTGTGAGGTCATACTAGCCCTCCCCTCCCCTCCCCCCGCAGTGCTCGACCTCCCGGGCATTGTTGACTCTGCCAACAGGGGACTTGCCGCCTCCTCCTCATCTTGTCGTGTCGTGTCCATCTCCCAGGACAAGACCACTGCCCGCCTTCTCTGTCGCAACATCCCCAGTAACAAGGATGTACACACAATCTACTCCTGGGCCTCCAAGGTGGTTGAAGGGGGCATCTCTGAAGCAGGCAAGGCCCACTCCAAATCCTACCTTAAGGTCCTCAACGTTCCCTGCACTGGCGGGCCTGCTTCATACCCTGAAATCTGCTGCCTTGTCTGTGAGGCCTTGTCCCAGTCCCCTCTGGCCCCACACCTCCAGATTGTCTCCCCTCCCCACCCCTCATGCAACAACCGAGGTGCTGACACTGCCACCATTTGGTTCGAGATTTGGGACTCCCAGGCTGGCACCGCAGCTGATGCAGTAGCGAACTGCACCGTCCCCATACTTGGCAACATTTGCCGAATCCACAAGGCCGCAGCCCGCCCTGGTGTCTCTCTTTGCTCTAGGTGCTGGACCTGGGGCCACACTGTCAATGTATGCAGGCAATTCAACATTGCCTGCCCCATCTGTGGTGGTCCTCACAAGGAGGAAAACCACTGCTCCCATGCCACCTGCTGCCAAGGCAGGCCCAAAGCAAACCCCCCTGTCTTGGCCACGCCCCGCGACCAACCCTGCCCCCACGGGGCCAAGTGTCGCAACTGCAATGGCCCCCACCCAGCCAACAGCACCAAGTGCCCATTTTGGCACCACTGCTTCGAGCCCAAGTGAATCGAAGGGCGCATCAATTGCCAAACCCTCTTGAGAGATACTATCTGCGCAGAACAGTGCTGTGCCCGCACTGAAGCTGCGGCTGCCTCCTCTGCCCCCCCTAATGTCTGTACATGATTTGTCAGACACTGTCCCCTTACCATTCCCCAACGTGCCCTTTGCCCGCCCCTTTCTCTGTTCTCCTACCCCTGATCTGGTGATTCCCCCCTCCACTTCTCTATTCCCCTTCCCAGAACGTCCTACTGGTAGGCCGCCTTTGGCTGACTCTCTCTCTGTTGTCTCACAAAACATGGCTTGGAACTACTCTCTATTGGAAACTCTCCTGGTTACTCTATCCGGTCTGGCTGTCAATCTGGTATTTATCCAGGAACCTCCCTGGAAGGTCATAAGGTATGTACTCTCTGCTACTGACAAGAAGAGAGCCCCTGTCATTGGTGGCCCCCTTCACCCTGACTGGGATTGCCTTGTTTCTCCTGGCAACAAGAACAATCCTGACTCTCCCTCTTGCCCCCGGTCGATGGTATTTGTGCACAAAACCCTCCGCCCTCTCTGCCCCTCCCTCCGCTGTGATCTAGCCCCACACCGGGACATTTCTTGGCTGTCCCTTTTCTTCCCCACTGGGCCAATACACCTGGTCGGGATCTACAACGATGCACAGGACTCCGCCCTCTCCTCCCTCTCTGACTTGCTCTCTCATACTTCACATTCCTGCCTCTGCTTGGTTGGGGATCTTAACATCAGGTCGAACAAATGGGACCCTTCTTACCCTTCTCACCCGGCACACGCAACTTGCCTCCTTAACATAACTGAGTCGCTTTCCCTCAACAAAGCCCTCCCATTCACTCATTTGCCTACCTTCTACCCCAGAGATAGCAACAAATCCTCCACTGTCATCGACCTGGCTTTTTTCTCCACAGGACTCCTGACTCCCCTTGGATACCACGTCCTGTTACCCGGGTTAGGGGTCCGCTCTTGAGTCGCAAGGTTGGGATCACAAGGATGTCTATACAGACTTGGTCCAAGTGTCTTACTGCTTGACTTAGAGGCGGGCTGGATAAATCTCTGAAGCCCTTTCAGGCGAACAAGTGATTTAGGCAGAACAGTGTATAACACTAAGCTAAAGGTACAGGTGGTTGTAGCTAAGTTTATATACATATTGGTTGTCTGCTATTTATAAGTACCCTGGGTAAGTACTTGTCAAGGCGAGTCATAAGAAGGTGGACCCAGGTAAAAGAAGGCTTCCTGTGTGAAATAGAAGTTGTGTGTGAGAGAAAGGAAGCGTGAGTATGAGAGTATCAGTATTAAAGGAGAAAAGAAGTATACTACTGTCCATCAGGAAGGTGGCTAAGACCTATGTATAGTCCTTCTTGGGGTTCTGATAACACGTCCTGCCCAACCTTAGGATGCCCTCTGACCATGCTCCGCTGGCATTCACTCTCCCTATCCCCTTCAAAATCCCCTTTGTCCGGAAAACCATGATAAAGATCGACTCCGAGGAGGAGACATCCTTCCTCGACGCAGTCTCACACAGCCTGGGCTCCCTCCCCCTCTCCCACCCTCTCACCTCTGCTAGCGACGTGGAAGCTTTGTCTTCCGCCCTCATGACCCTTGTCTCCAAGGCCTGGTTATCCAACTCCAAAACCTTGTCAGTCTGTCACCAATCCAAACCCTGGTGGAACCCTGGTTGCACAACCCTACTGGACTCCTACCAACTCTCCCCCTCCAAGAAATCTTGGGGCCTATTTCGCTCCGGCTGCTGGTCTGCCAAATGCACTTACTATGACGCTCTGGCTAAGGACATAGCAGTCACTAACAAGAGGCCCTGGGATCTCATGTCCTGGGTGGGCCCCTGCTCCCTTCCTGCCATTGACGCTGTCGTTGACCCCAGGACTAACAAACCTTGTGTCACCCAGGGTGAGCTTTTTGATGCACTGGGATCCCATTTCTTTAACACAAAAGACTGCACCATGGACCTCTCCAGGCTCAACTACCTGCTGGAACAGACCACCCGCAATTGGGTCCCCTTTACCCCCCCGGAACTGGACGAGGCCCTTGCCAGCACTTCCAACTGCTCTGCTGCTGGCCCTGACCACCTTACCTGGCGACACTTGAAGAAACTGGTGTCCCACCCCCCTTGCCACTCCGCCCTCCTCTCCCTTGCCAATGCCTGTGTTGAACATGGGCACTGGCCTTCCTACTTCAAAAACTCCACCACCGTCGTTATCCCCAAACCACCCAAGCCCTCCCACACTAAACCAGGGGACTTCCACCCTATCACACTCCTTAACACCATGGGAAAACTGTTTGAGAAAATGCTGGCCACTTGACTCCAATTTGCAGCTGTCCGCCATGCACTCGTTCATTCCTGTCAACTGGGCAGTATTGCAGGTTGCTCTACTGAGGATGCCGGCCTCTACCTCACACACCTCGTCCGGGCTGGCTGGGCAAAAAACCTGGTCACTGGTGTGGTTGCATTTGACGTTGTCCAATTCTTCCTCTCCCTTTACCACTCCACTCTTGTTGCCATACTCTGGCACCAAGGCTTCCCTCCACAGGTCCTCTCTTTCTTTGAATCCTACCTCATTGGATGCACCACTTCCCTGTCATGGGGCACAAACATAGTCTCTGATCCTATGGACTGCTCCGTTGGGGTTGTCCAGGGTTCAGCCCTTTCCCCGGTGCTCTCATCCCTGTTCCTGGCCCCAGTCCTTTACATTGCGGAACATTTGTTCTCTCTCGATCCCCTCCTCAGAAACATTGATTTCCTGTCCTACATAGACAATGGCCTCATTGTTTCTAGGGGTAAACAGTGGGCAGACGTGACTCCCCCTCTGGTTAAAGCATATGGAATCATCTTCTGGCTTCTTTCTAACTTTGGTCTGGTACTTGAACACTCTAAGACCGAGTCCTTTTTCTTCTTGAGGAGACACAATGAGACTTTCCCCCCACTGGACCTGGGATATGCTCCCTTCACCGGCACAACCCCCCTCCTCCCCTCACCCACCTGGCACTACTTGGGATTTTGGTTCAACCCTCACCTATCCTTCAAGGACCATGTTGCCTTCTATGCTAACAAGTCCTTTTCACTGTTGGGTGCTATGCACCTGCTTGGCAACTCCTCCTGGGGCCTCACACCCTCCCACAAACGCCTTCTCTACCATTCCTGCGTCATCCCCCTGATGACATACAGATCCTCTCTCTGGTTCCATGATGCAGCACGCATCAAGGGACTCCTCAAGCAACTTAGGGACTTAGGGCCTTGCAACAGCATGCTGCCTTGTGGATTACAGGAGCTTTCCACACCTCCCCATCCCAAGGAGTTGAAGCCATTGCAGGCCTCCTTCCCATTCATCTACACTTGAGGAAACTCCAAACCTGGAGCGCTATGTGGATAGCCTCACTCCCACACACTCATGGGATCAACTCCCTACTTACCAACACCTCCACCACTGAGCACCACCCCCTCTCCCTGCCTTTCCTCTCCACCAGACAGAAACACATCTCTGGCTCTGCCCTCGCCTTCATGGATTGTTGGCAACCCCATCCTCCGGTCCCACCCCCTTGCAGAACCCGGCTACTGCATCCTTGACAGGTTTGCAGACCGTCTCACCTTTATAAGTCCCCCCCTCCCCTGCTCCAAAAAAGAGCTGTCCTCTTGGTGTGACTCTGTTCTAGACCCTGCCCTCTCTAGGGCCCTCTTCTCCTCGAATACACTTGTAATAGGCTTCGATTCCTCTTCCCCCCCCTCCCATCTCTTGGGCTTCTCCTCTCGAGTCTCCTATGTTGCTTCTGTGGACAATGTAATTGTACGCTCAGACTCTACTGACGCCAGCTCCTTGACAGGTACTGACTCTGAACATTTCACTTTCTCCTTCGCTCTCTCTTCCCTGCTCCCCCTATTTAGTGGTAATGTCACTTCTCTTTTCTTTCTTACTGATTCCCCTTCAGCAGTGTGGGCTGCACTCTCCCCCTCCCCTTCCTTGGGTCAGCATGCCTCCCTCCAAGTCTCCTCCCTCCTCATTCCTTGGCTCCAAGCATCGATAACCCAGTCTGTTACCTTTGCACACTCCCTCTCATAATGGAAACTCTCTGTGCACGGACTGGCTCACACACTAGCTTCTGTGAAACCACATCCACCCTACTCAACCTTGTCCCCTGTCTGGGCATTGTCTATCCAAAAGCTGAGCACCAGACACATCATTTGGGAATGGCAACTCGCCTCTTCCCCCCCCTCTTCTCTGGGTTCCCAATTCCTACCTCTTGCACACTGCGAAGAGCCCATCCGACCCTCCTACTTCAAGGATGGGTCTTTTTTGTCATCTGTGGCAAAACAACCCCCCTCCCTCACTGCTTGCTTGATGCATTGCATCCTAAACCATGTGCCCACTGGCAAATACCGATCCTGGTTCTTCCCCAACAAACCAACATCCTGCCCTTGCGGCTTCCCTTTCCAGTGGCGTGATCACATTCTGTGGTCCTGCCCTCTATTCACCTGCTGCTGGACCTAGACTCAGGACAGCAGTTTGAATTACTACACCGACCTTGACGACCTCATCGTCTTCCTCCGAGAAAACCCCCTTGCCTTCTCCTTCCCCCCTGACCCAGGAGGTACTGCTGACCGACACTCTTCCCAACCCTCCCTACTCGCCTAGCCTGCCCGCTGGTATGTACCTCTCTCTTCTCTCTCCTCACTTTCTGGTCCACTAGTTAGCACTTTTCCCTTCACGGGCACTTGACGCCCCCACTCAGTACATTGGACGATGTTGAACCCCTTCGGGGTCCTTCTGTAGAACTCTTGTATCTATTGTAGCCGCTGCTCTTGTAGTAGGTAGCTGCCACGGACTGCTACCACACACTGCGTTATAAATTGTTGAATTAAAAAAAAAAAAAAAAAGTATAGTCCTGGATAGCTGCAAGTAGTCATTTCTCATAATTTTCATCATGGACTGCGCAATGTGGATGTTTTGTTGGCCTTCCAAAATTGCGAGCTCTACGAGCCATACGAGCCATGAGTGAGGTGAGGAATAGGGGCTTCAATCCGACGCGTCTAGCCAATACTGATGCGAAGTTGCTAAAAATGGATTCAAACTCTGACATGGCTCTTCTCAGCTGAGTGACAAAGGGTGACTTTCTCTTTTTCCACATTCACTCAACCTCTTTGCTTCAAAATACCTGGAGATGCATGGAAATACATACAAGAAGCCAGCTACCAAGAATCATGGCAAACGAGCCAGTGGAACATGAGATATAAATGTTTGTCTGAATGAGCGTCATGTCCGAATAACCAACAGGCCATAGTATCGCAAACAAGCGACAACTCAAGGTATGGCGCGTTTCACCCGGCACAGTCCGCCATCAAACCCACACCCCTCTCAACCATGGACATGTGCCATCACGGACACACCCAGGCCCCAACCCACTGGGCCTGATACTGTATAGACATCCTCTGCTCCGTTTTTGTACCCCAATCGCCTACTACCGCCCCTGCTTGTTGCCGCCCAGGAGTGGCTCGAGTATGCCCTCAGCAAAAATGGTGCCATCAAGGTCGACTCTATCGCCGACGCATCCCATCTCATCTCAAACTCCCAATTCTTCAAAGGCTTTACCTCCCTTTCACACAACACCGTCGTTGTCTCTATTGGTTCCACTTCTGCCAGTTTTTGCGTGTCTGCCCACTGAAATAATCTCATTCAGGACTCTTGGGTAGACTGTTTGCTCGTCTTCGGCAAGATCCAACCGTATGGTGCCATATCTCTGCCCTCGTAAGCTCACTCATCTCATTATCTCTCAGGCCGCAATACCACTCCGTCGCTCTGGCAATGCTCTTCTCGGGCTGCATAGCCTGTGCAGCTAAAGTATAGCACCTTCTCCTCCATCCCCCACACAACTTAACAGGAATCCTGGCTCCCAACACATGACCTCGAAGTGCTCTCTGCAGGCATCACCGCCCACGGCGGACAATGGCATACTGCCCTCACCAACGATGTCACTTGCACACCGCGAATCCACCAGCATCCGCATTCTCCTCCCCCATTGGTCTGATGACTCAGTCCAACTCGGTCTCAGGAATCTCACCCTTGACCCTTATCTCTGGCCAGACCTGCCCCTCCTCAAGCAGATCACGGGTACCAGACAGAACGGCTTGGCCAAGGAGGATAAGAAGGCGGGAGAAGAGAATGGTGTCAATAAGGCCACAATGATGACTGTGAATATGTTCACCGCATCACCCAGCACCAAGATTCCTATTCCCCGGGACGCAGATCTCATGCCCATCAAGCAGGGTGCCTGGGATGGCAAGAAGATTTTGCTCAGCTGGATGTTGCATCTCTATGGCTCGAGAAGGGAGGCAGTTGAAGTCAGTATTTGGAGGGCTGGTGGGGAGGTGTTGAGGTATCCCGGCAACAACAATGAAGATTTGACTGAGGAGAGAGAGAAGCGACGAGATCGAAAAGAGGCTAGGGCGGTGTGATGGTATGGGTGGGGTAGGTGTGTAATGTGTGGCTTGGAATACCACTACCTAAATCAACCAATACCTTGAAATGCGATTCTGGGGCGTCGGAGACAGTTCTCGAAACGAGGGATTCAACTTTTGAAAGGGGTTTTATGTGGTGTAAAAATGTATAAGGGGTTTTCTCGAAAATATACCCAAGGGCACCAAGTGTACTCTGTGGATGTTCTCTGGTGTAGTAGTGACAAGGCTCTGCTTGTAGCTACAGTCTCTGATATCAATATCTCTGATCTCAAAACCTTGGGGGAATCTGCACTACCCCACTGAGTCTCTATCTCTCTATGTCTCTAGACCTAAGGGGAATCTAACCTACCCCTGAGTCTCAATATCTCTCTGTGAGTCTCCCGGACTCAAGCAATGGTCTCAGCAAGTTCTCTCGACGATCACAGCTCGTCTCTACTGTTTCTGGATGGTCTAGGACCGAAGCTCTCACTTAATTTGCCTTAATGCACACAATAGCACAAGATAATGAAATTGTTAATTCCCAATCTTGTGGTCTCGAAGCTAGGGCAGCGAGTGCTTGCCTTTCACCTCTCCTCCACGTGGTATTTATATGTTTTTGGTAGCTAGGAAACAGCCCGAGTAAATAAGGAAGTATTAGAGAGAGTAATGCTAGTATACACAATTGGTCCGATATTCCCCTGCATAATAACACTTTTCCACCCAGTATTGGTCCTGGCTGCCTGTTGGAGACTCATTTCGAGTCATCGAGACACTGCTGGCATCATTTCGTGGGTCATCGCAATGGCCTGCGGCTGTTTCAGCATGCCCGGGGAGGTTCTCTACCCATATACGCATACTTTCTACCACCACGCGTCTACCCTATTGGTCTCCTCCCGACCCAGCATTTTGGTACACTGTTCCTATACCCTTCTAGTATCTTGAACTGGCCGCACGTTGCTTACACGTCGTGCGGATAGTCCGAGATAGTCCAACTACTCCATCATTTGTCCTTTGATCCGCTATTGGACCCTGCAAGGCCTTTCAAGGTACTTGATCGGTCATCGAGATGCTATTGCATGTATTGTCTGTCATAGCTATCCCCTTGGGGTTGCCTGATAGGCTTACGCGTCCATCGTTCAGCAGATTCCCTGTCTGTTCCACTCGTCTGTCGGGCTGCCTGATGATCGGCAGTCGTTCTGTCCATCACATTGTGATCAGGCAAGCTGTCGCAGCCTTGGACATATTTCCTTGGCCGATGCCTCCTGTCTGCATTTCTCGGGCAATAGCCATATTCTCCCTCTTCTCGATAGAACATCATCCCTGCCCTTAATATAGCAGTCGGTACATTGTTTCTTAGTACATTGTATACCATTTGTTTGGGTGAGGGACACTGTTCATTACTAATCGAGGTATCTCGAAAATCCGTCTACCAAGTTTCTCGATGCCTGTCACATGATCCTCTCAAAGGTTTTAGTCAGGGCTAGACTGCTATATGTGTCCCCTTCAAGATAGTCGAGTTAGGGGCCCTCAGTCTTCTCAGGTCATCTCGATGGCCATTTATATGGTTGTGAGCTCTTCCCTCATGATCAGGGAGTTTCTACTGACAACGTTCTCGATACCTGGTGCATCTCTGAGTGTGTACAACTGCGATGCTGCCTGTTGCACTCTTTGTCCACTCTCGAAGCCATACAGTAACTGTTTAGTAGCCACTGGCTGACTCCTGGGGTGTCCTGTAGCCTCATAGAGGTCCTTACATGACATACCAGTCGGGTTAGGGTCATTGTAGGGGTGTTATGGGTATATCAAGACAAATACATCATAGCTATTGCTGGGCCATGGGTATATAGGGGTATAATGGCCTATTTTAGCAATGCTTTGATTTTCGGCGTAATAGCGGTCCCGGAATGCAACATCTTGGTCACTTGGTGGAAGAACGGGAAGGCCTATGCGACGATACATTTTCTCCTGGCACGTTCTTTAACTGAAAAGACTTTGAATAGGCTTTTAGGGGTGGAAAGACAATCGGAACCCTTGCATGGATGTATCATGTACAGTCAACTGGGCTCATGCCACAACCCGTCAATCAGCTGTTACATTATCCTGTACCCCATAAATGCACATCAAATGCTCCTTGATTTTTTGGCCAAGTCGAGAACCAAGGCAATAGTTGAGCAGAGAGCAGAGGATGTTCGAATCGACATTGGTTGTGTATGCGCACACCCTGCACTTCTCCATTTCTGCTCTCATGAGACACCTTGGCAAAGCTATATGCGCATTTTGATAGGCTACAGAACCTAGCCGCAATCCTTTCCACCCCTGATCACGTCATTCTACCCGAGATAGAACCTTTACTGCGTTCCTTGGGGCTATACCATCCACTCGTGGACCTATACAAGCGCAATGGCAAAGACGACAAACTTCTCAAGCTCTATGTCAGGTACCTGCTCTTGGACTTTGCCGCTGCAATCTTCCCCTGTTTCAATCCTTCACAATCAGCGTATTGGGTCCTCCGTTCCCAGACCCGGGTTTAACGGTGCAGCTCCTGATTTTTCTACCAGCCATTGGCATCAGCCCCTATATCTGCCTTACCAATTTCAGTCCCGAGCACTGTTCCGCCTTCTCCTACTATCCCAGCTTCAAATGCTCCTCTCCACTCACACCATCCGCTATGCCCAACACCCTCAAGGACCACCCTCTATGATGCAGCTCTATCGAGGTCTGCCCTCTCCATTTCAAGTCCCCTCAAAGGCACCCCTACTTTACTCTCGCCTGGAGATATGTCAAAGGATTCGTCTATTCCACTGTGCGATCAACTAACCACCCTCCCGCCTTGGGACCGGCTTTCAACAGGGCCTGAAGCCGATATGATTTCAAGTAAGTTTTTTTTTTCTGTATTGTCTTACTTCTAGCTTATCTTTTCACAACAACCACGCTCGAGGCTACCATGAAGATACAGTGACTGCCATGCCCCCTATGGCAGTTATTATCAACACCTCCTCCACTAATGCCACTGATTCGACCACTGCTGCCTCGTTTTTGTCGCATATATTCATGAATAATGCAACACCTACAGCAATGACCATCTCTCCTCCCCTTCTAGGTACTCTGATGAACAATCTCACACAGTCCCCCTCACGACTATCTCCCAACCACTGCTCCCCGCCCTTACCACTGCACCGCCGCCCAACTCTGAGGACACAGCGCGTCTACCATTCCATGGCCAGAAATTGATGTTGCCCTGGCCATCAGAATTACCAATGCACCCCCTGAGCCTCAACGAGGTATGTGCAGTATGCTGGCTCCGCGGACTCACCATCAGAAGACCGCAGAAGCTTGTTCAATGCCCCCACCACCCATATTGCCACATCATCCTACGTCATTCACTGCATACCAGGGACGCATTGTCGGTCCTGTTTCATTCCTTAGAGGGCAAGTGCTCTCGATCTCACATGAGTCGCACTCGTCTTTTAGCTAGGTCACTTGTATACACAACAACAGGTCTGCGGACTTCCACACAAAGGCCCTTGGGCACATGAAATGTCCATTTGTTGATTGGCCTGATGCCTGCCGTGTATTATACCTACAAGAAGGGCACCCTTTGATCTGCCCTCAACCATTAGGATATCGACCGCATCGGAGATGCAACTTTGCAATTGGCTCCCAACCCTCCTGCTGCCTGGCTGTCTCCCACCAGCCCTTCTCATTCTATATCTGGTAATTGCTCTGGGGGTTAGCCGCCTGTAGTTAGATCGGGGCGATTTGATTGAAAGCGACGTAGGTATTTTTTTTTCTTGTAGCAGGGTCAAAGGTAGCAACCACTGTCCATTTTTCATAACCCCCACTTCATCCTCTGTCTCTACCCACCACTCTTCTCTCACGTTTCTACAGAGCTCCCTACCGTCACTCACCGCCACCCTTGCTTCCTCTGTCCTTTGTACCCGAACGATTTCCCAGAGCACCCCTTCACGCACCCACTGCCATGCATTGCTGCCTCCAAGTGCAGGCCTTCCTATTTCTTCACCGATATGACAATGAACTTAAATGCTTATATCCTGGTTTGAACCCTGTTGACCTGCACCAAACACCGACAGGGGTTACTTTGCGCATGTACGTACATGTTAACTTTGTACTGCACTTTTTGTACTCAATGCAGATCCCCATGTGGTTTTGCTTTGCTATCTGGATAGCCAGACGAAAAGCACGGTCTCATTCCACTACCCATGCTTGCATCACGCAGTCTGCAGACGAAGACTAGGCAGACACTGCTCTCAGCTGGAGTATGGTTGTGACTAAGGTCATCATCAAATAGGGGTTAGGGCTAGGCGCTTTCAAACGGTGTATAAAATATGAGATATTCAAAGAAACATTTTTTTCCTACAGCAAGTTGGCACCAGGACGCTAGTGGATATTCCTAATCTCAATCAGATGACGGAACGTCCGTTTGTGTAATATATACCCACCAGCCTATCAAACAGATTCTTTTTGGTTTCCGTGCAAAGGATAACATCCACTTATGAATTCAGGATTGATATGTGTACAGAATCCCTCTTCGCAATTGCCACAAGGTCCGCAATCAACATTGAATGGTGTTAAAACAAGTGCCACTTGTTCAAAATTTCCTAGGGGCCTGTTTGGCAACATCAGTTTTGAAATCAGGCGATTACCATCCGGTTAGAAGACTAACTAGTGACTGTCTCACAAGTTTGTGTCAAGTCATAGGTAAGACATTAGAGTAAAAAGGATTAATATCGCATTAATTAGTCCTCACGACGGGTTGGCAAGTCAGGAATGGTAAACAATATGACGAACTACCATGAGAATGAAGAAAGCAAAAGCGTGAATACATCAAAGTAGATTAGAGTCCTATGCGGGCATGCGAACTTCAGGGTGTATGCAAGGGCGCATAAACCCTGTGGGTACATGTGGGCACAGTGTGCGCCAATGTCTATACGCAACATTAGATGCCATATAATTCCGAGCAAACACGTGAAGATCCATAAAATTGACGAACGCCATATGAAACATATGGGACAAATGCAAAATCATACAACAGACAGTATTCCATAGTGGTCATCAAATAGTTGTGACCAGCTTGACATTGGACTACTTGTCAAAAGACCTCTCTTTTGCTATTGAGGGCACAGAGGTGAATGGCGGGAGACTGGGGGGGAAACATGTTGCAGTAGCATACCTGCCATGCAGAGGGCAATTCCTCCCGATGCATGTGAAATCTGTGATAATCTGTTCATATTGTTGCGACGCAAGCTCGCACCAAGTCCCCGTGCTCCAGAGCTTTGAGGTCCCCGCTCTCCGTTGCTACGTTTGTCATACACAATAACCTAGTATGTACCTTGACTATTTGTTTCCGCTCATAAGTGCCTCGATATGTAGTAGTCGCGTACCTCCGTGGTCACACTGTAGTCTATGATATCACACAAATAATGGTAGCTATATGTATTTAAGGACTATTGTCCTTGAAAGCATGTACTCGTAGTATAAAACAAGTAGCATATGTAGCCATTACTTCAGTACTTGCCTTGAGATGCTGAAGTAAGTCTCGTCTCTATAACTACAGATACACACGTACTAATATTCACCATAGTCTAATACTGTATCTCTCATACATATGTGTGCCTAGTGGCGTATGTTCTGATTGACTTCGGTTCTCTGACATCCATTGGCAAGCTGTGTACTGTAGTTCTGCAAACCCGAGGCCCCGACTCTGCCAATTGGACCTTTGGAATGTACTCACCGTGAGTTGGTGTATCTAAAACATGAAAGAGAAGGGAATGATCAGTACAGAATACAATAATCATTCATCAAGCTAACGTACCCCAATATTTTTTTTGTGACTACAGGAGGTATAAGTCTCTGAGACAGTAAGCACCATCCAAGTAACTTTGATGGTGAGCCAAATACTGTATGTTACAGCACATATCTGTAGGAGAAGGAGGGGAAATAACCACAGATGGACATCCAAATGTCAATACAGGCCCTGATTTTTATCCTTCAAAGGATCTGAAATTCAGGGGTGCGCTGAATCCCTGATACTTCTATAAGGGGCAGATCCAAAGGCTCCAAACTCAGAGGTGGGTTGGGATACGTAGCTGATGGACGAGAGTGTGTAAGGCTATGCTTACATCTTAGACACTCAAGGTATCCTGTTCCATAGAAGGTAGCCACATAACCTAACTTGGACAAGTATATAAAGCCTTAGGTCAGGTACATAGTAGTCATTCCTTTTTTTCCCCTTTTCCCCCTTCTCTTGCTCTTGAATAGACATCTGAGTTCCACATATCTCCTGTCCTCCTTTAGTGAGGTCCCCCCCATCAGTGGCTATGTAAGACTCAATATCACAATGGTCGAAATTATTGATGATGTGCTCGACCTGGTCTGCTGCAGCAACCTGTTTTGCAGAGAAGTACCGCTTGCAGAGTTGACTGTATCTAGTGAGAGCGGAGACAGAGACTATGCCACAATTGAATACAGGGGCATTCAAAGAACTGGTCTGTGAAATGATTGCATCACCGGTGTTGGGGGAAAGGGAGTCCATGAGGGGAAGGCCATCTTCGAGTCAGAGTCAAGAGAGGTGTGTATATGCGTGTTCCGGATGGGCTGCCAGCGATTCAAAGTGCGAGCGGGGAAGGTTAAGCCAGAGGAGAGCTCGTCAACACAATTCTGGGAGCGAGTTATGGGGAGAGTGGAACCGGAGGGAAGAGAGTGGGAACAAGTCAAGGGGTGGGTGGGGCCAGAGGGAAGGGGATCCAGAGTGAAACAGTTGGGAGACAGTGTAAAAACAAGAATTCAAGGGGACGGAGGAACATAGGGGAAGAAAACCAGAGTAAATGCAGAGTATAAGGCAAGACAGTAAATGTGCAAATGACAGAGTGTTGACAGATCACTGTAAAAGTGTGAAATTATGCAGGTGACAAAAAGCAAGAGTGTGCAGATGATGGAGAGCAAGAACAGAGAGGAGCTGGAGAGGGCACCAGAGAGTTGGTCAGAGCCAGTGAGAGCACCAGAGTGTTGGAACCAGCAAGGCACAATGGCCCTAAGTGTGTCGGATCAGGCACTTGTGTAAGTAGATTAACCAATGCCAGACGACTGAACATCCTTGCTCAAGCCATTCAAATGTAAGATTGGGATAACCAGCATCAAGGGCAAATACAGCAGCCTCTCGACAGATCATCTCAGTCAATGAGCTATGAATGGCGGGTAGCAATGGGACTTCCAATCCAAGCAACTCGCGGAAGGCAATGATAATGTGACAGTATGCATCCAAGGCAGAAGTTGAGCTGCATTTAACTTCTAAGCAGACCCGGCGTTGGGATGCATGGCATTGGTACAACATCGGGCCAATGTTGGAAGTTGCAGCTAATCAATAATTTGAAATGGCCTTGTCCATATCAGTCAGCGACCCAGAGTGGTCAAACCAACCCTTGAAAGATAGCCCGAGGTTGTTCAAGAACATTGATTTGTTAGGATGACCATCAGGAGTGAGCAAGACAGCCCGTTGCTGATTTTGGATAGCCTCATCAAGATCACTTAGTGTCCCTGTTTGCTAATACCGATTCAGGAGGGAATACCTGAGGCCGTTGAAGTATGCTGGTTTGTTGGAATGGTCATCAAGGGTGGACAGGACAGTATGCTACCGGTTCTCGATGGGCTCCTTGAGGTTGTTGGAGTGCACCGGGTCATCGGAATGGCTGTCAGCAGTGGGTGAGTTGGCCCGTTGTTGACTCTCGGTGGCCTCCTCGACGTTGTTAGAGTACATCAGTTTGTCAGAATGGCTGTTAGGAGTGAGGGAGACGACCTGCTGTTGACTCTCAGTGGTGTCTCCTTGGGGTCGTCGAAGCATGTTAGTTGGTCTGGATGGCCATTGAGGCTGAGTGAGGCAGCCTACTGCTGATTCTTGGCGGCCACTTTGATGTTGTTAGAGTACACTAGTTTGTTGGAAGGGCTATCAGGAGTGAGCGGGACAGCCTGCCGTTTACTCTTGTTGGCCTCCTCGAGGTCACTTTGCATCCCCCCATACTGCAACTGACGCTTGAGGGAATTCCTGAGGTTGCTCAAGTACACTGATTTGAACAAGATGGCCTGCTTGAAACTCTGGATGGCTTTGTTGAGGTCACTCAGCATCCCACTGCGCTGAAACTGACGCTTGAAGGAATTCCCGAGGTTGTTGAGATACGCCAATTTATCAGAATGGCCATCAGGAGCTCGCAAGACAGCCTTCCAAAAATTCTTGATTGCATTCTCAAGGTCACTCAGCATCCCTGCCATTCTCTTTATGTTCAGCAGGACCCTTGTACACCTCTATATAGATGCCATATGTAGGAGCTATATCTCGAAGTTGGATTGACAGATGGGACAGCTTGATTCAGGAAGGCGAACTAGAAGTTGTAAGTTCAAAAACCAAAAACTCATAGTCACCAGAATCTCACCTGATGTATCCTTATAGGTAAGTGACATTGTGCTCCACCTTTTTTAAAAAAAAAAAAATCAACAATTTATTACCCAGTGCGTGGTAGCAGTCCGGGGGCAGCTGTATCTACACAGAACAGGCAACTACCTTAGATAAAGACAAAGTTCACAGAGGGACCCTGAAGGGGTCCCAACAGCCATCACTGTACTGAGTGGGGCTGTCAAGTGACTGTGTAAACTAAGCAAAGAAAGGCGGAGACCAGGCCAGGCACGAGCCTAGACACCCAAGCCCCACCCGGAGTGCACAAAAGAGTAGTGGAATTTGCCCATAAGGCGGCGGGACAAAGTGCCGGGCAGAAGGCCCCAGGGAGAAGGAAAAAGAGCCCAAACCAGAGAGTATGTAAAATAAAATGAGAAAACCTACTAAGAAGAGACCAACGTTGAGGTGCAGGACCCTGAGGCCTTGTCCTTGCAGGCAGAGGAACCGACACTGGTCTTGCAACCAAAGTCTGCGGTGCGACCGTCAGCCAGGTATCAGGCCTTGATCCAGTCAGGTTGGAAGCAGTGGCGCCAGAATGGGCACTTAACGCTGTTGGCAGCATGGGATTTGCCACAGTTGACACATTTGCCCATGTGGGGGCAGGGGGTGCCAGTGGGGGTGGCAGGGACAGGGGGCTTTGCCTTGGGATGACCCTTGCAACAGCCGGCAGAGGAACAGTGTTCAGCCTCAGAGTGAGGCTCAGAGCAGATGGGGCAGCAGGGGGAGCGTACCCGGCAGGAATGGATAGAGTGGCCCCAACGCCAACAGCGGGAGCATCAGGGAGTACCTGGGTTGGCATGGGCGGCCTGGATGAAGCAAGCAGACCCGGCCAGGGGGATAGAGCATCTGACAACCGCCTTTGCGTGGGAGCCAGACTGGGAATCATGGATGTCAAACCAGGCAGTTGCCGTGGTTGACTTGGCAGAGTTACGGACCACCCGAGGGGGGCCTGCGAGAGGAAGGGAGAGGGCTAGGGGTGAGCAGCTAAGAGCCTGTGCCACCTTGGCAGAAGTAACTTGGTCTGCAGTACCAGGTTGGTAGAGGGGAATGTTGATGAGTTTGAGGTAAGACCGCGACGTGGGAAGGGTGGCCAGGACCAGGGGCGCCTTGAGGTCCCTGCCTATGGCAGTACCAATGGTTGCTAACTCAGTGGCAGACGCAACAGCAGATGTGGAGAGGGACAGGCCCCCAGAGGAAGGGTGCACTGATTCCACCTGAAGGGCAGAGCCAGAGGCCAATAGTGCTGAGTTGGCAATATGAGAAATGTGAGGGAGAGACGCTTTGGAAAGGGCATCTGAGCCGGGGATCAAAACCTGGCACCTTGAGGGGCCAGCAACAGTGCAAGAGTGCTTGGCCTTAGAGGCCAGAGTGCCCAGGACGGCTTTCTGGACAGCAATAACGCGGTCCGTGGGGAGCATGGGGAACGCCTTGGCCACGTGGACCAAGGTGGGCGCTGCCTTGAGGGTGCCAGCATAGGAAAAGGGGGGGAATGCCACGCCAGGTGGGGTAGACCAAGGGCGCTGGGGAGAGCGTGCAGGGCGAGGGGGAGGGGGAACTGCAGCAGCAGCACCAGCAACTGGAGCCAGCCTCGCAGCAGTAGACTCCTGCATGACTGGACCTGAAGCCGGCCCAGCAGGGGCAGTGTTAGTGGGGACAGTGGAACTGCTTACCTCAGCAGTTCCACGGAACGGGCATGTGGCGTCCACATGTTGGGGAGGGGAGGGAGCCAGAGCCCAGTGCGCCGCATAACAATGGAAGTACTCACAGAAAGTGATATTTTGGTCTTGAGAGGTGACCGGGATTTGAGACCATTCAGAGGCCAGGATGGCATCCAAAAGTTTCTAGGCCCCTTCAGCTAGGGCAAGGGCAGAGCCAAGGTCCTTGGGCGCAAAGGCCAGCAGAGGAGCAAGGCGGGGGAGAGCTGTGCCCACCAGCCATGAGCTGTAGTCGAGGGCAGGTTCCTGTTGACCAATGGCAGTTTTCCTGGAGGGGGGGAAGAAGGGTTCAGTGGCAAGGGGAGTTGGATCGCCTTGGGGAGGAGATGGCGTGGACCCATACGAGAGGGCCAGGGAAGCCTCAAAGCGTAAATGCTTTGCAGCAACATTGGCCAGAGCCTCATCGACAGAGTTGGCAGGGGCAGGGGCCTGGGAGGGGGAGGGGGGGAGGACGTACCAAATGCCCCTGGGGCGAAAACACATGCTGCAGTGGGTGACCTATCAGAGGCCGTCCGCTATTACGCCGAAAATCAAAGCATTGCTAAAATAAGCCATTATACCCCTATATACCCATGGCCCAGCAATAGCTACGATGTAATCATCTCGATATACCCATAACACCCCTACAATGACCCTGACCCGACTGGTATGTCATGTAAGGACCTCTATGAGGCTACAAGACACCCCAGGAGTCAGTCAGTGGCTACTAAATAGCTACTGTATGGCTTTGAGAGTGGACAAAGAGTACAACAGGCGGCATCGCAGTTGTACACACTCAGAGATGCACCAGGTATCGAGAACGTTGTCAGTAGAACTCCCTGATCACAAGGGAAGAGCTCACAACCATATAATGGCCATCGAGATGACCTGAGAAGACTGAGGGCCCCTAACTCGACTATCTCGAAGGGAACACATGTAGCAGCCTAGCGCTGATTGAGACCTTCGAGAAGATCGTGCGACCGGCATTGAGACACTTGGTAGACGGATTTTCAAGATACCTCGATTAATAATGAACAGTGTCCCTCACCCGAATAAATGGCATACAATGTACTAAGAGACAATGTACCGACTGGTATATTAAGGGCAGGGATGATGTTCTATTGAGAAGAGGGAGACTATGGCTATGGCCTGATGGACACAGACAGAAGGCGTCGGCCGAGGAATTATACACGAAGCCGCGTAAGCTTGTCTGATTGCGATACGACAATCGGAAGGACCGCCAATTGTCAGGCGGACCAATAGAGATGAGTGAGGAGTGGAACGAATAGAAAACCTATTAAGCTACAGACGCGTAAGCCTATCAGCCAGCCCCAAGGGGATAGCTATGGCAATACAATACGTGCAATAGCATCTCGATGACCGATCGAGTACCTTGAAAGGCCTTGCAGGGTCCAGTAGCGGATCAAAAGGGCAAATAATGGAGTAGTTGGACTATCTCGGACTATCCGCACAACGCGTAAGCAACGCGCGGCCAGTTCAAGATACTAGAAGGGTATATGAACAGTGTACCAGAATGCTGGGTCGGGAGGAGGCCAATAGGGTAGATGCATGGAGGTGAAAGGCATACACATATGGGTAGAGAACCTCCCCGGGCGTACTGAAACAGCCGCGGACCGTTGCGATGACCCACGAAATGACGCCAGTAGCATCTCGATGACTCGATATGAGTCTACAACAGGCAGCCAAGACCAATACCGGGTGGAAAAGCATTATTACGCAGGGGAATATCAGACCGATTGTGTACACTAGCATTACTCTCTCTAATATTTCCTTATTTACTCGGGCTGTTTCCTAACTACCAAAAACACATAAATACAGCGTGGAGGAGAGGTGAAAGGCAAGCACTCGCTGCCCTAGCTTCGAGACCACGAGATTGGGAATTAACGATTTCATATCTTGTGTTATTGTGTGCATTAAGGCAAACTAAGTGAGAGCTTCGGTCATAGACCATTCAGAAAACAGTAGAGGCGAACTGTGATCGTCGAGAGAATTGTTGAGACCATTGTTTGAGTCCGAGGGACTTCTAGAGAGAGATATTGAGGCTCAGGGGTAGTTTAGATTCCCCTTAGGCCTAGAGACACAGAGAGATAGAGACTCAGTGGGGTAGTGCAGATTCCCCCAAGGTTTCGAGATCAGAGATATTGAGAACAGAGGTTGTAGCTGCAAGAGGAGACTTGTGCTACTACCACAGAGACCATCCCCAAAGTACACTTGGTGCCCTTGGGTATATTTTCGAGAAAACCCATTATATATTCTTATTCCCCCCAAAACCCCTTTATAAAGTTGAATCCCTCTCTTCGAGAACTGTCTCCGACGCCCCAGAATCGCATTTCGAAGTACTGGTTGATATAGGTAGTGGTTATCCGAGCCACACATTACATACCTACCCCACCAATACCATCACACCGCGCATTGGATTTAGGAGGCATTGATAAAGACAAGCTAGAATTCAAGAAAGAACACCTAACTACAATGTACTAACCAGCCAGAGACTGCTTCGAAAAACGGTGGTGGTGGTGAGAAGTCAAGAAGGGATGATTGTGCTCCACCTTGAAAGTCATGTTATAATATGGCCCAGCAAGTGTATTGTGTTCGTATTACTTACAAATGGTGTTTGCATGAGAAATCTTGGCAAGAGTTTCGGTGGGTAGCACTCCACGTACAACTTGCTGATTTGCAATCCTTTTGAAAAATTTCAATAATTAAGCCTATTTGTATGAGGGAGACATAATACTCACCACAGGCGTGATCTCCTAACATACAAAAGAAGGTGGTGAATACAGCAAGTGATAACCACACATCGAGTGAGCATACCCCAAAACTTGCATAGTGACCACATGGCTTAAAGTAGCCCCTGCATCTGTGTAGAGACAATGAGAGTCACCTAGTTGAACTTGATGACTGGTCACGTACTTATAACGCTCACACATATCTGTAGGAGGGAGGGAGAATATGTGCGGCTGGGCGTTCAGGTAAGTTTAAATATAAGCTACGAATTCTAATAAGGGGTGGGCTGGTAATTTGTTTTAGGGTGCAGGTTTAATACTGCTTAGTAGGGTTTCATACTGTGGGCCACACTCATCTGGGTAAGCCAGGGTAAGCCCAGGTGCTGGTATAATTCCTATAAGTAGCCTAGGCCTTTCCAGATAATGGAGCCTTGGGCTGTCATGGGGAGCAGTAATAGGGTTTATTTGCAAGGCTGCAGGTGCATGTGGGTGCAATGTGCACCAGTACCTATACACAACAGATTAGATACCATATAATTCTGAGCTGAACGTACAGAAGGTGCATAATCAACAAATATTATATGAATAATACTATGGCCTGTTGGTTATTCAGACATGACGCTCATTCAGACAAACATTTATATCTCATGTTCCACTGGCTCATTTGCCATGATTCTTGGTAGCTGGCTTCTTGTATGTATTTCCATGCATCTCCAGGTATTTTGAAGCAAAGAGGTTGAGCAAATGTGGAAAAAGAGAAAGTCACCCTTTGTCACTCAGCTGAGAAGAGCCGTGTCAGAGTTTGAATCCATTTTTAGCAACTTCACATCAGTATTGGCTAGACGCATCGGATTGAAGCCCCTATTCCTCACCTCACTCATGGCTTGTACGGCTTGTAAAGCTCACAATTTTGGAAGGCCAACAAAACATCCATGTCGCACAGTCCATGATGAGAATTATGAGAAACAACTACTTGCAGCTATCCAGGACTATACAAATGGTGTTTATCCTTTGTACTGTGCAGCTGCTGAAGCACACTTGGTATGGACATTTGTCTACACCTTCTCGTTGCTTTGTGCTTATATAATGCATCTAGGTCAAAAAATCTACACTCGCAGATCGATACAAAGGTCTACACAAAGGATATAAGGAGTCTGTGGCTTCACAGCAAGTTCTGACCCCTGTCCAAGAGCAAGTGGTGGTAGACTGGGTTACTGTTCAAGCCCAGTCTGCCACTCCCATGGACTCTCAAGGGCTCCATCAACATGCTCGCAATGTCTCTGGTACAGATGTGGGGGAAGGATGGGTCAGAGGGTTTTTTAAATGGCATCCAGAGCTCATTGCAGCAAAAGACACAAAACTGGACCCCAAACAACATGACAATTTCAATAAAACTGTCATTAATGACTATTTTGATGCTTACAAGGATTTGCACAAAAAATATGGAGGTATCCCACCTGAACATATCTGGAATATGGATGAGAAGGGTATACAAATGGGCGGAGGGAGGAAGGGGAGTGGGCGGTCATATATCTATCTTTGCAAGATGAAGAACCATTACCGGGTCAGTAGTGACAATCTTGAGCTTGTCACTATTGTCGAATATGTCTCTGCTGCTGGAGATGCTGTTCCACCGGCTTTCATCATCAGTGAGGGCCCTACACCAGATCTTCGTGAGCTTAGGGATGACCAGATTTCACTGTGAGTTTAAATCTAAGTCTCTCCACTATCACTCGACAATGGCCTCATACTTTTTTCTTTAGGATTGGTCAAACACCTACAGGCTGGACAAACAACAATCAAGCTGTTAACTGGTTCTGCAAAGCATTCATTCCATATGCAAAACAGAAGCAAGTCGATAATTCAAAGCCAATCATCCTCATACTTGATGGTCACGAATCACACAAGTTGGCTGATCTCCAACGTGAAGTTTATGATATGCCCGACGTTGATATAATTATCTTTTGCTTTCCTTCAAAATGCACACATTGTTTACAACCTCTGGATGTTGTTATATTTTCCCCAATTGGTCAAGGGTGGCGAAGTCATTGTGATGATCTACATATTAAACAACAAAATATCAATTGTTACAATGTTGTCCAGGAGTATGTGGGTGTTAGGAGGAATCACATGAAGTTGTTGTCAATCCAAAATGCTTTCCGGACAACAGGACTCTACCCTGTTAACCGGAATGTTTTCACAGACGAGGATTTTGCACCAAGCATGTCTTCCTCTTCTCATGCACATGTTCCAAGGTCCTTTCCTCCAGAGGTGCCTTCATCACCAGTTGCCATTCCTTCAGATATTGAAGAGGAAGACAACAACATAGACAACATGTCAACTTGCCCACAATTTTCTACAACCATGAACACATTTGAGTTTGATTCCTCAGATGATGATGGTGATGATGATTGGATTGATGAGCCGGAGGAGCTTGAGGAACCAAGTCACTGGGAGAAGGAGGTTGAAGAAAACAACTCAAATAGCAAGGATCATGATCATGATCATGATATTACCACTCAAGCATCTGTCTTATTGCGGTGTCTTGATTTTCAGGACATTTTGATCAAGGCAGGAAATATTCCACTTTGGGCTGATACTGCCAAATCACATGCACAACTTCTCAAAGAAGTCCATGAACTTTGTTCTCATGTTCGCCAGCTTTGTGATATTATTCACATGAGGGAAGCTTCAATAGAAGCAGCCAATGCACACTGCACAATCATCAAGCATGCACTCTCTGAAGTGCATGGACAGCTTGCAAATGTTGTCAAGAGAAAGGAAAGGAAGTTGACAAAAGTCAAGGCTTGAGTTCTTACACTACCCAAACTGAGGGAGGCATTCAACAAGGAGGAGGATGAGAGGAAGAAGAAACGAGATGAAGAGTTGGTGAAAGAAACTCAGAAAGCAGCAGAACAGCAATCACAGGAGTATTATATCTGGGAACAAGCTGTTCTTAAAATTTTCGACCATCCTCTCTCTGCTTACACAAAATCCCATGCAGATCTTCGGATTGTCACATGTGCTCTAAAAATTCCAGATACTGGGACCAAGGACACCATCTTACCGAAGGGAACCTGCATCAGAAAGACAACAATCCCTACTCAAAGCATGTTGGAAATACCACAACAGGTATCAGCTCCAATGGATAATGCCAGTGTTATCTACCCCGGATCCTCTACCTTTTCAGCTGTTCATGGATTTGGTCAAATTTCCCCACCTTATAATCACTTTGGATACACTCATGGTCAACCCGGATTTGATTCAAGTTATACCTCACATCATTATGTTGGACAATCAGGACACGAGTTCTCTACTAATTGGAACAATAGATCTTAGGCTCGTTATCTCAGCATTTCATTAGACCATTATGATATTCCTTTATTATTTGCTACTGCGCATTGTCCGAGTGTTGTCCGAGTCGCTCACATTGACTTGATGGACATTGATGGCATCATCAGTCGGAGTTGAAAAAATGGCTGGTGGGAACGCAGTGACTGATGTGACTGTCCGAATGAGCGTCGTGTCCGAATATCCAACAGGCCATAGTATTAGACTCGCAAGCCAGCCCTCGGTTAGGGTTAATTACAATTTATGGGTGATGGAGGTATTTCAAATGAGGGGTCCCAGATCAACCCAGAGTAAGATGTGATCCTGCCTCCATTCCAGGCCCAGTTGGCCTATGACTCCTAATATGGGACCGCCCACATTGGAATTTGTGTTCCACTAAACGCATTAGCGAGGGAGAACAATTATGCTTGCGGGTTCTTTGACGATATTTGCGGTCTATCAAGCCTTGTGTATTATCTTTCCCAATCTCGCAGGCTTGGGTGTCGGAGTGGGCGGTGTGGAGCTCGCGATATTTGTCGGTGTCATGCTCAGCTGTGTTGCTTGCCTCGTTATCGCTCTCGCCCATACCGATTTCAAAAAGGCGTTGAGTGGTGCCAAGAGCAGGCTCTTGGGTGTCTTGATACTCGTCCTCCACACCGCCTCGTTTTTCTCAAACTCCTTTACCTTTTGGGAGGATCGGATCGTGCTGTGGTTATGCGCAACGTCGATTGTGCCCATCTTGCTTTGTGGGATTGCAGCACCTGGTGTCCGCGAAACCAAGTCAAGCAATAGGGGACAGTCACTACTGGGTCTGCGAGGCCGCATTCTGGGCTTTGAGCTTCTGTTTTTGATCTGCGTCCGACTCATGAGTATGGTGACGGTGTGTAGAGAGGAACAAGGCGCATATTGTCATGTTACATTTTACGCTACCCTGTCTTCTGCGTCCGTGGCCCCACCGCCTCTTGTCGCATTCGAACCCGGGACTACGACATCTACCACTGCGCCTCCGCTTTCGGCGCCCCCATCGACGACCACATCCACCACACCACCTACATGGTCACTTCTCCTCTCCCTCCCTACTGCGCTTGTACTGCCCTACATTGTGATCCGCATATTAAGAGTGACGAAATCCGACAAGGGTATTGCGCCTACTATGGTTTGGCTGGTGTTTGCACCGGCTTTAGTCGGCGCATGGGCGTTTTGGACTATTGAGTGGATCGAGGCGGGTGGGTTGATCTCTGGTCCTGGTTCGGGGCTGGTGGTGGAAATGATGCAAGTGATAGAGAAGGCGGTGAAATTGCGAGTGGTGCGGACGTGGATTGGGCGTTGTGTGGCTGGGTGGATCGGAGTGGGTCTGGTTGGGTGGTATTGGGCTATTCCTCTGTGCCTGGATATCCGGGTTTCTTCATCGACATTCAGTTCTTGACGGCGGCAGGTTGATAGTGTTTGGATAGCAGGCGTCACAGCACAGGGGTTGTGACGATGGCGTTCCGTCATCTTCCTTCCTGTCTTTCCTATCCATACACCGCGCGCAAACACACTCATCGTAAGTCTCTATTACAATATGAGTCAAACACCGCTCATTAATCAGACAAATACCTACCAGCCTTCTCATTTCCAAAATAGCGATCACAGACCATACGCCGGCAGAAGCCTTCAGACTTCGCATTGACAAAGAGTCTCATCACAGCCTCCTCGAATTCCTCGTCATTATCGAAATCAGATAGGGATGGAAAAGGTAGGCAGCGGCTTCGGCGGGATGCTGCAGGTATCAAGTTATCAGGTGAGACTGGTCCTTCTGTCTTCATCACCTCGCTTCCGGCCATTGATAATTCGCCAGGTTGTTGGTTAGAAGCCCCTAGGACTGCTGTCTTCATCACCTCGCTTCCGGCCATTGACAACTCGCCAGGTTGTTGGTCAGAAGCCCCTAGGACTGATTGGACTCGTTTGGCCGGCCGGATATCGTCGAGTGTGCTTTGTTTACGTTTTCGAGCGAGAGCCGCATTGAACTGGGGCGTACCGCTGATATACTGAGGTTCTACCAGGTACACCGCAATAGCCTGTCGGTTTAAGCTTCGTGCGCCCCGTCCGAACCGTTGTATCAAAGTACACAAGGAGGGCACGTATCCCAACTGGATTACGAACTCGATATCGGGGATGTCAAGGCCCTAACAATCTGGTGAGTTGTGACTTAACCATCCATCGTAAGACTCGTCACTCACCATTCCAGCCGCGTCCGTGCATACCAAACCCCACAACTCTCCATTCAGCAACATTTGGATTCGTCGCTCTCGAAATTCGTTGCTCAAACCCGAGTGAAAATAGACTACCTTGTCCTCAAGGTATGAGGGTATGTCATCCCAGATTCTCTCCACACCGTCCTCTGCATCTCGCCGTTTATTCACGAAGACCATGAATTTGGGTGGGGGATGACCTTCGTGAAGATCGAGAATCCGTATTAAGTCTTGCATGCTGGTAAGGGAATGCTGCATGCGCTCAACTACAAGGTGAATATTGGGACGATTATTGGATGTGCGGATGATTGTAGTTTGATTATCTTCCATTAGGAGTTTCCTCTTGACGTCTTTGAGGATCCGGTGTGGCATTGTAGCCGAGACGACGTGAAATCGAATATGGGATGGTAATAGGTAACGTAGTCGTCCCAGCTGTCCATACTCCTTCCGAAATGCCGCGCCCCATTGACTGATACAATGTCCTTCATCACAGGCAACAACAAATAGCATTGCCATAAACTTGGGTTCGTCCCAGAGGGCCCGCATCCGTACGTCGTTCAGTACCTTTTCAGGACTGATTATCACGACTCGATAAACCCCCATCATGATTTCCTGAGAGGTAAATTGAGGATGTCTAGGCTCAAAGATGGCAGATGTACACACCTTGAATAGAGTATCAGTAGCATTTTCTCCTGTAACATTGACTGCTTTGATGCCAAGGGCTGCGAGCTCTGCAACATTCTGATCTCCGAGGATGTTCAAGGCTGTTATAAGTATCATAATACCTTGAACGAAGAGCAAAGGTATCCAGAATGTCAGTGTCTTTCCAGAACCGGTGGCAGCAATAGTAATGCAATCTCGCCCTTGAAGCTGAGCCAATGCATCTTCAACTTGAAAGAGACAAGGTTCAAAGCCAAAATGAACCTGGACCTTGTGACGGATCTCTTGAATGGAAGGAGCAGCTCTGTCGAGAACCATTAGAAAAGATCTAATCAACAAAACGCGGGCGGCGCGTCTAGTCATTTTTATTGTGCAAATTCAAAATCATTAATGTCGCGCATTCCTTGCTTAATTTGGTAGTCCAGGGCGCTGTTCCCGCGCCTTGGTGAGGTGAACGCGTTCTTATGTGTGATGCCATCGATGATGTGTGATGCCATCGATAATGTGCGATGCCATCGATGATTTTGCGATTGCCGAAGAACGGATGCCATTGGTAAACAAGGACAAACTACATAAAGTGCCAGTCGTCGGGATGCGATAACTTGTCGAAGTTTCGGAAAAACTTCGGAAAAACAGTTATGTAAGCAGCATCCCGTGACTGGGTAGGAGTCTGCAACAGGCCATAGTATGGACCCAAATGGGCAACCGATCCGAGGGGCGTGGGAACCCGAGGCTACATGTGGTTGGGAGCTGCACAGAAAAGTGCACGTGAGCGTGACCAAAAAGGGCAACGATCCGAGCTGCGTGGGAAATGGATCCGAGCCAGCACTCGACCGAATCCGAGGCCCAAATTGGGCCCGTGGGAACGGATCCAGGCCAAAAAAGGCAGACTGCCGAGAATTGCCGGGATCCGAGGCTGGATCCGAGGCTAGCGCGAAAATCTGAATTATTCCGTAATATATTCATAGCTCACTCAAATCTTGTCCAATCGGGACGTTCTGGGCATCGTTGGAATCGTCTACGGTATTGACATGTCATTGCTTTTGAGTTGATAAGGGCTACTTTCTTATACTCGCTTAGTACACAATACCATCCATTTTGGTGTCGCAAACACCTTTTTTCTTTCTCTCGACATCCAGGGCATTTCTGGCTCTTATGATTTCCTAGAAGCCACAAGCTTAAGAACCAAACATTGGTGGTGATCAGGATCTCACCTGGGGCGGGTTTAAAGCTGATGAACAGATCCACTTTACTTGAAAGATATATTATGACATAAGCCAGTAAGTGACCTATATGGGTATTACTCACGATACTTGTAGGTGCTGACAATATCGGTCCTTGCAATTTTCAATATGAAGATCGCTGTATGGACACCTCGAGTGCTCGCAATCCTTTCGAAATAAGTTGGCCCATTCATGTGGGGAAGATATAATACTCACGTCCCACCAGATCACCTAATGCCCAAAAGAGAATAGTCAATACAGAGAGTAATAGCCATGTATCAAGCGGACATACCCCGAAAGCCTCAAAATGTCCACACTCATAGTTACGCTCCCGTCTGTGTAAAGGCAGTGAGAGTCACCCAAGTGAATTTGATGGCTGGTCACATACTGTATCTTCTGGCACATATTTGTAAGCAGATGGGGGGTCAAGTGAGCGTCAGTGCCAGCCGTAGCTTTTATCCTTTGATGAGGGATCTGAGATTAGTTATCATAAGGGGTTGGTAATTTGTTCTCGGGTTAGTGGGTTTGATACTGTTTAACACTGTTTTATAGGATTTAGTATTGTGGGCCCTGAAGATGGCTGGCACAAATTGCTGGCCATCACAAGGTCCCCGATAGTCGCACACCTCTTGTCTTGTCACTTGGCTCATGTTTTCAAAGTCCTTGTGATGCCAATGTAATCACTACATCGCTAATGTCGACAAACTCAATTACTCAGTAAAGAAAGGCGGACATTGAAACCGGTGAAGAGGCAGAGATGGCAGATGTGGAGGTGTGGACGGTAGTGCCCCACACGCGGAAGATGCCTTCGGAGGGCGTGATGAGATAGAGGATCTTGTAGTCAAAGAGCCTTGTAACCCTGTGCAAGATGGAAGTGCTGATGGAGACATGCTGAGGACCCTGAGCAGATTCCTTGATGTTTTTTATCGGGACCGACAACCGTAGACAATGGTGAGTAGCAGGCAGAACAACAATATCAAAGAACGTACCGATATCAGCGTCCAGGACTTGGACAAGGGGGCCGGAGAGGATGGGCGGCCACTTTGACCCTCTCTCACACATACACTCAAGGAACGCGTACACCTCCAAAACACGCTGTGCTTCCTCGCACTCGTTACTGGATCGATTTCCGGGAAGTGATATGCTGAAACACTGTTGTATTTGAAGGTTGGGTGCAATTTATCCTTCCTATCAAAATATTAATATGAGTGCAAAAGTTGAGAACGAGAGAAACGAACATGAGCACTAAATCCCCCTAGTGATTCTTGGAGTACAGGTCATGGCATAAGCCCAGCCGACCGTGCACCATACATCCACCACGCAAGTATCCCCATTTCCTTTCCACTCCAAAAAGCCCTATTCAAAACATGAAATGAGCACAAGAGGACATGCCTCGGGAAAGCACACCATAACCGTTCAGTTCCTCTACCTAGCGACCGAAATATTTCATTCTGAGTCTGCCCTAACCCCCTTTTATCTTGCCACTTCTCTACTTCCTTGGCCAAGTTTCATCGCCACCCCCCAGTGAAATAACCCCAACACCTCTCCACTCGTCAGATGATGCGTTCCCAGATCCTCTGCTCGTCTTCACCCCACCACCCATACCATTCGCGTCTTCGACGTGGCGCTCTTCGCCCTGACTCTTGTCCTCGCGTCCCCTCGCGTCGTCTTCAATAAACCACCTCGTACTGCTCCCCCTGTCTATTTAATCCCAGAAGTGTTTTCATTTCTCCTCGGTCTGCTTATTCTCCTTCTTATCATCATTGCCCACCACGCCCTGATCGTCATCAACATCCACCACAGCAGATGACGGCCTCTTCCTCTTCCTCTAGGTTACCGGCGCCTCGCCCTTACTCTCTGGCCCAACCAAGGAATCCTCGTCCTACACAATGATCCGCAGCCGCTTTGTTGGTGTATCGTGTTTAAGTTTACTCGACGTAGCGTGGTTTGATCGTTTTGAAGGAGACAACGATTGCGTGGGCCTTCGTTTAGCGGGCGACACCAATTCCGATATCTGCCTTCCCAACCCCCCCCCCCCTTTCTATTCCTACACCATCGAGGTCGCGGTGAACATTGGTATCCGTGTCCGGCACACCAAGCACATCCAACTCATCGCCACCACCTGCGCCGAGAGGTGGTACCTCGCCAGCATCTGCCTCCCTTGTTGTGTCCCTTTCCTCCTCGGTCACCCCGGTCAACGGTTGATCACCCCCATCTGAGGCCTCGCTATCACTCCCCTCTTTCCCCTCCTCTTCATTACACAACTCAACCCCATGCACGCCAACACGCCTCTCCCCGAGCAACTTGCTGAAATCCACACCAGGCGGAAAGACAATGTACTTTTCGAGGCCGACCGTTAGATTACGCCACTGGATAAAACAATCATCCAGCCAGGTGTGGCTGACGATTGGAATAGACCCATGCGCGAGCTTTGTCAGCTTTGACGCCACTGAGGCTGTGGGGGGTCGACAAGTGTTAGGTACACGATTTCGGAGAGGGGGTAAAGCATGCTTGCTATGCAGCAATGAGAACAGTATTGCGGCCTGACATGCTTGGAGCAAAGGTCGCGCCCATGGCTGTGATCATACGCTTGATGTATTCACGCGCCTTGCCTGTGTAATTTGTGGCTGTAACCTCCTATGCAAGAATGAGTATGGGTGTAATAAGCTGAGAACGAGAAACACGAACCTGAGCACTAAAGCCTTCGATTGAATTCCGGGGTACAGGATAATGCAACAGCTGATCGACGGGTCATGGGATGAGCCCAGTTGACTGTATATGATACATCCACGCGAGGGTTCCGATTGTCTTTCCACCCCTAAAAGCCTATTCAAAGTCTTTTCAGTTATGAAATAACAAAAGAACGCGCCAGGAGAAAACGTACCGTTGCATAGGCCTTCCCGTTTCTCCACCGAGTGACCAAGATATCGCATTCCGGGACCGCCCTAGCCTCTTTTCAATCTCGTCGCTTCTCTCTCTCCTCAGTCAAATCTTCATCGTTGTTGCCGGGATACCTCAACACCTCCCCACCAGCCCTCCAAATACTGACTTCAACTGCCTCCCTTCTCGAGCCATAGAGACGCAACACCCAGCTGAGCAAAATCTTCTTGCCGTTCCAGGCATCCCGCTTGACGGGCATGAGATCTGCGTCCCGGGGAATAGGAATCTTGGTGCTAGGTGATGCGGTGAACATATTCGCAGTTTTCATCGTGGCCTTATTGACACCATTCTCTTCTCCTACCTTCTTATCCTCCTTGGCCAAACCGTTTTGCCCGGTACCCGTGATCTGCTTGAGGAGGGGTGGGGTCTGGCCAGAGGTAAGGGTCAAGGGTGAGATTCCTGAGACCGAGTCGAAGTGAGTCATAGGACCAATGGGGGAGAAGAATGCGGAAGCCAGTAGATTCGCGGTGTGCAAGTGACGTCGTTGGTGAGGCCGGTATGCCATTGTCCGCCGCGGGCGGTGATGCCTGCGGAGAGCACTTCAAGGTCGTATGTTGGGAGCTAGGGTTGCTGTGGTGCATACTTCAGTTGCTGAGGACATACTCGAGCTGCTCCTGCCTCTGCGGCTGCAGCGACAAGGTGAGCGCTTATCTGAGGCCGTGGAAGAAGGCCTATTGAAAGGCATTCATCCGCCATCTCCACACAGGGCTTGTGCTTGTTTACTATAGATTCATTGTACGATACTGTGATATGGAGCAGTGGAGACAGTTATCATCAGGCGTAGTGGTGGTTGTGTTGCAAATGGGGAAGCGTGAAAATGATGGCGGGGGCTCCGTGATAAAGCCCACGTGCAAGATCGCGGCGGTAGGCATCCTTGGGCCGGGGGCAGTAAGTGGGCGGTACCGTCGAAATGGATCCAAGGCCCAAATTGGGCGTGTGGCAATGAATTCAGGCCAAAAAAGGCACCCAGCCGAGAATTGCACTCACACAATAAAGGATCACCAGCTGACACTAAAGATCTTCAGGGCCCACAATATTAAACTCACTATGGAGAACAAATTGCCGGCCCACCTCTTATTATAACTAATCTCAGAAGGATAAAAGCCATGGCCAGTATCGACAGGACCCCAAAAATCCCTATAAAGGCCGGATTCGAAGTTTGGGCAAAACAAGCCATTTTCGCCATCAGGCCAGATCCAAAATTCGGACAAACGTGCCCAGAACGAGCGTCATGCCAAATCCCGGATGTAAAGCCCGGCCACCCAGCATGGAGGGGGTCTGATGCTCTAGATTTTTTGTTCAATTTTTACTGATTTCTTCGGGGTTTTTAGAGGCCTGACCCCTTGGTAAGGACAAGATTAGGGGTGGAACGCCGGACCCCTGATCCAAAATGGACGGATTCGGCCCACCAGACCCCCATGTGAGGACATGACTTTCATTTGGAGGGATGCGGCCTCTTATAGGGACTATCAGGGGTCCTCATCGGGGCCTAGGAAGGTCTGATTTGTCTAATTCGGACCAAGGATCCAACCTATATATCTACACTGTATTATCATCACGAGCAGCATTTGTCCTAATGCGAGTGCTTTTACGCAATTCAATTTGAAATTTCTGCTCTCACTAGATGCTGCATACCCTAAGTTTCAGACTTGCATTCACCTTTGTGTTCACGGCTGCTGGTACAATATATTCAAAGAGTCAAAGGTTAAGCTATGAACACGGCGGTGGTTCAAATACCCCTATCTATTTGTTCTGCCTGTTTAAGCGGATGACTGTTGTGATAGATTGGCCGTGTGTGGCGCAATACACATCACACTTAGTTCGAGCACGAGCCTGAGATATGACAATTAACAATTGAATATTGATCTCTCATTTTCTCAGCATTCACTTGTTCCTATGTATGCTCTGTATATCTGCAATCCTAAATACTGCTATTTAATCTCAGACCTTCTGACCCAGAACAATTAATTATGGTGGTGTGACTGAATAGCGCTCAGGTATCATATTTAACCATCAAACCCCCTTTATGAATTTGATACCCAATGTGCAGGGATACTATGCCCCCCCCCTCTCGTGCCCCACCGGGGTCTCGTGGGTCACGCGTTAGTCACGCTGTGCCGACGCAAGCCGGGTGATGGTTCAATTGAGTCAGTGTGATGGCGCCTGATGGCGCTGATGTGAGGTGATTGGGGACCGAGTTTGGTCGGGTTGCTGAAGTTGACGTGTCCATGATGTAACTTGGACAGAAATGGTTAAAGCTTTGATCCAATTTCCTACTCCGACACGGCACTCTTCCGGCGAGCGTGACATGAGCAGAAAAACATATCTCATGATGCACTGCAGCTAACTGTCTCAAAACACCGCCAAATGGTACTTACATAGAGTAATAATGAGGATACAAAAAATGAGAGGATGAAAACGGATCGGGGTGGAGATATTCAAGAAAACACGAACCCCCGGTGGGGCACGAGAGGGGGGGGGGGCATAGTAATGCCCGGCCCTTGCCCCCACCAGGGTATCTATTCAAATTATAGATTCAGTTTCGGATCTGCCCCTTATAGAAGTATCAAGGATTCTGCGCACCCCTGAATTTCAGATCCTTTGAAGGATAAAAATCAGGGCCTGTATTGACGTTTGGACGTCCATCTGTGGTTATTTCCCCTCCTTCTCCTACAGATATGTGCTGTAACCTACAGTATGTGGCTCACCATCGAAGTTACTTGGATGGCACTTACTGTCTCCTAGACAGACAGAGACTTATAGCAGCTGTCCTCACAAACTAAATATTGGGGTACGTTAGCTTGATGAATGATTATTGTATTCCATACTGATCATTCCCTTCTCTTTCATGTTTTAGACACACCAATTCACGGTGAGTACATCACATCCCCCCCATTCCAAAGGTTTAATTATTATACAAGGACTGCGGGCTAATACATTATTGTGGCCATGCTAAAGGTCACTACTGTCAAATTGTCCCATGCAACCACGGACTGTAAGTAACACCAATACAATTCACTCAGCTGTGTCTTATCGTAATATGTCTTTCATCGGCAGCCCAATACTCCCATTGGATAACAATAGTGAGACTCTAGTATTTTTTTTGGTTCTACATCTGAGCCTTCCAGCCCACATCATCGGTAAATGCAATGGCTGTCAACAAGAGGACATGAAACGGCTCTTCGGGAGGCACCCACGTAATAGATAACACAGGGGTCCCTATGTTTATCGACTTACGGGGGAAAGCAGACTACTGTACACTGTATGAGGACCCTAGAAAACACATCTCTATGTCGAATCCGAAAATGGTCATGCAGACTTTCTGTGTATTCTATCCTATGTCTGTATGATGTTATGTATACACAAGACAAAGGAACCAGATGCATTTCATATCAGAACAAATTGGTCGTCCCCTTGTCCTTGGAGGCAACCTAGCAATCTTGTTTTAAAATGTCCAGCAATTTCATGACTGCACATGCATCAAAGGCGGCCCAGACAATCTATCAATCAACTTTGATTAGTAGGTTTCTATGAGAATCAAACTCAGTACATATATTCATTGGCTCTCAAGTGCCAGGGAATGGCCTGGGCAGCGTCAATACTATGCTCACACCAGGCTTTCCAATATTTATCTTTCACAATAAGATGTGCTTCAGATGCCCCAATAAATGTCGTATCAGATCCATCATGGTTTGCCCTGTGAAATTTCTCCCTGGTATGCAAGTCTAGGTTCACAGTCAAATATCAGCAGGAGTAGATGCGTTATAGATAGAGAACTCACAGAAGGTTCTGCCTATTGAAGCTTAACCCACTGATGGCTCTGACAATTGCATTTGCTCCTCCAACAAGGGTTGGCATGGACCCGGTCGGCACATCGGGTCTGGTCCATCATTTGTCAAAGCCCAAGCTAATCTCTCCCAAATCGCTATCCGAGGTCTTGGCAGCTACACAAGTGATCCTGCTGATGCGATGCAGATCACCATTTCACCTATATTACTCCCTGAGGTCGACTCGGTAAATGGAATTCTTACTCTCTCGGCTCAAGATTCAAGAATTCATCATACAATCCGAAATAGAGAAGCACAAGTTGTGCTGGTTCTCAGGTGAAGAGATTTCGATCCTGAGTCTGTGTATCTGAGTCGGTCCAGGGCCCCTCATTTGAAATGCCTCCACCACCCAAATATAACTAAATTTAACCTACACACGAAAAATACGTCATTCCAATTGGCAGCGTCGGGGCCTCGGGTTTGCAGAACTACAGTACACAGCTTGCCGATGGATGTCAGAGAACCGAAGTCAATCAGAACATACACCACTAGGCACACATATGAACAGATTATCACAGATTTGACACGCATCGGGAGGAATTGCCCTCCGCATGGCAGGTATGCTACTGCAACACGTTCCCCCCTCAGTCTCCTGCCGTTCACTTCCGTGCCCTCCATAGCAAAAGAGAGGTCTTTTGACGAGTAGTCCAATGTCAAGCTGGTCACAACTATTTGATGACTACTATGGAATACTGTCTGTTGTATGATTTTGCATTTGTCCCATTATTATTCATATGGCGTTCGTCAATTGTATGGATCTTCACGTGTTTGCTCGGAATTATATGGCATCTAATGTTGCGTATAGACATTGGCGTACACTGCACCCACACGGACCCACAGGGCTTATGCGCCCTTGCATACACCCTGAAGTTCACATGCCCGCATAGGACTCTAATCTACTTTGATGTATTTACGCTTTCTTCATTCTCATGGTAGTTGGTCATATTGTTTACCATTCCTGACTTGCCAACCCGTCGTGAGGACTAATTAATGCGATATTAATCCTTTTTACTCTAACGTCCTACCTATGACTTGACACAAACTTGTGAGACAGTCACTAGTTAGTCTTCTAACCGGATGGTAATCGCCTGATTTCAAAACTGATGTTGCAAAACAGGCCCCTAGGAAATTGTGAACAAGCGGTGCTGCTGGAGGTTGTCAGTTGTTTCCAGAGGTGACGACGGAATGGGTCTTGAGGGAAATTTGAAAAAGTAGGGTTGCCAGCTATTTCCAAACTACGCACAGATAACAAAACATATGCAGGTTCCCTCAGACCCTTTGACTAACCTCGACCCTATGCTTGCTTTCGCCTTCCTGGCATTGGGCATGCAGGTACCGTTGGTGAGAAGGACGTTGGTCTGGGTCTGGCCTTCCCTAACTCCAACATCAAGGTGATCTAGGACCCCCGAAAATGCCTATATATGTCGGATCCGGTCTGAAAAAATGGCCGTCCGGACGGGTGTGTCCAGGGAGGTCCAAATATGTCCGGATTTCCTCCGACCTCAGAGCAAAAATTGATGAAAACTTCCTTATATGGTTGCGTGGGAACCAACATCTAAGGATTTCAAAAAAATTTTGGAGTAACTTAGGCCTCGGACCTGGGCCGTAGCCATATTTTGTCCGGTTGAGGATCCGACCTCCTGGAGCCCCAGCTCAAAATTGTCCGGAATTTACTCCGACCTCCCAGCCCAAAACCGGGATTTTGTCCGGAATTTGGATCCGACATATATAGGCATTTTCGGGGGTCCTGGTGATCTGCGTAGGCGTACAGTATGACACAGGATAAATTGCATATTGATTGGTGTTTGGATGCGTCATCATACATCATCAAGTTGAAATGAAAATAGACCAACGTCCTTCTCGCCAACGGTATGCAGGAGTTTGTACTCTTTCTTGGACCATCCGATGCCGCCTGGTGCCGCTCCGCCGTGAGCTATGCTTTAGTCAGCCGAAAAGCATCACATCCCCTTCGTGCTAAAGGCCGCCACAAACCGTAGGTAACACTAGTACAATTCACTTGGCTGTGCTCTGGGTGTAAACAAGGAGGAACACAAACCTTTGCGAGTAAAATTTATTGCGGTAACTGTGGTGTATAATGCAGGGGAGCCAACGCCTTTGACACGGGCACCCATGCGCTTGTGGTGGCGTGGGCTGTTGTGCGCGTGTGGGATGCGTGAGAAGCGGTGTGCTTAGTGAATGTTGACTGCACGTGATTTGTGCCTTGCTCATCGCTGTCCCCGTCCTGCTCGCCGTCGTCCAGCCCGTCGTCGCCCACAATGCCCCCGTCTGCCCCCTACCCAGAATTAATTCTACAAAAGCATGTATAATGCATGGCTGTTGGGGACCACGTCGAAGTTCGTAGCGGTCCTCATATCGGGATGACCCCTTGGGTCACAGGTATTCAAGGACATACCATTGAGGCCATCAAACACTACCCTGGGGCCGCCGTCGCTGCCGAGGTAGGTCCACTTCAAGTTCCTCTTGACATACTAACATCTTTTGCAGAGATTCAAGTTCCACGCCAACTGGCTCAAAATCGCAGAGGTCCCATTCGTACATGCCACCCCACCTGCACCATCAAGCCCTTTGCAGACTCGAGGGCAAACCGTGCCGTGGATTGACACTCGAGTTAAACATCCCTTGAAAACCCACGCGTTTCTCGTCAAGGACGTGCTGCTGGGGCAAGCCAACAAAAGCGGATTGAGGCTCCTGTTGGAAACTATCAATCTGAATCCTGCGGCGGCTTACCAGCGGCTCGTGGTGGACTATGGCCATGTCGTAGAGGAAAAGTATGTCTCAGTTCTCATATCTGAATGAATTTATTTATTCTACTGTTAGGTCCAAGTTGCGATTGTACGACTACAAACCATTGAGGAGCAGAGACTTTCTGCCCGCGAATTATACACCACCCGCCGCCTCCTCACAGCCCGCTGGTGCAGCCAATACCTCTGCTGGCGGTTCGACTCCGGTGCCGGACTGGAAGATCTTGAGAACCCATCTCCGTGGACACCGCTGGCCACTGACACTGATCCCTGGGTCCTCCATTGACGCCAGCACGGCCCCCCACCCAATCCACTCCGGTGTTATCTCCTGCAGATTCACCATCGCTACGAAAATAAAAAGGGAATCATGCTCTTGGCCGTAGTTGGACAAACAGACGAGGCGGTAGAATGTTTTACAGGCGAACAGCTGGAATTGGGGGCGGAGGATGTGTGCTTGGCTGATGAAAAAGACAGAGGTGAGGGCCGCGCTTGATGCTATGCCGAAACCTTTAGGTGCTTACTTCAATAATATTATAATCTTCAATGGGTGCATTGAGCGTACTAAAAGAAATAATCGGCGAGTTCTACACCACCCTTACAGATGTGAACAATGGGCCCGTTGTAACCCTCCGCATCCTCGAATAGCCGTAGCTATATCTTCAGTTTGACTTGGCTACTCTGTCTTATATCCTCCTCACCTCAGATATGCGGACGATTGTATACCAGAAACCATTAGGATTGACATTCACGGCACCCCGAAGCTCAAGATTCTACTTCGAGACGACGTTATCATCAAGGGTATGCTTTGTCATTCGAAGTTCCGACTCAGTCATTCAATGACCACTTCTAAGTCAAGACAACGCGTACCAGCGGTATGTCCTAAGGTCTAACTATTCCAACGTCACTCCGCCGCGGGTTATCTATGTATGGAGGTCGTACGGCAGCCGAGTCGAGGTGGGCGCTAGCATGTTGAGGGGGAGGTACGCTACTCATCAAGATCCTCAGCACGAGAATAGCAACTGTATGTCCACAGGAAAATAGGGATGCCACTACCGCGAGCCTGTCCCTGAAGGAAACTTTCAAGTGAAGTGGACTTGAATAATGCAATATCAGTTCTTGAAGAGAGGCGACCGTGTTTTAACGCCATTCAATGTTGATTGCGGACCTTGTGTCAATTGCGAAGAGGGATTCTGTACACATATCGATCCTGAATTCATAAGTGGATTTTATCCTTTGCACGGAAACTAAAAAGAATCTGTTTGATAGGCTGGCGGGTATATATTACACAAACGGACGTTCCGTCGTCTGATTGAGATTAGGAATATCCACTAGGGTCCTGGTGCCGACTTGCTGTAGGAAAAGAATGTTTCTACAAATATCTCATATTTTATACACCATTCGAAAGCGCCCAGCCCTAACCCCGATTTGACGATGACCTTAGTCGCAACCATACTCCAGCTGAGAGCAGCGTCTGCCTAGTCTTCGTCTGCGTGATGCGAGCGTGGGTAGTGGAATGAGACCGTGCTTTTCGTCTGGCTATCCGGATAGCGAAGCGAAACCACATGGGGTGTCATCTGCATTGAGTACGAAAAGTGCAGTAAAGTTAACATGTACGTACATGCGCAAAGTAGCCCCTGTCGGTGTTTGGTGCAGGTCGACAGGGTTCAAACCAGGATATAAGCATTTAAGTTCATTGTCATATCGATGAAGAAATAGGAAGGCCTGCACTTGGAGGCATCAATGCACGGCAGGGGTGCGCGAAGGGGTGCTCTGGGAAATCGTTCGGGTACAAAGGACAGAGGAAGCAAGGGTGGCGGTGAGTGACGGTAGGGAGCTCTGTAGAAACGTGAGAGAAGAGTGGTGGGTAGAGACAGAGGATGAAGTGGGGGTTATGAAAAATGGACAGTAGTCGCTACCTTTGACCCTGCTACAAGAAAAAAAAATACCTACGTCGCTTTCAATCAAATCGCCCCGATCTAACTACAGGCGGCTAACCCCCAGAGCGATTACCGGATATAGAATGAGAAGGGCTGGTGGGAGACAGCCAGGCAGCGGGAGGGTTGGGAGCCAATTGCAAAGTTGCATCTCCGATGCGGTCGATATCCTAACGGTTGAGGGCAGATCGAAGGGTGCCCTTCTTGTAGGTATAATACACGGCAGGCATCAGGCCAATCAACAAAGGGACATTTCATGTGCCCAAGGGCCTTCGTGTGGAAGTCCGCAGACCTGTCGTTGTGTATGCAAGTGACCTAGCTAAAAGACGAGTGCGACTCATGTGAGATCGAGAGCACTTGCCCTCTAAGGAATGAAACAGGACCGACAATGCGTCCCTGGTATGCAGTGAATGACGTAGGATGATGTGGCGATATGGGTGGTGGGGGCATTGAACAAGCTTCTGCGGTCTTCTGATGGTGAGTCCGCGGAGCCAGCATACTGCACATACCTCGTTGAGGTTCAGGGGTGCGTCGGTAATTCTGATGGCCGGGGCAACATCGATTTCTGGCCATGGAATGGTAGACGCGCTGTGTCCTCAGAGTTGGGCGGCGGTGCAGTGGTAAGGGCGGGGAGCGGTGGTTGGGAGATAGTCGTGAGGGGGACTGTGTGAGATTGTTCATCAGAGTACCTAGAAGGGGAGGAGAGACGGTCATTGCTGTAGGTGTTGCATTATTCATGAATATATGCGACGAAAACGAGGCAGCAGTGGTCGAATCAGTGGCATTAGTGGAGGAGGTGTTGATAATAACCGCCGTAGGGGGCATGGCAGTCACTGTATCTTCATGGTAGCCTCGGGCGTGGTTGTTGTGAAAAGATAAGCTAGAAGGAAGACAATACAGAAAAAAAAAACTTACTTGAAATCATATCGGCTTCAGGCCCTGTCGAAAGCCGGTCCCGAGGCGGGAGGGTGGTTAGTTGATCGCGCAGTGGAATAGACGAATCCTTTGACATATCTCCAGGCGAGAGTAAAGTAGGGGTGCCTTCGAGGGGACTTGAAATGGAGAGGGCAGACCTCGATAGAACTGCATCGTAGAGGGTGGTCCTTGAGAGTGTTGGGCGTAGCGGATGGTGTGAGTGGAGAGGAGCGTTTGAAGCTGGGATGGTAGGAGAAGGCGGAACGGTGCTCGGGACTGAAATCGGTAAGGCAGATATAGGGGCTGACGCCAATGGCTGGTAGAAAAATCAGGAGCTGCGCCGTTAAACCCGGGTCTGGGAACGGAGGACGCAATACGCTGATTGTGAAGGATCGAAACAGGGGAAGATTGCAGCGGCGAAGTCCAAGAGCAGGTACCTGACATAGAGCTCGAGAAGTTTGTCGTCTTTGCCATTGCGCTTGTATAGGTCCATGAGTGGATGGTATGGCCCCAAGGAACGTAGTAAAGGTTCTATCTCAGGTAGAATGACGTGATTAGGGGTGGAAAGGATTGCGGCTAGGTTCTGTAGCCTATCAAAATGCGCATATAGCTTTGCCAAGGTGTCTCATGAGAGCAGAAATGGAGAAGTGCAGGGTGTGTGCATACACAACCAACGTCGATTCGAACATCCTCTGCTCTCCGCTCAACTATTGCCTTGGTTCTCGACTTGGCCAAAAAATCAAGGAGCATTTGATGTGCATTTATGGGGTACAGGATAATGTAACAGCTGATCGACGGGTCGTGGCATGAGCCCAGTTGACTGTACATGATACATCCACGCGAGGGTTCCGATTGTCTTTCCACCCCTAAAAGCCTATTCAATGTCTTTTCAGTTATGAAATAACAAAAGGACGCGCCAGGAGAAAACGTACCGTCGCATAGGCCTTCCCGTTCGTCCACCGAGTGACCAGGATGTCGCATTCTGGGACCGCCCTAGCCTCTTTTCGATCTCGTCGCTTCTCTCTCTCCTCAGTCAAATCTTCATCGTTGTTGCCGGGATGCCTCAACACCTCCCCACCAGCCCTCCAAATACTGACTTCAACTGCCTCCCTTCTCGAGCCATAGAGACGCAACATCCAGCTGAGCAAAATCTTCTTGCCGTCCCAGGCACCCCGCTTGACGGGCATGAGATCTGCGTCCCGGGGAATAGGAATCTTGGTGCTGGGTGATGCGGTGAACATATTCGCAGTTTTCATCGTGGCCTTATTGACACCATTCTCTTCTCCCGCCTTCTTATCCTCCTTGGCCGAGCCGTTCTGTCTGGTACCCGTGATCTGCTTGAGGAGGGGCGGGTCTGGCCAGAGATAAGGGTCAAGGTTTAGATTCCTGAGACCGAGTCGGACCGAGTCATCGAACCAATGGGGGAGGAGAATGCGGATGCCGGTGGATTCGCGGTGTGCAAGTGACGTCGTTGGTGAGGGCGGTATGCCATTGTCCGCCGAGGGCGGTGATGCCTGCAGAGAGCACTTCGAGGTCATGTGTTGGGAGCCAGGGTTCCTGTTAAGTTGTGTGGGGGATGGAGGAGAAGGTGTTATACTTCAGCTGCACAGGCTACGCAGCCCGAGAAGAGCATTGCCGGAGCGACGGAGTGGTATTGCGGCCTGAGAGATAATGAGATGAGTGAGCTTACGAGGGCAGAGATACGGCACCATACAGTTGGATCTTGCCGAAGACGAGCGAACGGTCTACCCAAGAGTCCTGAATGAGATTATTTCAGTGGGCAGACGCGCAGAAACTGGCAGAAGTGGAACCGACAGAGACAACGACGGTGTTGTGCGAAAGGGGGGTAGAGGAATTGGGAGTTTGAGATGAGATGGGATGCGTCGGCGATAGAGTCGACCTTGATGGCACCATTTTTGTTGAGGGCATACTCGAGCTGCTCCTGGGCGGCAACAAGCGGGGTCGGTAGTAGGCGGTCGGGGTACAAAAACGGAGCGGAGGATGTCTATACAGTATCAGGCCCAGCGGGCCTGGGTGTGTCCGTGATGGCACGTGTCCATGGTTGAGAGGGGTGTGGGAATGATGGCGGACTGTGCCGGGTGGAACGCGCCATCTGGGACCTTGAGTTGTCGCTTGTTTGCGATATGGACCCAAATGGGAAGCGGATCCGAGCGCGTGGGAGTGGATCCGAGCCAAGTGCCCAAATGAGCGATGAATCCGTGATCGTGGGAATGAATCCGAGGCGCGTGGCCCAAATAGGGCATGAGCCGGGGAGGTGTTGGTCAGCAAGCGCGCCATTGTTTGTGGCGTATTTGGTTGATGATAAATAAACGAACTGTTGAGGCATTGTTTGGTGTCTGGGTGATAACCGGAACACCGGGAAAGCAAGACCCGGTGCTGTGTCCTATTTGGCACTCTGTGTTTGGTATGTGTTTGTGACCAGTGCCCAAATAGGTACTGGATCCGAGGTTGTGGGAACGAATCCGGGGCCCATGGCCCAAATGGGCAACCGATCCGAGGGGCGTGGGAACGGATCCGAGGATACACGTGGTTGGGAGCTGCACAGAACAGTGCACGTGAGCGTGACCAAAAAGGGCAACGATCCGAGCTGCGTGGGAAATGGATCCGAGCCAGCACTCGACCGGATCCGAGGCCCAAATTGGGCCCGTGGGAACGAATCCAGGCCAAAAAAGGCAGACTGCCGAGAATTGCCGGGATCCGAGGCTGGATCCGAGGCTAGCGCGAAAATCTGAATTATTCCGTAATATATTCATAGCTCACGGCTACTTTCTTATACTCGCTTAGTACACAATACCATCCATTTTGGTGTCGCAAACACCTTTTTTCTTTCTCTTGACATCCAGGGCATTTCTGGCTCCTATGATTTCCTAGAAGCCACAAACTTAAGAACCACAAATTGGTGGTGATCAGGATCTCACCTGGGGCGGATTTAAAGCTGATGAACAGATCCACTTTACTTGAAAGATATATTATGACATAAGCCAGTAAGTGACCTATATGGGTATTACTCACGATACTCGTAGGTGCTGACAATATCGGTCCTTGCAATTTTCAATATGAAGATCGCTGTATGGACACCTCGAGTGCTCGCAATCCTTTCGAAATAAGTTGGCCCATTCATGTGGGGAAGATATAATACTCACGTCCCACCAGATCACCTAATGCCCAAAAGAGAATAGTCAATACAGAGAGTAATAGCCATGTATCAAGCGGACATACCCCGAAAGCCTCAAAATGTCCACACTCATAGTTACGCTCCCGTCTGTGTAAAGGCAGTGAGAGTCACCCAAGTGAATTTGATGGCTGGTCACATACTGTATCTTCTGGCACATATTTGTAAGCAGATGGGGGGTCAAGTGAGCGTCAGTGCCAGCCGTAGCTTTTATCCTTTGATGAGGGATCTGAGATTAGTTATCATAAGGGGTTGGTAATTTGTTCTCGGGTTAGTGGGTTTGATACTGTTTAACACTGTTTTATAGGATTTAGTATTGTGGGCCCTGAAGATGGCTGGCACAAATTGCTGGCCATCACAAGGTCCCCGATAGTCGCACACCTCTTGTCTTGTCACTTGGCTCATGTTTTCAAAGTCCTTGTGATGCCAATGTAATCACTACATCGCTAATGTCGACAAACTCAATTACTCAGTAAAGAAAGGTGGACATTGAAACCGGTGAAGAGGCAGAGATGGCAGATGTGGAGGTGTGGACGGTAGTGCCCCACACGCGGAAGATGCCTTCGGAGGGCGTGATGAGATAGAGGATCTTGTAGTCAAAGAGCCTTGTAACCCTGTGCAAGATGGAAGTGCTGATGGAGACATGCTGAGGACCCTGAGCAGATTCCTTGACGTTTTCTATCGGGACCAACAACTGTAGACAATGGTGAGTAGCAGGCAGAACAACAATATCAAAGAACGTACCGATATCAGCGTCCAGGACTTGGACAAGGGGGCCGGAGAGGATGGGCGGCCACTTTGACCCTCTCTCACACATACACTCAAGGGACACGTACACCTCCAAAACACGCTGTGCTTCCTCGCACTCGTTACTGGATCAATTTCCGGGAAGTGATATGCTGAAACACTGTTGTATTTGAAGGTTGGGTGCAATTTATCCTTCCTATCGAAATATTAATATGAGTGCAAAAGTTGAGAACGAGAGAAACGAACATGAGCACTAAATCCCCCTAGTGATTCTTGGAGTACAGGTCATGGCATAAGCCCAGCCGACCGTGCACCATACATCCACCATGCAAGTATCCCCGTTTCCTTTCCACTCCAAAAAGCCCTATTCAAAACATGAAATGAGCACAAGAGGACATGCCTCGGGAAAGCACACCATAACCGTTCAGTTCCTCTACCTAGCAACCGAAATATTTCATTCTGAGTCTGCCCTAACCCCCTTTTATCTTGCCACTTCTCTACTTCCTTGGCCAAGTTTCATCGCCACCCCCCAGTGAAATAACCCCAACACCTCTCCACTCGTCAGATGATGCGTTCCCAGATCCTCTGCTCGTCTTCACCCCACCACCCATACCATTCGCGTCTTTGACGCGGCGCTCTTCGCCCTGACTCTTGTCCTCACATCCCCTCGCGTCGTTGTGGAGAATGGAATTCAGCTGTACGCGAAATCCATTCCCACTAATTAGTTATTACTTTCACACACTCCTGAGTATTTAAGTAGCTACTTTTGTACTTAGATACTCAGCTCCTTACGACGAGGATGTCTCCGCTACTGCACGAGCCATGGCGTGACGATTCGAAAGCCTTCAAAGATTAGTTTTCTTTTTCTCAGTCTCTCAGTCTCTCTCTCTCTCTCTCTCTCTCTCACACACACACACACACACACACACTCTCTCTCTCTCTCTTGAGGTCGAGGAGAAGGTCCCCACGCAATCGTTTCGCCGATTGCACTCGCGTCTACAGATTTCTTGTAGCCTGAATGCCTGTCCTACATTGTCTTCAATAAACCACCTCGTACTGCTCCCCCTGTCTATTTAACCCCAGAAGTGTTTTCATTTCTCCTCGGTCTGCTTATTCTCCTTCCTATCATCATTGCCCACCACGCCCTGATCGTCATCAACATCCACCACAGCAGATGACGGCCTCTTCCTCTTCCTCCAGGTACCCGGCGCCTCGCCCTTACTCTCTGGCCCAACCAAGGAATCCTCGTCCTACACAATGATCCGCAGCCGCTTTGTTGGTGTATCGTGTTTAAGTTTACTCGACGTAGCATGGTTTGATCGTTTTGAAGGAGACAACGATTGCGTGGGCCTTCGTTTAGCGGGCGACACCAATTCCGATATCTGCCTTCCCAACCCCCCCCCCTTTCTATTCCTACACCATCGAGGTCGCGGTGAACATTGGTATCTGTGTCCGGCACACCAAGCACATCCAACTCATCGCCACCACCTGCGCCGAGAGGTGGTACCTCGCCAGCATCTGCCTCCCTTGTTGTTTCCCTTTCCTCCTCGGTCACCCCGGTCAACGGCTGATCACCCCCATCTGAGGCCTCGCTATCACTCCCCTCTTTCCCCTCCTCTTCATTACACAACTCAACCCCGCGCACGCCAACACGCCTCTCCCCGAGCAACTTGCTGAAATCCACACCAGGCGGAAACACAATGTACTTTTCGAGGCCGACCGTTAGATTACGCCACTGGATAAAACAATCATCCAGCCAGGTGTGGTTGACGATTGGAATAGACCCATGCGCGAGCTTTGTCAGCTTTGACGCCACTGAGGCTGTGGGGGGTCGACAAGTGTTAGGTACACGATTTCGGAGAGGGGGTAAAGCATGCTTGCTATGCAGCAATGAGAACAGTATTGCGGCCTGACATGCTTGGAGCAAAGGTGGCGCCCATGGCTGTGATCATACGCTTGATGTATTCACGCGCCTTGCCTGTGTAATTTGTGGCTGTAACCTCCTATGCAAGAATGAGTATGGGTGTAATAAGCTGAGAACGAGAAACACGAACATGAGCACTAAAGCCTTCGATTGAATTCCGGGGTACAGGATAATGCAACAGCTGATCGACGGGTCATGGGATGAGCCCAGTTGACTGTATATGATACATCCACGCGAGGGTTCCGATTGTCTTTCCACCCCTAAAAGCCTATTCAATGTCTTTTCAGTTATGAAATAACAAAAGAACGCGCCAGGAGAAAACGTACCGTCGCATAGGCCTTCCCGTTCTTCCACCGAGTGACCAAGATGTCGCATTCCGGGACCGCCCTAGCCTCTTTTCGATCTTGTCGCTTCTCTCTCTCCTCAGTCAAATCTTCATCGTTGTTGCCGGGATGCCTCAACACCTCCCCACCAGCCCTCCAAATACTGACTTAAACTGCCTCCCTCCTCGAGCCATAGAGACGCAACATCCAGCTGAGCAAAATCTTCTTGCCGTTCCAGGCACCCCGCTTGACGGGCATGAGATCTGCGTCCCGGGGAATAGGAATCTTGGTGCTGGGTGATGCGGTGAACATATTCGCAGTTTTCATCGTGGCCTTATTGACACCATTCTCTTCTCCTACCTTCTTATCCTCGGCCAAACCGTTTTGCCCGGTACCCGTGATCTGCTTGAGGAGGGGTGGGGTCTGGCCAGAGGTAAAGGGTCAAGGGTGAGATTCCTGAGACCGAGTCGGGCCGGGTCATCGGACCAATGGGGGAGGAGAATGCGGATGCCGGTGGATTCGCGGTGTGCAAGTGACGTCGTTGATGAGGCCGGTATGCCATTGTCCGCCGCGGGCGGTGATGCCTGCAGAGAGCACTTCAAGGTCGTGTGTTGGGAGCTAGGGTTGCTGTTAAGTTGTGTGGAGATAGAGGGAAAGGTGCATACTTCAGTTGCTGAGGACATACTCGAGCTGCTCCTGCCTCTGCGACTGCAGCGACAAGGCGAGCGCTTATCTGAGGCCGTGGAAGAGGCCTATTGAAAGGCATTCATCCGCCATCTCCACACAGGGCTTGTGCTTGTTTACTATAGATTCATTGTACGATACTGTGATATGGAGCGGTGGAGACACTTACACTTATCATCAGGCGTAGTAGTGGCTGTGTTGCAAATGGGGAAGCGTGAAAATGATGGCGGGGGCTCCGTGATAAAGTCCACGTGCAAGATCGCGGCGGTGGACAAACTTGGGCCGGGGGCAGTAAGTAGGCGGTACCGTCGAAATGGGCAAAACAAGCCATTTTCGCCATCAGGCTAGATCCAAAATTCGGACAAACGTGCCCAGAACAAGAGCATCATGTCAAATCCCGGGTGTAAGACAAGCGCGGCCACCCAGCATGGAGGGGGTCTGATGGGGGCCTAAGAAGGTCTGATTTGTCTAATTCGGACCAAGGATCCAACCTATATATCTACACTGTATTATCATCACGAGCAGCATTTGTCCTATTGCGAGTGCTTTTACACAATTCAATTTGAAATGTTCACAGCTGCTGGTACAATATATTCAAAGAGTCAAAGGTTAAGCTATGAACACTGAAGGCGGTGGTTCAAATACCCCTATCTATTTGTTCTGCCTGTTTAAGCGGATGACTGTTGTGATAGATTGGCCGTGTGTGGCGCGGCGCAATACACATCACACTTAGTTCGAGCACGAGCCTGAGATATGGCAATTAACAATTGAATATTGATCCCTCATTTTCTCAGCATTCACTTGTTCCTATGTATGCCCTGTATATCTGCAATCCTAAATACTGCGATTTAATCTCAGACCTTCTGACTCAGAACAATTAATTATGGTGGTGGGACCGAATAGCGCTCAGGTATCATATTTGAACCATCAAACCCCCTTTATGAATTTGATACCCAATGTGCAGGGATAAATGCCTGGCCCCTGCCCCCACTAGGGTATCTGTTCAAATTATAGATTCAGTTTCGGATCTGCCCCTTCCCTAAGTACCAGGGATCCTGCGCACCCCTGAATTTCAGATCCTTTGAAGGATAACAATCAGGGCCTGTATTGACGTTTGGAGGTTATTTCCCCTCCTTCTCCTACAGCTATGTGCTATTACCAACAGTATGCGGCTCGCCACCAAAGTTACTTGGATGGCGCTTACTGTCTCCTAGAAACAAGACGCTTTATACGCGCTGTAATCACCCAACAGATGTTGGGGTACGTTAGCTTGATGAATGACTATTGTAATTCGTACTGATTATTCCCTTCTCTTTCATTTTTAGACGCTCAAATACATCGTGAGTACATCACATCTCCCCCGTTCCAAAGGTTGAATTATTATACAAGGACTGCAAGCAACCATTGTACTGTGGCCATGCTAAAGGCCATCGCTGTCCAAATGTCCCTTGCAGGTGTGCGTCGTAAGTAACACCAATACCATTCACTCAGCTGTATCTTATCGTAATATGTCTTTCATCAGAAACCTATTACCCACGGTTGAGAACATTGGTGAGACTCTAGTATTTTTTTTCGGTTCTACATCTGAGCCTTCCAGTCAAAGAAAACAGTAAATGCAAGGGCTGTCAAGAAGAGGACGAGAAACGGATCAAGAGAGGAGAGCGCCTGTATAATGTATAACACGGGGGTCCCTTTGTTTATCGATTTACGGGGGAAAGCAGACTACTGTACACTGTATGAGAACCCTAGAAAACACATCTCTCTGTCGAATCCGAAAATGGTCATGCGGACTTTCTGTGTATTCCAGTGCCAAAACTATCCTATGTCTGTATGATGTTATGTATACACACGACAAAAGGAACCAGATGCATTTCATATCAGAACAAATTGGTCGTCCCTTGTCCTTTGAGGCAACCTAGCAATCTTGTTTTCAAATGTCCAGCAATTTCATGACTGCACATGCATCAAAGGCGGCCCAGACAATCTATCGATCAACTTTGATTAGTAGGTTTCTACGAGAATCAAACTCGGTACATATATTTATCTTTCACAATAAGATGTGCTTCAGATGCCCCAATAAATGTCATATCAGATCCATCATGGTTCGCCCTGTGAAATTTCTCCCCTGGTACGCAAGTCTAGGTTCACAGTCTGGTAATCGCCTGATTTCAAAACTGATGCTGCCAAACAGGCCCCTAGGAAATTTTGAACAAGTGGCGCTGCTAGAGGTTGTCAGTTGTTTCCAGAGGTGACGATGGAATGGGTCTTGAGGGAAATTTGAAAAAGTAGCTATTTCCAAACTACGCACGGATAACAAAACATATGCAGGTTCCCTCAGACCCTTTGACTAACCTCGACCCTATGCTTGCTTTCGCCTTCCTGGCATTGGGCATGCAGGTACCGTTGGTGAGAAGGACGTTGGTCTGGGTCTGACCTTCCCTAACTCCAACATCAAGGTGATCTGCGTAGGTGTACAGTATGACACAGGATAAATTGCATATTGATTGGTGTTTGGATGCGTCATCATACATCATCAAGTTGAAATGAAAATAGACCAACGTCCTTCTCGCCAACGGTATGCAGGAGTTGGTACTCTTTCTTGGACCATCCGATGCCGCCTGGTGCCGCTCCGCCGTGAGCTATGCTTTAGTCAGCCGAAAAACAGGCGATCCCCTTTGTGCTAAAGGCCGCCACAAACCGTAGGTAACACTAGTACAATTCACTTGGCTGTGCTAAACAAGGAGGAACACAAACTTTTGCGAGTAAAATTTATGGTGGTGCAGGGGAGTCAACGTGCGCTTGTGGTGGCGTGGGACTTGTTGTGCGCGTGTGGGATGCGTGAGAAGCGGTGTGCTTAGTTGACTGCACATGATTTGTGCCTTGCCCGTCCTGCTCGCCGTCGTCCAGCCCGTTGTCGCCCACAATGCCCCCGCCTGCTCCCTACACAGGACCCCCGATAATCCCTATATATGTCGGATCCGTTTTGGCGAGGTGGCTGTCCGGACGGCCGGCTCAGGAGGAGTCAAAATCTGTCCGATTTTCCTCCGACCTCAGAGCAAAAATTGGTGAAAATTTCCGGATATGGTCGCGTGGGAACCGATATCTAGGAATTTCAAATTTTTTTTGGAGTAACTTAGGTCTCGGACCTGGGCCGTAGCCATACCTTGTCCGGTTGAGGATCCGACCTCCCGGGGGCCCCAGCTCAAAATTGTCCGAAATCTCCTCCGACCTCACGGCCAAAAACTATCCATTTGTCCGGTCCCCGGATCCGACATATAGGGATTATCGGGGGTCCTGCCCAAATGGGTAATGGACTCGAGGGGTATGAGCGGATTTGAGGCACACGTGAATGGATTCGAGGGACGGAACGGAGACGGAGAAGTGCACGTGCACCAGGCCAAAATAGGCAGCGGATCCGAGGTATGGATCCGAGCCAGCGTGTGAACGGATCCAAGGCCCAAATTGGGCGTGTGGGAACGGATCCAAGCCAAAAAAGGCAGCCAGCCGAGAATTGCCGGGATGCTGGATCCGAGCTTTAAGAAAATTACGGCAAATTTAGTAATATATTCGTAGCGCCCTCAGTTGAGCCGGAGACACTATGCCTGACTATCAATGCACCCAAGCGGGTAGGACCAGGAATTGAATGAGGGATAACACCAGTAATCACCCATACCAATTGGACGATTGCAATGATTTCAAATAGAAGAGGTAGAAGATTTGCAGTGGCTCAAGAGGTAATGGCCTATGGCCATTTACGGATACAGGCAACTGTTATGAAATTGGCTCAGGTGACAATAAAGGTAGAATCGTAGAGGGTGCAAATGGTAAAGCCGGTTTGGGGACTGTCGATGAGTGTGATTCGAGTTTGAGAAGCATTCAAGGTCATTGCTTTTGAGTTGATAAGGGCTGCTCTCTTATAATCGCTTAGTACACAATACCATCCATTTTGGTGTCGCAAACACCTTTATGGTTTTTTTTGACATGGAGGGCATTTCTGGCTAGTATGGGGTCCTAGAAGCCACAAGCTTAAAAACCAAAAATTGGTGGTGATCAGAATCTCACCTGAGGCGGGTACATAGGTGATGAATAGATTCTCTTTACTTGAAAGATATATTATGACATAACCCAGTGAGTGAACTATATGGGTATTACTCACGATACTTGTAGGTGCTTACAATATTGGTCCTTGCAAGTGTCAGCATGAAGTTTGCTGAATGGACACCTCGAGTACCCACAATCCTTTTGAAATAAGTTGGCCCATTCATGTGGGGAAGATATAATACTCACTGCAAACCAGATTTCCTAATGCCCAAAAGAGAATAGTCAATACAGAGAGCAATAGCCATGTATCAAGCGGACATACCCCAAAAGGCTCGAAATGTTTACACTGATATTTACGCTCCCGTCTGTGTAAAGGCGGTGAGAGTGACCCAAGTGAATTTGATGGCTGGTCACATACTGTTTATTCTGGCACATATTTGTAAGGGGGGAGAAAAAATATGCACAGATGGGGTCAAGTGAGCGTCAGTGCCAGCCGTAGGCTTTTATCCTTTGATGAAGGATCTAAGATTAGTTATCATAAGGGGTTGGTAATTTGTTCTCCAAGTAGTGGGTTTGATGCTGTTTAACGGTGTTTAATAGGATTTAGTATTGTGGGCCCTGAAGATGGCTGGCACAAATTGCTGGCCATCATGAGGTCCCTGATAATCCCACACCTCTTGTCTTGTCACTTGGCTCATGTTTTCAAAGTCCTTGTGATGCAAACGTAATCACTACATCGCTAATGCCAACAAAATTACTCAGTAAAGAAAGGCGGACATTGAAAAGTGAGCATTCGCGCAGCATGTGTAAGCATGTTGGAGTTTGAATCGAAGTGGCTGGTCGTGAGCCTGGCGTCCCAAAGACCCCTAACCCTTGTCTCCATTTACTAGATCACTCTCCATAGGAAACCTGAAGCTCAAATTATTTTCAAATACTCATCTGGGTAAGCCCAGCTGTTTGTCGCATTGTGAGGGAGGGTCAAAATTTCAATAGCCAAGTGCTCATGTAAGGGATAAACAAATTCATCGACCCAATCAATTGTAGGAATTAGGAGCGTTAGCTCGTGATTCCGGCCATTGCGCTGAGTGCCCGGATCCACAGAGAAATTCATGGACTTGTTACCCTCCCCTCCATTCTCTCGATTCTCTATTGTTTTTATCATATTCTTCTAGCTTATTGTACATGGCTGTGTTTAAAGAGGAGAATTAGATGAAGACCCTTGCGCATTTGCAAAGGGTCCCTGTACTTTCTCACCGGCGTCACTCAAACTCAACGTTAATCATCTGAGATTCAACACGTTCAGACCCATGCTTTCTGCCAGACTAAAGGACCCGAAGAGGATACGGTCAATTGACTTCTTGTTAACCAAGGCACCTTGATTGAAGCACAACAAAAACAAAATTTGTGGGAGGAGTCCTCTCATGACCTGGTTTACGGTCTGGTGGCATGACTTATTTACAGCAGGAAGTGGCGTTCCTGGGCTAGAGAGGGACAGGCAGGTAGACCAGCCATCAGCAGGTGATCCTTTATTGTGGAGTAGCTGTAAGTGCCATGTGATATAACAAGAGGCATTATTTCAAGTGCAATAGTGAGGACCATATGATGGCCGGCAACAGGGATGGAACTTGTGGTGGTGTGGGTCTATTTCCCAATCAAAACTATTTTCTGAAGCTAATTCGATGCTAATGCATCCAAAAGACGGGCATGACGTGTAGTTTTGTCTCCGTTTGCTAATGGATCACTGCCCACAGGAAATCTAAAGCTCAGATTATTTTAAATACTCATCTCGATAAGCCCGGATATAAGTTTGATTCACGTAAGTAGCCTAGATTTTTCCAGCATCCAGAAAAAACTGATAATTAGGTAGACCCTGGAGATGGTCCTTGTTTCAGGCGAAGCGGAGAAATCACTCAGGGATATCAGAAATGATAAAAGGGAGAGGAAATAGATAATGACAATTTTGATAAAAAATGGAGACTTGTCAAGAAGAAATTGCTCGCCGGTCCTTAGGAATGATGATGTTTTTGATAAGCGGAATGCCAAGGAGAAATGAAGACAAATAAGGTAAAAACCGAGTGCCTGAAATGAGAAGGGAGATGCGCTCCTATTTTTCTGCCCCTCCACTTTCATGAATCGGCCTTTTTACGCTTTGTACTGATATACCACATAGCTACTGCACATGGGGACTATCTAGCTAGACGGTGTCAAAGGGTAGGAGGTTTTTTATAGAATTTTCTAACCTTTCTGCTATATACAGTAAACTATCTGACCTGATTCAGCAGCTACACGTCTGAAACGACAAGTATTCCATGTTTGTCATCATTGAACGACCCTTCCGAGCTTGTTTGATCACATCAGTGGCCCTACCTGCAACGATATAGGCGGGCGCAAGGGGGTGGCCGACAGGATCACACTCTATCTCACTTTAGCTGTCTTCTACCAACCCGGACCCATTTTAGATACTGGTGATCTCCCCGCAAGATGAGCTTGATGGTAGTTCTCACCACTCGTTTCAGTGCTATCACCTCACGGACCTCATTGGTAGTGTTCCCTACCTTTTTTCGATTCCAAATCCTGGCTCATTTTTTCTTCGTCCGGGCGGCCAACTTAAATACACACCTTGGTGATTGTATTAAATCCATTGGTCTCGCCTTTGAGAATGTTAATCGGCCCTATGTTCATAGTGAGTCTAGCGGCGAGGTAAACATCCAAGAGAATGAGCCCGCGTCGAACATTATTGAATCAAATATGTTAGCTTTTTGCCATCAAAAGCTTCCATAGGCCCGTGCCACATTTATGTAGTCCGGTGGTACAGGAGGGGGAGCAGCAGAGTTGGGGCTACAATAATAACAAGAAGGGAGGCCACAGTTCGGGGGCGGGTATGAAGGGCCACCGCAGTATAAAAGTCCTCTAAGACCGGGCTCGCCGTGCACCGAAACCGAGACAACAAATTTTGTTACTATACCTGATCAGCTGCAGGGTCGACCGGAACTCCGAGCCCAATATCCCAGGCCAACATGACTTCCCTCGTAGCGTATTGCCTCATTGCTTGTTTCCAAACCGGCGCTTGTGGTGGCGTGGGACTTGTTGTGCGCGTGGTGGGATGCGTGAGAAGCGGTGTGCTTAGTTGACTGCACGTGATTTGTGCCTTGCTCATCGTTGTCCCCGTCCTGCTCGCCGTCGTCCAGCCCGTCGTCGCCCACAATGCCCCCGCCTGCCCCCTACCCAGGCTCGCATGCCCAGCAGCCATATCCCGCTCTCTATCTCTATCCCCTCAACGACTCCTTCGTCCCAAAACACATCTCCCTCGCCGCAGGCCAGCGCGTCAAAATCGGCAGGCAGACCAACCCCAAGACCGCTCCTGGCGAGAAGAACGGCTTTTTCGACTCCAAGGTCCTCAGCAGACAGCATGCTGAGATCTGGGAAGACGGCGGCAAGGTGCGTTCGCCCGCTGCTCCCTTGGGCTTCCCGCCGACCCCTCCCCCGCTGAGCATGCCCGACAGATATACATCAAGGACGTCAAGAGCTCCAACGGCACCTTTATCAACGGCGAGCGTCTCAGCCCAGAGGGCGTCGAGTCCGACCCGTACGAGCTCAAAAGCGACGATATCGTCGTACGTTCCCCCTCCTCGCTACGTGCGCTTTTCCCTCGCTCACACGCATCAGGAATTCGGCATTGACATCGTTGGCGAGGACAACAAGACCATCATCCACCACAAGGTCGCCGCCCGTGCGGTCTGTGTATTCTCGGAGCAAGATGCTCAAGTTGCTGCCCGTGCAGAGCAGCACCAACAACACCAGCAGCAGCAGCAGCAACAACAACAACAGCAACAACAACTCCAACTCCAGCATCAGCACCAACACCAGCAGCAATATGGTCCCCACTCTCTCATGGGTGCCGGCCAGCCCGGTCCCAATGGCATCCCCTCTCAATTCAACTTTGTTGGAGGACCCCAGCAGCGGCGGCAGGGGCCCGGTGTCGCCCAAGGACTCGCTGGCATGGGCGGCATGGGAGGTAGCATGCGACCCCCTGGAAAATCCGGCCTCACCTTTGAACATATCCTCTCTCGCCTCCAAGGCGAGCTCCAAAAGAGCCGCGAGACGGGCTCAGAACTCCATTCGCTGACTGGCTCCATCAGTGACATCCACGAAGTCCTTGGCGGTAACCTTGTGAGCACTTCTACCTTTTTATTTCACGACACACTAATCTGTCTTCCAGCCTGCAAATCTTCCCCCTTACCCCGCTGCACTGCCTCCAGTACGACCAGCCCGACAGACCTCGCCTTCCCGTCCGCAAGAATCCAGTCCCGCGGGCCCTAGTTCCCCTCCTCCTCCCGATCAACTACAACCCCTGTCGCAGACAGAAGCCGAGCCTCGCCAATCTCTGTCCCCCACCGCCACCACTATCTCCGAACTTCAGAATCAGCTCCACGATACCCGGACATCGTTGGCTGAACATGCCGACAAGGTCCGTGCCATCGAAGAAGTCCTAGTAGACCATGAGATCATCCGGAAAGAAGTTCGCGACTTGCGCCAGCTGATCGATCTTCGCCGGCGGGGAGTTATGTTCGAACGTGAAAATGGTTTGGGCCGAGAAAGGCAAGACGGCGGGCTTCTCGAGCCTCGTGGTGGCTTTGATCACGAAGACGACGAAGATGTGCAACACATCCGCATGCTCGATGAAGTGGATGACGAGGATGATGCTCGCAGCATCTCCACCATCATCCCCCACGAGCTCGAGCGAGTCGATGAAGAGGATGAGGACCAGGTCGCCGCAGCCGAGAGGGATGATCCAGTTGACGAGAGGGGCTACGATGATGAGCGTGCTGATCCAATTGATCCCGAGCGAGAGCGCGAGGATGACTCTGAACGGCGACATGAGCGGGAGCGAGAAATGGAAGAGGCCGAGCACGAGGCCTTACGGCGGAAACAGGAGGACCTGAATGTCGGGCGGCCACGGACCCCCGAGCCCATGTCTTTCGGTTTACGAGAACGAGAAGCTGATCCCAGCCCCAGTTCCCCTCGAACAAGGTCCGGCACCCTCTTGGCTCCTAATTCCAGGTCTCCATCCTCACCCCTTTCGCAATCCAGTGTAGCCCCCGGTGTAACCAATGACGAAGTTTTAGAGCAAGTCCTCCAACTTAGCGCACAGATCACGGCGATGGTCAAATTGACATCAAGCATGGAGGCGCAGTACGCTGCTGCTCAAGACACAATCAAATTACTGGAGACCAAGGTCACTGAGTTGGAAAAATCGGTCAAAACTAAAGAAGACCAAGAAAAATCTGTCGATGACGTGCCTCCGAATCCAGCGCCGGAGGAAACGCGACCGACAGATATAGAGCAGGCGAGCGATGACAAGGAGGGGTCGCTCACTGCGTTTTTCGCCGAGTGGAAGAAGACGGTTGAGGGGCAATGGGGCGCCGTGAAAGAAGAATGGCGAGACGAGCGGGAGCGGTTGTATAAAGCGCGCGAGGAGTGGGAGTCGAAGATAAAGGCGATGGACAGTAGTTTGGAGAAAGTGAACCAACTGCACGGAACAACTACCGCGCTCGTCAAGGACTTTGGAGCTCAAAAACAAGAGCTATCGAGAATGCAAGAACGGGTGCATAATCAGTTTCAGCAGGTTGTTGGGCTGAGGGTTGGGAATGGAGATCTAGCGAAATATGGTCATGGAAGCGGGCTGAGCGGGCTGGTGACACCACCGAGCCCACGAAGCCAGAGTTCTGATTCAGGAGGGTATAGGAGACGGAGGAAAAAGAGGTCAGGGAGTGGTGGGGCACGCGGGCGGTCGTCGGGGAGTGGTAATGAGAGGAAGAGCAGGAGCACCAGCAGCGACCCTGGAGAATCGTCGGACGATATTACCCTCGCGTCAGAGGAAGGCCTGGACAGTACCAAAGTCACTGCGTTCGGGAATGGGATACTCGACCACCCTGGATCGTCATTGAAGGATCTATCGAGGGCCTCGCCAGAGAATAATCAGTCCTTGACAGTGTTAGCGGATACTTCGGAATCGCTTCCTGCTTCGAGAGACCCGGACGATGGGATGGCGATCTCCCGTGCGTACTACTTTTCTGCGAAAAAGGAACAAGTCTTTGATTACGAGGATGCCGATACAGGGTCGTCAGCGGACGGCGAGGAGGAAGAAGGCAGAAAAGTGCCTGGACCAAAAGAACCTGTGGCGCTCGCTACACCTGCATCAATGAGTGCCAGTCTGGTTAGCGAAGGGCAAGTTTTGCCGCCTCTGGAAGTTGGCATGGAGCAGAGAAAGGCGCAGAGTCGACCAGTGAGTCTCTAGAAGTGCACCTTAGTTCGAGGGAATTGTATACTGACATAATACCCCACAGAATGCGGTCAACCTCCAGACAGCAGGTGCCGTCGTTATACTCGCTGTCGCCGCCGCCGCCGTATTTTGGAAGGTACGATCAGAGTAGAGGATGTATGAGGATGTTGGGGAAGGGATAGGAGAGTGAGGTGAGGAACTGAAGGAAAAGACTCCACATTTCGCAACTACACATATATTCATGCACACCCGCCCGGCCCGCCATCAATTTTGACACTTTGGCGTATTGCCCTGCTGTCAACTACAACCGCGTCACCCTCCCTCTCTCTGAATATCACCTGCGTTACACTTACGCCTCCGACTTTCTCCGACCTTAAGATTGTCGGCGTATATTGTGCCCTGCCCGTCTTTCGGTTGGTTCCTCGTAGTTCGTTCGCTTCATAAACCCCCACTCCTGGGTTCTTTTGGCGCGGTTTGTCCTCGAACACCTTACAGGATACCGTGACTGACTAAAAAAAAATATCGTACTTTCATCCTTGACTCCCCCACCTCTTATGCCTCTGTGGAAGTGAGGCTCATTTCGGCATCGCCGAAACGATCTATCGCGTCCCTCTCTGATTGACCTCGACCCTACCCGCCCAAACCCGCCGAGGCCACCACAGCACGCAACCAGCACAGAAGCTCTCTATGGGTCCGGAATTCCATTTGTATGTACTCCTTTTTTCTCCCTTTTTATTTATCTACCATAGAACCCTTTTCTACGCACACCCATAGCTGTATTAGCATATCATGACACGGGTACCCCTGGTTTTTAGTCGATTCATTGTTTCCCTTTTCCTTTTCGACAGTTTTTTCTCTCCTCTAACGATGGATCCCCTGGCAATTCAATTTAAATAGTTATTGCGTATGCCTTTCCTTTCATGGCCCACTCTCTTGGGCGAATGAAATATTTATTGTTTTTTTTTTTTCGCCTTGACTATGTAATGAATGCTAATGAGCCCTTTTTTCAAATTTCATATACTTCTTCCCGTTTACACTGCCCAGTCAATTTGCCGACTGAGGCCACTACTTGGAAAGGTAGTATTATCCACTGTGGAACGCCGCACCCCTTATGTGAAATGAGCGATAGAGCTTATGAACCATAGTCCCCATGTGACGAGCTTAACCCCATTTGTAGATCATAACATATACGAGGGAGACAGACCGACTTCTTATTCATTTATAAATGAGGACTAGAGTTTTCACAGAATAATCGGACGATCACGAAGAGAAAAAAAATCAGGGCACGAAATCAAAACGACGAAGGATAACATCCTCAGTATCGAGTAGCCGTACCTCATTGCTGCTTGCACAACACACGTGGGATGTGGCGGTGCATGGCTATCATCGTGTAAGCCTAAGCTTATTATAATCCACATAGCCGATTTTTCTGGCGATCCACTAATGTAAGTCAATCCGTTCAAGGAGCATTCTGCCCAAGAGACTACTATTGATCTCACTAAGAACCACAACGTGCTCTAGCGACAGTTCGATTGGGGACACCGCAATAACGAATCTTCCACTCAACTTACACAGTGAACTCTGATTCCGACTACGAAGATTCAGCACCCTATCGACCTCGTAAGAGTGCTGAGGTTATGTATAAATAGGTTGCAGAGAGTGCTATCTTTTTCTTTATATGCAATCAGGTCTGATTGCGCAAGTTCTACCACCAAACGTTGATCGGCAAGATCACAGAACTCGAACACATCGCCAATTCCGAGGATCGAGCAAAGCTGAAAACGCCCCCTCATACAAACCGCGCCTCAATCTCCCTGGGCTGACCATGGCATCACCATTTCTCGGGCATTGCCATACTCTCACAGAGGAAACGTTGTATACGGTACGTATCTCACACAAATACAAATAGACATCACTCTTAGATCCCAGAGGAAGTAATTTAAACCTCGAAGCTTTGAAGGTAAGCCGTTTTCATATTCTCGGAACGCATTTAACCTGCTTATTCTGTCGCTTCACCCAATAGGTATAACTGTATGTACACTTCTGTTCTCTATGAAAATTTCCGCGTATTTACTCGTGGTCTTGGAGTTGCCCCCCAGCCTTCCTGTGCATCTGGTGCCGAGATTTCCAGGCCCAAGTGCTTCGAGAAGTTATGGATTAGCTGGTCGGGGCTATATAGGGAGTGCATCATCATAAGATGTGACTGGTACGATCAACCCCCCGTCCCCTAGGGTTTGCAACCATTCATTCCCTGAGACTATTCGCCTAAGGTAAGGGCGACTAGATCTTTGAACGCAACCGTTGCTTCATTGCTAATAGATCAACTGTCAAGAAGAAACCGACTGATGTCTTTGTTTCCAAGAGCAAGCGCAGCACATGGACATTATATGCAGGTGTAAGTAAGTCCTAGATAATGGCTAGCGCTTCCTTTTCCCGGGTTGACAGCTCCCGGTCTGACCTCTTCCCACATATACATTCACCGAACCGGAGCTTTAGTTGTTTTACCAACTGCACGAGCAGCGTGAGGAAACGAGCGTAGCGGTGAGAAGTGCGATTCAGATACTGTCTTCTACTCATATCACCTTTCCCCTTCGCCTGATACTCACATCGAAAAGTTTTAACCGCACAGGACCGACGATGTTAGGAGCTGTAGCACTGGTCACAGGTGCGGGGAGGGGCATAGGGCGAGCCATTGCTCTACGGCTTGCGAGGGAGGGATATAACATCGCATTAAATGACATTCACCCCCGTGAGGGACTGAATGATCTGAAGAAAGAGATCAACCGGATGGGTAGGGATGTGATTGAATGCGTTGCCGACATGTCGAAGGAGGCACAAGTACATGGAATGATACAGACCACGGTAGAGAAGCTCGGTGGGTTGGATGTAGTGAGTCGAAGTACATCTGGAAATGAGGGACGGGTTATGACAAACTAATCTACGGGCGCTACAGATGGTTGCAAACGCCGGTATTTGTCATGCAAAACCGTTCCTCGAAAGTGCGTTATCATGAACAGAGGCCAAATTATGTTACACACGTAGACCTTTCACTGACCCTCATCAAGCAACCCTGGAGGATTGGGACCGAAGTTTTGATTTAAATGGGAAAGGGGTGTTTCTATGTTACAAATATGCGGCCGAGCAGATGATCAAACAAAAAAAGGGAGGAAGGATAATTGGTGCCAGTTCACAAGCAGGCAAACAAGGCAAGTATCCAAGGTTCGGATACCCGCCTACAGTTGAATCATGCTGTTACAGGCCATGAGTTGCTTTCAATTTACTGCGCTACTAAGTTTACTGTCAGATCCTTGACACAGAGCGCAGGTGAGAGGAAACTACCACACTAAGGACTGACGTCAGGACTTGAGTGTTTCCCATCCAGCTGGCGCATTAAAGCCTTATGGGATAACTGTGAATGCCTACGCCCCTGGTGCGTTATTGGTCTAAATCTATAGGACTTGAGAGATCAGGCATTCTACGTTCTGCATTATTACCCAGGCCTCGTTCAAACACCCCTGTGTGAGCTTCGCACCAGGCTCAACATTGTGGGACAACGATGACACATGACCTGACGTCTAGTGGATGGCCTTAAAGCAGACTTTAGGAACAGCGGCTCCAGTCACCTTGAAGGGGATCCTGAAACCGGAACTCCCGAAGAAATAGCGGGACTCGTATCCTATCTGGCATCGGAGGAGGCTAGATACATTACCGGTGTGTCCCAGCGTACCTGATCTCAGGGTTTTCGTCGGTGACCATCGCCTATCACCCGCGCCCATCGAACCAGGTCAAAGTGTATGAGTACAGTTAAATTCAATCTCAAGTGACGCTCATGATCCCGTAGATCAGCATCAATGGTGGGCGTTTCTATGATTGAGAATTGCAGCATTCGAATGCTCGAGTTTCCATAAGGTCTTCCCGCCGCTTTCTCATCACCGGTATACCCCAATTGATATCCCCGCTTCTAGGTACTAGTATCAGTACAGGCCTAGAAGTACATCAATTGCACCTCATGAATGTATGTGACCCTGTGTTGCTTGTGAGCGCGAGGCCATGAGGGCACGGAGGTGGCACCTGATGGCCCTTCTTCCCTTCTGGCTTTCTCAGCCAGAGATTTTGAATACCTTACCGATTGTCGTGAAACCCGCCGAAGAAGAAAGGCTCTCATATAAGTAGGGAGGGACCCTTGGCTTCTTCCTGGCATATCCTCGTTACTCCCCACATACAACTCGCCCTTCAGCTCTTCAATGACACTAGGTGTGGCCTTGGTGACCGGGGCTTCGCGCGGAATTGGACGAGCAGTCGCTTTAAGATTAGCAGCGGATGGGTTTAATATTGGGATCAACGATGTCCCAGCTGCCAAGGAGGGCTTAGACGACCTTGAGGCAGATATCAAACGTCTGGGAAGGGAGGCGATAATCTGCGTTGCTGACGTAACCAGGGACGACGAGGTGCAGGCTATGATCGACGCTACGGTATCCAGCCTCGGTGGGCTGGATGTGGTACGTGTTTGAGCCCGACGGAAGAATCAATCTTTATGGAGTGTTAGATGGTCGCGAATGCGGGAATATGCATTCCCAAACCATTTTTGGAGAGTAGGTACCCTCGTTCATATAACCTAGTCATCTTGACAGTGGTCTGTAGCGACACTGGATGACTGGGATCAAATGTTCAACGTCAACGGGAAAGGAGTCTACTTGTGTTATAAGTATGCGGCAAAGCAGATGATTAAACAGGGAAAGGGCGGGAGGATTATTGGGGCAAGCTCTATCGCTGGGAAACAAGGTGTGCCATTCTGAGAAACTGTGATTTATGATAGATGGATGAATAATTCAGGAAGGGTCGCGCCTGATATCCATCTACAGTGCTACCAAGTTCGCCGTTCGTTCTCTGACCCAGTGTGCAGGCAAGTACCTTAGGTATTCCAGACTCAAACACAGGCCTCGCACTGAGCGTACCTATCTAGCTGCAGAGCTAGTAAAATTCGGGATTACTGTGAATGCGTACGCGCCGGGTGAGCTTTTGTTTTTCATGAACACTACCGCTGTTGCCTATTATTCCACTCTGACACTCTTAGGCTTCGTTAAAACACCAATGAGTAAGTTGAAATTTGTCCCTATAGAGCAGCCAGAGTCACTGGTGTTTGAAGTGGATCAGTTCGCTCAGGACACAAAGCAATGGGGGGTTCCCGATTCTGTTTTCGACAACGTTGGTGCTCCAGAAGAGGTAGCTGCTCTTGTGTCTTACCTTGCTTCCAAAGAGGCAAGGCATATTACTGGTATGTGATCCGAGCGACGTCGATGATATTATTTATGACGTAATTCGTGCAGGCCAAAGTGTGAGCTGCACATCTTAGCCTTTGTTTGAACCCGATTTTACGATTCGAGCATAGATAAATATAAATGGAGGACGACTTTTCGACTAGATACCCCGACGTGTACAATGACTCTGTAGCAATTCCCCTGCGAACCATATGCCGCCGATAGGATCTCGCGTTGCTATTAAGAAAAGGTTATACCCACACTCTCCCCGCATTATGTGAAGGGCTTAGACCTGGACTTGTGTTCCCACTACTCCTTCCCACCCATCGACACTGTCACCCGACCTTCTCCTCTCCCCCCCTCTTTCCTGTCTTCCGCTTGGAACCCAAACCGAAACTTCGACCATGAGTTCAGCTCCGGCAACCGTCGAGATCAGCGACGCTTACTTCTGCGAGAAACATTTCTTGGAGGTTGTGAGTGCGGAAACCTGAGGTTAGCAGCCTTTGATCCTCTGATCGTACGTACTATAGTGCGATGACTGCGGCTACGACGGAAGGGAGGAAAATGACGCTTTCTATGGGGTACAATTCCCCTCGCATACCCGAGCTACATCTCTGACGCTACTCTTCCAATAGTTCGACCCCACCGATCGGCAAGCCATAGAGTGTCCGTCAGCGTCTCTAAACAAGGACGGCAAATGGCAATGCAAGAAGCACGGCTCAACTAGTATGTCCTTGGAGAGGTAATTTGTGCGGAATCGGAGTTCTGACTGACGGCCTGCGGCTTCCCGTAGCCTGCAACCAATGTTTTGGCTGGAAGAAGCAAATCACCAGGGCTCGCGCTGCGGCCAAGAAGGCAGGAAAATCCTGAGCGACTTGGACTGTGTGTAAAGCACATGCATATGTGAATCGATGTAGCTTCTCCAATTGTCCAAATATGAGTTAATCCATGCGTGCTACACGATTCATTGGGGGAGAATTGATATGCAAGGTACATAAGATATCGCTCCGCTCGTCTATGGCTCTTGTTCATTGACTACACACGTGGTGGGCTCGATGGTGTGACAACACCCTCCGCGCCGAAGCGGAGCTCGGTGAGCAGTTCCCTAAGGCGTTTTCTTAACTTCTGCACGAGATCGTCATCATCTACTGAGGGAGGAGGCTGACAAGACAATTTCGCTGGTTAAGCAGGAGGGATCGTATCAAAAGTTTGGGGAGACGCACTAGTTGATCCACGAGATACTTTTCCGTGGAGTACCTCAGCTAAGATGCCTGGCGGAATGGGCACTGGGACTCACTTCTGCCTCGTCTATAGTCTGCCCAGTTGTATCAATAACACGTTCTACGAGAATAGTCCAGTCACCCACGAGAATTATGGGACCTCTAAACGCCGCAATTCAACCAGTGCTCTGGTTTCAAGGGTTTGGGGTGCTCACCTATTCATGATTAACCTAAGGAGAAATGCAGGGTGAGGGGAATGCTTTTGTTTTTGACAAAGGGTAAAACCGGGTTCGCCGCCGGTAGTAAGGTAAGGTGGCTGTGCCCCGCGATAAATCTATACATATCGGTCGGCCTCAGCTTGGGGAGTGTTATCTATCTCCTGGCACTACTAGAGGAGGCTGATGTGTAGCCGCCGTGCGATGCTGCAGCGGGGGACCGATAATGGGTATAATTACTAGCATTGTACTGTCCCTTCATACCCATTCCATACCCCACACCCATGCCCATTGGCGCCCCAAACATCATAGGATTAAACAGCGGTTCCTCCCTCGCCTCTCTCATAGCCCGACACTCCTCCAGTAACTTACGCAGCGTGGCAACTGGGTGACGATCTTCTTCCTCCTCATCCTCCTCGTCCTCAAAGGACTCGCCTTCATCTATATCTTCGTCGTCGTACTCGTATCGATAATCGCCATCACTTCCATCATCGGCGACGAGGGTGGCGTTGCTAGAGATCGCGGGGGAATCTCCCGGAAAACCAACCAGTGTTCCAAGATCGGATTCGGAGGGGGTATACTGAGAAGACGAGCGGCGGATTGTGTGGCGGGCTGAGGAACGTCGTGAGCTGTTCGGGGTCCGTAGGGGTGTAGGCGCCTCATCGAGAGGTGGGGGATGGTCACTGATGCCGAAGCTGACACGAGGACCCTTGCCCTGGCCACGAGACCCAAAGCCAAACGTCGGATTCGGACTTGAGTTCACAATGGCAAAGCTTGGGCTGGAGTTATCCGTAGCCGTGGAAGTGGCGCTGCCATTGCCGGTAAACTCCTGATAAATCTTGCCGTAGTCCATGTCTCCCGAATACCTAGACGAGCCAGAACCTGAGGTCATCAATGATGCATAAGGAAGCTCCTCCCTCGTTTGCTCCATAGCCCGACATTCGTCGAGCAGCCTGCGCAATTCTGTGACATGTTTCCTAGCTGGGTCAAGCTCGTTCTCCACTTCATTTTCTTCAGCATCATCGAGAGTGGATCTCTCCTCATCCTCATCTGATACTTCTTCATCTTCCTCGTCCTCTTCCCCTTCATCGTCGTCATCATCTTGAGGTAACGTCCCTAACGGAGCACCCGTGCAATCTTCCAGTCGAATTCCGCCTCTACTTAAAGTATTCCACCAGTTATCGTAGCGCTCAACGCCACCTTCCCTTTGTGATGGTCCGTTTCCTCTCTCCAGATCCATCAGTACGACCGGGCTCAGCATCCGGACGGTTTCCAACTTTGGGAAATTTATCCTATTAAGGGCGGCGACGTTCATGTCATTCGACTTTCTAATGATCCGCGCGGGGATCGGAGCGCCTTGGGCGTGAGCGGCCCCGTGCCCCACTCCAAAGGCATAGCACAACCCATGTAGGCCAATAGCGGTGATGTTGAAATGGGGTACTCGCACAAGCTCCGAGGCTATGCCATCGTTGGGCATGATTCGCCAATCGGCATTGAAGGCAAACGTTGTCAAATTGGGACATAGTTCAAGGACTTTGGATACATCCAGCACGGGAATGCAATGTATATCAAGGAAACGGAGGGAAGCACCGTGTTGTTGAAGGAAGGCGATGATGTTTGGGAGCTCTTCTCGGTTGTTCCCGAAGTCTACGGTGAGGCTTTGTAGAGCACGTAAAGACCAGCCCGTAGCCTCCTCGAGAAATTCTTGAAAATGTCCTTTGAGGGAGAGCTGCTGAAGATGACGTAGATTAAGGTGAACATTTGATGCTGCGCCCAGTTTTACAGAACCGTAGTCTGATTCGTTATCATCCCCGTCAGTGGTGGAAGTTGAAGTGAATTGAAGATGGACCGCCACGAGGTGGGGTAACGAATCGAGCGCCCAGATTACTTTCGGTAGTGCCTCACGAGGAACTTGCCAGTGCACAGTTCGTAGGGACTTGGATGCCTGGCGGGCAAGGGAGTCCGCCACAGGGCCAAACGTATCCCCCATCGGACAGTCGACGACGAAAATCTCGAGGTTGGGACAACGACCCACGACTAACAAGAGTGCCTTCTCAAGGTCTGTCTGTGTGATCCTGTCTCGGTGACCTCGATTCGCTAAATGGATGCGTCGAGTCCACCAGCTGAGAGACGACGATATAGTGGTCGCGACGGCGGACTCGGACCGAAGAACGTTACAAAGGGCAAGAAGCTTTGACGGGCTGTCGAAAAAGAGATAGCGAAAGAGGTTCTCGGATCCAATAACTCTCCATTTGCGACATGTAGAAACGATAGCCTTTTTCGAACAAATTGCGGTGAGTATCAATCACCCCTCAGAAACCGAGGCACGAATTACTAACCTTCTTAGTAGAATAACCGCGTTTCTGGATGTAGATTAGCGCTTCTCGAGGCGAGCGGAGTAACCAGCTGCCGTGGAAGGCTTTCCACCAGGCATGGAGGGCGAAGGAAGTCTGGAGCCCGCAATGAAAAATCGGATCGTCGTCTGCGGCTAGGTTGAAGATTTGGACCCACAGTTCAGCTGGAAGGTCCATATATAATCTGCATTTCATGCTTCAGTTTAATTCTAGGCCAACAACAGTGGTCCTCACCGCTCGTCTGTCGAAGTTCCAAAGTAAGCCAGTCGAATGGCTTCCTCAACATACAACAGGGGCACGTGACAATCAGGATGCAAATAAGGATACATAATTATATTTTGATTAACCGCAAGCGCCAATTTGTGATAGTTCACAGGGGTACAAAGGATTCGCTAGCCACCAACCTAACCACAACGTTGCCTAGATCCAACAGTCGGAACTCTTTTCCCCGGCTGAAAGTGCATAAGTGGTCACTCCTCGTCATTGCACCCACAATATCAACACTAGCAATAGCAACTGTCACCATCCTAACTCCGACCTTGCCACGCCACGCGGGTAAGGACCACGTTCCCAACCACGATGCAGGCATGTGTCGACGAATAACGTGAACCAGCCCATCGGCCCCGTACAAGATCCGATGATAGGAACCTGATAACGCACGGCCTTGACCGTCGTCCCCGCCCGAGCGCATCACGCTCTTGCAGCACAATTCGTCACAGAGATGACTCCTGACAGATGTTTGTGATAGCGAAACTGGTTGACATTTACAGATAAGACACTAAAATACTCACAGGGTGGGTCGAAAATTATTGGAAAAGATAAAAAGGGACGATATGCCGCGGGCAATCGCGACCCGAGCCGTGAAATATTTGACCAATCTCTAATAACCATCACGAGCCAGGATTCGTAAAACTGGTTATAGAGCATAACGCAGGTTGTTGAGGGCACAAAACAAACAGGGAGTAAAAAAGCTTCAGAATCAGAGCCTCGTGCATAGAAAGAACTAGAGCTACGAAGAATCTGGTAACTTATGCAGACTTGCAATATGGAACCCAACTACTCATCTTATAACCCAACCAAATGCCACTCCTTGGTCGAGCCGTACACTCTGAATAGCTTCCACTATGCCTATGCTCAGCCTTTCAGTTCCACGACTTTATCCATCTTCTTACATTGTATATAGACTTGTGCTTTTTACACTCAAGGCAACTCTCCGACACTCCAAGATACCGATACCGGACCTGGGGTCACATTTTTACCCTGGTATTCACCCTGCAACTCGAAGGATTGGTATGACAAGGCAACCAACGATCCCTAGCTCCCCACATCACAGTCACACCGACCTCCGAGCCCACCCTAGGTCGCCGACCGAGCTTGACCTAGTTTCGATGTTTCCGAATATCTCACCGGTATCACTGATATTCTTATTCGGAACCGGATTCACACTCACGTATGTATTTCGTCAACACCATGATTCCATTACGTATTCGACTTTGTTTTCTTCGCATCATATATATTACAAAGCTATTAATATATCACATCTCGGGATGTCAAGAGCCTTAAAAGTTCTTGCACTCTTCTAAGTTCCAACACCCGCAACCTTGTTGCTTCGCCATGATTAACTTTTCGGAAACCAGTGAGGTGTCTCGCACGTCCATCCTCCCCGATATCCTTGCCAAGTGGCCATGGTCCAGGACCCTCAGCGAACACTACGATGAAGCAAAAGCAGAATCCTTTGCATGGGTCGAGTCCTTCAAACCCTTCGATGATGAGGGGCTTAGACGCTTCAAGGAATGCGACCAGAGTAAAGTGCTCCATCATGTACCCTCGATCTCAGAACTGATACTGTTGGTAGACCTTCTAGCTTCCCTTGCCTATTCCCCGAGAGAGAAACGTGAGCTCTCTGTCATTGCATAGACTCTCCCTGGATTGCTATAACTTTTCCTTCCAGCTATCATACGCCTTGGATGTGATCTCATGCATCTTTTCTCCGTTTACGACGAATATACAGACGTTGAAGATGGTACTGGTGCTCAAGAGTTGTACGATGTAGCCGCAGACACATTCGCCAACCCGGACAAACCCAGGCCGGACGGTGAAGTTTGTGTCGGCAGGATCGCCCAGGAGTGGGTATCATTACTTCGAGTGGTCCCCCTGAACCGTGGCGCTGATTCACCTCCAACCAGCTTTTGGGTTCGTTTACGAGCGCTTGTAAAACCGGACGCCACCTGCCTGAGCCACTTCCTTAGTGGCTGGGATGCCTATACGGCCGCCGTTATTCAAGAGGCAGATGACCGTACTAACGCCAAGTACCGCACCTTTGATGACTATCTTCGGATTCGTCGTGACACCATTGGGGTCTACCCTGCCCTCGCTCTAGTGGAAATTGGCCTGGATCTGCCTGAGGACGTTTACTATCATCCCGTTCTGATAGCCCTTCGCCAAAAAGCAACCGACCTGATTATTATCATTAACGTGAGTTACCACTCGCGACTGGGAGTATTTATTCTCTTAACCTATTAAATTACTAGGATGTTTGCTCATTTGCCATGGAGCAATCGCGCGGCCTTTCTGTGCACAATGGTGTAGAGATTGTCAGGCATGAGCGTAAACTTACGCTTCAAGAAGCTATGGACTGGCTGGGACGTTACGGAGAAGCCATTGTCGCAAGTTTCCTAGCTGACATTATCAACTTACCGTCCTGTGGCCCGGAAATCGACAGGAATGTCCGCGTCTATATCGATCGCCTAGGACAATTTGTCCGAGGTACGGATGACTGGACCTTTGAAAGTCCCCGCTACTTCGGCCCTAAAGGACCAACTATCAAGAAAAGTCGATTGATGCCTCTGCTTCCACCCGGTGTCGGCAGTTGTCGGCCTCACAAATCCCCAAGACAAGATTAATGCTACTTTCTTCTGCTCATACCCGCCACTAGTTCTAACAGCTTTTTTTTTTTACTAAACTTGGTTCATTAGCCCAAATTGAATGATGATAGTTTACTTTTGTACAATAGTATAGTAATAATAACCGAGTGCTTCTGTGACGACTGGGGCAGGAAATTTGAAACTGTCGTACGAGTTCTCAGGCGAAGATGGGATTGAATTTGGGTAAGAAGCACTTACAAACGAGCGGACTATGTTGGAAGCACTGGGTAACTAAGGGCTAAAAGAAGCCATGAAATATTGAGCCTCGTGGTCCACAGGACCCTGTCAATGTTGTTGAGGTGTGTGGCTCAGGGTCAAGCACCCTTGGGTCCTCATGGCCTCTATTCCCCATAGTGACCAAGGTTTGAACCCTCATCGGTCTACTTCCTAAAGTTACCCTTTATCGCCTACCACGAGCCCTTCCAGCAGCGAAGCCGGCCATGCACCCTGCAGATTTACAAAGCCTTCCAAATTTGCTGGCGAGTTCCGGGCCCCGCAGACGGTGCTTCTAGTACGATAGATTACTCCAGTGTGTGATAGGTCTCGTGCTCGACCTCAGACCTTCAGGGTAGACTAAGAAAGACTCTGTCATGGACCCTGCTTGGCCACAGCTTAGTGACCCTGGCCAGATCTCCGACCCTTTGTTTTTGATTTTGGGATATTAATACCTATTCAGTGGGTAGCGTATTGGTTTAATGAAATCCAGGCTGTCATTTGATCCTCAGCGTGGCTGCCATTCGGGCTCCGCAAGGAATCTCGACTGGTGCAAGGTGACACCTTGACATGAAGCATGAGAACTAATCTTGTGGAAAATCAGGGCCTGGTGGGGGTGTGTCGGGAAGGTGAGTGCAGTGCCTAGTTCCCTGAATATTGAAGTAATAGCAGTGATGGGGTTAGGGGGATGTGTGCATGCGGATGTCCGTAGATCGCAGTTACATAACTCTTCTTCGCTTTCCGGGCTGGAGCCTTCTAGCGCTAAGGCTCCTTCCCATACATGCATTCACCCGAGACAGGGAGCCGGTTGATATACCGACACAAGTGGCGTGAGGGATCAGATATGATGGTGAGAAGTAAAATTTTTGAACTCCAGCGCTGCCGTTTGTGTGCATGTGCCCTTTCCGACCTGTTGGGGTAGTCATTTCTCATGAATATACCACTACGAGGATTGATGATATTCGGAACAGAGGGATTGGATGGTCTGAAACAAGATCACACAGCGATACTGTTAAATATCCTGCTGATTTACATATCAGAACAGACGTAAAGATAAAGACTATAACAAAAAACCTGAGTGGAAGGATGCAGTTAGTGCGACTAAGACCGATAGCTGAGGGGGATAAATGTGGTGTTAGTAAGTAAATTGAAGCTTCATAGACGGTCGCAAACGATTGGTATGCGTCATGTAAGACTTGAAAAGACGCTCTTGGGCGGCCGCAGTGAAGTACCACCTGACGATCAGTGGAGCGGCCTGAAAGGAACAGTGGCTTCAGTTACCTCGAAGGGGATCCTGAAACTAGATACCCAGAAGAGATAGCGGGACTTGTGTCTCATCTGGCCTTGCATGAGGCAGGATACGTTACTAGTGTGTTTTAATTCGCTTGATCCCAAAATTTTCGCCGGCAACCGGGCATCATCGTCAACCCCAGGTGACACCCGTGATCCTGCAGATCAGTGAGCATTTCTGGAATGAGTGCCCGAGCTTCTCAAAGGCCTTCCCGCCGCACTACCAACTCCGGAAAATTCCCTCTTCCAAGTTCTAGCACCGGGACGAGAAGCACGTTGGTTACACCTCGCGAGTGATTACAGCCTTTTATGGTCTATAAGCACCCAGGGTAATAAGGAGTGAGCTCCTGAGCCAGCAGAAAATAAGAGCTCACCTTGACGATCGCGGGATGTACAAATTCTGCACCCTGACTAAGGCTACGGTGGCATTGACCTCAACCGTGAACATGTGGATACCATATCAGGGGCCGAGGTGTGTTGTTGCCTCAGGTGTGTAAAGTATTAGCAATTCTAGGAGTAATTCAAAGTCTCCCAGTTGAAACGGATTCGAGTCGCGGCGGAGGATTCGAGGTCCACGCAAAGTCTGGCCAATGACGAAAGATCGGACCGCCGTCCGAGGCAGCATTGAACGCTCGAACCAACGACCCAGCTGATAGGTTCATAAATAATCTACAGCTGATACCTTGATTTACATAAGTTACAATACTGCTGCTCCTCCACTTCATCCTTCGCGATTTTCCAACACATCATAGCCACGTAAGAGCACGTTACATTGCTCTCACGTTACATTACCCCGTGGAGAGATACATGCTCACACCTAACAGATAAGTGCTGGGGCTGTTCGCTGAGCTTGGTCGTACGAACTGCACTGTGGCTAGGCGTTGCCATCAGCCTATAGGCCAAAAGTGGCCAAAAGTGGCCCATAGAATTTGAAGTGAAATCCCAGCGCCCTGTGGGAATAGCTAGTTTACAACTGGTTGTATTCTGAAGTGTCTTTCCGACCATACCAGCTCGTCCCAAGTACGAGAGAGCTCTCCTCGAAGTTCGATGGGGTACCGAAAATCTATGGTCAGAGTCATGAGAAACGGGCTGGTTTTTTCCCACCATATTTAGAACGAGGATAGGGCGGTAATTGAACTCCCATACGACGATTATACAACGTGTGTGGCGAAGTCAGACGCGATACTAGTTTGCCGCTGCGCCAATTACCTATATTTTACGCCCTCTACGAATATACAGATTACGGGTGACGAGAAAAACACTTTGTATTGTCAGGGAGTGCAAGCAACCCGAGGCAATATACCCGTGGACAATATGAGCAGGGTAATTTATCGCGAATGGGAAAATGTAAAGTTGAGTCCCAACGGGCGTTGACCGCGTTGGAAGGAAGTCATTCGGGCATTGTTTTACTTCACCTTAGATATACAGGTGAACTTGGCTTGGCTGACCTTGGCGCAACATCGTGTCTTCTGAGCGTCCACCTCAGCTCTACTGCATGATATCTTGATTAGATTGGTCCAATTAGGACTCCATAACCGCGTATATACATCCCAAAGTCGACGGTTACTCACCATAGGTTATAGGTTTAGGGCACCGTTTCGTTCCTACTAATTTATTCAACTATTTTCTCTGGCCCAGGACACATCGTCTCAGGTTCAATCGACCCTGTGGATTGCCCAGATACCTACATATGGTCATCAGCTCCATGAGCATTTTCAAGGACAATTAATGACTAGAGGCTACCCCCAAGTAACTCCTTGCCAGGAAAGGGAGCCATCTCGATTAACTTCGAATAGCCACATCGAAGGCGTCCGAAGAAAATTGATTGACGCAAATGAAATGTCAAACTTGGTATTTTAGGTCTGCCTGAATGTTGTTTTCCATTTATGATTCACGTGTTCAGACGAGAGTATACGCAGCCGCCTTAACGGGCCCAATACGGACTTCTTCGTCCTCGGTAAAGCCTTCTTTTGCGCACGCGGTTCCACGCGCATTCCCAGGCCATTCCAAGCCAACCGATGTTCACCGCATCCCAAGAATACTAGTAAGAACTGAGAAAGGGAAACCTGCCGGTCGAAGGATCGCATATAAGAACTCCAGCGAGAACCATTTTTTCTGCAGCACCTAACACCTACTTTCACCCAGCACAAGTATCGCAGCGGCGAGTCGAATATGATCAACATCAACCCATTCGAGAGAATCGACAAGGATAAGGCCGTCTTGTTGGTTGTCGATCATCAAGTTGGGCTTTACCAGGTGGTCCGCGACTTTGGCCCTGAAGAGTTCAAGAACAACATACTTGCCCATGCAGCCATCGGCAAAACGTTCAACCTCCCGACCATCCTGACCACCAGCGCTGAGAATGGTGGGTGCTAACATGGAAACAACGTCCCACCCTGCTGAATGAATGAACTTAGGCCCCAATGGCCCTCTTCTGAGGGAAATTCTCGAGATGCATCCAGATGCCCCCCTGATCAAGCGCAACGGTGAAGTGAATGCCTGGGATAACCACGATTTTCGAAAGGCCGTTGAAGCTACCGGGAAAAAGCAAGTAATCCTGGCTGGTATCGTTACTGATGTGAGTTCCTTCCATCATACTTCTGGTTTCGCAAGCCCAGTGGTGCGTCCACAGGTTTGCACCGCGTTTCTCGCTATATCCCTGGTGGAGGCCGGATATACTGTGTACGCAAATGCGGATGCTTCCGGTGCAGCCTCGAGGAGGAATGCAGATGACGCGAATGACCGCATGCGCTCTGCAGGTGTTCACGTATACTCGATGTTTGCGGTGGTCTGCGACCTTATGAGAGATTGGAGAAATACCCCTGGCTCTCAGGAGTTGATGCCGTTCTTTGATAAGTAAGTTGCCCTTGAGATCAATCACCCACAGGAACATTGACGTGCACGACCCCAGGTTCTTCCCAGTCTATGGATTCGTTGCCCGCGCCCATGCCGCTGCCGTTGACCGTGGCGTCATCCAACCTGGTGAAAGTGAGTAGAATAAGCAACAGCGACGTGACGACCAGTCCTCCGGATCGGAGAGTAAAAATTGAAGTGTAGTTCCATCAGATAGCTTTTAGTCAGTACCTGTATAAATGGCACCCATGATGCGAGACTGCCAGTGGTCGAGCCATGAGGCATCCAAGGGAATGGGGAAGACGGCTCTAGCTTTAGCAACTTCGGAACAAACCAGAAAATGATCATCATAAATGACGTTGAACAATATCTCACGCGCACAGGAACTACCTCATTAGGTCTTCAGTGACAGCGTTTGATAAGTAGTTGCTAATTTGTATCGTGTCATGAATAGGCACATTTTCTGAACAGCTGAGACCTGCCACTGGTAGGCAATCTTGCCCCTAACGCTCTGGGGATTGTTCCTTAGCGCTGGGAGATGTTGGGGTCTGCTCTACGGTGAGGATAGCCGATAATGATTGGTAAGCATAAGTTCTTGATTGTGGCTGAACGAAGCTCCAGATGGCATCAGTGCCATGGCCCTTTCGTCGCCGGTTATTTCCCTACTACTTCCGATTGGACGTGTGTTCCCAAACAGGTCCGACCCTCTGACTAGAGCCCAAAGGGCTAATCCAAGAAACTAGCCGAGTTTGACAACGTAAAATCCTTAAAATATTAGAGAATACGAATGGGCGTGATTCTCCCCTCCAGCTTGTTTTGTGGCGCAAGGAAATGATCCCGCTCGACTTCTGGGCGATTCTCATTGCTGTAGTTCTCTATTACTACCTCTCTAAGAGAAACAGGCTACCTCTTGCGCCTGGACCCAAGGGCTATCCAATCGTCGGCAACTTGTTTGATCTCCCGAAGAAGCATCCTCATCTCGAGTACCTAGATTGGGCGAAGAAGTATAGTACGTCCTCACCTATTCACAGTGCACTATACTCTTAATTCGTCGGGACAGACAGTGATGTTCTAAATATCAACGTCTGCGGGAGTAACATCGTCGTTCTCAATTCAACACGTGTGGCAGATGATCTTTTCGATGGCAAATCTACGATATACTCCAGCAGGTGAGCAGGTGAGCTTCAGACACTCCTGAAGCAAGCATGACACTCCAGCACGTCCAGACCACACTTTCCAATGGTCTCCGACTTGATGGGATGGGGTTTCCTCTTCTCCATCATGCCCTATAACGATGAGTGGCGCCGGCGCCGACGACTCTTCCAGCGTTTCTTCCCTCCCTCCCGCGCAAGCACACTCCAGCCCCAGCAACAAGTCTACGTCCGCCGACTCCTTCCACAGCTTATTGACTCTGAGCAGGACTGGGCGTCGGCGCTTAGGCAGTATGTCAACAATCCCTGTTAAACGCCAGGTTATGTGTAATCATATATTGAAAACAGCTTCACGGGTGGCATTGCTATTGCTCTTGCATACGGGATTGACGTCAAGCCCACCGATGATCCATATGTCAACATTTCAGAGCATGCAATAGGTATATTGAACAGGGCGTGTGCACCAGGGCGGTACCTCGTCGATGCGATTCCGTCGCTCAAGTACGTTCCTGAATGGTTCCCTGGTGCCAAGTTTAAGAGAGATGCGAGAGAGTGGTATAAAACGACAATGGAATACCGAGAGGCGCCGTTTCAGGCGACGAAGCGGAGTCTGGTACGTACTCAGTCCGCCGAAAATTCTTCAGCAGCTTTAGATCATGATATGTGTGTTAGGAAAGGGGAACAGCATCCCCAAGTTACACAGCCGCTTGTCTTGAAAACATGACCACCAGCTCAGTGCAGGAGCGATTAGAGAGGGAAGAGGACATTAAAGACACTGCCGCGATGTTCTTTGGCGGTACGTAACGTCATCCCTATTTTTTTTTACTCATTCAAACGACCCTATATAGGGGGATCTGATACAACCATGGCTGCGCTCCTCATTTGGGTATTTGCCCTTGTAACCTTCCCCGGTGTACAAACGAAAGCACAAGAAGAACTCGACCGTGTCGTTGGCCCAAACCGCCTACCCGACTTCTCCGACTCTGCGAATCTACCGTATTTGCATGCTTTAATGCGTGAGGTGTTCAGGTATGTTAACCTGCTTCATTCAAAGACCCTTGTGTTAACCCACATATCTCTAGATGGCGCCCACCAGCACCCCTTGGTTCGTTCCTTCCCCCGCCCCCCCCCCCTCAGGTCCGACTTCTCACCCTAACCATCTCTCCTTCACCTTATCACCTCCAGCGCTCCCGCATAGTACTACCGAAGACGACATCTACAATGGCTACCTGATCCCCAAAGGTTCTATCATATTGCCCAACGTCTGGTAAATCCCCCTCCCTTTCCCCTCCGCGTTCCTTCCTAGACTCTCCCGGAAATCAATTTAAACAGGGCAATGGTTCGAAATCCAGAAACATACCCGGACCCAGATAAATTCCAGCCGGAGCGGTTCCTGAGGAGAAAACCAAACGGCGAATTCGAGCTCGACCCCGACGTGGCTAATCCCGAAGATGTGGTCTTTGGTTTCGGGCGCCGGTACGTCCTGCTCTAGCTGTCACACTCTCTCGTTCTTCCTTAGCTAAACTCGGGACTTGTACGGGGAATTGTTGGTTTCTCGCTGACAACAGGGTCTGCCCAGGCATACACATGGCACTCTCAACGTTATTCATCGTTACGGCTTGTATCCTACATACTATGCGTCTGTCTAGACCAGATGGAGAAGGTGGCGAACTCGGAGTCGATCCTGGCTGGGAGCCGTTCACGGCAACACTCTTCCCGTGAGTTGTCGTCCAATCACGATGAAACTCGAGTAGGTTTATCTTTGACCTTGATGCTATTCAGGATCCCGAAGCCATTTGGCTGCGTGATCAAACCCCGGTCTGAAGGTGCCGAGCGGTTGATTAGGGATGAGGCACTGGCGGCTCACTAAACTGTTGAATCGGCAAGGAGTCATTATCGCAAAACGCTCAAGAGGTGTGGCTGGCTGCCCCAAACCGGATACATGCGGGGGTGATATCATCATGTTATTCATAGTATAGGCGATATCAAATCTTGTTATCCCATTCTTAAGTGCCGATTATCAGCGATACACAAAAATATCGTTCTCTTGAAAATTACATGGTTTTTTGGCTCTTCGATGTTCGATTCTACGCCCTCGAAACTCTTGTCTATTGTTCCTTCCTGTGCGCTTGATACCAGTGAATGAGGCTAGTCGTCTACAATTTGTAACGCCAGTTAACCGAGGTTTCTACTTCGAAGGGTGAAACAAAACGAACCGAGCTATCGTGGCCTTTGACATCCTCAGGCTTATCCAACTGAGCCAAGATATTCTTCGCAAGGACCTTTCCAAGCTCCACACCCATTTGGTCTACCCCACAAATTCATCAGTTGCCCACGAGGTTAACGAATCTGGAGTGAACCCACCGAAAGAGTTGATTCCCCATACAACACCCTGTACGAAGATCTTATGTTCATAGAGTGCAATCAGTGCACCCAGTGTTGACGGGTCTAAGAGCTCGAACATTAAGCTTGAGCTGGGTCGATTCCCCTCAAACACCTTGCTCTTCACTAGGGCTTCACTCGCATTTGGACCTAGCTCCTGACGAACCTCAGCTTCAGTTTTTCCAAATGCAAGTGCCTCAGGCTGCGCAAAGAAGTTGGAGAGGAGGATACGGTGGTGCTTGGTGTGTGCGATAGGGTTGTGTGTGTTCGCAGGGGCTAGGAAGTCGGCAGGAATGAGTTTTGTTCCTTGATGGACTAATTGATAGAAGGAGTGCTGGCCGTTTGTACCGGAGGCACCCCAGATGATCGGCTGGAGAATGCGGGGGAGTAATGATGATAAGATAGGGGTTCAGGGGAACACTGAAGGGTCCTTACCCCGGTCTGATAGGTGACACGATGGCCGTCTTTGGTGATGAACTTGCCATTGGACTCCATATCGCCCTGATATATAATTAGCAAACAATTAAATCATGTTAGCACCCAATTGACCTGCTGGAAATAATCGGCAAACTTGTGGAGGTACTGGTCGTAGGGCAGCAGCGCAAGAGTTTGGGCGCCTATCAATGACGTGAGCTATATGATAAGGGACGCGATACGAAATCAGTCCAGACCATAGAAATCATTATACCAGATGCCCAATGCGGCCATAATAGCAGGGAGGTTCTTCTCAAGAGGTGTGGTCTTGAAGTGTTGATCCATTGCATGGGCTCCCCGGAGAAGCTTCTCAAAGTTGTCAAAGCCAATGACCAGAGCGATCGAAAGACCGATCGCGCTCCAAAGACTGTAGCGGCCACCGACCCAATCCCAAAATTGGAACATGTTCTTCTTGTCGATTCCGAAAGCGGTGACAGCAGGTGTGTTTGTACTGAGCGCAACAAAATGCTTTGCCACGTGCGCCTTATCTTTGGCCTTTGCTAGGAACCAGTCCCTTGCGGACTCGGCGTTGGTGATGGTTTCTTGGGTGGTAAATGTTTTGCTGGCAATGATGAACAATGTGCGTTCAGGGTCACATTCTAAAAGTGTCTCAGCAAGATGAGTCCCGTCGATGTTGGAAACGAAAAATGGGCGGAGATCGCGTTTTGCGTAGGGCTTCAGGGCCTCAGTGACCATCACTGGACCGAGGTCAGACCCTCCGATACCGATGTTGACAATAGTATTTATGGTTTTCCCGGTGTATCCCTTCCATTCGCCGTTTCGGACCGCTTCGGAGAACTCTTTCATGTGCTGGAGCACACCGCTAACTTCGTCAACGCCCTGTTCGGTGATTGTGAAGCTATTGTCCAAGTTGCGCAGTGCGACGTGAAGAACTGCTCTGTCCTCAGAAGTATTGATATGATCGCCGGCGAACATTTTGTCGCGGGCATCCTCAACCTTGGCTTCGCGGAGGAGAGAGAGGAGGGTTTTGAGGATAGGCTCGGTGATGAGATGCTTGGAGTAGTCAAGAAGGATCTGGACACCTGGACCGCTTTGCGAGTTGTATGTAGCGGAGAATTTTTTGAATCGCTCGGGGTCGGCGGCGAAGAGATCGCGGAGAACGGTCTTGGAATGTTCGGCATCATAGATCTCCTGCAACTTCTTCCATGATGGATAATCTAATGGGCGAATGTAAGAGATAATTGCTACGGAATAGGACGTAAATCCATACTGGTTGCTGGGGACCCGGTCATTTTGCTGCAAGATGGTGGATTGAAGGAGAGATGGAAATGAGCAACGACCTCATTTAACCGGGAGATCGACCGTGGGAACCCACTCATTAAGACCACGTGATGAGTGAGCGGGGGAGCTGATCGCTGTTGGGTCTGGTCATCGTCACCGGCGACGAAATGACCCTCGACGTTGACATTGACACCCTGCTCGCACAGATAACAACCTCGAGTAGTCCGACCCAAATAAATAACCTCCTCAAATCAATCCCTGCAGAAACTCGCGAGATCATCCTCGCCAGTTCCTTGTCATCTGGCCAGGACCCGCTCTCCGTCCTCGACGTCCGTGGCCACTCACTCGGCGTCCTATACATCTTGTGAGCTCCATCTCGCGTGGTTGCGGAAAGAATCATGTTAATTTGTAGGATAGGTCGGCGCGCATTTCAGTCAATGGTGCCGTGCCGCCCCCGTGGCAAATCGTCGATGACTTTTGCAGGAACTTTGATCCATCCCAGGTCCGCTTCGCGCCAGATCGAGGTTAGTGCTCCTGTTGCTTGGACATGCCAGGAATTGCCTAACATCTGACAGTGATTCTTCTGGGAAAAAATCTCCCTCGTCTTGCCGCCTATTACAACAACGTTCGTCCCCTTCCCCCCATCTACCAACGCTCCCCAGTCTTACATCGCCCAGCCAATCGCAGCCATCCTTCCCCTCCGCACCCTAATCCAGCGCTACGTTCCAGATCCCTCCTACCTCACCGCCCTCCACCCTGTTTTGCTTCTCGTAGGTCTTTCCTCAACCAAGTTATCTATCCATATCTCATCCATGCCATTCAGACATGTGTCTCATCTCGCAGATTCACCGATGCTCTTCCAATCCTCTCCAATCCCTCCACAAACGTCGACTCAACAGACATGCACTACACTGATAATCTAATCTACCACTATTCCGGAGGAATTGCTCTTGCCGCGCTCAAACGGTGGACTGAAGCCGAAGGATTTTTCGAAGTCTGCGTCACGAGTCCCGGTATCGTCCCTAGCGCCATCCAACTCGAAGCATTAAAGAAAATGCGCTTGGTGCAGCTAATCGCCAAAGGCAAGGTGTCGGCCCTGCCCAAATACGCGCTGCCAAACCTCACGCGACTCTTCAAGAATTCTCCCTATCAGACTTTTGCAAATAGCTATCCGCATAATGTGGATGCTTTGAGAGAGATCGCGAAAAAGGATAAGCAGCTATTTGCTTCGGTGCGTGATCTTTCTTGATTATGCATTTATTCAGCTCACACGCGCGGGCCTACCGGACTTGAAAAGGAAAAAAACCTTGGATTGATCAACCAAGCGATCGACCGCGCACCACGATGGGCGCTTAAAAGGCTTATTGGCACCTATGTTACACTCAACCTCCCAGACATCGCACGGGCGATCAAAGTTGACTCAGTAGACCAAGTCCGTGAGATGCTACTCAACATGGTACGCCCCTTCTTCCACCGACAACAATCACTCACCCCCCCCCCCCTTACCTATCACAGATCGAGTCAAACGAAATAAGCGCACAAATATCCGCCAATGGGACCGTTACCTTTTCCGATCCCCCACCCGACTTCACCAAAGCCCAGGTCGACGCTCTCCTACGCGAGGTACAAGCACAGAGTACTCTATTGACCAAGTTAGATTTGGATGTGGGGAAGAGTAGGGATTATCTGGTCAAGGCTGTCAAGTTGCGCGAAGCAGATTACATTCCTGCCGAGGAGCTCATGAGCGGCGTGGAGGGAACGCAGGTGTGGGCGGAGGAAGCAATGTATTCTTGAAATTTGCTATATGTTTTGATCGAGTGTAATGCGATTGATGCGAATATCAGACCACGCAAGTGAAGGGGTAGTAGTAGACAGCGGGTGAAATCAGAGTTAATTTACTGGCTTATGTGTCCTATTCGAGTCTCGTCATGACAATGGCCTGGCGTCCTGCCACCAGTAAATCGTACATAGATATTGAACTTAAGCAGATTTTGGCTAAGTTGGCATAGGAATGGCTCAGAAACCATTGATTTTGGAGGCGGTTATAGCCAACACCACCCCTTCTAAACGAAAGCGACTGTGGGAGCTATAGGTAAAGGGATACATTTGGGTATGCGATGTCGTTAAATATGTGGAATCACTCAGCACGATTTATAGATCTAAGGGAGGGACCGGCGAAGGTTGAAGCGCGCGGCATCACCGGCGACGGCCGAGTCACATGACTATTACGCGTGTCAATTAGCGGTGATATGTTTCGCAAATATAATGTTACTACATTGTTTTACTACCCAGTGGAGTCAAGAGCAGACGGAATTTGAGAATGATCAGTGGATTTTTTGGCTGTGAGATAACAAAAAAAGACCCTTTCATGTAGGGGGTTTGCTGCTGACTAAGCACTACGTTTAAGTGCTGAATTTCCACTTACCACGATATTTCGGGCGCATTACATTCTTATGGGGAACTCGGGCGCATTCTCTCACCAACCACCACCATGTCTACCGAGACTTCTCCATTGCTGGGTAGGACTCAACTTCCAGAGACCAATCACATCGGACAGGACGTGTCTAGTGTTGAAGGGCAGGAATCGAAGAATGGGTCGTTCATTTATTATGTATGCGCCCCGTCATTTCCTTATTGCGGTTACACTGACCAGTCTGATAGGTAATTCCTATGGCGGTAGGGATTTTTTTGACCGCAATGGACGCGACTATCGTGGTTTCCTGTAAATACCTGCCCATTACTCGGAATAAGGCCTCACGCTGTTCCAGCTTACGCGGCTATCGGAAGTGAGCTAAACGAACTCCAAAAAACTAGCTGGATAGCAACTGCATACCTACTCACCCTGACAAGTTTCCAGTACGTCGTATTCGATCTTATCATGCAGGTCTAGTCGTTGACCATACAGGCAGACCGCTGTACGGAAAACTTAGCGACATCTATGGACGAAAGAGCTGCCTTATATTTGCTTATACGGTCTTCGCCGTCGGGTGTCTCCTATGTGGAGCCGCAAGGAACATGAACGAGCTCATCATTAGCCGTGCTTTCGCGGGAATAGGTGGAGGAGGGATGCAAACGTCGGTCATTGTTGCCTTCGTACTCTGACACCGCTATGACTGAGAGGCTGCTTCAGAATAGTGAGTATAATTATGTCAGATGTGGTTCCTCTGCGGTCGCGTGGCACATGGCAAGGTGCGTTCGTCAAGGTTAATGTCACGCGAATTCATTACTCAGCTTTGGATGCCGGTCAAACGACAGGCGTGCTAAACATTGTTTGGTCAACTGGAAACAGCGTTGGCGCGTCACTCGGCGGCTATCTCGCAGACACGATAGGCTGGCGCTGGGCATTTTATATTCAAGTTCCACTCGCAGTTATTGCCGCTCTTTCCGTATTCTTCTTTCTCCACCTCCCGACCACATCAGATTCCAACGCCAACTTCAGAGCCAAATTTCGAAGGATCGACTTTGGGGGTGCCGCTACCCTTGTCCTCGCAGTTTTTTTCCTCCTTTTGGCTTTTGACAGGGGTGGTGACATTGGTTGGAACAACCGATTGACTGCGTCCTCGTTCGTTGCTTTCGCCATTTTCGCTGTTTCTTTTGGACTCGTCGAGACTCGGTTCGCCGCGGAGCCTCTTGCACCGACGCGCATCGTCCTCAACCCCTCCCTTCTAGCATCATATCTTGTTAACTTCTTCGGCATTGCGGGTGCCCTCGCCCAACTCTTTCACATTTCCTTGTACCTTCAGGCCGTCATAGGGAAAAGTGCATCCGAAACAGGCCTATGGCTCATCGTAGCCGTTTTAAGCGCTCTCACGGGCAGTCTAGGTGGTGGTTTGATTATACAAGCCACAGGAAAATATTACATGCTCACCTGCGTGGCATATGTTCTTCTACTCCTGGGCACCCTTATGGTTCTGAGCGGTACCGGATTCCTAGGACTTCCGAGATCGACGGTAGAAATTATAATTGGTACGTCGCCTTGCAGTTAAAAAGGAGATTGCTAACTTGAAACGCAACAGGATTGGGGATAACATCCTTGGGTAATGGTGGCGGGGTCACAACCAGTCTGGTCTCCTTAGTTGCGAATGCAGGCAAGGTTGATCAAGCGATTGCGACAGCAGGCGCGCTTACTCCTGCCCTCCCTTCGCTCCCTCCTCTACTGACTCCTGTCTTGCAGGATCATACCTCTTTCGCTCCTTAGGTTCGGTGATTGGTCTTTCGATCGGCAGTACGCTTGTACAAACTACACTACGTTCTGTACTACACCAAAAACTTCAGCACGGAGACGTTGATGAGGTCGGTTCTGGTTCAATTTTTTGGGCGAACCTTCCTCTTACGCCCAAACACAGATTATCACACGCGTCAGAGAATCTCTTGGCTATCTGGACGAGTTGGACCCTGAGACACGGGGAGTTGTGAGGTCTGCATACGCCGACGCAGTCCATTCAACCTTACTCTTTTCAGTGGTGATGGCAGTCGCAGCCATGATTTCGTCGTGGTTTATAGTCGAAAAGGAACTTTCTCGATAGAGAGTTTGGTGCAGAAATAACTGAATAGACATCCAGGGGCATCAAAGTCGGGGCACTCAGTGCTTAGATACTAGACCTCATTTTGAAACCTCAACGTCACCCTCCATCAGGCTCTCGAGTTCAAATACACCAACGGCCAATGCCTCGAACAGCCCCTCGGAAATAAACTGATCATTTCCCTAATACCCGACGCGCTAATTCGTTACCCAGGTCACCTGCCGCAAATCTAAGCTTCCTCTCGAAAGGTTACTTCTCATCAACTCCAGCCTTGATGTTCGAAGAACGTTGTGGAAGTGAGATATTTTAGGTTGTCGTGGGGGGATAGCTTTTTGGCCACCTCATGTCAGAAATCATAGATGCGTCCGGTAAACGGGAAATAGTCGGAACACAAACAGCTTGTTGATGTCTGCGGACATGAACAACCCTACGTTTAGTCACTGGGTCCAAATCGCTCGCTACTGTTCTCAAGCCAATTCAAACGCATATAACCAGGATCATATGAATAGAGTAACTAAGAAAGTGCGCAACACGATGGTGAGGATGTGCTTTGCCTCGAAAAGCAACCTTCTGCCCCACATCCGCGATGAGGTGTGAAATGGAAGCACCACTGCAGAGTCAGATGATCATTCCCAACAACATAAATCTCATGGACTTTGTTGATTGACCTTCCCATTTCATGTAAGTGCTACATATTTTATTTCAGAACAACTTCAACCATGTGTTTTGCTATCCTTCGTCGCCGGTAGTCGGGCCACTTTTCATACATTCAATGAATAAACCTTCGGATGACGCCACAATGTCGGGAATACAATGTCGGGAATAAATGAGACACGATCACGGTTCGTTTTCAAAGAACCCGCTAGACGAAGCGGTATTCTTGAGAGCATCTCCAACCGCACTGGTTTAGTTGCAAGTCTGCGGTACGTAATCGTCTCTTCCTGCTGGGTTACAACCTGATGCCTATCATCATGAAGGTATTCTCATCTGGTAGTCAGATGCTTTCTATCAACCCACAGGTGTGTCTACTTGTATCCCTGTTTGCTCCCGTAGCACTTGTGACCTGACTTTCCAGGGCCTTCCCGAACCCGAGATTACATCGCACCAAGGCCGAAAAGAGGGGTCACAGAAACCCCGAGTGTTCTCATGGAAAACATGACACTTGCTTGTGATTCGAGTTTGAACACAAAAATGCGAAGGGGACAAAACAGATTATGATCATTCGACCTTTGCCACCTGATTTCCCCAATCTTCTCAGCGGCGCGTCCGTCATGCGGGTGCTTTGTGTCCAAAACAATACTGCGAAGGCGTATCGAACGTGGCCTGGGTAGTGGATTATTCCCTGACAGTCATGAACAATCTCCGATTGCAAGCGTACATGGTCACCGACAACAACTTTCCTTTGAGTCACTCGATCCCCGTGTGCTTTTCGACCTCTCCTAATTTGATTCAGTTGCGATTGGATAATCGCAGGCATGTGTTTCAGCGTATCCAGGGAACTGGGAACACACAGACAAGTATGAGTACATCAGATTGTACTCGTCGAGGTGCATATAAATGCTGGGGAACGAGGAACCTCTACAGCTAGGGCAATCCCCAGATTAATATGCAGTTCAAATCTCTCCTCTACTTTGTTTCTGTTATCACCGTCGCTTTCGGTGCCACTACCCAGGACGTGGTGAACGACCTCACTGCTGTCGGGACACAGGTGACCACCCTTAATAACGGTATAAATAAGTTCGCTTCAAGCAAATCGCTACTTGATGCTTTGGTTGGTACCTTCCTCATTCAATCTTCACTTCATGACACTCATCTGCCACCCAGGCTATTCACACTGATGCCACTAACACCGAGTCTGCTATTGATAAAACCACTACTGATGCTAAGGCAAGTATTTCTTCTTGATGATCGTGATTGAATAACAACACTACCGAATTAGACACTGCCCATCCCAGTTTCCCTTGCCGATGGAACCACTATTCTCAGCACAGTGCAAAACCTCGTGCCTGGTATCCAGAGTTCCCTTACCGCAATCGTCGCCCAGAAAGCCAACTTCCAAGCTCTTCCGCTTGGTAACGTCGTGGGCCTCGTTAAATCAGATCTTGCCGCTCTCAATGCCAGCAACTCTGCACTCGAAGTCGCATTGGTCCAACGCGCACCCGTATGCGTCTTTTACCCTATCAAGTTTAAAACCTGACCGCCTAATTATGCATAATTTCCCCACAGTCTCAATTATTACCCCAAGCTACTGCCGTCGTGAATGAGCTCAATGCCGCCTTCGCTACAGCCATTGCGGCCTATGCCTAGCAATAGGCATCTCGGACGTAGTGCGAAGGATAAGCTATCTACAATGTCTATTCCACCGTGCATAAATTTACAATGAAAATTTTGACCCAAAAAACAAATGTGCATCTTTCCTTGGGAAGACCCGAAACGCCAGTCGAGAAGTAGGAAGGGCGTAAGGTTTACCCGATCATCCCGTTACCGAGTTCAAGCTCCATGCCGGCTGTGTTTTCAGCGTTTGTGAGGGATGTGCGGTATCCTTACTGTTTCCCCGCCCCCACAACCGGATTGCATACTTACCAAACCTGCCAATCGTCATTTGGAGAGGAACGTGATAAACTGTGAGGGTTGCCAAGAGAATGCAACATTCGAGGCAGTATGCTGTCAGCCCGTACTCCCTCACGTGGCCCAAACAAAAGAGACAGCGCTGGGTAACTGAAAGACGAGCCCAATAACGGACTCGCCCATTCCCCGGAACCTGCCATCCGAGCCTCGTTAGAATGAGCCTGGGATTTCCCCGCTTCGGAACTTCCCTGTCAGAAAGCGCTGCTAAGCGAACGGGGATTCTGCCAATTTTTCATCGCGGAACAAGCTGTAGGGGACTTTACACCTAAACAAGCGCTCGTGACTATTTGGCAACCATTGCAAGAAACAGTTCATATATTCATACAGTCACGCAGACTAACGGCGTCCGAGTGCTTTTTTGGTCGAATATACGATTGTCCCTCGTTCTTTCGTTGACGAATCCCTCGAGATGCTTCATAACAACGGTAGCATTGAACTCAGGGCCAGTCCTTCTGTAAAACGAGGGCACTTTGGCTATGATATACCTTGTGACCACAAGTGATTCCACTGCGAAAGGAAAGGTATCGTTAAGCGTTTGCCAGCAGTTAGGTACTTTGCCGACTGCTCATGTCAAGTGTTTGGTGTGTGAACTGCTGGTGACCAGGGGGGGGTGAGTAAATTAGTTAGAAGCATCTGAAGAATGTGCTCCTGCTGTAGTCCCGTATGTCTTGGCCTTTGCTCGGATTACTGCCTGTCGCCAGTCATCCTTGAGAGAACGGATCGGAGAGGCTTTCTATGGCCTATCTCCGAGACCCTCTCATGACGCCGAACGGTCTACACTCACTTGAAGCCTTCTCACTCTAGCGGCAGAATGGACTCGGCCCTACATTGTTGGCATGCAGGTAATGATTACATTGTTCCATGTGATCAAAATTTCCTGCTGCTAACCCACTGCCTAGATTTCGTGAATGCATAATCGTATCAACATACTCGTCTTCGGGCCAATATCCCGTCACGTTTTTGCGACACACAAAAAAGCTGTTCAGAGTCTGGCGAGCCACATCATAGTTATTTTTATCGGGGTATTTGGGGGGTGCTAAAGATCCTTCTCAACTGTGGGCCTACCAAGTGGGTGATGGGCGACGTGTTTTTAGCGTGATGCCCTTTTGCTAGCGCTAAATCACACTTGGCAGCTCACTTAACGCCTGTTACGATATACCTTGCGGCAATCTAATCAGTTTGCCAATGCCTTGATAACATAGTCCAGGCATCAACCAACTTCTGTGAAGCATTTGTATCTACATTATTGCGCAAAAAATTGCATTGAATATCAGGATCAACTATAGTATGAGCTGACAGGAGTCCAAGAGATAAGATATGTATATGACGATCAACTTCGTGCTTGTATCACGCTTGACTCATACTTAGCCATGCTTCGTCATGCCTTCACACTTGATTTACACTTGGCCACGCTTGCCTTACAACAGGTCACATTCGGTCCACACTAACTCGCGCCCAAGTCAGTTTTTGGTGGTGATGCTCGGTCACACTCGAACACGCTTGACCGCGCTCACTCACGCTTAGCATCACGTTAAATTCTAGGTGCCCACGGGTAATGACCTTGTCGAAACTAACGCTGCCAACTTGTGATCTGTCAAAAGTGATGATGTTCAAAGATAGGAATGATGCCGCAAGGATTGTTAAGTGACAAGGCGCAGAGAAGAGGATATCGGTGCCGGGAAGGACTCGGATGGCTCGGATGGTGAGTGGGGAACTCGGGAATACGATGGCGTACGTTCTTCAAGGTAAGCGCTCCTAATTTCACGATACAATCAATACTACTCTTCAATTCAGCGACAAGGACGATATCAGCAGCAGATGCCCCGAAGCGAGAATCTTGCGGCCCGAACGTGAGCGAAGATTCGCCCAGCCTGCACGCTGTATAACTGAACATGGGCAGAATCAACATTAGGTTTAGACTCCTTAGATTCGGACACGGCTATCTTGGCTGTATCTGGTTCCATTGTCAACGGCTTCTGAGAATAACCTTCTAGCTCGGCGCCGAAAATCGGAGTATTTGGGAGATGCTCACGATCATGTCGGGCGCTCTTACTACACTCAAGGAAGTAGCCTGCTATGTAGTGGAGCTTGCCAGATAATCGCTCCTACGTGAAGTAGGCTGAATTAATCCGAGAACCCCACTGCTCTGATTTCGACTTCGTCGGCTTGCTGAGGTTCGCTGCACTATTGCCGACAAACACGGTTTGAAGTTAAGTTCCGGATACTGTGAAGGGGGCTTATTTGTAATTGCTGAACAGGTCAGAAATGAGCCAAAAATAATGCACACCTTCCTGCTCTTAGGACGGTCGTATGACCGGAGGATATGACTGGACTTGGGGTCATCGGTGGAAGCAAGGAGGACGCAGTTGATATAAATTTGATGTTAGCTAGTAGAATATGTTGAAATGGACGCTGCTGAGATAGCTGAAGTTGGACTCGGAACGTTGGGGCGAGGAGGTTTGTTACAGACATAGGAACCTCAATAACTGCATTAGCCAAACGGAATTATCCCACGTGCGCAGTGTTTGAATAGTGTCCCTTCAAACCCCAAGCATTCTGGATTAGATGAAACCAAACATTTATATTACAGTCATCCATACAGATCCACCATTTGTTGGACATGACAAGGTCCTCAATGTGCGTGGTGGCATAATGAAAGAAATATCTAGTACAAATGGAAACACGGCTGACGAACCAAAAATAGATTTATACATCACTCGCTCTGGCTCATCTCCGTATGCAACTGTTCTATCCCATGAAAGACCGAGGCAACGAAGCGTTTTGGACCCACAAGGAAGCAGGAGCCTCGCAATTAAGAAGGGTATTCAGAGAGCCCATGCCAGGGTTGACATGAACAAATGGATCTAAATTTGGGCCTGGATCCTAGCCGCAATGAGTCGAGGCCGGTGACAGTGTGAGAGTATTGTTGATCATGTATCATGCATCAAAGATACGGTAACGGTTGATTCAAACCTTCACCGCCTATGACAACTCAGGCGCTCCTCCAAGCCTTCAAGGCACAAAAGCCTGCTTTTGGGGCATGGTTAACTGTTCCTGGACTTCTCCATGCGCGCAACCTAGCTAGGTCGAGTCCTCACCTCTCGTGGATTGTCGTTGATTGCGAACACGGTTTGGTCTCACTCGTTCCCGGTGCTGCTGAAAGCACCATTGGCATTGAAGGGGCCGGGCCAACCCCAATTATCAGGATCCCTGCAACTGGGTATCATGGAAGCACTACCTGGCAGATCAAGAATGCGCTTGATGCGGGCGCTCGCGGAGTCCTGGTACCAATGGTCAGGATCTTGACTCTATTCCCCGAATACCGAGCTTTATTTTATGATAATTACCGACCGGACCCTATACTCTTAGGTGTCTAGTGCAGAAAAGGCTAGAGAGGTTGTTGCTGACTCCAAGTTCCCTCCGATTGGCCGGAGAGGCTACGGCAGCCCGTTTACGCATGGGATATGGGGTATCACTGCGAAAGAGTATTTGGCAGTCGCCAACTGATAATGTCCTCGTTATGGTTCAAATTGAAACCAAAGAGGGGGTTGAGAATGTTCGAGACATTGCACAAGTTGAGGGTATTGGTAAGTGTGTCCACCGTTACTGATCTGTTATCAGGCGGGTGAAATGGGACTCGTAGACGTCTTGTTCATCGGACCATACGATTTGTCGATGTCCCTTGGATATCCCCCACCCTCGCCGGACCCCCACCCCAGCGTGGAAGAGGTCATACAGAGGATCTTGAAAGAAGCTCACGCAGCTGGAAAAAAATGGTACTATCATTCTAGGCTCCCTCTGAGATCCATGAATTCTACCTAACCGCGTCCAAAGTGCGATCTACTGTGTGTCCGGTGCACAAGCTGCAAAACGTGCGGCCGAGGGGTTTGATATGGTTCAGAATTTGTTTCTGTGGTTCCAAGTAAGACGCTAATACGAGATATAGATCAACGTAACGAGCGATATCGGCGCGATGTCAGAAGCCGTAGTCTCTCATGTGAGTGCCGCTATGAGCGCATACAAGAGTTCTTGAGAGCTGTGTATTGATAAAGTTGGTGGAGCGGGTATGTGGTCGTAAGTGTGCAGACGAAGAGTCAACTTCAGTAGTATTGAGAGACATAAGGACGATGCTGCAGTCGCTAGGCTAGGGTAAGGACACACCAGTTTTTACATTGTAACAGTAAGCCGACGGGAGTAGTGGAATTGCGATGAATGATTCTGAATTAGTGCATATGTTTTCATTATCCGTTTCGAGCTACATTGCGATCACACTTGCGGCGAAGCCGAGTGATTTAGTGCAAGTCCAGATGGTAAGCAAAGACTTGACAAGCCATTTACCTCCTTTCTGACATTCTTTGTGGAGACCCACCGGGATTTCGATTAGTGTCCGCCGAAACGCTTTATTGTGAGGATTTGAATAGCTGCTGTGAGCTGAAACGAGAACCATTTAGTCACCAATTGACGCTATGTATTTGTCCAAGTTTGAACTGGGGGGCTCCGGTTCCCACAATTATTTCCGGGTCTCACGAGCCGGGCTCTCAACACCTTGGCTTCTCCCCATCCGCTGCATCGGGAGTGGAGCACACAACACCTGTAGATTGCGTAGGCATCGGCAGCTATGGCCTTATACGTGAAATTACACGAGAAGACCCTCACTGTCGAACCTCGTGCATGGTCCGGTCGAATACCGATGTTCCTACCAGGGCCGTTGGGTATGGTAACAGCTGGACCACAAAACCCGAGGAAATTCGAAATGGAGCGATTGCATTCACGTCGTTTGCAGTTATGATGAACAAACCAGACATTCTTTGTGAATACGAACTAACGGGAGCCGACGTGCTAGCTCACCTCAGCGCCTGTAATTCTTTTAGAAACAGGAATGTTGCGATATGTATGGGCTTATGCATATCCCCATTTTGCGAGGGTCGGACACAGGGCTGCGGGACAGTGATTTGCTGCCGGTCCCGGCGACTCAGAAAACTTGGTTTGGCAATCCTAACGACGGACGACTATGACGGCTCGAAGCCTGCTGACCCTACTTTCCTCCATCGAGCTCTTCTACTTGTGTCGTAACATTGCCGGAACGCCGTTGAGGCCCCCAAAGCTTTCAACGTCGTCATCGGAAAGCTATCGTACCTCCGATGGAGCGCATATTTACGCCTCAATCGGTTCCTGTCCCGTCAATCATATCTACATCACCGGGTATAAAACCAGCCAGTTCCTGGGCCAATAATCATCGGTCCCCAACGATATCATTTGGACAACCATGACCTTCGACAGCGCTATCATGACACCCGACACCGCCCACGCTATTCTCGTGTCTGCCCTTGTCCTCGTCTTAGGGCACGCCCTCTACAGACGAACGACCAGAAACAAGGCACCTCTCCCTCCTGGTCCTCCTAGGCTGCCAATTGTTGGAAACCTTTTCAACAAACCCGCAAGTTTTGAATGGGAGGCCTATGCCGACTGGAGCCGACAATATAGTAAGGTTCTAAATGATACTTGTTGGTTCGGCGTGATAATCATGTTCCCTTCTAGACTCTGATGTCATTTATCTCAACATGGCTGGTACTTCCTTGGTTATCCTCAACACACGGAAGGCAGCAAGCGATCTTCTCGAGAAACGTGGTTCAATTTATTCCTCGCGTGCTCACTCCCCTATGGTCCATGACCTTATGGGTTTCACTTGGCTTTTTGCCGTAATGCCGAACAACGATGGTTGGCGCACTAGGAGACGACTTCTGCAGCGCTACTTCAAATTCCCTGTCGAAGACTCTCATTCCATCTCCAGTGTTAAGCTTGAGTGGCAGATGCCTCATGAGACCAAGTATGTAAGCCAGTTACTGAAGAAGCTCGTCGATTCCCCCGCAGACTTCATGGACCACCTTATCCAGTGCGTATCTCTAGTCAATGCGGACGTGTTTCTGGTTGTCTCATTTGTTTTAGCATGGTTGGCTCCGTCTCCTTGTCTACCACCTTTGGTCTCCCAATCAAACCTGAGAATGACCCTTACATTCAACTCTCTTCTACCGGTGCTGAGGGACTCAAACAAGCTACCGTCCCTGGGGCGTTTTTGGTCGATGCTTTCCCATTCATGAAGCGTTTCCCACAGTGGGTCGGCTTCCATCGCAAGGCGCGCATGTGGCATGAGGATATGCGAGCAATGTTAGACATTCCATTCGGGAGATTCGAAGAAACAATGGGAGCGCCGCGGCAAGGTAATTCAATCTACTTCCACTCTATTTTCGTGTCTAATTGGAACTTCAGGATGGGAAAGCAAGCGGAGGGCTTGTATCCTTTGTCTCCGAGGCTTTGGATGATATCTACTCTTCTGATACTCCCGACCTGCAACAAGAAGAATTTATCAAGGAGATTTGTGGCACTATTTTCATGGGTGGGTCTCTACATATATATATCCCTTCCATCCGTATCTCAGATTTTATCAAGGCACTGTTGGGACGACGTCTGGTGTTTTGCACGTCTTTATGCTCGCTATGGTCCATCACCCGGATATCCAGAGGCGTGCTCAAGTTGAACTTGATTCTGTTCTGCGCGGCCCGGATGGGAAATTACGTCTTCCTACTCACGATGACGAGCTTCTTTTACCTTACTGCACAGCCATCATCAAGGAGACGCTCAGGTGCGGATGACTTTCACCTTCGCCAAAAAGGTTCCCTAATTCAGAAATTCAACTCCTGTTAGGTGGCTCCCTATTGCACCAATCGGTGAGTTGTCTCTGACTTGATTCGAGCATCGTGTTGAGACTACCGTCTGCTAGCGATACCTCATCTGTCGACGGAGGACGATGTTTATGAGGGTTACCATATTCCAAAAGGTTCCATCGTCATTCCCAACATTTGGTACGTCTCTTGGAGAATTCATAATTCATACTGGACACGATAGTTTACACTGTCCCACAGGGCCATGTTGCACGACGCCGAAAAATATCCTAACCCTTTTGCATTCATTCCTGAACGTTTCTTACGGAAAGACGGGACACTCGACGCAGATCTAGCCAAAGATGTTGAGATCGGGTTCGGGTTCGGTCGCAGGTACGTTCCGGTCTACAATCAAATCCACAGCTGTGAGCGCTGAAACTAGTTTCCTTTAAAAGAATTTGTCCAGGAAGGCACCTTGGCAGCTCCATTGTCTGGTTGGCTGCGCTGTGTATTCTTGCTACCTGTGATATTCTCAAAGCAAGGGATGAGGATGGAAACGTCATTGAGCCGGGGATGGAGCTCGAGTCAGCGATTACCTCGTATGTGGATGCTAAGTATAATTTTGGATGTGACTCATTCCCGTGACTTTTGTAGGGGTCCTAAGGCATTCCAGTGCATGATCAAACCTCGCTCGGAGGAAACCACCGAGCTGATTAAACAGGCTGCCATCGATAGTGAATACATCGGTCTCTAAGGAAAGGGATGGGCACTGAGAGTTGGAAGTGATGTGTTGTCTGCGCTTCTGTCGGGGTTTGCTTTGAATCTTGTTACTCCAACCTGCCGGTTTGCCCTCGCTACTCTACTTAACTTCGAAACAAATACCTATTGTGCTTGTAATCCCTAGTTGAAATTTGAGGTGTAATGACAGTTCTAACTAATCGACTTTTTGGGTACGAATAAAGCCACCCATCCTTCGATGTACTCTCGACTACTTGGAGGGTTAAGCGTTGATATCCCCGGCTCCATCGGATGTAAGATGGCTTGCGACACAATATTAGCACTCAATTATTCGCAGACATGCCGAACCTAAACAAACCTATTACTGGTAGCAGACTAATCGTAGATAACCCTTAACTGCAGCAAAGCAGGCGGCCTAGTACGCGGTTTTTGATATAGTTGTGGCAGTGGTGTGTGCCGGCGCAACCCCGCCCCATTGAATAATAATGTCGGAATCAAACAGGGTACTGAGCACGTCCAGACAACTGGACTGTGAGGATGTCCAGCCTGGAAGTCCGGCTCGTTCGCCGAGTTGTCACAAGTCATATGCGGAAGACCTAGGTAGATAGTCTGTGTTATGAGCGCTACATGCTGATCCTTTTAGGCTTTAGGGTTTAGTCATGGCGTCAGCAAATGTGCGTGCTGAAGGTGGCATCAAATTGGACACAACCGGTTCCTAACCGCTTGTATATCCGCCCACACGCGTCATATTTGAAAGGGTTTGTTGAGGTATTATGTACAGCTATAATCGAGTGGGAGATCTCGACATGAGATTCGTTAATCTGGTGCCTAAGTATAGACGCCTGTTGCTCATTCCTTCTCTGACGACAAAGTAACAATAGACAACTGTGGTATCTATCCTAGTTCTCAACTATTAGTATCTCATCAGGGCGACATGAACACTTGTTGGCATCAAGATTCCTTCCCTGTGATGCCAGATGGGTACCCATGAAAGATCTGTCGCGACAGTGCCAACGATAACGTGGTCCGGCGGCACAATCTTTGTATATAGGTGATAGGAAATTGGAATGCCCAGGGCCAGTGCCGATAGGTATCTACCGGGCCGCATCACGAATCGCATCTGCGAACTGGTCTGCCGAGACATGCTGCATTGCATCAGTCCCTGCAGCGATGAGCCACGGGTACCAGAACCGATATCTACGATAACCCTACATCATACGGCCCGACCGACTATCATACTTTTAGTGGTGGATATAGATAGCGGAACCGTTGGTAAACCGCGCTTGAATATCAGTGAATCGTCTCGTGACAGCTCCGACACTCCTACGCATTTTTTATTGTCTCGACGGAATTAGCTTTCATTCTGTCCGTTACATCGGCAGGGGAATAAGTGGGTTGAACATTACTATGGTCTCACGAATGCAAATTGGTATCCAGGTCTGTGGACCTGTGGACTGTGGTGACAGCGCTTGGAGAAGTTGCAATAATGCTATTTGTACGTGTTGTACAAGGACTTGGGGCTCGCGAACCCTCAGCTGAGCGGCGCCCCGAGCTGAACGCGGTGGTCATTGTGGATTTTTCCTGGAAAACACGGACGAATTCTCCTGGCATCCGTCTCTCTCAGAAAACACATGGAATATCCTCAGAAATATAGCTTCTTCGTCGGTAAACAAAATCCATCTAATGATGGTGAGCCCCTGGGAACATCATTCGTTACAAAACACTTACTATACCCTCATGGGAAACTCTTGCTTGTTATACGCCACTCAAACGCTCGAAATCGCCCAATTATCATTCCGCTAACAATGGCCCCTCGTACCCGTCGCGTGTCGGCCCGTTTGGCAGATATGCAGATTGAATCTGATGCAGACATGGAACAAGAGGACGACATAGACGTCGAGAACGACGAAGACGAACAGGAGCTGGACGATGGTGATGGAGAGGGTGAAGAGGAGGACGATGACGATGACCAGGATGAAATTCAGTCGGTAATCAGCTACTGTCGTCTGTCAGCTGTTTCTATTTCTACTACAGCTTACCCCCCAATTTCTTCCAGGGAGATGAGGACGAGGACGAGGAACCAATCCCTTCGCCCAGAAAGTCACAGCCAAGGCTGAGAATCAAATTGAACTTGGGCGCTAAGCGAATTGCGAGCTCCACCAACAGCACCGCGCGACCTACGCCTGAAGTTGAGACAACACCGTCGCGAGCCCGGATCCTAAGGAAGACTAGATCAGGTGCCATACGCATCTCCTATACATGGCGCCCACAACTGACCTGGGCATAGAAGATGTTGAATCCGAGGACTCGGCATCACCGGAATCGGAAGACGATGACGACGAATCTGCGTCGGGCCCTCGGCCCCGTGGGCACCCAAAACCAATGACTACGCGTCAGGCCGTCCTCGCTAGCGTGGTGGACCCGTCCCACGTCTCTCTGGGTGAGAGCCGTTTGCCTGGTCCCCGTACTGCACTAATTCATGTCCATCCTTTGTTCAAGGTGAAGGTAATCGCAGCAAGAAAAAGGTTCTCAACGAAAATGAGCTCGCTTTAAGAAAAGAGGAAACCGCCAGGAAACGGAAGAACCTCACGGAGAAGAAATTGGAAGACGAGAAGGTGGGTCCTGGTAGCTCCTCGTCCGAGAGTTTTGTCCCCCACCTGTAATGTTCAGGCAGAGACGATCAATCGTTTGTTGAAGAAGCAGACAAGACCTCGCAACAAGCGCGGAACTGCGCTGGATGATCGGTCGCCCATGCCCAGCGTGAACAAGAAAATTAAACCGAAAACAAAAGAAGAGGATGGTGAAGAACGCGAGGAGGGAGAGGAAGAGGAGGTTGTGGTAAGTGTTGAGGAGGAGGTCAAACCTGTCATGTATCGCTGGGTGTCCTCAAGAGCACCAGACGGGGAGTCCAAGATGGTGCTGAGTTTCTCTATCCCACCTTCAGCACTGCCTTTATCACCCCCCACCGCGGAAGCGCCCAAGTGTGATGCCCCCACCGTCTGTGCAGTAGCAGGATGTGGACAACCCCGCAAATACCGGCTTGTCAAGGACTGGTCAGTTGGGGCATGTGGTATGGCCCACTTGAAGCTCCTAGAAGGTTGATTCGGTAGTGAACTGTTACTTTCTTTTTTCGTGTTCTAGAGAACGCTTACCATCCTGTATTCACAGCCATTTTTTGACCGCATCCTTATATTATACCTTGTATTTTTATCACCCTCGGACCTCTAGACCCATGAAGCCGCACCACACAGCTCACGATGTATGAGAACCAATGGATCATCTGACAACTCCATATGTAGAGCGTTGTCATTAAATCCAGTGGAGTTCCTATGAAACCCCATCTTCCCCTACAATTATCTGGCCAAGTTGCTGTGGATCTGATAATTATGTATGTAGGTTTCGCCGGATGTTGAGTGAATCATTCCATACCACTCCACGCCCCACTCTTCATCACACAGAATTGATCGATAAATGGCCCACATCAGCTTGCTCTCTCCTCCCTATCCATCCCAAGGATCTTCCCCTCCCGCCTCTCACACAGCGCATCCCAGACTTTGGCGGTCCATTTCGTTGCAACGATAAAATGATGTGGTACCTTTCGGTTCATTTTTGGCTCTTCCGAGAAGGGCGAAAGGCCGAAAAGCTGCCAAGGACCGTGCCCTTTGGAAACTTATGAGGATCTTTTCTTGGAAGGAGCTGATGTTCAGAGTCCCCTTCAAAAAAGGGACCACTTACCGATGAAATATGGAACGCTTTCCCTTACACGCCGAATACGGCCCTCTTTGCAGAAGAGTTTACCCTTGTCTGCTACCGCTATCCTGATATTCATATGTAGTTGATTTAAAGGACTCAACATATTAAAGTAGAAGCTGAAGATTTAGGGGGAAATGCTCAGCCCGTATCCCCGCTGAACACCGGTATAGTCTGTCATCGAATAATTCAGCGGGCAATCAAAATAGGGCCCAAGTAGACAGACTATCAACCGTTTCGAGAAGCGATATTACAAGGTGGTCACACAGTTCAATCAACCTGAACGGTCTCTAGGATGAGAGGTGTGTAGCAAAAGTGTAAATTCTAGTCCATGGACGAGGGCTGATCGGAACACAGGATTCCATTACAGGGCACGACATATTGAACCACATTGTTCTATTTGAAGATTGAGGTGGTCGAATCGATCCAAGCCCTATTACGTATAGTACATATCGTTGCACAACCACGTGTATGAATTTTCGAAGTGCCATCCAGCTTCGGGATTCGATGGTGACGGATTCTCGAGATGATCCCAGGGAGGACATCCTGGATATGTAAGGGAATAGGCTGCTTCCTGTGGTCTAGTGCACGTTTCTGGTTGTCCCTCCCGCCTTTGAAACAGCCGCCATCCAAGTCCTGCGGCTATATCTCTCGCGATGCACCCTGATAAAGGAGCTGGTATCAGGGACGCCAGCACGACTTTCAGATTGGAACTTTCTTCACTATACAACTGCAATGCCCAGCATACAGCCTTCTCTGTCACACTCTTCGTCGCCGGTCTTACTCCCGCCACCCAAAGTGCTACTCTCGTAAGCTTCTGTTTTTGCATTTAGGGGCACAGTGAATGTGAGGAAACTCAGCTATGGTCCGATGTTGATTGGCGTATTTTTCAATATGATCCTGTACGGAGTACGTCTCGCACAGCTGCCTGTATGACCACTAACGGGCTCACATGAACCACGTAGATCCTAGTGGCGCAGGTATATGCACTCGATGTGACGGCTGATCCAGAAGACTAACGCATATTCTCCTCAAATTTACCCTAGACATACTATTATTACCAGGTGTATAAGAAGTACGAGCCTTGCACATACCAGCAATAGGCGGCGCTGATGGTTTCGAAGAGATGCTGCTTGGATCAAGTACCTCGTTAGTCCTTTCCCATAGTGGCAATTTGTTCTTTTGCTGACTTTTACCTAGGTATGCTACTTATTTGTCGTAGAAACAGTGAACACAGGTATAGACATGGTGATGATATATCAACCGTTGATCCTTCATTATGGTGCGCCAGTGGCTCACCTTGTATGATAAACGATTCACGTTTGCCGTAGGAGACCAGCTGATCAACTTTCCAACCAGTGAGCGCACAATCTTATCGTCCAGTCGAGAAATTTCTTATTGTGCTCAATGTAACATCAAAGTGTTTGCTGCAGGTGAGAACCCGGTCTTGTGCAACCCGTCCGGTCATTAATAGAACTTATGCTTCATGGGTTAGAAGCCCATAACGATTGTGGGTTATGTCATCGACTAGGTCCATCATTTGCTTCATACAACGCATCTTAGGTCGCCGTTTCTACCCCAATCCAGCTATTCTTCGCCTGGAGGATTAAACTTCTCACCAAACGGAACGTGGTTGCTACCACTGTAGCTATATTATCACTGGTTTCCTTCGGTATGATGCCTGCACTCCTCCACCCTTGTATTGTCATACGAATCGAAGCACAAATTAGCCGGTGGTCTCTGGACGACAATAATGATTACTGCCATCAAGCTATTCAAGCGCAAACCTGAACTTCACTGGCCCGCCTTGCTGTGGTTTCTCTCAGCTTGTGCGGCTGATGTGATCATTACGGTTAGCCTCGTACTCAACTTGGTGAAACTCGACCTCTGCTGCGCCTCATAAGCTCAACAGCCTGCTGATTGCGATCCACAGTCGGGACGTAAGACGGGTTTTTCCGCTACGGATGATGCCATCTCGAAGATTATTCGAAGTAGGTGATAAGCACGAATCCACACAAATTTAACGTCCCCAACAGTAATTCGTGCGCCAGTGACTGTGCAAACTGGCATGCTGACGTAGGTGAATGATGTCTGTTGGTCCTGATGTAGCTCAAAGTGGTTCCTTGCCCAGCAGCTTTGTTCGCTGTTGGGGATGTCATCTTCTTCATGAGTAAGTTGCTTCTGCGCAGGAGCATCGGGAATATTTTGACAACTCGTCTAAAATTTGCAGCACTTGGGGTCCTGCAAATCCTTGTCTCCCCTCCGGCCTTTTCTGACCTATATTCTTGATGGGATAACAGCAAACGGCCTTGTACGTGATCTTCTCTGCCCTTCATATTCTATTGATCTGAACCAGTGAATCAGGAACTTCATTTGGGATTTAGCATTGACGAAACTTTACACAAACTGTCTACTATCAACGCTGAATGCCCGCGCTAATCAGAGGGAGCTGACGAACTTGTCTATTAACCAACGGCAAGTGTCAACCGTGGGTGGCGGAAATCGCCGGCCGGTAAGTTATAACTGCGTATCAATAAGCCTCGATCAGTCTATATTTCTCTACCAGGTCACGCTTGGAGACCAGCCCTTGACCCCGGTATGAAATTCTGCTGGGATTCTTGTCTTTAGTAATTATTGCTGATCGGAAGCATCGGAAACCCATTCAGTCGTCCGCGTTGGAGCTGGACCAGTCTAGATCATGCGAAGGATCTTCCCCGAGGTACTCGAAAAACAGTGACTTGGAATACGGTATCGTAGTGACCAAGGTATGTTCCACGATCAGGTTATATTCCAGGGGTTTACTGAGTTTTGGTTCAGGTCGTTGAGACGATACAGGATTCTAATCCTGTACAATCAATGGGATTAGCTATGTAAGACAGGCGACTTGGGTTATTTCTGGATTTATAGGTACATCATTGAATCTAGACTGCGCTATTATGTCGTTCTCGATTTCTTGTCGCCGGGGAGATTGGAAAGCATTTGACTATTGGCAGTTGGAACCCTTGTGTGGAGGCGTTGGATCTTACGATATATTATAAAATGCTCGATTTTAAAGGGAGAAGCGCAGGCCCCACATCGAATAACGGGCCAAATTTGAACGTGAGAAGAGTAGAGGAGTAGTCGCAAGTGGCTGTGGAGAACGAAGCATGCTAGGATATTGATCGATTACATAAGCTACCAAGGACCTCGATAGCCGACACTTGTAAGTGTGTATTGAACATGCTAGGCCTTTAAGCTTTAAGCTTTAAATTTGACTATGCAGATCTCTCAACGACACCCAAGTAACTCCGAGAGCAGCATTGTCTCTTGTTATGCTCTGCTCACTACTCTCGCCAGCTCTCGCCTCAGCAGCCTACCCCATCTGGCGTAAGCACTCTGCCCCGAGTTTGCTTACCCTAATTCAGGTCCCAATCTTTTGGCGCCTGTCATCCGGCTATGAAACCAATAAAGACTATGGGTGTAGGTGCTTGATCTCTCGAGTTCTCCTGATTCCAATCTCTACAGCCAAATTTGAAGCTTCCCCCCTTTTTCTAGGTGTAGAGGTGCATCCTAATGCCACCCAATGTGCATCTACTGTGAGTAGCTATTCAGCCATCGCACTAATCACCAATAAGCGCGCAATAGCTTCGGGCCGATGCTCATTGGAGCTTTCCTCAACATGATACTCTATGGGGTACGTAAGCGTTTCCTCCGATAGTTATAGTTGCGGGCGTTCACCTCTCTGTAGGTACTTATGGCTCAGGTCCGTTTGAGTTGATGGTGCGAGAAATAGATGGACTCACGATCGCAGGTGGTTTCCTATTACAGGAAATATAAAAAGTAAGTCTGGTTTGCGTTCATTAGAACCGCTCATTGATTTGGTAGGGATCGCGTGTATATTAAACTACTAGTAGGGCAGCTAGTATTATTCGTCGTCCCTCGCTTACGAGGACAGGTCCTTTATCTCTTGGTCACAGAAACCCTCAACACTGGTTTCACTATTGGCTTAATTTACGAGCCCCTCATTATACGCTTTGGTCTGAGGCTTCAATCAGTTTTCTTTTTCGACCTTCGGTTGATATCTAACACAGGTCTTCAAGATGCAGTAGAATATTTCCCATCCAGTAAGCATCTCTTGATTTGATTCACTTCCGTGAGCCTCAGGTTTATGTCCGGCTTTAGTGCTTGTGACTGGTGCGGCCCGCTTTACGCAAGATTGAGCACGGCTGACCTCCCCATCGATGCCTAGAGCCCTTTATGACTGTAGGTGATAAAATTCTGGCATAAGGATAAGCCGCTAACTGATCGAAGGTCGCCGTATCGACACCAATACAGCTATTCATCGCCTGGAGAATCAAACGACTAACTAATTCCTGTATCTTACCAATAATCATCGCGGCCCTTGCATTCTGTTCGCTAGGTGCGGAGCTCCATCAAGCCAAAGATTCTACCCGGCGTCATCTCACATGTTACTCTCCTGCAGCTGGAGGTATTTGGACCACTGTAGGACTTGCAATATTTAAGGTACTCCCGAAGAAAAGAGACTTGCGGCTACCAGCTTTACTGTGGCTTTTCTCGGCTGCGTTGGATGATATTCTTATTACAGCAGCTTTAACATGGAACTTGGTTAGAGGCTTCTTTTCTTGATTTTCGCTTCTCTGATCATCGTTCAATTGATTAGTATAAAAGGCGGACTGGTCATCCTCAGACCGACGCCGTCATAAACCGAATTATCACTTGTAAGTAGAAACAGTCAACAAGGAAAAACAAGAAAAGGATATACGTTTACCTGTCGGCCCAGTAACAATTCAAACGGGATTGCTAACGTGGGTACCTGACCATGATAATTATAAGGAGATTCCAAGCTGATTCATGAATCCTTCAAATAGCGCAATAGTTGCCTTGGCTGATGTGGCATTTTATATAGCATCCCCGGTAAGTACGCCTCTCAGTTGTCATCTGGACACTTAGCTCACAATTCTTACAGAATACGAGTTTGTTCGTGGTGTCACATCCCCTTACAATCGCTTAACTCACCACTCTAACCAGAAATTTCGTCTGGGACCTCGCCTTGACCAAACTGTACTCAAATTCTCTGTTGAGCACTCTGAACGTATGTACCTCGTTGTTGATTGCGAACTCAATTGTTAGCTCCGCATAAATAGGCTCGTGCATCTTGGAACAACCGTCTCAGTCGCCAAAGAAATGCTCTGTTCGATAACATGACCCCCGTGTGTGATATCTCTCTGCTCGTAATGCGTTATTCTGATTGGCCACCTATTTCGTTCTAGATTCTGCCCAGTAGCCAAACTGATACTGGCGCCCAGGTGTCAGGAAAACTGCGCTTAAGTGCGAGTGAGAACCCTGGCCCTCGTGCTCCGGTCATGGTTTTGAGTGGAATGGAAGGTATAGAGGTGACAACAGTGGTTGAACGATCTGTTGATCCTGTATTTATTCGGCCGTAACATAACCCTTGCACCTATTTTTAATCGCTTCGGAGGTTCGCGCAGGCGCAAAAGAGGTTGAGATGTGTTGTTCTACACAAAGATGAGTTGAAGCTTGAGCTTGAGGACTGATCAGAATTGCCAGGTCTCGTGGATAGCACCAAGCATTTAGAACATGTGATTTCAATTCAAGAGCCAATTGAAATTGTGTATTCTAAATAATTTACCCATCCACGGGACCAGCAAGAATGGCAATTGCAACAAATTGGAGCATGGATACCAGTACGGATAACCATAAACGCAATTTGGTCCTGAGTAAATACCCGCGCCAACTCCGAGAAGAGGACTTGGTAACTCACTCAACAAAATTTAACGATATCTTCATTCAATAACCGCCTAGCATTTATTGGCGGAGTTGCCTGTTCTCAGATCCATTGGTTTGTCCTTTCTCCGAAGTCCGTCGGCACTAAGGGACTGGTGTGTATATAGTGGCCCCACGATCGCTTGGGCCCATCACCCTCCCACGCACTGATATTGCACGCGCCTTGCTTGACGGCCGTATTCGATATGTGATCCGTGACTATATAACCCTCCAGGTTGAAGACTGCACGGCCGTGGTTCACGATGCCACCTCATGTACCCATCCTGTAAGTCTGCTCTAGAGTCCTCGTTTCATATAAAAATTAACTTGGAATGTAGCTTTGGACCGATTTTAATCGGTAGGCGACAGTGCTGTCCAAGATCGCATTATAGGACGGCTACTGACAATCCATAGGAACGCTGTTTAATTCAATTCTGTACGGGGTGTGTACATATTCGTGCCACCTCTCAACAGGGCTTTGTACTCATAAACCCTCTGGATCTAAGGTTATGGCCGTTACAGGTATGTAGGAAAGGCATTTCCCGTTAAGCGAAGCTGAGGCGCCTTCCTTCAGGGTCTCATATACTTTCAAAACTACAAAAGGTATGCTATGATTCCTGGTCGACTATCCTTGCTTTGGCTGTCCATATTCCATGGTTGCGTGGTTTGAACTTGCGTCGAACTATTAGAGTGATAAACATAGCTCAATATTTATCTTGATCGCATGGCGGTCCACAGGGATTCGCAGTGGATCAAGTTTTTTGTGAGTGCCCTCATTGAATTCGTACCTTGGTAGGCATTCCTGAGCGCTTCTTGGGAGAACGACAGATAATCTACCTACTCATAGCTGAGACTCTCAATACGGCGTTCAGCATTGGACTAATATACGAGCCTTTGATACTCAAGCATGGTTCATCAATCCTATTCTATGAGCATATTGAAATCCGCTCTGACATGAGCTTGGGCTATAGGTTCACCTACTGCGACGATGTTTTTCCCTCTCAGTACGCTCCTTTTTTATGTTTGTTCCACTCGTACTTACTCGAGGTAGTGCTACCCGCAGGTAAGGCCCACTTCTTTTCGAGCCGAGGCACCCATGCCCGGCACTCTTTCCGACAGCTCTGGCACGGCCGAGCCGCACTTGGTGTGGGTCTGCGTCACATGCTGGCTCCCCCAGGAACATGCCAATTCCGCTACTCGCTGATTGATGAGTAGCATGCTGACATTAACCCATTCATCCCTCGATTCCGACCCCACTTTGTGCTCCCTGAATATTGCCGATGGCCGCGGATATTATCTGTCACCGCATCCGCCACATCCGCCTCCGTCATCACTTGTATACATATCACCATATTCCTTACATACCAAACTGGACCTGTGGCCATACTTGTGCTGGTGGGATTACAGAACCGATAACGACGGTATGCTATCATAGCTTGGATTGTAGCGTTGGCTATTACTGACCCGCGATATTAATATTTGTCGGTGGACACCGTAGGCTCTGATATCCACTCCAATACAACTTTTCACTGCCTGGAGGATCAGCATTATCAGTGGACGATTGTGGATTCCAGGCGTGATAACCGTTTTGGCTCTCATCTCACTTGGTGGGCTTATTTATTCGCACATTGTTAGTTTATTTTAATCGAACGAAATGGGGTAGGTGGGGGTGTGTGGTTGACTTATACAGTGACTGTCGTTAAAAGTTTTGCACGCAAGGCCGACCTGCATTGGCCTGCGTTGACCTGGCTGCTGGCTTCTGCCATCGCTGATATTATCATCACCCTGTCGCTCGTCCATGGCTTGGTCCTGCTATTCTCTACCTTTCCGCGGTTTCAATGATACTCATAAATTCTATCTGCAGACAAAGCGTAAAACCGGCTTTGTGGAAACAGACGATACAATTAACAAGGTAGAAGTGTTTCCTGGCAGCACCCAAGGGAGAATTTGACAATATTGTGTCATCCTAGATTATCAGGATGACTGTTCAGACTGGATTACTAACGGCCGTATTTGCCGTGCTGGACGTAATATGTTTCCTAGTGCTCCCTGTAAGTAATGATTCCAATTTGAAAGTCCCGAAGCTGGAGTTGACTAACCGGGATAATCACCTCTCACAGAATACGACCTTGTATGTACTATTCGGTCCAAAGATCCGTGCCATTCTCTATGTTCCCTGATAATGAAACTCCCGAGCAGGAATTTTGTGTGGGACCTGGTACTATCAAAGCTATATACGAACGCTCTCATGTCAACACTCAATGCGCGAATGGGGTTCAGCAGAGAAGCTGGTGAAAGACAGGGCCTATCGACCAATGTCCTTTTCACCTATTCGACGGATACAAGAACCACTACTGATAAACTGCCCCGCGTGAGTATTAATTTGTGGATCCCGGGACAGGATAGTTTGGAACAACAGCTCTAACTTGGCTTTTTTTATTTCTGATCTCAGTTTCGCATTTCTCTTCGGGGTTCTAAGGTGAGCTTAAGGTCACCGCCTTAGGTACGCCTATGCTGATTACTTTTTAGACGTCGCTTCAAATGGAGCCTCCGAAGAGCCCAAACAGAGATATCTCAGAAAATACTGAAGTTGGGGTGACGACGGATATAGAAATTCAATAGGTACAATCACACAGCTAGGCCTGGGCATCCTCGAGCTGAGCCGGCCCCCAGCCGAGTTGTATGTAAATGATTTCCCGATATTTTGCACTTGTACACAATCCACCTCTCTATCAGCGGTTATAGCTTATGTTTATTACACATTTTTACCCTCTCCTCCGAAGTACGGCTCATGCTGCAAGTAAAGGCCAGATAAGCAGCTTATTCATCGATCCCACTAGACATTGACATCGTCATCGATGGCGGCCCCGCTCAGGTGCTCCAAAGGGATAAGCTATCCGTTTTCAAGCATGTACTCCCCCACTGAGAAGGTAAATCCATGTACTCAAATGATAATAACGTTTCGAGCTAAATGGCCCGTTATTGATAGTCAATGGCGGTGAACAAAGACTTCAATGTGGCTAGAATCCCAAAGAAAGCTCCCTGTGAAGGTTGATATAGATTCGCCTTTTATTTAGATAGGATATCTAGATAGGGTATCTCCACATCCCGGAAACCGAGCTGGAACTGCTGACGTGCGTCTTCAATTCCTTCACACATGTATGAGAGTAGCTACTTATTATATTTAATCAGGAACGCATAACGTGGGTACGGGCATGAATGGGGCTTAAACGGAAGGATGAAGAGTGCAGGGAAGATATCTGCGCATGAGAACTTCTTCCGTCGTGTGCGGAAAACGTTAACTATAGATAGTTGGGATGAGAAGGTTCCGAGCCGCAGAAGCGTCGTAGGCCCATAAGTTTGACGTTATGGATAAGTATCGGTATAAAGGCCGGGTATTTACTACTTCCCCCCCCCATCCCTGTGCTCTCTGATATCGTCGGTCAGTACTTCCAGCATGGAGAGAACATCGTCGCGTCTGTCCTCCTGACGATCCAGAGAAGCGCACTCGAAGTGACTTGGAAAGACACGATGACACCTCTCACGGGAGCGACTCGCCTGTCCTTCTTGACGACGCAATGGAACACCGGGTTTGGAAAAAGCTGGACCTTTTTATTTTGCCCGTGGTGGCTATGTTCTATTTCCTATCTTTCCTGGTACGTATGCTGAACGTCGATACAACTCTGGCTCAGATCACTCCGTGCTAGGACCGTACAAACCTAGGAAATGCCCGAGTCGCAGGCTTGCAGACAGACTTGGGAATGTCTAATAAGGAGTATAGCATTGCTCTGACGGTGACTTATGTACCTTATATCGTGGCCGAGCTGCCATCGAATCTACTCCTCAAAGTGAGAGGGCAAGATTGTCTGTTGGGTCTACTCTTAACCTTTCTTCCTAGGCAATTGGTCCTAATCTTGTATTGCCGACTATGTTGACACTTTGGGGAGTTGTTACTTCTCTACAGGGTAGGTCGTGACGTGCGTCTATGCGCACACCAGTGTGATCAATCCCTGGATAGGTGTTGTCCAATCCTATCATGGTCTGTTAGCGTGTCGTTTTTTCCTGGGATTACTGGAAGGTCGGTCCACACGAGTAATTTCCCAACTTCGTATGAACTTGAACACAGGCGGCGTCTTCCCTGGCCTCGTTCTCTATCTCTCGTTCTTCTACCCGCGGCAAAGACTCCAGTGGAGGTAAATTACCGAGGTCAGCCTCTCGAGTTAAGCTGATGGTTCTGCAGAGTGTCCGCATTCTTCCAAGCTGCCTCATTGTCGGGAGCATTCTCTGGTCTACTCGCATTTGGTATTATCAACCTGGATGGCGTTGGCGGCAAAGCCGGATGGTGTTGGATCTTTATTCTGGAAGGTCTCTTCACCTTCCTATTCGGTCCTCATCTCCTACTTCCTCCTTCCGAGAAGTCCGGCACACGCTTACTTCTTCGATGACGGAGAGAAGCTGTATGTAAATACCAAACTGAAGGAGGACGGTGCCACTGGAAAAGATGAAGCAACGGATTCTTTCAGCTGGCGTGAAGTCAGAAAGGCGTTCACACTCCCACAAGTCTGGTTGGTTTCCGTGCCGCTCTTCTGCGACGGTGAGCAAGCACATATATGCGTTTGTAGCGGGCTTTGTTCGAACCTTTTGATCTAGGCGCTATCCTTCTCGGTCTCGCGTAGTGAGTATTCTCCATGCCACTCTCTGGAATAAACCCCCGGTGACGGACTCGTTTCTTCAGCTTCGCACCATCTATTATCCAGGGCCTCGGATATACCAGCACGCGTGCTCAGCTCATGACAGTACCGCCATTCGCAGTGGCCTTCGTCGGTACGTGTCTTTCATTCAAACTGACATGCGAACTGGGATGGATCCCCGTGTAGCCTGTCTTCGAACGCTTCTTGTTGCCACATGCTGTACCTGACCTGACACACGTTTACTACTAGTTGCCACGATTTTAGCCTACATCTCCGATGCCTACCGTTGCCGTGGACTCATCGCAATTGTTTCTTCAGCATTATGTGCCATTGGCTTTGCTCTTTTCCTCGGTATGTGACCATCCATAGGCTTAGGCTTGATACGTCGGTTGATCAGCTTAATATTACGTGTGCCAGGCTCCACGAAGCATAATATCCAATACGCGTCCCTCTTCTTCTCGATTCCAGGAACCTATGTCGTAGCACCAACCCTGTCTACCTGGATTGCCAACAATGAAGCACCTCACACTCGACGGGCGACATCCATTGCCATCGGCTTCATTGTGACCAATTCCGGCGGAATTCTCGCAACCTGGCTTCTGGGTTCGCTGAGTGCTCCACCGAGGTATACCAAAGCGACGATTGTCTTGTTGGTGTTATCGGTTATTATGGTGGTGTTTTGCTCGCTGAATTTACTTTATTTGTGGGATCAGAATAGGAGGAAGGCAATTGTTAGGGCGCGGATGTCGCGGAGTCAGGAAGCGCCTGGGCTTGGTGACAATTCAGCGTGGTTCATCTATAGTCTGTAGGATTTATCGTGCCTTGTTCGTATCTTGAACTTTTTTTGGGTGAATGAATGAAATATTTTGGTCATTTTGTGCCATGACTTCAAGTACTTCTGCCAGGAGGGGCGGTTATAGTTTGAGAATCGGGCTCTTTCGTTGTCCGACTCCGACCGTCCAAGTAATACATTTGCAAACCTTCCACCACGGGCTTCAAGTATGCTCTTCCAAGAGTGTGTATGAGAAGCGGACGACATCAGCAGGAATTGTAAAGTCGGCTTGGACCCTCCCCTGCCGATTGGTTGCGGACTGCGCTAGCCAACTACCCCAAAAGGCCTAAGAGGGTATTTTTGGGTGTTCGCTGCTGGAAATATTCAGCGGGGGAGTAGTAAGAGGTCATGCAAAGGAGGAAATGCTTTGGTGCTGCGTTGCGGGTACACGGGAGTGATAAGCCAGAAGATTCAAATGAGGGACTGAGCAGGCGACGATACAGGAAGACCGCTCGAAAGAACAGAAAACGGTCAAATAGAATGGTTACCAGCTGCTAGTTGAAACTATTTTGCGTTCAGCTTGACGACGGAAGCTTATTCCGCGAGTAAGGTAGTGGCGTCCCACAATTTGAATTCAAGATAGTATCCAATCATACAGGCTATGTGTACAGCAGCCGAGAATAATGTAACCCTGTCCAAAAATGATAGTTCGAATATTAAGGTATCGATTCGCAATGAGCGTGAGCATCGGTTGGCGATAGGAGATGCGCCCAAGTACAAGTCCCTGGACCGGAAGTAAAGAGTTGGGCTCAATAAGAATCCTAAGGGCCCTTCAGTAAACTCCTGAGCGGATAGAGGGGGCCGAGAGAAATACCTGTGCCCCAGCCCAGTCAGCCCACTTTTCACTCTCTGCCTGAATCCTCTCCTCCTGCTGTCCCACAAGAGAGTAAAAGATTTCTGCGCGCATAATGAACGCAATATAGAACGCCACGGTAACTGAATATGAGCAGCGCAGCGCGAGCATACGGTGATGGCTTGGGTTGATAGAATCGTGGATCTGAGTCGTACGCCGGCAGGTGTCGCACAGACCCTCGTTCAGAACATCCTTCGTCGAAAAGGGTGTAGGAGGAAGTAGGCGATGTGGGGAACTCTACAGAAGAGCTTCGGCGTGCTTTGAGCTGTATTGAGGATGAGCTGCTCGATGGTGAGGACGGTATGCGCTGGTATTTGGCGGTCGACATGGTCGTATAGGTAGATGGCGAAGGACGTCAGTTGCCAACGAGTCCCTGCTGGACTTTTCCCACGGTCAGTGGTCTGAACTAATAACACCATTGAAAGCTAAGCCAGCGCCTCAGTAAAATGCTTACCCTCCTCGTCCATGACGTGCATAACCACAGCTAGCTCACCGCACGCATCGCCATACAGTTTCCATATCCTTGACAAGCTCAGAGATCCATCAAAAGTTCACATCAAACAAAAATCAGCTGAATGTTCCTACCGAACTTCTCTCACCGGCGCTCACTCATTGCCATTTGGCTGCGAATCTGACGGAAGCGCAGCACCGCTATAAATATTCAAGAAGGGCTTACCGAATTTCGGGTGATTTTGGACAGCAAACTTTGTATCACAAAAGGCAACCGTCTTCTGTTGGCACAAAAATCCTGTGCAAACCCATTGATAATCGCTATAATTTCTGATATCGTGCCACAGCAGTGCAGACCGTTAACCATTTATACATTCTTGCGCGCTACTAGCCATGAGCGCGAAGCCCATGCTGAGTCTGTGTCTACTCCTTGCTTTCGCCCACCCTCTAGTCGGTGCCCCCACTATGGACCTCGAAGAGTCTTCACCGCAAAGAGATATCCCATCCGGTTCTTTACAGCCAAGAGCCTCGGACATGTTTGATGAAAGCAGAACGATCTGGGACATAGTATGGTCATGCCTTGCGACAATCTTTGCCTGCACATGGGTATCCGTTCACCCAAACATCTCCTTCGCCTAAAGCAAGCTGGTTGGCACGATTCAAAAGTCGGCTGATGGTAATGGCATATGCCTGGATCGCCCCCGAGTGTGTCACGATGTGGGCAATGAGACAGTGGTTCTCTGCACGGAGGCTCGTGAAAATATATAACGAGCTCAAAGGAATACCAGGTACGACTCCATTACTAGGACATGCTGAGTACCCCTAACGGTAGAGCTAGAGGATACACGTAACTGCTTCCAGCTCTTTTGGGACACTTTTTTTCCCTCACAGGAAAGTCATACAAGTAAGTCCTCTACCCTTCGCCATGTTGTACATATAGCACCCTCACGGCATCAGCAACTCGCCTTAACAGGTGGACCCTGACGCACGGTTTCTTCGCTCAAATGGGAGGTTACATGATCTTTCGAGAGGCCCAACCATACTGGACACTGTTCCTCGAAGATATTGACCTCGAGCGCGACATGAACCTCGTTCCCTACTACACCGAGGATGAGCTCATGGACCGAAGCAAAGGGGATATATTGTCGAAAAGTGTTGCTCTGCTTCAAACGTTGTGGTTTGTTACCCAATATGCTTCTCGGGTATGTTGGGCATTGCCTTTGACGGAACTGGAGACCATTACCTTGGCATTCGCCGTCTTGAACATTGTTACGTATACCCTGTGGTGGAATAAACCATTGAATATTCAGTGTCCTATCCGAATATCCGAGACACCACTCCTACTGGGACAAACTGTAGCTCATGAACCCCAAACCCTTCATGAAACCCACGCCTCTCCAACGTTGAAGGTCACGATCTCAACCTCAGCTTCCCTTTTCACTCCAGTCGCGGCAGCGGTCGATATCTTCAAAGACGAAAGTGAAGGATGGGAGCTCCTTAATGAAATTCCCTGGTTTTCCCACATCCGCACCGAGCGACGGTGCGGTCGTCAGTACACCACACTCAGGCTCTCAAATACTCACGGCCACTTCTGACTTCACGGAACTTGAGAAGAACAAAGATGACCAACCCGAGGAAACAAATGGAGGAGTCCGAGGCTGATGCTTGGAAGGAGCCCAACGAGCTACCATGGTTTCCGGCACTGCCTGGTGTCACGCTCCCACCACCGGTAGAGACCGAAAATACCACTCAACGTATTCGGCGAGTGGATTCCTCGGGAGCCAGCAGTTCACCACCAACCAGGTGGCATTACCACTTGCCCTGGAAGTGGTCTTTCCTTCCACGCTATGTCGTACTCGTTGTTGATGGGGGGTGGTATACAATCCACATCCGCTACCGCGAAATGAACGATGACGACGAGTCCTCCTTCAGTTCTCGCCATGATCCTTTATCTGTCGACTTTTACATTCCTCTCTTTCTACGCAATCGACCTTGGAAACTTCAAATGTGCATCGTCCTCCCGTTCTGGTCACCTTATATCGTCTTTATGATCTTCTACACATTCGGTCCTTATCATTTCTTTGTGTTCCTCCTCAGACCTCTTGCCTCAATGACAGGGACATCAGTAAGCCCTCCAGAATCCTGGGAGGCGAACGACGGATACCCTCTCCAAGTACCAACCTTCTACGCCGGTCCTAAATGCGCTCTAAACAGGAGCTCTCGCCGGCAAATTTGGTACATCATCTTCTTCCTGACCTCAATCTTTGGCGCAATTCATGGTTTAGCGTGGTCCTCACATTTTCCTTCAGCTATCGAACGTCTACTATGGCGCATCTCAAGCCTCACCATTTGTGGTGTCCCACCCACCATTGCTCTTTGGGCACTCTACCGTAGTCAGAATTCATTTCCAGTGAATCCAAACACGTTTGCTACTGGGACCATATCATCATTCTGGGCTGTGGGTAAATTTGAGATTTATCGACTCTGGAAATTCCTTGCCCCAAGACCAGCCATTATTGGGATGCCGCTGTATATCCTTGGGAGGCTTGCCTTGATCACTATTGCTTTCACCTCATTGCGCAATTTACCACCGGAAACATTTCAGAGCGTACCGTGGACAACTATCATTCCACATTTATAGTTGGTGTCAGATCTTGCATATTACTCAGATAGTTTCAGTCATGTAACATATCGGGCAATTGACATATCACAACAGCCATATCTTGATAACTGATCACATCAGTAAACACATGCTCACTTATAACGTTTGTTCCTAACCTGAATTGTTTCCGAAAAACTGCAGCAGATTATAGGACAAGAGCAAGCTGAGTGTAAAAAGAAAAGATGTCAATAAAATCACAACTGAAGTTGCTCAGGCATAACATATTGCTAATGCATGGTACTATAGAGGAGCCGAAATGACGCAAGAAGACCTGCCCAACGAAGGTCGGTTTCCTGTCGTGGAAAGTTCCGATGGCTGAAGAAGCCATGGTGGGGTTTAGACGGTGTGGGGTGGCCTAAATTTATCCATGTAGGTTGAGAAGTCTACTGGAGCACTGTTTGCAAATTTTGCCAATAAAATCAGACTTTGCTATAATTCCCTATGTCTAGCAGTTGAGAGCCGGCCTTTCTCTACCAGCTACATGACCCCTCTTGCAAGAATTCTGATTCGAAGTGGACCTTTGCCTGACTCGGTGGCTCGTTAGGGTTCGATTGACATGTCCATAGAATCGCTCTAGGCTCCGGAGCCTCTGTACGAAGAGGACACCGAGCGCTGAGGCCCACTGTTGAGCTTAACATCGGCCTTCTGGTATTTCTTTTTCGGTCGATTGTGCTATTTGACAGTGGGAGTCACATGAATATTCCTTCTTTCTGCTTCTTTGCCCGCGGGCCGTCGCACCTCTTCTACTCACTATTTTTGTGCCTACAGAAGCTGGGTGGAATGATCAGCTGCGATGAGTGCGTGCATCTACTCCTCTTAATCAAAATACGTCACACCTTAGAACCCACCTGGATATCTATATATTCCTCTCACACTTCCTCACCCATGGGTTTCCTCACGCCTCGCTTCCAACGGGGTAACCAGTCAGCCCAAGGAAAATGAAAAAAGGACTCACGCTCAGCATCTTTGCCTTGCTACAGGCTTTCCAGCAGGCTTCATCGGCTCAAATACGCCCCTTCACTTCTGCCACCCTACCTCTCAGGGCAATATTTGACAACCAGGCCGCAGTCGTCTGATGGCTCGGCAAATTTTGATGGGCAGTGGAGGTAGTTTCGACAGTCAATTATTGCCTCCGGGACCGTTCCTACACGATGGAATCAAGGTTCGTTGCTGTGATCGGATTCTATGGGTATGACGATGTCCGTTGAAATTCGGACTGTAGTATGATACCCCCAAGACCTGGGGCAACGGCACCGATAACGTTATCGCAAACGGACAAGTCGTGAGCATTGAACCGACGTACGTTCATGAGCTACATTTCTTGTATGCCGGGGATGCTTCGGGGGGAGAATTTGTGAAGAATTTTGTTTTGAATTTCGAGAACAACGCGACATTGACTATTCAACGTGAGGACCTGGGCCCGAATACTTGAACAGCACGCTGATGAGAATGCTAGTATATGCAAAAAACTGGTGGAGATGGCCGATATTGAACGATGGCGAGATCCAGACGTGAGTGTTGCACCTCTACCCTCTATGTCCAAACAAAACGGTCTGAAATATAAACATCAATGTAGACTGTACCACTTTGAGGCTCAAGGTAACAGCCTCGTTAAGAACTTCAACTCTAGCCAGATATACCAATGGTCCACCGCCGTGCCCTCCGAGTCCAAGCTTCAGTCCATTCTGTTCCCGCTCAATAATCCCGCACACAGACTCCATCTCTTCGCAATCTCATACTCATCCTCGGCATCGCCACCGCCCACACGGACCCCCACCCCGGGCACAAGCATCTCCGTTGAAAAAAGGCAGAACCACAATAACGCACCCTCAGAATCGCAAGCGATGCTCTCCAGTCCGCCGAGCGAGGTTCACAACCAAATGGGAACTTCTCAACAACACTCAGCGAGCGCAAGTCGTAGAAGTGACACTTGCAAATATCCTTCCGACGTTTACGCTTTCTAAATCGACGTCTCTCAACTCCAAGCACACAATCAGTATCAGGGGTAGTGGGATCAAGACGCTTCAAGAAGGGATTGTGCATCGACTTGTCCCAGGAGACCAAGTTCGTGTCGATGTGCTTGTTAGTGGAACGGAGAAGCTCAAAAAAGGGTCGAAAGCGACTGTAGAAGTGAGAGACAGTAAGGGGCAGCTTGTGGGATCTACTGGTGGATGGGAGGTTTCGCCCCTAGTTGAGAAATGGACTGCTGATCCTGCGGTTCTTGCCCTGCATGAAGCCCCTACCTGGGTAAGCCCCTAGTAGTTTATGACGTTATCGACTCTGGCTGATTCATTGACGGGTGGTGGGCAGTGGAAGAAGGCGAAATATGGAATATTGTAAGTTTTCGGCAATTAGTCTGTATCCTCATATGGGCGCTTATATCTTGATGAAAGTGTCCATTGGGGAGTGTACAGCTTCCCGGCTTGGGTACGCCATACAAGCCTCTCCGAGAACCCTTCTCTTACGTAAATAACCCAGGCGCCCAGCAACTCATACGCTGAGTGGTACGAGTAAGTCCTCCTTTCCTCAGCTGCTTGTCAGAACAGCGCGCCCATCATACATAACTTACGCTTGGCACCTACTCTCATAAGTTGGGATCTCCATAACCCGCCGAACAACAGCAGCCCAACGTGGAATCACCATCTGGAAACTTATGGTCCGGTACGAGTATCTCCCATCAATCTATCTCCTTGAACCACAATCACCGATCTGCTGCTAACGGACGAATTACAGAGCCTTGTTTATGACGATTTTATCGCCAATTTCACTGCGTCGAAATTTAATGCTAGCAATTGGCTCGACATATTCGATAGGGCAGGCGCGAAGTACTTTGTCTTTGTCACAGTAGTGTTCAAAGTTTATCTCGCCACATCCCAGTTCAGAAGGTTATCTAAAATACCACCTATTTTTAGAAACATCACGATGGTTTTGCACTCTTCGACACAGGAAACACCACTCACAGAAGCAGCGTTCACTTCGGTCCCAAACGAGATTTTCTCCAAGAACTCATGGAAACCGCCAAACGCGAAAAACCCCACATCCATCGCGGCACGTATTACTCCTTACCAGAATGGTTAGACCGCCCTCCGCTATATTGAGACTTCTTCCCTAAAAAAAACTTTCTAATGTGGGAAAACTCCCCAGGTTTAATCCCGACTCGGCCAAGTATGGTTTTGACGAATGGCCTGGAGGTTTGGCGCACAACGCCTTTCAACGATACAGATATTGAGCCTTATACTGGGAGATTGGAGATTGCGGATTATATCGACGATCTGCAGTTCCCACATATGTTGGAATTGGCAACAAAATATGACACAGAGATCATGGTGAGCGGTTCCGTCGTTTGAGCCCCAGTCATGAAATATAACTGGCAACCCCTAAGTGGTGCGATATCGGCGGTCCGAACAGAACGCTAGAGTTGGCAGCTCAGTTCTACAACCATGCACAGAACCAAGGAAGACAAGTTACTCTCAATAACCGTGAGATCGTCGCGGTTGGTATGATCGGTATGGTTCTGATACACGTCAACAGGCTGCGGTGCGGTGCCAGATTTCGATACACCCGAATATGCGACGTTTGGAGCGATCCAAACGCGAGACTGGGAATCATCCGAAGGAATGGACCCCTTCAGCTATGGACTCAACTCGGTGACAAATGCTAGCCAATACAAGAACGCGACAACAATTATTCAAACGTTAGTGGACATTGTATCGAAAAATGGAAACTTGTACGTATTTTCATGTCCTTCCTCCACTAGACATTCATTTATATCAACCAATCATGCATCAGTTTGCTGGACGTGGGGCCTAACGCCGAAGGGGAAATCATAGCTCCAATGGCTGAAAATTTGCTTGATGCCGGGAAATGGCTCAGTTATGGGGGTGATTGTGTCTTTGACACGGTGTGTTCCAATGTTTGAGAATCTTTGTTTATTGAACTGATGGCTGCGCGATCCCATAGGATTACTGGTTCCAAAGCTCTCAAGATCAGTTGGTAGGAAACGCAACACAACCCCCTGCTCGATTTATAACCACCCCTACGACACTTTGTATCGTCACATTCGATGAGCCATCTGGGGGCGATCTCGTCATACAAAAGCGACTACCCCTGCTGCCGGGGGACAAGATATTCCTAATGCACCCAAACACCACAGTGAGGGAAACGGAACTTGAATGGGATATGGCAGACGATGGGAAAACCACAATCAGAGTGACCGAGGAACAAGTCAAGGACGTGCAGAATGCTTGGGCGTTCCAGATTCAGTACAGCACAGATTAAAAGAATGCGTTGTTACGGATGCTCATGTACAAATGTGTCAGTTAGCCAAGCTATCAAAGTCGAATACGACGAGTGCTGGCCCAGCAACTATGTTATCGTCATTTACGGGCCCATCGTCGGATGTGATGAAAATATAGGTCGCCCCTTTGGCTGTGGCCTCTTTAGGAACGAAGAACCAGCCGTCTTTCTCTAGCTTGGCCGGAAGTTCACCGACCCCAGTTTTGATTATGACCCAGTAATGTTTATCGCCGTAAGCCTCTACACCAGGATATTTGACTCGTCCCTTCTGACCAGGCCACAGATCATCCACGACCGTTAGCTGGGGAAGTATAGTCGTGACGCCAGGAGGAAGAAGCGCTGCATTCTCGGGGGGACACCACTCGATGAAGTTCGCAATGATAGTGGACGCCTGGAGGGGGGTGAGTGGGATATTCAAAGGGGTATTCCAGGGGTTTTTCTTCAAAATAGCAGAGTTGACCCAACTGGCGTGGCCAGCTTCGACGGTCATCACAGAGCCACTAGCAGTAAGGTAGTCCTTATTCCGGAGATACTGTTGTACACCATTCCACGCGCTGACACCGATGGTTTCCAAGTTCAAGCTGGTTCTAGAGAAAGACATCGGATCACGATCCGGGCTGTAGTGCGGCAATCAAAAGAGAGCACATTCAAAAGGGCAGGAAAAGCACAGACAATTTGTATTTACAGGCCTTGACCGCTTTAGCGTTGGCAGCTTCAATCGCCGTAGTGAGGAAATCCACATGGACTTGTTCCTGTTCTTGAATTTGTATCCAGCGGTTGCGGGCCCACCCAGGCAAGCCTGCGCTGAGGAAGTCGTCATGAGAGTACCTGTCAAGACGGTCTTGGTAGAATGCATTCTCGAGCCGTTCCACGGTAAGGGCAAAATTGAGCACCTGGAGATCATCCCCAGACCAGCGAGCGCGGGGCGTTGGCGTGGCAACAACCTAGTGCAGACAGAAAAGAGAGGGTGGGAATAGTAAAGAAGCGCATGTTTTCGTCGAGTATATGCGGGGAGACGGTAGAATGCGCGTGTGTAGCAAACGAGTGTGAAGGTAGAGTAGTGCAAGCGAGTGCAAGGCAATTCCCCCCAGGGAGTTCGGAAATGATTTATAGGGGGGCAGCCACCAGCAGCACACGTGAGACAATACATCACATGACCTGTCCTCACCTCGTCAGGGCCGCCAAATCAAATTCCCTTTGAGCCCTCACGTCAGCCAAGGCATGTCAGGTTCCATGACAGATTATTACCGCACATTAGCATGGTTGATTCCGCCTGCCTCGGCGGCTGCCTGATATCCATCAACATCCCCAACTGGGTGCCCCCGCCCCAGTGCTGGGCATGTCGGTCAATGAAGCCTCGACATTATGATCATCACACCCTATCGCCACCAGTCCCCCCTAAACCAGCCCAGTACGACCCCGGCATCAGAATTTCCAAGCTTCGCCCCAAGGCACCAATTTCGTCGAGCGGCGAACGAAAGCCGAAAATATCCGGCGCTTGTTGAGGCTTCTTCCAGGGTACAGTGATGTATGGAACGACCGTCCGAACTCGGCATTTCGTACTAGCACATAGTTGGCTCTAAGCATGAAACGTCGATTCCCGGAAGGTTACCATCCTTACACAGCGGCCTGACATATAAATTCTACGGAATTATGGTGCCTCCTCTTTAGGTTCTGCTAGATCCCCCTCCCCCCCCATTTGCCCCGAGTTGTGTCCTAAGCAATGCTTGCCAGCCTCTTCGCTATCGTCTCTCTTGCTGTCTTCGGTCTCGCTGCTCCGGCAACAGAGAACCTCGAACGAAGGGCTCGCGCTCAAGTCATCACCCATTGCAGTGCCCCCAAGACGGCCGCGTTGACCTTTGTATGTTTCTTCCCTTCCTTGGGCTATCCTCTTTAATTCACGATCTCCAAGGACGACGGCCCCTATATCTACGCGTCAGCAATTTCTTCCTACATGCTCAACTCAAACTGACGTGTCGATCTTACAGAAAGGACATTGTCAACATACTCGACCAAAATGGCGCTAAAGGAACCTTCTTCTATAGTGCGTTGCTTCATTTCAACATCCAACAACTTGTTGTTGACACTTACCTTCTCGATCAGATGGCAACAACTGTGAGCTTGGAAACGGTGTAGCCACCGAATCACCATTTACTCAACAAACATTTTCACATCGGCAGGGAGATGCATTTACGACCCAGACATGGTTTCCAACGTCCAGTATGCCTACAGCCATGGCCACCAGGTTGCCTCACACACCTGGGCCCACAAGGATCTAACGACACTCACCTGGGATCAAAGTAAGCTGTTTAGTCCCTGTCCCTGAGAGGCCATGACTCACTTATCATTCATTTCTAGTTCACGATGAAATGTGGCGCGTCGAACGTCAGTCCCGTCTCATTGTTCTAAGATTCTAGTTCTCTTTCTGACATTTTTCTTTTCTTTTTTTATGACACTGACTGGTAAAATCGCACTGTCGCCGACTCTATTTTTGGTTCCCCATTGGCGTTGTTCCTCAAATAGAGGCACTCGTACGGATCACGGGTGCTTACCCGGCCTTCTTCCGCCCTCGTATGTCAGGATCATTGGAGCTAGAACATAAAGCTGACATTTGACAACGCGTTCTAGCGTATGGAAACTACAACGACCAGGTTCTCGATGCTGCTGGCATTCGTGGCCAGGCTGCTGTCATCTGGGATCTCGAGTGCGAATTATTTTCCCTACGTTTCCCTGTTCCCCCCTCTAGCTCTAACCCAACTGTTTATCAATTTTAGCTCGGGTGATTCCACAGGGAGCACTGTTGCTCAGCAGAAGGCCAACTATGACAAGGCAATCGCTGGCCATCCTAGCACCATCCTTTCCCTCGAGCACGAGACATACGGTATGTCAGCTTATCTCCCCCCCCCCCACCTGGTCCCTTGTCTCCGATGACTGCGAAATGACGACCTGAACCCTGACTCGTGTTTTCTGTTTATTTATAGAAACCACCGCGTAAGTCCTCGCTTGGCTCCCTCTCCGGCCCTGCCGAGCCCCTTCTCGAATAGATGATTCTAACCGCTTTTGGCTGTATTTTCAGACATCAGACGCTGCAATATGCCATCACCAAGCTGAAGGCTGCTGGCTACAAACTCGTCACCGTTGCCGAGTGTGTCGGCAAGACCCCCTACCAGAGCACCGCCCCCGCCCAGTCGAGAACCGTCAGTCATTGCCCTTATCTATAACATCTGTTCAGTGTAACTTACTCTCCTATAGGCTGATTGGCACTGCTGAACACACTCGATGTTCCTCTGTTAGGAGGAGATCGTGACATGGCTTTAATACCGCGTTCAAAGGACCTTCTATTACCATATGGACAGTTTGCGGATCTAAACTCCCAACCCCCACGTTCCTTACTCACCAGTAATGGATGATATACCCCCCCCCCCCCCTTAATCGCTCGAAACCTATCTCCTTTGGACACTCTTCCTAACTTTTCCCCCCGTGTTTTGATTTCGACCCCTGAAGGCGTTTTGGTGCTCCGTTCGATCGCTCCATGGCTTCTTAATACGCTATACATGGACATATACGCTTCGAACATTTGTTTGTTGTTGCTCTGCGATTCTATAATTAGCTGCCATGGATAGTTCGATATTAATTCAAGAAGTTCATACTTGAGAAGGTTGAGACCCAAGGACTTTGAGCTGATCGTCGGCGGACCGGGCCCCTGGGCTTTCGTTGGCGGATATGATTGACCCTATCCATGTGATCATCTGCAGCCCTGTGTGCGGTTACGTAGTTCCGTGCACAAGGCGTTATCGATAAACATACACCTCCTATCTTTGTTATCATTTGGCAATATCAGGAAAGGTTCATCGAGACGTGAGGAATTGGACCTACCATGATTGACGTGGCCGCATGCACACATGGCCACGTCGATCGGGGTGGGTTCTCCTAACAATTTGTCATGCTAATAACGGTCAGTGTTGTGCACGAGCTCGTAGACTTGCAGCTCAGACCTTAGATATTTTCTCTTCGGTGCTCAGACAACCCCCCTAGGTGTAAAAAATCTATATTCACGTTACAAAAATACTGAATGCCTTCGGAACTCGCTTTCCTTCCCACAGCGGGGCGTAGTAACTACATTAGACAGGATTATGCACAGTACCCAAGTATATGATACACCTGTAGCAGTACATGACTAGCGATACATACAGCATGCACGAAATTCCTCAATGATCAAAAAAACCATAATGACAGAGCGTAATCCGCATCCCCAGTTTCTCCAACCGCTCCACCCTCCACCTCTGCTGAAAGCTCAACTTCGGACACCCCAATTCAAGCTCTCAACGCATTCTTCTCCTTGCCCCCTATCCCAACTTCTATCAAATCATTATATCCATACATCGGAACATCCGCACCACGACCCTCTTGCACGCCCATCTTCGCCTCAAGCATACTCAATAGCGGGTCCAAAACCGCCACATCCACTCTCAATCTCTCCAACTTGGCACCAATCTCCCCCCTTCCCACTCTAGCCCAAACTTCAGCGGGCACCCTCACATGATCGACGAGCAATAGATCTTTCAACTCCGTCGCTACTTCAAACAATGCCCCGAGGTCCATCTCGAGGGAATTACGGAAGAGATGAAGTCTCTCTATGGGGCACGCACTGCGTGAAATAAGCTCGGTATAGCAATTTGCCGCGTCATCGATCCCGGAAGCGTCGTTGCGCCAGTCAAATCGTGTTTGGAAGGAGCGCAGGGTTGGTAAGACGAGTGGATCGATGAACTTGTTATGGAATGCCGTGGATTCGAAGCGGATAACTAAGGAACGGAGGTTTGGGAGATGGGTGGGTGGCAGCTGGGCGAGGAGGCGTGATGTGGAATCTTCGATCCTCATCACACGAATACTAGCCTCTCGAAGTGAGGCACAAAGCCGAAGCATTGCATGGCAGCCGATAGGGCTACTTAGCAGGGTATCAAAGTGGAGGGTATGCAGCTGGCTCCAAGGGAGGTTCAAAGCCACTGGATTGAAAGTGCCATCAAGACCACGAATACTCACGCTACGCAAGCGGGTCGCGTCGCGAAACGCAGTCGCATCCTGGGGTTCCATGCGGAACATCCAACTATCGCGAAGGAAAAAGTCTACCTCTTCGAGCAGAGGGAAGGTGCCAGGTGGAAGAGCAATCAAGGCGTTCATCTGTTCGCCGGATATATTCTGGAGCTCGAGTCTCCGTATCCGCCGTGTGTGGGGTACGACAAGATCTACAGGTAGGAATAGGGTGTCGCACACCAGGTAGCGGGAAAGGTGCCCTTGGTGCGAATGATGATCTTGAAAGACAACGGACGATCGGGACATCGGCTGAGCCAGGTACGGAGGGCATTCAGTGCTTCATTGTTTCCCCACGCCCGAGTACCTAGCGCCACGCCAAACGCTGACCAAAGCTCCTGTGTCTCCAAAGCCAATGCACGCCACGATGAACAAACACGGGTGAGCAAGAGAGGCGCTTCATCGGGTCGGGGAGGAAGATGAACAGCTTCAGGCATGCAAGCAACAAAGATCTCTCGCATGACCTCGGTCGGAAGCCGTTTGTATGGTGCAAGAGTTATTCGGTACCGCTGCGCTTGCGTCCGCAGTTCCTCGCGACGCGAGCAAAGCGACTCTAGGCGACGCTGCGTCCTGGAGATGTTTGATTCGAGCTGTTCGAGTTCAAGGGTGGCATTGAAGAGACTAGCTTTGATCCTAGAGGTATCGACATCCGAGGGTATGATACAGTTGAGCGAGGTAGTAGGGATGTTTCCTAGATCGACAAGCCTAGGTCTGGAATGGGTGAACTTGGGTGGCTGGGGGTAGCTTGAGACATGGACTTGCCTTGGTCTAGCTTTAGGACGACGGTGAGCGATGGGCATTACGATGGGAAGTGGAAGAAGTCGTTAATATTTCAATGGTGACATATGCCTGACATGTGGCGAACAGGAGGAACCAGAGAGCCGTGACCCGATATCTGGATTAGTCGCCTGATCGATAGTGCGCCACTGACAGCACCGGTGCTCAGCTAGCCGCAGCACCTTAGGAACTCTCCCTTCGTACGTATAGCCTGCTGACCACGCAGTCATCTCTCGGGCCAACAGGTAAGCGAAAAGAGCATCAGGAAAGGGGCGCTTTCGCACAGGGGTGGCGTGATCCGCAATCGTATGTCGTGGGACCGGGGGAGCAAGCGAGCGGCCCGGGAGCTCTTTGAGCAGCCCTAGCTCTTCTTTAGGGTTTCACTGGTGGACATGATAGTGGACATGTATCTAAAGAATCAACATGACCGAGCACTTCCACTCCAAGACGAGTCACTCCTAGCCCCTGCGGAGCTCAGTGAGCTGGTTAATAAGGCGCTCCCGATTCTAAGAGGCCTCAATTAGCAACCGTTGAGTAGAATCGGCAGCTCTTGTCTGCTCTTCTCCGTTGCTCCCCAAGGGTGGGTCGGTAATACCCTAGAAATTTCAAGCCAGAAAAGATTGGGTGTATGGGGTCGTGACTCATAGGCAGCGGTTGGCACTGCGGTTCAGCTACAAATATGTACCCCGGGATACACTCTTCCAAGTTCATAAGAACAATATCAATTAAATTATAATATATGACACAGGCTCTTGCATCACGAACATGAAGTGCTAGGTTCCCTCCCCAGGGTAAGGCGGGAGTCAACGGCACCGGGACCAGGACACTTGGGTGTATACTCACCCTTCGAGATATGCTATCCTGGGGCTGGCTCTTGACAAATATAAAGCTACAACTAGAATATGATTATTGTACCTCGAAGATCCCCACCACAGGCCTGAAGGGTAGGGCTCATAATCGACAGGCTCTGGATTCCTTGCAGCTGTTCGCCCACCATGGAGCGCTATCACACAGCAACTACACCTTATCGAGTATCGATAATGCCGTGGCGAGTGTAACCTACGCTTCTCCTCCTCCCTGGACCGAGATCATCTGGATTAATTGAGTATGATACGGTATGCAGTAATTGACGTAGAAGCACCGGTAACCGGCCAGAGAGACACTGGTAATAGATAGTGACAAATTGCCGACAGGTACATAGTATGAAATGTCAGTGTCCAACCACTAGTGTAAGGCGAGCGGCTCGCTAGGAGTGCGAGATCCTCCTGTGTCTCTAACTAGAGGTAAAGGATAAGATTATGTGGTGGAACGTAGAACGTAGAACTGCTGTCTACACTGCCTACATAATTAAATCCTCAGAAATGCACATTCTCACACTTAGCCGCGTGGGCACCCCCACACCAAGAATTCCAATCCTTTCAAAGGATCTAAGATACGGAACTCCCATTCCTTCCACAACCTCCTTCTTTACCACTACCTCCCGTCCCGAAACTACCCTATTAGCTGCCCCAATGAATAGTATATAATATAATCCATAATGGTGGTTATGCAAGCTTCGATTCCCCAAACCTTATTTGAAGTGGAGAGTGTCCGAGGGAAAACAAATGACCGACTCTTAAACGGCGAAGAAAAAGAAGGCACTGAGAGCACCGGCTACTAGGAGTCCATTTCTCCCAATATGGCTCTCTGAACCTCTATGTGCGCCAGAGTCGCTTGCGCTCTCACCTAGTGCAGCGGTGCTATCGTCGCTACCAGGCGCCGGGTTGGCGCTACTGCTAGGTGCGGGAGTATTGTTACCAGCAGGGGCAGGGGCAGCTACAGGTGAAGGTCGAGTATTGGGGGCGGGGGCAGGGGCAGGGGGAGGGACGCCAGGACGCGGAGCAACAAAGGTAAAGCTGGGTACGTTGAATCCAGATGCCTTACATTCGGCCACATAGTCTACATTTTTTTTATTAGAATCCGGATCCGCTTTGGTGGCTAAATAAATAACCGGGTGCTCACCATTGTAAGTCTGTTGGGCCACACCGCCGAAAAAGGCGGGGCCAACAAAAGTAAACCCGCATTGCACACATCTTACAAACGCGGTGCTAATTGCAGGGGAGCAGGCACATGCTTCTGTGGAACAACTCTGTAGAACATGAAAGAATCAGTAAATGTTGATATAGCGTTCAGGAAAGTGGTAAATACATACGCCATTTGCCACCGTGAGTAGGGGATTACATGCGGCCCTGCATGCATCCGGGACCTTATTAGGATCGAGGGTAAATGGTGGATTAGTAGGCGATGGTGTTTGGCGCGCAACGACTTGGTGCGCCTCCATCAAGGGGGTCGCGGTGACTAGATCGATAATAATATATATAAGATAGACTGTGGCGAACTGAAATGGACATACCTTGGGTGTAAGCAGCAGTCATAGCCAGTATGACTGCGAGTGTAGTGTGGCTAATCATGATAGGCCGGCTACGAGATTGAGAGGTGAGGAGTGTTGGTTACTTCTACTTCGAAATTCAACATGGATTTATAGTCGCTGGCCCAAGTATTTGGACCTTATTGGGGTGCCCTGCTTGGCGCTCGGTTCTGATAATCAATCGGCAAACCCGGACCAGGAGGCATAGTAAATGTTTCGAGGAGTTGGGCGGAAATTCCAGGACGGACACAGGTTACAGATCCGTGTATTCCCCATTTGTGGTTACCTGCCCACGAAATCTGTGGCTTCCACGCGAAGTGGCAGAGGGCGACGCGAAAGTCCTTGGGTCTATTTGGCACTTGCCCATAGGTGGCCCCCAAGCGGTGCACGGTTGAACACTGCCAAGCTGACCCAACGAAGCAAAGGATAAGTACGTTCGGCACTTGCTTACTAGCTTCATCTCATCTCCTGGCTTTTAGGAGCCTTAGAGCTTGATGTACATACTACACAGCTGCCACCGACATGGATATTCAGGCAAAAAATTCCCTCGCATACATTCCATCGCGAGACAAGTCTTTGAGTACTAGCTCACATCTGCCCTGGTGACTACTGACAGATGATGAGGCATGCAGATCGCAACCATGGTTGTCGATCGGGGAGGACACTGTCCCGAATATAACCAATTCAAATACCTCGGCACTCCCCAGGCAACTATCACGAACAGCGCCCGGCGGCTATGAACTAGCCAAAGGACCTGGACACTTCGCCTCCACCATCCGACCCGTCAGTTTCCTCCGTGTCTCTATGGGAACCATTTTATCCCGCTTCAACTTTTGACTTTTCAATTTCAAAATTATGTCGGGAATCATTCGCCCCTTTGCACGTCTACGTCTTGATCCTCTTCCATAATCCAGGTGAGCTGAAGATATATCATTCTGTCCGTGGTTTGATAACAAGTTTGATGAAAAAATAGATAAAGCTGCAAGGTAGATTCGACGAAGAAATCAAGGACTGGTTGCCATTCCAACTGCGACCACTGATATTACCGCCACTAGATGCCTCCAAGCTTCCCATAACAACGTAGAGTCGTTCATAGTCATTTTTCCTGCAGCTGGGGTAGGAGACGTCGGACGTTTCAGGGGGGGCGTCAGCTGGGCTCAATCTAATTTTAGACACCACAGCGCTGATTGTGACCTCATCAAACAAAAAGGACATTCGGATCAACCAATTATCATGAACAGTATTTTACAATATGTACATAATCTATAACAACCATCAAAGTCTGGGGGAATGTCAATCCTGCGTGAAAAGGGGGTATTATGCAAGCACAAATCACGCCAAGTGTCCAGCAGCCTTCTCTAATGCCTGCAGCACATCTTCCACTAAATCTTCCTCCTCCTCGACACCCACACTCAGTCGAATCAAACCATCACTAATCCCAAGCTTCTCCCTCTCGGCCAGGGGCACACTCCCATGAGTCATCTTGGCCGGGTGTTCTGCCAAACTCTCTACACCACCCAAACTCTCCGCCAAAGTAAAGAATCGAGTCGAAGTCAAGAATGTCTCGGCGGCCTGAAGCCCACCTTTGATGCGGAAGGATATCATGCCAGAGTAGGGAAAATCGGTAGCAGAAGACAAATCACCAGGAAGGGATTCGATCCACTTCCTAGCGTCGGGAGAGAGTGACTCCCATGCGACGTGATGTCTAGGATGACTAGCAAGCCCAGGATATGTAGTGTCTTCAACGAGAGGGCTCGCTTTTAAAGCACGGGCAACAGCCAGAGCGTTGACCCCGTGTGCCTTCATCCGCAGGGCGAGTGTCTTGGCTCCGCGTTGGGCTAGCCACGAGTCGTATGCAGAAGGAACGGCGCCAATGGCATTTTGGAGAAAACGAAGGTGGCTAGCAAGTTCCACATGGAAAGGGGTATCGGGAAGAATGATTGCTCCCATTACGACGTCGGAGTGTCCGTTAATGTATTTGGTGAGCGAGTGGAGGACGATATCTGCCCCAAGTAAAAGGGGGGAGGAGTAGAACGGCGAAAGGAACGTGTTGTCTACTAGGATGAGAGGAGGGTTGTCTAGTTTGGAGATATGCTGGCGTATGGACTGGATGGAAATCACACGAAGGGTAGGATTTGTAGGACTCTCGATCCATATGAGCTATGTGATTAATGGGTTTAGATAATAATCGCTGGAATCAGAAGGCTATGAAACATACCTTGGTATTATCTCGAATGTGGTCCAGCAATTCTCGACCACCTTCACTCAGATTTTCAAGGTCGAGGAAGGTTGTCTCCAAGCCTTGATTTGCTTTGGCAACTCGTGACATGTACCGGAAAGTGCCACCATAGACGTCATTTACGCTGATGATGTGAGCACCAGGCCCAAGGGACTGGAGGACGACGGCAGTTGTGGCAGACCCCGATGCAAACGCAAGAGCATGGGCACCACCCAGTTCTAACGAGGCAAGGGTACGTTCCAGCGCGTCGCGATTGGGATTGGACGAGCGAGAATACTCAAAGCCCTGGATATGGTTGAATTAGGTTAGGTAACTTGACTGAGAAGCCAACAACTGACCTTATGAACACCAATAGCATCCTGCTTGTAGGTCGTGCTCAACGAAATGGGCGGGATGACAGCGCCAGTCTCAGGGTTAGGTTCCGAGCCGACATGGACAGCGCGTGTGCTAAAGCCTGTATGATGAAGTTTCTTGGGAGCGCCGTTAGGATGACCGTTAGAGACAGAGGAGCGTTTAAGGTCTAGAGCGGGAGACATTAAGGACTGAGACGGGATTAGCGAACGAGATGAAAGCTGGAGATTACTGTACTTATATACCGTCTACTTAGTCATGCCAGTTAGCCATCCTATTAGCAAGAATGGCGAGCTTATTCTCACGTGACCTCGATCCCCCTCGGTCAGTTAGTCATGCAGCAATTTATGAGGCAAGATCCGGGTGATCTCTATCACTGAAATATATCGACATCAAGCCCAAGCGCGCCTCGTGGCCTTTGATCAAACGATGCCCTTGCGTTTTTCCTCATTACACGCTGCAGTAGCGTCCAGAATGAAAGCGCTCGCCCCTGCTTAATTTCCAATTCAGACTTGCTCGACTTGGCGGAGCGTTCCGACTTCCCGCTTATTCTGGGGTCAAGACGTTACCAATTCGTAAATTGGACCTAAACCCTAGGAATCCACCGGACCTTGTCCGCCAGGCATCATTTAGAGAGAATTGTTATTAGGGAAAATGTACTAAAAAAGGAAATGGGATACCCATGTTGCTAACCAGCTGAGTTGGAGTTCGGTAGAGAACTAATAGGCTCACGCGAAGAAAAGTCTATTAGAGGTAGATATCACTGTCGGACAGAACGATTTGGTAGTAACATTTGGCCTTGGATTCAGCCCAAGTGCACGTGGCAAGGCAAATGTCTAGGTTCAGTGGCAAAAAAGTTTGGAAAACAAAGAATACAAATACAATCAACTCGTCTTGGCAGCGGACGGCAACGAAATCAAGTCAATGGCTAATGGCCTCTATCTGATCGTAACAAATACTACGTGGATGTTCTCAATCATGTTGTGCTTATAATAATTAAACCCAACGATAAGCTTCTCTACTACTTTGAAGCTGAAAAACGAAGTCAAGGGTCCTTTATTGTTGTCCATCACGTTAAACATCTCGAAGGTCATTATAACATCTACATCATCAAAGCAAGAGGAAAAGTGCGGCACCCACCGCGCCCGCCATTTCCCCACGAACGACATACGCACTTGTGGCACCATTACTACCACTCCCACCGGTTCCCCCAGAACTGGAGCCCGAGTTAGTACCGCCGCCAGTAGCGGTAGGGGAGGTGGAGGACCCGGAGGAACCGCCATTATCCGCATCGGTTGCACCTGCTCTGACGTCGTGTTTGGCACTCAGTGACAGACCGTTGTTCTTGCATCCGTCGTAATAAACTGCAGCGGTTCGGCTGTTAGGGCGGAAATGATGGAGGTGTGTTCAGTGCAAGGTGAACATACGGTCATAAGCCATGGCTATTTGACGGACAAAGTCCGGATCCTTGGATTGTTCTGCACGATAGGTACAACCGATGCAGCTGGCCAGGTCATCGTTAACCTTGTCGGTGCACATTAGCTCATACGTGTTATATTTCTGTTGGGAAGAGGAAGAGGGGTGATTATTCAAGTCCAGTGAGCCCCTTAGGACAAAGGGGAGGACCCACACTATTTGCAATATCGGTTGCGATGCCACACCGGTCTTGGCACTCAGCGGGAATCCATTGGGGCGAAATTTGGCGAGAAAGCAATAAAGTCGTGGCTCTATTGCTATTGGGCACAGCTGAAACTGAAGTACACTTGTCAACAGTGATCGTGGCTGTGATCGATGGTTTCGTACCTCCAAGGAAGGAAGCAGCGAAATACAATACGCTCAAGAAAGTTGTCAGAGCTAGCATGGGGAAGAAAGCAAGGTCTGAAGAAACCTTGCGAGAGGCCACTAGAGGTCTGCTTTTTTATGGGAACTTGAAAAAACCATGGCTAGGCTCTTGGCAAAGACTTGTTCAACGCTAGGGATATATTTTTGTTGGGAAACCAGCACTGCTTTGACAAATGACATACTGAGAAGGGTTGATGCGAGACGTCATTTCTGCGCATCCTTTCTAGCCTGAGTGTCATGACGAAACACATAAGGCGGTGTTGAACTCTCGACAAGGCAGCTCGAGACTTCTCATGTCTATAGACTATCGAATACTGAGGTCACCGACGATTTCGATGCCAGGGCAAGTCGATGGTTCGGCGTGCTTCCCCCTATATGCGGGCTGGCCGATTTTATGGTACTTGCCCAGGAGGTTCTTCGCATACTCGCATAGGCTCGCTGCCAGGCACTGAAGGTTACTCCAGGGTTCCCAGGGCCCCCACTCAACCCTTGGAATAGATATTCTTCTTGGCGACTCTTGGCGGCTGGAAAACAAACTCCTGGAAGCGGTGCAATAATTATTATTGAATGCCTAGAGGCGCAGAAGGTATCATCTTGGAGCGGTTCCTCTTCAGTCTCACTGAATCGACAATCGTACTAGGTTAAGTGGATCCTTGATCCCTTTGATCGGGGATGATACCCAAGAGTCCTGCTGTTCCTCAGGAATTCATCTTAAGCCCCAAAACGGCAGTCAACTCAGGACAATGGATTGCGAAGGGGTCCATGTTACCATATGAAAACCCTTTGGCCGCAGATTACTTTTTCGAGTTCGAGCGGCCGCATTCGATCGCGTGAGTGGGTGCTGGGTTAATTCATGTTCTCTGTGCCCTTGGTACTTTTGGCGCCGTATCCGTGGGAGCACCTCTCTGGTATTTTAGTTGCCCTAAATGACTATGGTCATTGTGTCTACGACCTGATAGCTCTACACACCCCGCTGTACATTTACACAGTTCGCCCGGTAATGTTGTTCAGACCTCCTAGACATACTAGTAGTAGATCTTAGGGGCAAACTATGCTGATCGGATTATATTTGGATAGCTGTCGATATAAGATAGCCTCCGAGTAGAACCCACCCCCAGGAATCGTTAACCAATACATCATAAGCTAGCGGCCTGTTATTTCCTGATCTAATCATCCAATTTCCCAACACAAATACTTCCAGGAATGTGTTATTTAACGGAAAATATACGTCGCTGGTACACAAGCTGCTATCTCGTTAATCATGATGAGTCATAGTCACGTCCGAAAATGGGCCGATTAAAAGTTTAGGGCGAGGTTAAAGCAAGTCTATTTCGTATCCTTCGTACAAGCTTCTTCAAGTCATAATACCATAAGGGAATCAAACCAAGAGAGCAACTGTTGCAACTGCCACTGCACCCGACCATTCCCACATTAACAATGGACAAACTGGCTGCACCGTTGCCGCCGTTACCACTATCCGCCCCTGAACTGGAGTTCGATCCACCACTGGATGATCCACCACTAGACGACCCAGAAGACCCTGAAGATCCAGGCCCAGGACAAGGATCCCTACTACCTGAGGTGACATCTACTGTAACGTCTAGGTTGGGAAGAGTCGTTCCGTTGTTCTTGCAACTCGTTTGGTATGCTGCAGGCGTTTGCATATGAGTGTCAGAACGGAGCAGCCAGGGTGCGAGTTGAACATACCCTCGTAAGAATTTACGACTTGAGTTTGATCCGTACCTGAGCAATAAAAGCAGCTGAGGCAAAAATACAAGGCATTATTAACCCGATCAGCACACATGCACTCCAAGTCCGAACCGCCCCCACAGATCTGTCGGTGTCGGAGGTTCCAAGTCAAGAGTCTGCCTCAATCATGGAGTGGTATTATATCAAGAGGGCTTACGCGGTTTACTAATCCTACCGCAACCTTACATCGTTCGCTACACGCGCTGGGTATTTCAGAAGGGATCTGGCGAGAAAACAGTACATTTGAGGTCACGCCGCTGGGCACGGCTGAAACTGAACAGATCTCAAGTCAATAGTTTATGGTACCACATATGGTCTCATACCTTCAGTAAGGAAAGCAGTGAGCGGCAGGGCGCCCAAGAGAAAGGTCAGAGCAAACATCGTGGCAAAGAAGGCTGGAAACCCTTGCTAAGAGGAAGCTAAGCTCTTTCGACCTTTATATACATATATCTTGTCAAAGTGGATGGCCACTAGATATATGTAAGTATCCGGAACAAGAGAGGCTAAGCCCTTGCCCCTGCATCGGAATTCATTTTAGAACGACTGCACGGCTTGCGTGAATGACACTGCCTTAGCACCCCCAGCAATTTGTAGCTTCGACCCCAAACATGACTGTCGAATATCTTTCCTGAGTCCCCGAGTCGATAACGCGACTGCAAACTCGTCTTGGGTAGGAACACTTCAATCTACATCTATGATATGGATATGTTGACTGCTGAAGTGACTGTTCATATCGTCGCCAGTTCCCATAGAGCTCTCACTGGGTGTCGTTGTCAAATCAGGCACAGACGGTTGATCCAGGCACGTTCCCAACAAAGGTTGCAACCGGGGGCAGTGTACCTCTGTTCCGTGCGCCCGGTAATACCAACGGCCCTTGAGATACCGATTTCGACGGGGTGGTGGTGGCCTTCGTTCGCCGAAATGCTCGTAATTTCGTATGGTTTGAAGGACTTGGCGTGCGATCGGCGTGGTCAATCAGAGGTGCCCTTGATAATGAGAACCGGGTGCTTCGCTATGGGTAATATTGATATGGTGGAGATTTAAATATTCAAGAATTAGTTATTACTAAAGGCTGAGGGAGCTACTAATGACAAGGAGTAATATTGGATTTTGCTAGCCAACCCGGTGGTGGTGGTGGGTCGTTGCCACTCAACCAGAAGGTTCACAGACCACTGAGACTACTACTGTTGTGTTTAAGGGCCGAATCGCCGTGTGCACATACTGTTAGGGGTGAACGCATAAGAAAGCTGTGATAAGGAAGAAGCAATATCCAAGGTAAGGATCAGGTAACTCCCCCCATTGCAAGCGTTTTCACCGCCATATGCCCCCATCATTATCCCTGAAACCGCCGGCCACACATCTAACTCTTCAGTGCTGGAATTCTAGTTTTAGTGGACAAAGCAGTATGCTATGTGCCGTGGAACCCTAGGCCTTTAGAGTGATGTCTCTAGTACTTCGCCTGTTTACTCCCAACCGCCTCCACCCGGACGGGCCCCTTCAGCATTCAGCACATGGGCTTGGTGTGTATATATCCATGTGCAGACTGATACCATCACTCGGCAGTGTCTCGGGGAGCAACTAATCCAGGATACACATGCGTGCACCTGTTATTGGGGACAACACTAGTGTCCAGATAACACCACTTTTATGTCATTCTGAATATTAACCAAAATATAATGATATTAGAAAGATGGAATATGCTCATAAGATCAAGTAGAGAAGCTGAGGGCCTTGTGACGTTATGTAGGGACAGTTTGGGTTTGACTTAGAGGCGGATTAGGCACCGGCTGAGCTACTCGTATTGAACATCAGATAGTTCTGATAAATGCAACGAGAAAGTGACGAGTAGGTAAGGCAGGTAAGGCAAGAATAGGCAAAGGTGAAATTTTGAAAGGGATTTTTTATTTTTATTCAAATATGTATATTCTTACTCACATCAAGAGGAAATCGAATGGTCTTACGATTCAGAGCTCTATCCCTGATGAGGAGGAAATTTGTCTGCATTGCACTTAGTGTATCTATTAGTACACAAGTCATCTTGTCACTAGACAGCCTGGGATGTTACCCGATGTCGGTAAGTCACAAAATCATAACACAAACGTTGAAATAACGACCCGCCAGAACGAAAACCAAACAAGTAAGGATCACGCAGATAATAACAAGGCAATACCAAATGATCCAACTAATGCACTGGCCCTCATAATGTAGGAACGTGAGGTACCACCCTCCTGCGTTCCCGTAAGACCACTTCCACCGTCCGAAACACTAGAACTACTTGGACTAGAACTGCTTGCGCTAGAGCTGCTTGAACCCTTATTGATCGTGGAATTGCTAATCGAACCAGAGCTCAAACTGGAAGCATCAGGTACGGGTTTCCCAGCAGTTGCACAGGCGCTCGCATAGCCTATAACCACCCAAATCAGTTATTTCAAACCTGATTTCGGAAGCACGATTGACTGCACTCACTACTATAACTAAGCTTAGCGGCGGCGTCCGGGTTTGGGACACCGGCGGCAGTGAGCTCACAGAGTGTGCAGGCGTATACGGTATTGCTAATCGTGGAGGCGCATAAACATTCAATCGTACCGCACCCCTGACGCTGCTTTAGGATGGAATCAAGACAAAAGCGAATATTTACATGCCTGATTGAATAGATTAACAAGGGGGGTGCATGGGTCTTTGCAGGCTGATGGAATAAGGTTGGGGTCAATGCCAGTGGTATTCAGTTGGCGGTATATGAGCTGGTGGGTTTCTGCTGCGCGGTTTTCTGCGGTTGGAAAAAACGGGATCGGTGCGTGGTCCCTTGAGAGGCAGCAGGGGGTGGGGGGGCTACAGACCTTGAACCAATGAAGCAGCAATAACAGTCAGAACAAAAAGGGGGTAGATAGCCATTGTACGAGCAGTGGAGGGGAGGTAAAACTACTTATCTATTCGTCTGACTGTTTGCTATCATATTGATCGCAACAAACGAACAGCACGTATTCTCATCATCCGAAAATTGTTCAAGCAATCATAACTCGGGCAGTTCGTCAAGGTTAGATTAACCCAAACCCGTAACTGTCAGAAGTTATCTAGTGACGGTCTGATTGAGATCGCGAGTTCAACGAGCTAATTTTGGGTTCTATGTGTAGCACTGACGCTGTTTGCATTTCGTTTATAGACTAGTTATCAGGACTTAACCGTGTCAAGAACTGCAGGAGATCACAAAGAACAGAGTTAACTACAGGTTCTCTTAGTGGTTCCCTGCCCTGTGCTACAGCTGAATAATCAATAATTTGAGAATATCATTGGGTGTCGCCTACCCTTGGCGCTTATCCGTCGAAGATTTACACATATCACTAGGGACCTGTCAGAATCGGTACTGAGTACCGAGGGTACAACAGAATACCGAAAAGAATTAAATTCGTTTATATACTCGGTACCCATCACGTGTTTTAGAACAGAACCTGAAACAATAATGTATTCTGTTCGCATTGTATACTGAATTAAAAGATTTTAAATCTGTACTCATAACCGAAACAGATTTTGTTTATTGTCTCTGCATAGACAATAGGTTTTGTACACTAATCAGGATCTATTCTACAATCTGTACAAGGTATAGATCACATTATGGAATCAGGTTCGGTACAAAGTATAGATTGAGTGGCCCATGAGCGGGCATGGGAGTGGCCCACTAGGCAACCATGTCCCCTCCTGAACCATACTATTCCAATTCTTCATATCCTGGTCTTGGCAACACCCTCAGTAGGTACCACGGAACCGCACACCATCTAAATAATGTTGAGGATACAAGTAAAATAATTTAGAGAACGCTCGTACTTCAGTTATCCGGCGAACAGTATAGGGCCTCTTCTACGCCTTCAAAATCCACTCCCCTTCAAGGGCAGGTCTAAATTATGGTATAATCGAGGTTGTGGTACGCGTGCGCAAGGCGGTCAAGTATAGTCAGTTCCTTATAGCCTGGCGTAGCATACATAAGACTAAAGGCACAATGGATTGAATATAAAAAAAAGTGCTACCTTCGTGCATGTGAGCATTAGCCTCACCATACACTTCTTCCCAGGCAGCAATCGCAATCACACCTGCACCTCGGACAGCTTCCTTCTGCACTCCAAATTCCCTCTCCTCATCCTCGTCTGGCTCCTTATTGTCCGCGGGAGGTCTAGTTTGGTGAGAAGGGGGTCAATGTGGGCGAGGAAGATGTGAATTGCAAACTTATGTAATGGAAGACGACGCTCGCAACAGGAGTCAGATTCGGGCCCCCGAAAAAAAAGCAGTTGAAGGCTTTCTCAATCTCAGAGCAGCCAACACCTCCACTATGGCGGCCGTCAGGACAAACTGGGTCAATGGGCAATTAGCGCAAGTAGCAACAATAGCCGATTGAGGTTCCTCTATTGAGCATCAGCTAGTAGACATTTGTAAAGTGAGATCCGCATGACGTTGAGAATCCAGTTACCAAAAGTCAGCTGAGGATAAGCTGAGTTAGAGGGTACTCGCCTATCTCCCATTGCGATTTCACCATGTTTCGGAACTCACGCCCTCGTCGGATTAGATTTGTGATAAGTTGTGCATAATGACAATGGTCAGCTTGTCCAGTTTAATAGCCCAGTCAACATGGCCATTGAAGCACAAGAAAAAGATGCACCAAGAGCTAAAGAGAACCATAGCACGTTTGCACTGCGTCGTCCCCTGGAACCTCAAATCACATCCTGGCATCTCACATTACTGTCTTTGGAGCCTTGAGGTGAAGTATTTTTGAACAACGTAGCGTGGGGTGTGGGATAGCGCGACAGGGAGTGGATGTCCCGTCATGGGAGAAGTGGGAGCTGGGCAAGGGTGGCCAAAGTAGAGAAGGTTGAGGATAATGTCGCCGGTGTAGTATGTGAGATTGAGGGCGGTGTCATCCGAAGTCGTAGGCATGGGGGTGAGTGCCTCACCATTATTATTTAGACGTCGGTTGGTTTGTGAGGCTACGGGGAGCCTGCATGAGATAGGCCAACCCAGGACAGCGGCACGCATCTTTGGTTCTAGTACAATATATTTGGGTCTGCAAGCCAGTTTGGTGATTTGAGTTTGGACGTGATCATGAGAAGCTGTATCCTCACATCTATAGTTCTCGCAGCTTCCTCCATGTCTAATACTTCAAGACTGCCCAAGACTCTGCTCGTGCTCAACAACTCTTCCTCTGACCACTCCTTACTCGATTGTGATGTCGATGGGGCTCCCGCCCCGTTGAACGCTGTCCTTGCGGAGGAACTAGAATCGGAAACAAGTGGAAACGACCCAAGCCCCAGCGAAATAAGGGCCTCTGCCAGGTGTATACGCCTATTTGCTGGTCGTTTCAAGTCTTACTAATGTCTTCCAAGTGCTCAAGGGTCGGCAGATGCTGGCCGGCCTGTGGACCTAGAGCGAATCAGCTGCTGGTTGGCGGCAATTTTGACACCATCCCAAGCCCTCCCAGCACCCGTCAACTGCTTCAGGGCCCAAATTACTACGGGAGGATATGTACCATTCACTGCAGGCGAAGAGGATTTGAGTGGAGCGAGCCTTGTCACGTCGGAGAGTCTTGTCAGGTATGTGAAATTCAATTCACTGACTTACCATTCAGTTTATCAACGGTGCTTTTCAGTGCCCTTGTGGTCACCCGGCCCAACCACATTGAAAAAGTTCATCAATGGTTGACCACTATCCATGCTCCAGCTGTCTCTCAACAGGAAGATGACGAGTTGTCAGACTGCTCGTTCAATCGTGACATCGACGAGGCGTTTTCTCTTCAAGCTGAGGACTGAGGGAAATATTAGCTCACCGTCTAGCCTGCTCCCCGAATTTTGGGCCATAGTTTTCTTGTTAATAATATCTTCGGGCCGGGATATAATCTAAAGGGCTTTCTCGTGTTCACTGCAAGTCAGCGCATTATTGGGGTGAACAGCATCAAACCTCGCAGGTGCCAAAGATATATCTGTCCAACATGAAGAACGAGTGGGATGCCCCTGTGTTTCTAAGCATAAGTACCGCCCAAGTTTCGTAAGTTTCATAGTCTGTGGGTACAGGTTTTATAACCGACAGAGAACTGAAATGAAATTCAACACACCACTGGCTGTTTGATGGTCAGATCGTGTATATTATGGTCGATGAAGTTGCAGCAAGAATGAAGTATATAGTCAAATAACAGGTAGACGATCCAGAGATTGTAAGGAGCCCAGACTTCAGGCCTACAGACAATTACATATTACGGCTCATGTATAAAACTAGGACCATAAACCTACGAGTGGTAGGTCATCTGATAATGGTCAGGACAAGGTGCTGAACGGCCATGGCGATAACGAAGCATAATAGGACCTGCCATGACCACAGTGATCGAATGAATTGGAAGCCACGGCGTGACTCATCGGTGCTAGCTCTAGGTTCCTGTGATACAGCGTTAATGGTTCATTCAGCTGAGTTTTCGGATAGCTCAAACCTTTGTACTCCAGAGTTTGATCTCAAAGATCGACTCCCTCTCGTCGCTAGTGGCAGAGGCAATGAGACATTGATCTTCACTTGTATGTGCCTGCAGAGTATTTTAAGCTTTGTGGTGTAGTGTAAGGCATGGTCAAACACTCGCGTCAACAATTTGAACTAAAGTTCCTACTAGAGCAGACATGAGCAATTGGAACTTAGAACTTAGAGCTGTAACTGACCAAGGCCGTGTTGGAGAGAGGTAAGGAGTGAAGCGCTCTGCTGATCAAAAAGGCGGATGTAGCCATCGTCGCTTCTGACAACAATCAGGGAGCCTCCCATTGCTGACGCCAAGAGTAGCGGGACATTTCTCCATACAAGGTGCCGAAGGGTTCTCACTGGTTTCACCAGCGGCAGGTTGTAGATATCAACCCCATCTTCCAAGTTTGAAACTAGAACTGTCCGTTTGTCAGCACCCAGAATAGCGCATCCACTTTAGCGCAAATTATATGAGAAAAATAAGCTCAGTGGCATTAATATGTCGGTACTCACATTCGTGTAGCGAGAACATGATGTTCGGATAGCATCCATGTATCGAGCTGGTATATAAGTCTAATTGCAGGTGGTGAGATTGACCGGACCAATATGGGGGATCGTAGGGCGACACACATTTCGCGCAATTGCAGGAATCCCACGAGGACTTTTTTACCAGAGTCTATGAATTCAACGGAACGGGCAATGGAATCTCTGGGTGGTGTGATGAACAGCTGAGAAAGATGGCCTGAGGGGTTAAAATTAGGCTGGGGTAGAATGGGGAGTGATGTAAGTTACCTTGAGAGTCAATTTCCCAGATAATAAGCCGACCACCGCCTACAGTCGCTAAACGAAAGTTGCTGGGATCAAACGCGAGGTCCTGGACTGCATCTCCGTGTGCTAGATAGCTCTGAACGAGCGCATATTCCCCTCTAGCATTATTCCAATAAACGTGAACTGACCCATCGGCGCAGCCGAAGATGACGTAAAGTAATGAGCTGTCTGTTGCAAGCGGAGCCCACGTGGCACTACAGATAGCACCATGTTCTGGAACATGAATAAGCCATTCAGGTATGGAGGGTGTTACCCGGGTATCCCAGATAATCACTTTGCAATCATCGCCTGCTGCAAGGTTAGATTGTGTAACTAGTCAATTAAAAAACAAATACCTCCACTCAAGAGTTGAGACCCGTCACTATTGAACTTGAGCACATTTATTGCCATGGTATGACAATAGGGCTCGTAACGAGTGAGTACATCTGTGAGGAAGAACTAGTAATAGCCATCAGTCAGACACGTAGAACATCCTTGAGCGGGATATCGAACCTGTGGCACCGGAGAAATCATTAGAGATAAATGCAGGACACAGAAGGTTGGCTTAGTTATACCTAAATTATACTATTGTTTCTCCCTTCCCGCTCGGGGACAAGGCTAGTGTGTTTGTTATTGTTGTGACACCCGCTCAACAAGGTGTCACGGAACAATAAATGACACTATGAAGGGCTGCCTAAATACATTATGCTCGTCATATATAAGCATAGTGTTGGTGCGAGAAATAATACACACGTACCATGACCGGAAATTTCAGAATACTACGAACTCTTTTTCCTGAACCAACACCTCCAAAAACTCACACCTGCCTGAGGTCCATCTATCCAATCGGACTAGGGAACGATATTAGGGGGCTTGGGATTACGGACGAGTTTGTAGTTAAGCCAAAGGGAGAGCTGGGGCGTCCTGGCAGGGGAGGATATACATTACGACAGGCGCTTGCTTGGGATGAGACGACATACAAGGCTGTTCAGGTAAATTTGATTTACTGTATGTTTGAAGTACCCTCATATCCAGTAGGGCTGTGTTTGCAAAGCAGTGTATGCCCATCTAGAACCTAGTGAGCCCTTCATCAAACAGAGCCCAGAGAAAATTAAGATAATATGCGAAGAAGTACGTGGCTCTAAACAGTCTTATCAACGATCTAATCATGTTCATAGGTAAATAATCAATATCCAATCTTGAATAAGTACCATGATAGTTGGGCAACAATTGATTTTATACATAGTTTGCTTCGCAACTGTCGACGCAAGAGATAAACAAGTGTATACATTATGAATTCATTGGAGCCTGTTGTGCGATGTAAGAATACTAATGCAAGAAGGACACAATACACACCAGTTCAGGGAGGGGCTTTGCAGGTGCAAACTCCATATAGATCCTCTGTCCTTCAGTAAGCCCGCGCCGCCAGACTTCATCGTAGTAGTTCTCAGGAAGTTGGACAGGTACCCCCTTCAGGTAGTTGTCAGCATCGAGACTATCCATTGAGGTTTCACGGTGGCGGAAATAGCTGGCATTTCCAATAGTTTTGACTTTGCCATCCCCTGTACGGTCAACAAAATCAAAGATCTTTGTGATTGCTGGGTTTCGCCAACTTGCCCTAACACGCCGGACTTCTTTGGAACGAAGACCGTATGCTTCAACCTCAGTTTCATCACCGCTCATCCCCCCTTCTCCCAAATTGTTAACGAGCGAGCCAACGTGATCCCAGAAGACCGGATTATCTTTCTTGCGATTTACGGCTATGTCCTTCCGAAGACGATACAACTTGCAAAAAATCAGGCCATAAAATACCACTAAGGCCAAATCCACGCTTACCCCTCTTCTGCGCCCAAGGATCCGGTCACGCTTTTTGGTTTGATTAAGTTTGGTTTTTACCCTGTGTATCTTTTGATCGGGAGATTCAGGGGAGCCTGCGGGCGGGGGCTGATCTTCAAGGAAGGCAATCCTGGTATGTTTCAGACGTTGTTCAAGCGCTTGTACTAATGCTGGTAATGTAGTCTTCACTGGGTTGACATGAAGAAGGTCGAATGGAGTGGATGTGAGCCTAGCTTTGCTATTGCGTCTGGGCGACCTGTCTGCCGGTGGTTCCGCTGAAAGATTTTCGATGGTATTGTTAATGCGAGACTGAAGCTCCAAGGCAAGCAGTGCGAGTAAATCGCTGTTCCACCGACATTTGGAGCCATTCGACACCACACTAAACCAGTCAAATCGTGGCTCATCGGCCCTGGGGCTAGGACAACCCGGCTGCTTAGCCTGATAGTCCTTCACGTCGGTACTAGATGGAGGGGGGGGGATGGCGTTACGAGGGGAACACCACAGCTTCTTCTCCTTGACATAAGCCGAAATTACTTTCTGAACAAAACAGGACCATTAGTCGGTATGCGATGAAAACTAGTAATAACCACTCACATTGAGCTGGTGATCTGCTAGTGTTTGCTGCGAATCTTCACCGATAAAGTCTTGTCTGTCGGATCCATCCATAGGAATATCAGGACTTGGAGAACTGACGGGATTTTGCCTCGTTTGTGGTCTCCTCGTGCGGCATACAGGAGGAGAATCTGAAGAATGCTGTTGAAGCTCACGTTCAACTCGCTCCTGTACCTGCTGTTCGATTTGTTGGGAAAGGCGCTCCTGTACTTGCTGCTCAATTTGTCGGGAAAGGCTCTCCGAGACCTGGCGAGCAATGGAGGACGACATTGCCAGAGTCTGGCTCGCCTATAGGAGCATTAATGCCGACACTTGTGAATACTGAGGTCCACTTACCGACAAAGTAACGGTGGTTGGATTACCCTGTTGGTCGAGAGCAGATACCTGTAATTTAAGTTAGTTGAAGAAAGTTCAAGAGGACCGACAGGCTCACAATTAATGCCACTAAAGGGTGGAAGATAGTCGGATTTTCGATAATGGTCTGAGAAACTCATGAGATTGCGCACACTAGAGCCATGATCCAAACCGACCTGGAGTTCAGCTGGAACTGAACCAGCCTAAACACTAGTGACTAAATCGAACATTCAGATAAACACAAAGGCATACCTGTTGAGTGGAATTATTAGCCGAGTTCATGTCTATGTCGGGATTGCCCTCAGTCGACATCATACCATCGCCTGTGGCAGTACTACGGTCATATATCAATAGAGAGATAAGTTGAAAGTAGGCATTACTTGCCTTGCCTCAGCATCAGGCCCAGCCTGGGGATGTGGATGAGGGTAAATGGGGGCATCGGCGTTCAAGTTCGGTTGCATTATGGGCGTGGTGAGTCTCTGAGTTCGTGTGCCCATTTTAAAGGCCGACGCATTATTGTGAGGAGAGGGATCCGACTAACAACAGTTAGTTCCAACAGCGACGAAATGAATTGTTGCTATAATAGGCAAGGCAAAAATGTTAACGCAAGAACAAAGCATAACAAAAATGGTACAATAACCGTGGTTGTTACAGGCAACCAAGAGGTGGTTAAAAGCCTTCGAGGGTAGAGGGTACGTCAACAAATACCCCAATATCGCTCTGACCTCGATCTCCAGCAGAATGCAGCTGAAATCAACTGTGGGTTAACGTTCCTAACGCCATAATGTTAGTTAACCAAAGGCGAATATTTTCAGCTGGTACACACCCTGGACTGTCACACACGTGCCGTAAATACCCTCAAATTCAGTCCCAACTGCTCGAAGCTCTTGAGTGGGGGTAGGTGGTCCCTGGTGATGGTGCAAATCAGCTCTTAGATATTTTCAGCGGACGACGCAACACTTGCCATATGGGACGTCAAGAGGGGTGACTGTCAAAAGGTCCAAGTTCCTTTACACGGTGGGATCTGCGCCGCGATATGGACACCTTTGAGCCCAGATGATGTATCAGCAACTTTTGTATTCGGATGTGCAGATGGAACATTATTTTTGTGCCGAAGAGAACCCTCGCCTTTCAAGGTAAGTGAGAGGAAGCCTACCGGATGGAAAGCATTCTGATATTTGCCCAGTATAAAATCTGCGGTAGTCAAGAAACTTTCGGTGCTCAAATTGAGGAGCTCACATTTGATCCCCATCATCGTCGCATTGCATCGGTCTCGCAGGGAGGCATTAAAGTATACGAAATATGTGACCAAGGTATGACACAACTTGAGCTACCGAGACAACACACTCACTTCAGACTAGATAAGCTTATTGAGATCGCGAAGGAACAGTTCGAAGAGAAGTATTTACCTCGGGGGCTTGGGTTTCTCAACAATGGCGATGAATTGCTGGTATGTTTCCTCGAGTCGCACGAGATGTAAGTCAACCAATTCCCATCTTGTTTGCGTTGCTTATCGCATACATAATCCAGTTGCTCTTTTAAAGTAAACCCGTGGGCCAAAGGGTGGTCAACAAAACTCGGGTCACGCATGTGAGAATAGAGTACCGCACGAGAATACAATTAACCACCCATTCTAGTGGCTATGCGGCTATAGCTCCCAATGGCGAGACTTTGGCTGTCACAACTTTGGAGAAAGAAGTGAGTCTATACGCGCTGCCGCCTGCCAAGATGCCTGTGCAAGTTCCAATTCAATCCTTCATTCGCAATGTTGAAGAAGGCATACCTTTCCTGGTGTCCTTCACGCTGGATAATCGAGGTATCGTCATTGGAAGCAACAACGGATGTCCTCAGGTCCTGAGTAGGGGGGAAGAATTCAAACCTCACGACCTTCCGCATTGGCTGAACGCCAGGACTGGATTTCTGCGGGTCAAGCGACGCGAACTCACAAGTCAGAAGCTTGTGCAAGTCATCACGGTAAATAAAGACCTACCTCTAATTGTATCATCTGTCGCTAATACACATATAGGCACACCAGCACGGAAATAAATACCTCATCGCGACCGGAACATCTAGCGATGAGGGGGCAGAAATAGCACGGGTGAAGATCTGGTTGATCAGTACAAAGGTCGGTACACGTTGAATCCTGAGAAAAACTGTAAGATAACATATCATAGATATCCGGCCAGAAAAGGATTAGAAATGTGGCACGAGCACCTCGTTCAGGACCGAGTGCTTCCCAAATAGTCCTCATAGTGATTTTGATCCTCTTCCTGCAAACAGTTTTCAGCTGTTTTAGGGTTGAGTTTCTGTGGTCCTACTCCTACATGATAATCATTAAGGCTTGGAGACCAGTAGAAAGCCTTAAAAACCCACCTATTAGTAGACCAGTAGCTGTAAAACGCAGGACTTTCTGGCGTTCAGTGGACGATCTATAGTGATAGCTCACTTTGCTTGTATATACCATCTCAGTTCATTGCTAATCCGCATTTAAAAGACCTGAGAAGCACTTGCGAAAGAAAAAAAAAAGCACGTACCTCTATATCTACAACAACCCCCAAGACCTTGCACGAATCCTCCATTGCACCTCGTTCAGGCCGAGAAGAGCAATGTGCCTGGATAATCCAATACACAAAACCCCGCGTGAATATCTTGAAGGACGGCAGTGTTTGGATAATCCAACACACCACGAATGCGACGGATGGCCTGATGGGGTAGGTGTAGATGACAACAGGAGGAGAGAAGGATCATCCCACTTGTGACTCGTGACTTGATCAACGTCAAACCCGCTCATGTGAGCCACACATGACTATGTACGTGCAGCCATGGCGTGACACCCACTCACAGCAGTTGAGTTTTAATACTAGAATATCCAGACATGAACCCCACATATATTACTTAGTTAATTACGTCCAAGCCTTCAGCACTGAAGCTGCCGATATTTTAGGGATTTATGCCAGCTATGGTTGCTCACAAGGTACTGCTACTACCCGCAAATAATCGCCATGTAAGAGCAACTGAATATCCTCTTCGTCCAAAAACCCTGGTGTATACTCGTGAAAGGGCCGAAATGTCCTAGGAGAGATGATCTATATATCAATATCAATTAGCATATATGCTGGCACAAGAAATGTACCATTTTACCTGCACTTTCCCCCGCAATGCAAACACATTTTGGATGTGTTCCAGGTATAGGCCACCATTCGACGCCAGGTCTAACGTCGTTTCTGCAATAGGATCCCAATCCTTTGGTGTCTGAAACAGCCGAACTTGGACCGAGACCGTCTCCTGTACCATGGTCTCTTCCCTTAGTAATAATCAGAAGTGCAAACAAGACGACATGGACATATAAAACAAACAGCATCGGAGCTTCCGGGGTATCTTGTGCAAAATGATCTATATCATTAATACTATTTCCTTGAGACCTTTTGTCGATGAGAATAGGACAAATACACTCAATATCAAGCAACTCACTGATACACCTGGCTTGTGAGTAGTTCGTCCATCACAACCTCCGGAGCGGAAACAACAGCTGTACCACCCCCGGCCTCAACAAGTGGACTGTTGGTCCTAGCTTTTGACCCCCGTGATATCTGGTGAGCATACTACAAAAACACTAAGTAACGGACAAGGACAGAAGCAATACGCAGCATACCTGTTGAAGTGCGTGTATATAGTCTGCTTTCACTGTTCGATTATGTGCCCTCTTTCCTGAAGACGAGACTGTTAGCCTATGTCTATTGCATAGTTCTTCCAACACCAATTTGGTGCAGCGGCGTAGAGCAGACTCGCTAATAACACCCCTCCGGAGGGAGGCATCGAACTTGTCCATCTTTGTGAATAAAATTTGTAAAGTAGGGCTCACGAGAATGCTTTATAGTAAAGCTATTGTCCCCTACGAACAAAAGTGAGATAAATTCTGTAGATTGCTTATGAGCGGGATACGGAGGAAATAAAATAAAGGAGCGGGATCGGCTTACGTGTGAAAAATCCAAATCCAAACAATCACCCGCTCAGGAAAGGGCAAGCTCAAAGGAGCGGGGGCCATTTGGATGTGATGTTTACTTTGAAAGGAGTCATCATTCAAGGCTATCTATTTGAGATCCAAAGATTCATTCTATGCTAGAATGGACACAATAATGATCAGCCCTCCGGATGTCGGATATCGGATATCATGTCAAAGACAGACCTATTGTTAAGCCTTAAGACACCGCCAGATTCTGTTCGGACGTTTGATAGCTTCTGGGGTCGGAGAGGCCAAAGGCATCGGAATAGCACACCTAAAGATCCGGTAAATGAGCACAAGGGTCGGCGCGCGTCTAGCGGCAACTTTTGCGCGAGGACGCACCATATCGAAATAGTTATACCATGGTAATTGTTCGTGCAGGGCGATATGTTTGGATAATCCAATCCAACACACTATCACCATGACTTTGAGGTTGGAGGGGCCAAAGGCACCGGGATAGTACGCCTAAAGGTCTGGTAGATGAACACAAGGGTCTACACGCGTCTAGCAGCAACTAAGGACACACCATATTGAAACATGACCAAGCTAGACTAGTGACTCTTTGTGCAGGGCGATGTGCTTGGATAATCCGACACACAAAACCATACACTTACAGAGATAATAATAGTGTTTGGACAATCCAATACACCATCCTCATGACTCAACGTATCCGAAAGGTGACCTGGTCGACGATCGAGTGAAGGAAAGAACAAACTTCAAAGCGGCGTTCAAGGTATGGCTCGCTGGGTCACGTGTGTCATCACGTTTCCCATTCGAGTCATAGTGAACTCATCGCGTCCTGCCATTCTCTCCCTTGCCTTCGCACGACAGCTGAGTTGTGTCCTGGAATATCCAGACACATTTTCCACATACACTATTTGACTGTTGCTTGGTTTAACCGCGCAGTTAGCCATGGATGTTTTGTCCGGCAGGGTTCATGTTGTTAGTGGGGACATATACTACTCACCGAACTGCACTCGCGATTTTATGCTTCCAGACGCTGGAGAGGATCTACGACTACTTTTTAAAACCGATAAGTCTGTTTTTTCCGACTTACTGCAACCTCGGTGGTGGACACCATACACGGAGTGGGTCGCCTTTATACCCCGTCCGCCAATTTCGTTCACGGGGCTCCTCTTTGAGGTTCTGGGTTACATTCCTCGCCGCATTACGTTTGATGAAAAACACGGATATATACTTCCCTGGCATCTCGCAAACCAGTGGTTGGCTGTGGACGAGCTCTTGTCCAAAGTAACGAAAGAGCTGGCCTCGAAACATTCGCTTCAGTTTTATCGCCCGTATCCAGCATACTATTTCCAGTATCATAAAGGTCATAAATCGCAGGAACGAGCCCACTCCCAAGTCGTTCTGGGTCGTGATTGGTTTGCTGTCTGGATTGGTCTGCTTTACTGGATGATCTGCAAAATCCCTGACCCCGATCACCGCGAGGGTATTACCCCCCCTCTTTGGTATATCTGCACTGTCCAGCTTCGGGTCGGACAAGCGATTTTCGACAGCTTGCGAACTGCGCCCATGCTTCACAAGGCTTGGTCAATTGACCGTATTGGTTGCGTCCTACCTTTTCCCACTGACCCCTCCCAACCCCGAGTCTCGTGGTTCCTATCTTGCGGTGTCCCCGTTTGGTATCGCTGGGGTGCGTTAGAGGTGGATGCCCTTTGTAGAGACCCTTGCTTTCCTCTCAAACCTCCTCCTGAGTGGCTGCTCCAGCAAGCGACCACTTGGATTTCGTGTCAGCCCACTTTTGAGTCTCAAGACAGTACTCTCTCCGCCCACAATCCACCACCCTCCTTCACCCAACAGCAATCTCCTGAAAACGAGTCCCAAAACAGTACTCTCAGTGGCCACAATCCGTCACCCCCTGTCACCCTACCGCAGTCTCCCGAACAAATACTTCAAGACTTCTTCCAGCAACGGGATGCTGCGAATGCTAGGCGGAAGGAACGAGAGACATTCACTGACCGCCAAAGACGTGAGAATCGCGAGCGTAATCCGCCCACCCACTCTGCCCCTGTTTATGTGTGGGACTGGAGCCATGATACCCCGCCATCATATACTCGGACCCTAGTTCGCAAGGACAACCGTTTTACAACACTCCAGGATTTTAGTTCCCAGCAGAAGCGATATGACCCATTCATGAACGAGTGGAATTGCGCAGACGAACTGGGTCCTGACGATGACTCGTCGATATGGGGGGGGGGATGATTACACAACGGGCTTTGATGAAGGCTGGAACGTTGACACTGATAACCTGGAGAAGACCTTTCTTACGAACGATGATCCAACAGCTCCCATCCCTGTAGTAGCAATGCCCACGTCCGACTATGACACACAACTGCTCAATATATTGTATATTCACTTTGGATTCATGCCGCCATTGCCTCTACCTGAACACACCAGTAATGAATATGGTGTAACAGAATGCAAGCACCTGTTGTCGATCACAGGCATTTCTGGGGTAACGAATGATTCCTCTTCTTTACGTGGTGTCATCCCATCGCTGGCCGTACAGTTTTTACGACACTTCTGGCGGGTCCCACTTGTAGAACCCACGGCGGACCACTGGGACCTCCACCCTCTGAATCGCCTCTCTATCACAACGTCTTCTCGGCTCGATGCGGTATGAATCGTCACAACTTCGACAGGAACAACTTTCTACATGTTTGATTTTGGTGACCGTTCGACAGCACCATGGAAGCTTGCTGTTGAAAAAGCATCAGTGGTAATGTTGATTTGTCGAATGGACCAAAATCTCCAGGACAAGGAAATTGCTCTGAGATTGCTAGAGAGTGGGATTCCATTTCGGACTTTGCGCTTGGGGGATGATATGCGACAGTTCCCCCAAGAAAAGCTGATGCCCGTATCCATCCCTCTCCGTATTGCTACAGAAACATTCTCAGTTGTGGACTTTGAGTTTTATCAACGTCAGTCAGCTGTGCTCCTCAAACAACGTCATACTCGAGCTGCATTGCTCCGCGGAGGTTTTCTACACCGTATCTCAAAGGAGGTACTTAGTTTCAGTGATGCACTGAATGGCCCGACTGCTCGATACCCCGAAAGCAGGCCCATGTTTACGGCATTTGATAGTAGTGGAAGAGTGTACGTTGATGACGAGTTGACAATTGATGAAGAGGATCTTCTCTGTGGTCTCTATTTGATGTTTACAGGTGAGTAAAATGAGCTTCAACCTGAATGACATTTTGAAGTTGATTTTTTAGGGCATGGCGAACAAAAATCCAAGAAATCCTGGTTTCCATTAGCCGTAACTTGGGAGGGAAGTGGGCTACGTCAGAATCATTGGACTGCCCAAGATGAGGCCTTTTACGTTAAGAGAGTCACTGGCATTAAAAGCGGCGATACTTCCTATGGTCCACTACCACTGAATAAGTGGCGTGATAGGGTGCGTGGATACAAGGATGCTCGACAGGCCAATGTTCAGCTGGAGGTATGGTCAAAAAATAAGCTTCGCACGCATGTAGAACAGTCTCGCTAGGTATACCAATGCTTTTTTTTTTGATATAATCATCCCTAGCATATTTGTTTGAAATTTATTCTTGTGTTTTACCTTGGCAGTACGAGTGATGCATGAAGCAAAAAGAGAGAAGGTGCAACCATAAGAAAAAGGCGTGCAAAATTCCCTGGCTTGTCTACCACAAGCACACAGTATTTATTCTATAACTATCATCTATGTGTTCTATGTACTGTAGATCTCATTGTCTGTGGTCGTCAGGCTAGGGACCTTATATTTCCTGTTCAAATCATTAAGTTAGGGCAGCAGATTTGGGTTGAATACACTAACCTCCATTACAGGTTTCATAATAAAGGTCTCGTGGTCCCATGATCGAGCAAAGGCACCATATATTACAGTATTTGAGCTTGGAAGAACCTCAGGGGTGTCCTTGGTATGTTTTGACCATATACTGGCACCGAACTGTGGGTATGTGGTGAGGATAGGGTGATCCTGTTCCTGTTGGTGTTGATGAACGACAAGATAGAATTGACTAGGCTCCATTCCAGGAAAAGCAAAGATAGATCGTATAACTGCCGGCACCAACTTCCTCTGGGTCTGACTGAAGTAAAAGATACGGCTGTTTCTGCTTGTTGCAGAAAAAACACCAAAGTCCTTCCCATTTACAACACATCGGGAGTATTCCATGATTTCACAGTTAAGGGGCCTGGAAGGTCGAAGACAACTATGAACTTTCTCGTCAATGTGAGCCTTCTTTCCATCACCAATGGTATGTGTAGCACAAGAGAGGGAATTAGTATCGTTGGCAAGGGTCCCTAGTCGACGAGAGGGAAAACAGGAGTCGAAAATTTCAATGGCTTGCCCAACAAGCCCAGGATCCCCAGTTCTGATGCGATGTAGGAAGACTCGGAGCTGGGATGTTGCACAAAAAGATTTGATCATGGTCACCTCAAGCTCTCCTATGCAAACATCAGCATCATAGCATTTTTAGAGAGACATCTAACAAACCTAGTTTGAAATTGATATTTATTTGCTGGAGCGTGCCAATGAGTCTCTCAAATGGGAACATCCACCACCCATGAATAGGGCCGAAGAGACGCAGAAAATGATCCAAGTGGAGGGCATTGTGATGAATGGGATGGAGATCTATTTCGGGGCGGAGCCGACGAATTGATGCAATATAGGTACTCATAAATTGAAGATATTGGTCTCCGTGGGCACCAGTAATAGAATGAGATGTAGCGTAGGAAATGGCGATCGAGAGGAGTATGGTGCTGTGAACAATAGCAAGCCCGTCTTTGTCTGTAGCTGAACTGGTAGTATATAATTTGAGCAGCGATACCGGGAGGTCGAACTCGATAGTTGCCCTCCATTCATCAGCTTTTGGTTTCCCTTGAGCGGGGGCGCCGAGTTTACGTGGTGGGCTTGTCTTCCAGGTGGGCCGGCTTGTGGACTGTATATCGTCGTGAATTTGCTGGAGCTCCATCGTAGTCAGGAGGGGCGCTAAGGTATTAGTTTGTTCATCGGGCTGTATTTGCGCAAGGTCCCCATCAATGATATGAGGTTCCGGGGCTGCGGCCGGTAATATCACTTGGTTGCTCAAACTCTAATCTTATGTTAGATAGTGTGAAAATATTATAAGTATTATACTTACGAGTAATGCTGAAATATAGTGTGTTTTTTTTGGTCGGCAACTGCGTATTTGATCAAGGACGTGGTGCTCCTCGCACAGCGTGGATAGCACGGCAACAGAGAGTCGTCGGAGCTTGGTGATAGTTGGATCCTGCGCCATAAGTTGACGGCCCTTTTGCAGATCCTTCTCCCGAGGGGGAGAAGAATGTAAATCGTCTTCTTCGGAATTCTTGTCGTCCCATTTGGTGCCAATGATGACCCGAAAGTGGTGCTTTACGAGACCAAGGAACAAGTTGTGCATGCCATCGATAACAACAGAGTGAACGGGATCCCAATATGATAGGCGGAGAAGTTCAGACCAACGAATACCATTCGTTTTGAAGAGTTTTGCGCGGTGGTATTTGCTGGGGGCATCACGCCATGCCACTGCAGCTTGACGGAACTCCTCTATCGTGACAGGCCTCCAGCCATCAGTAGTGCGGTCAATGTTATTGATGTCGTCCTTCAAAAGATGACATAAAGAACAGAAGCGAGTCGCCGAGTGACCAGCACATCCAGCGATTTTTCGGGAACCGGGCAGGTCGTTGATATTCGCGATTAAAGCCTCTCGTGATCGTCGACCAGTTGGATACTCGTAGGTTCGGGTGAACCATGTACCTTCCTGATAACAAGTTGTAAGTGTGTCGATAAGAGGCGCAAGGTACGGGTTCAGGCCGTCAGCAGCGGGTTGTTTGGGACCAGGGATAATACCGACGAGATAGATGTTTTCAGTCTTATAACGAAGATCTGGTGGGAGGCTGAGGCAGATCATCGCAAGAACTCCAGATGATGCCGATTTCCCTGCGGCCTTATTATGAAAAGGGTTGAAACCGTCATAACTGAGACTCCAAACACTCCTAATTTCGTCCTTTGAATCGACAAAAATGCTACCCTCCAAGTCCCGAAACTCTCGAATTGCCTGACTCTGATTGATATCCTGTATAGCGGGACCCTCTTGTAAACTCTGGTTTGTTGAGCGAATAGCTGCTTCAATGCCTGGACGGGAGTATAATTCTCCCAGGAATGAAGTGAAGCTTTGCATTGCATATGGGCGAATAGGGACCCTGATACTGACTCCGCCCTTGACACCAAGCTTGCAGAGTCGTGTGTTACAGGTAGGTTGTCCGGGAAAACGGGCAGAGGTGCATCTCGGGGGGTATACGTTGATGTCATCCTGGTAGGCTGGCGGATAGAGTGAATGACATGAGGGACAAGCTGCATATGTGATGATCGTGGAGTTGAGAGGAAGCGTCTTGCAGACAGTTTGAACGTCAGCCGGGATACTCTCGATCATATTGGCCTGGCCCTCGTCCGTGCAGGAAGCTTTCATTGCAAGCTTCACCATTCGCAGGCAAAAGTTGGCCATAGATCGGGAGCAAGCCGCCAAAAGATGCAGTGCAGCGGCCATGAAGTAAACAATGGTAATGGTGGAGTTTGCTCTGGTGAGAGGGTGGTCGAAATGATGATCTGGAAACCATTTCAGTATAAACGAGTTGTATTCTTAAGAACCCTTACCAGTGTTATGTGCGTTACGCATTTTTGGTTTAAGTCGGGTCGACCGCTTGAAATTCTCCAGATGGGGCACCATAATTGATTGCGCCTCTTGAATAGCTTCTAAGCAGGCCTCAATTGCTAGCCCACACTCAGGACTTTGACGATGAGGAGAATGTCGGAGTTGGCATTCTAGGCCGTCCAAGTGTTCTTTCTCACTTTGGAGGTACACGTATAGGTCTGTCTTCGAGTGGGGGGGTGATGTCGTTGACGGTGGACATCCGCTCCAGCATTCTAATTCACGTTTGAGAGAGCGGACTCTCGTGTCGATAGACTGATGAAGCCCTAGCAACTCCGAGAAAGGCATTGGGCCTATCGTGGATGGACCTCCGTTGGGCACAGATGAACGTGGGCGTGCTTCCTCGACCCCTGATAATCTTTTAGGTTGCTGAGTCTGTTGGTGTAGGATGTGTAATGACTGAGGAACGGCTTTGCCATTGCAACAGCTACAATAGCACAAGACGAGAGCGGACGGATTGGCTCTTCCCATCAGGATACGAAATGTCGAATAGAGAGAGAACGTTAAGTGTGGAGGAAGGCTTGTGACTCCACGAAGCAGAGGATTGAGCTCCCTATAAAGAGTACGGAAGACCCATGATGCTATATTGGGTCCGCTTGTCCTACAAATTGAACATCGTACTTGAATTGACAAGCCAGTTTCGGTAGAAGAGCAGCACCACCGGCGTAAGCGTTTGTTATAAAACAAGGCGGGGAATGAAAGGGCCCATATACGTCATGACTGCAGGCTGTAATATTGGAGGCGGTTCAATAAATGAAGACAAGAGAGCTGAGCCGGAAGCGATTCATCGTGCGGCAACGTTACTTACCAATATTCTGTTTCAGCAAATTCTTGCCTAGATAGCCCTGATAGGTCCTCAAGCCCACCCCTCCTGACTAATGTGCTTGGATAGTCCAATACACAATTTACGCAAACGACAGTGTTCGGATAATCCAATACACTGGTGTCGAAGTAATAGGGATAGCTGTAAAAGTTGGTCGCAAACATGACACGCACGATACACCCCCCAGCAAACGACGCCAAATAAAGCTTGATTCACGTGAGACATTACCTCCCTCGTCTGGCGGCGACTTGACTACACTTTCCCTCCGCAACACCTACATACATCCTTCATCCTGCTGTGCACCGGAATATCCGGGCACAAGTTCCCATGTAGGCTATTGCAGGTTTAACCGCATAGTCATCACCGATCATGCTACCAGGATAGATTCCTTTTACCAAGATCATCGCTATACCGAAGGAGCCAGAATAGTGATCTCTTCTGCAGGACACCGGACAATAGGGCCACAACGTTTCAGATACATGAACACAGGAGACCGCTAGGCTATTTCATTGAACAGAGAGTACGGCAAATTCAGGGTCAGTGAATTTTCCCAATACAAAGGATTTTCTAACATGGAAATTGACCTTTTTGTTCTTCTGTGCCGTGTACGGATCCTGGCAGGTCTCGGGTCATTGCATATGGTTACAGATCAAGCACCACTGCTCTGATGTACAAGCTTTCGGGTTTTTGGGGCTTCCTCAATCGCCAAACAAAAACTTGGTGGTACCACAAATTCTCGGGGTTTCTCTTTGGTTTGTTTGTAGTAAAAGAATTGAGGGTTAGAGACTTAGCTCTATTGACAGCTCGATAATAGATTCATCTTCAGTGTTGCCGCACTCTCCCAACCAGAGTATCAAACATTACTGTACCTTCCCCATTCTGGCATAATGAATCCTCGGATCTCAGATAGATAGCCGTTCACTTGGGAGCATCATGTCTAAGCACCTTCCCCGCTCCTTTTTGTCTCCATACCCCACTCACAAATAACCTCAGATAATGATATAAATGCTGTTACGAGCTCGGCTTAGATTTTACTATGGCGCCAAATCGAACTACCCACCGCACCCAACGTTGTTTCCCCCTTTCAACACTTCGACGTCGATTTCCCCCAGAGCGCATGGTCACCCCACCACCATCCACTCTACGGTGTAAATACCCTTCAACAACAACAACAACAACAACTGCCAGTTCAGAAACACCGCAAGTAACTGTTCCAAAACCTCAAACAACATTCAAGTCTGCCTTGATCCTCCGTCAGGAAGCAGGTATTACTGAAGAACTATACCAGGATATTATGGTGAGAACATTCTTGGCTCTCATGTTCACCATGCTGACTGTGCTAGGAAACTGTCCGAGCATTGGTATCCATTAAACTGGATCTAAATGCCCCATATACCAAGCAAGATCATGTGCATATCAAAGACATATGCACTCAGGTATGTTAAAAATTGTTTTTGTTTCTATTGCTCAACCACTATAGGTAGCTGCCAAGTATCCAATACTCGCTCAGTTTCAAGATGATTGGGTGGGTAAGGCTATGATCAGATTTGACTTCAATAGGCAACGGAAAGCGTTGGTAGGTCCCTGCTCAGTTCTTGATCAAATTTATTGGTAGCTAATTGGTGTTTGGAAGCGATCTGCCTCAACCCAGGCAGATGGGCCCACTGAATGATTTAGAGATGGTTCTCCTTTCTCTTGATTTGCTCTTTATGTACATAGTACTTGTACAATCATCACGCTTACAATGAACTTATATTCATCTATGTCTTTGGTTTGTATTGAGTCTATCACAAGTACACTACAAGTGAGGAAGGTGTGAAGACGAGATCAGGACAATGAGGAAAATATTGTTGGAATTCGTAAACTATTCCATGTCACGTGCTAGGTACCTGTAGCCACGTAGTAATGTACCCCCCCTTCCCTTGAACCAGGATCAACACCATATATTTGTTGGATGGACTCGAAAACGGGGGACAAAGCGTGTATACGGAGAGGTTGAATTGCCTATGAGTGGGTCTGAGGGTGACAATAAGAAAGAGTGGGGATAGACTTACGTGTGGGAAAGCAGTTGGAGACCGCAGGCAAGGAAAAAGTCCGGATCGAGCGGGAGCGCGCCTACTTGTTGAGCTGACGCTAAAGATTTGGAATGGAGGATCGTCTAACTATCTAGGATCTGAAAATTCATTCCAAGATTCAATGGTAATTGTTGGAAAGACAATCAAATCGCACCTCCAGTGTCCAGGAGCAAGCTAATGTCAACTTGGAAAGGCTTGACAAAGGAAGGGCATCGAGTCAGGATGAACCTTTTTATCAAGCATTAGAAACTGTTGGCAAGCTGAACAAAATTTAAGGGAGCCACCGAGTCTGACGAAGTCCTCAGTACACCAACACCACCCCTCATTATCCGCATCCTAAGCTTACACATTATCAACATGTTGCGCTTTGTCATTGGTTCAGTTTTTCTCGGTGATCCCTGCCAATTGGGTTTCAGTACGACCACGACAGGAGCTGCTGGACAGGTAGTATTCCATATACTGGAATTAAATATGTGCTGAGTCGTCTTTACAGCTCTTTAATGTCATGAGGCAGGCCTTCGAGAGTCAAACAGTAGGGAAGCGTAAGGCGCCAATCGAGGTCGAGCTGGATGGGCCCGAAAAGAAGCGAAAATTGGTAAGGCACTGATATTGAAATAAGTAGCTGATTCACGAATCGCTATCCAGAACTCCGGGGAAGTCCAAAGGGCGCCAAGTCCCATGGCCTGCAACATAAGGAAGGTGAGTAAACCAAGAGACTAAAATAGAATTGATGTAATGAATGCCTCAACTAGATACGACCGACGATGCCCGATGAACTTCTATTGAAAATATTTCATGATGTTGACGATGAAGGATTGGTTTCCCTAGGGCATGCGAGCGACTCCTTCATTGGCTGTGTTGTGGAAGTCTATCGCCAAAGGCTCATCGGGAAAGGGGTGCTGGACCATCGTTTCGGTACCACAAGGATCAAGCTGACGGATAGGACGGTTACCAAGGAAGATATCGCATTCTTGTCATGGATTTTTCCCCTCCATCTCGAGAACATCAGTCTCGACTGCGACTTCTTCTGCTTGCTGGCGTTTAATCGAAGTGTTTGCCGCATAGTTCGAAATGCGCTTCAGATCTCGGACTTGGAGATCCATCTTTCGGCTAATGAACTGGATCTACTTTATGACCAACACACAACCCCTGTCTTGAATGACCTCCTGGCTTCAGCTGGGGCCAAGGCGCGGCTCGATAGCTTTGGTTTTTCATTTTCCAACTGCACTCCACTTGCCAGGATGGCACCCTTGCTTGAGGGACTGCCCGAGTCGCATATTTATGTCCCACCCATCAAAGCCTCGAGGATAGAGATTAGCACGGCAATATAGATCGCGTTAAAGTCATCGGATGTCTTCCAGCCATTATTAGTGAACCCATTCGTCTCCACCTTGTGGATTAACTATGACCCTGGGCACGGAAGCTTCGACTGGAAGAAACTCGATCTCAAAAGCCTTCATACGATGCGTTTGTTTAGTGAAGACCATGTCACGATACCCCTAAGCCTTTACAAGCGCCACCCATCATTGACCAAGGTGATGACGATGTACCCATTCGCTACCTTGGCCGATCCGAAACCCCACACATCACCGACGGGTCGCCCAAATATTATCCCACCCTCCATTCGAAGTCTTGTAACAACTCTGAATTTTCGCTGGGCCACGAGACACTCTCCGAACCTCGAATGCATGTGTGCCAGAGGAGTGGAGCCTTGGTTGAGGACCCTGGAGTCGGACCCATCTGTAGTATGCAACAAGGTCAGAGGCATGGCGAGCGTATTCCAGAATATCCCTGCACAGCATCTCAGGGCCGCAAGGTTGGCGTTCGAATTTCCTGACAGTATCTCAGGGCACTACATGGCTACGAGAGATTCCGTCTGCTCGTGTTCGCTGTTTGTGGAGGGGTTGACCTCAAGGACAGAGGAATTAACCTTTCGTGTGGACTCGTTGACACCAGACCTTTATGTGAGTATTTGATTCACTCTCACTTATTTACGCACTTACCAAGATGTAAAAGGACTACTTTCTCGAACTGTTGAAAGGGTTTCCGGCCATTCGCAGGTTTAAAATCGAATCTTGGTTAGATCGAACATCTGTGGATCAAGGGAGAGAATTCGTAATTAAAGTAGGCGAGCGGCTGACGGACTTGACTGAAATAGAGTTACCTCATAGCGTTTGGAATATGGATGGTCCATCTCCAGTACTTTCGTTACAATACCATTAACCCCAATTAATTGACAGTAGTGGTCCTACAATGTCACATCTAGAGCTGAAGCTTGCTAACGCGAAGCAGATACATGGACTCAGATATGAGCATCTTACTGAAAAAAAGAAATAACACACCAATGCGGTATTTGGTCCCTTTGAAAATACAAATACCAGCTTATCCACGTAGGCTTCTGACTCGATGAGGCAAACTGGCTCGAGAAGGGAAAGGTGGTGAATCGACGATGGTTGGCTGCGCGGTTAAACCAGCAGCAGCCCACCAGGAATATAACCATGTGCCTGGATATTCCAGTGCACAGCGGATGGGGAAGGAGAATATATTCGGTATGAGTGGAGGGGATCCATTCCAGGGCAGAGCGGGTGCTCTTGTTTGGTATTTGGCCTGATCGGGTTGGTCCTGTTTGACGTCGTTTGCTTGAAAAGCTTTGTCATGTTTACCAACTTGTCCACTCTCAATCATGTCGCTATCGCACTTCCAGTAGTGCATCGGATTATCCGAGCATTACTGCCTCATGTTCAAGGAGGAGAAGGTTGTGTATTGGATTATCCAGGCACATAGTCCTACTCGCTGCGCCTGGAAAGCCCGTTTCCGTCTGGGATATGCATTTGGGTGCCGGCACAAACGAAGCAAGGATGTGTGAGTAATGTTTACCCACTACTAACCATTTTTCCACTCTCAACCATGTCACTGTTACCCATCTACTAGTGCACCGGAACACGCCCCTATTCGTTGCGCTGGAGGGTGCCGTTTTCGTTTGGAATTTGCGTTTGGGTGCGGACACAAATAAATAAGGATGTGTGTGAGTATACCGTAACTGTCCACCCAGATCGTACTGCAGTCTAATTTCTTGACAAGTGATGATTCCAAGTGATAGTCTGGGATGACGAACTTCATTTCATTTCTCGGAATTCAAACCCCGCTACCTTGTACACCACAAATCACTCACCCAAAAACTTCTCTCTTTCGCCCGATTAACGTCAAAGAAATAACGGCACAAACATAGGGGTTCTATTAAGTGATCATATCCTGGTTTCACCGACACAGGAAGACACGAGCCCTGACACATGTAAATGGGCTGAACAGTTCTGAAAAGCGTTTCCTCATCTCAAGATCCCATCCTCTGTGATTGCAACATACCCCTCTTACCCACACTCAAGCCAGGCTTTTATCTTTCCATCACTAACTGCGAAGCACCGCGTGCGACTCTTGCCGATTTCTCACCAGATGCACGGCTACCAAACTGTCCCATTCAAATAGGATTTACCCTAGTCAATAGGTCTAAACTTCTCGCTGAAGTGCGGTCTCACATTAACATATCCTGTGTTAACATAGAGGGTGTGGTGTCTACGCTGTTCAAGCGATCCGGCCAGAGCATAGATACCCTTTTCAACGCCCTGGATGCTGAATCACACCTTTGGCTTGTGTCCCGGATCAAGAGAGACTAACGTTTTCTGACGAAGGAATACTTTGCCCGCCATTCTAATCTCTTGTCATTGTCCGTCTGGAGAATCATTGGTGGTGCTCACGTACCTGTATACCAGGTTTGAATGCTGCCACGTGGTGTCGCACTCCAGGCTGTTGAGTCGATGATCCACCGAAAAGGGGGAACGAGCATGCGAGACTCGTACATGCTTTCGGCGGCAGTCCATAGAAATGGAGTGTGGAGTTGTGCCAACGATTGCGCAACGCCTTTCTGTTTATTGCTACTACCGAGCCGCGTACCAAAGCGAACGCCGAGCCTGTTGTGACTAACACTGAAATCCGACCCGGAGACTTTCTCGTACTGACGAATGCGGGGTTATGGTCAAGTCCGACGAATGAGGAGGCCGTCGGACTTGTCGGTTTGTGGCTGAAGAAATATCGTAGGCCAGTGTTTGTTCAGGAGGACGCTGATTCTGCCAACTCGGTCACGGTGTATGCGCCAGAAATATCAACCGTCGTTCAGTCCCCTCCACGAGCACTGGCGTCAGTTTCTAAACAGGCACGAGGGTACACCGACGTCAGCTTCACCTCCGAGTAGGGCAATCCTGTCAAAGTGCACATCGTTCATTTTTAGCCGCCTCCTGTGATCACTTCAAAGAGTCTTTCGCCGATGGATACCATGAGGTGGGGATGTCTCATCCTCTAATTCTATCAAGATTCACATCTGGATATTCTAGATGATGTGTGAAATACATGTTGGGTGTGTCATTCGTATTTTTGAAAGAGGTTGATAAATCTAACATCCAGCCCAAAGACTATGTGTACACCGAGATGGAAGTCAAGCCGGAGAGAGAGGACGAGGACACTATGCTAGTCTTGAAGATGCTTAGTATTACACCGGCTCGAAATTTTTAAGGAGCGGGCTAGATAGTAAGCTAGTAATTCCTTCAGCCCTCGTTTTGAAGAGAAAACGCCTCATCGATATCACGGTTGAAGGAGCAATCAGATAATTCATCGTCTGCCTGTTGAGAGACAACCGGAGCCTGGACTGTGGTCAACCATTGATGAACCTTCTCAATGTAGTTTGGCTGAGTAACTGCAACGGCACTGGAGAACCGGTGACGAAGTGAACGATGGTAAGTCGATGAATTGAGTTCCACATACCTAGCAAGAGTCTCTAATGTGACGACACTTGCTCTACTTAGCTCTTCTTCACCAGCGGCGAACGATGCGGATTCTCCGGCGGCAATTTGGGCCCTGAGACCGTTGACGGGCAGCGCGAGGACTTGGGGTGGTGTCGAGATCGCCGCCAACCAGCAGTTGATTCGCTCTAGGTCCACGGGCCGGCTGCCATCTGTCAACCCTTGAGCGCTTGAAAGGTGTTAGTAGGACTCAAAATAGCAAGCAAATAGGTATACGTACCTGGCAGAATCCTCTATTTTGCTGAGCCCTCGATCATCGCCAGTTACTTTCAACGCTGATCCCTCCGCAAAAACGGTGTTCAGGGGGGTGGGTGCCCCATCGGCGTCGCAATCAAACAACGGGCGGTCGGAAGAAGGGTTATCGGGGACGAGCGGGGGCTTGGGCAGTCCTGAAGTACCAGCCATGGATGAAGTTGCGAGAACTGTGGATGTAAGAACGTCACCTTTCGTTATTACGTCCAAACCCGAATAATCAAGTCAGCTCGTGGCCCAAACAAGTCGTACTGGAACCAAAGGTATGTGCTACCATCCTGATCATGAAGCTCCCCGCAGTCTCACAGATCAACCGGGCATCTGATCACAATGGATTATAGTCCGGATACCCTCCAAGTGTACAATACAGTCCCATCGTCAAAAAACCAATCCGTGGCCGTGTTTTTTTTCGAAATGATCTGCATTCTAAAAAAAATGCCCTCATTCACCCCTTCTCGATAGGTGACGAAATTCCCGTGCCTTGTCCATCCAAGGGACGGCGGTTGGCTTTAGAAGCAGAAGAGATCGAACACGACAGCCGGTGACTCCTACCTCGATACGACTCTAGGACCAGACCGGCGCGATTTGGATGGATATGACGACGACGAGGGGTTGGATCAGCTCAAAGGATATCGACGAGCTTCGAGCTGGACCGCATCTTCTGGAACGCGCGTCCTCTATAGGGCCTTCAACACCTTCCGGAGTCGATGCATGACTCTCCACGTCCACCGCCTTTTCCATGGCCGTTCCAGGACAATCAGTCTCAGGTACATATACCTCCCTAATCGCCTTCCACCGATGCCCACTGACCCAACTTCACACCCACTCAGCCTCCTGCTGTGGTCCAACCGGTGCCCTTCCAACTCCCACTGGTGTACCACCGGAGGGGCAAGCACGCCCCCTGTATCCTACTCCGGATCTCGCACCCATCGCCCCCGGATACGCACTCACTTGTCCCACCAGCCCGCCTACTCCCAGACACCCATCCTGAGGACGTTGTTATACGTTAGGATAAAGGTCCCCGACCCTGGTGTACTTCCCGCGCTATACAGAACGTCGAAAATTCTAGGGTATGTCCCGGAGAAGGACTATGGAGTGCTCAAAGGGCGAAGAAGAGTGAACTTATGGGGAGAGGGTGGAATGGGGTTCCTTGTGAGTGGCACAATCATCTTTGAGATGGATGCGCTTCAGACTATTTCTCCGCGAAGACAGGAAGGACCCTTGTGGATTTCTTGCCTTCGAAGGTGAAGCCTAACAGTTGGCTCTAGTGCGTTTTAACTTGGCCCATATGTTTTTTTAGGTTGATGATAAACACTACAGTGAGGCTGCTCATGCATTGGCGCTTGGATCCTTAGGCTATGACGTTTAAATAATAACGGTGGGGCACTCACGTTCATAGCTACGACTCCTCTGACAACACCATCCTCATAACAATACTTGACATGGACATGGTTACCCAGCGGGCCGCTCCCATGCCCACTCATGGGCCACTCAATCTGTACTTTATACCGAATCTGATTCCTTAATATGATCTATAGCTTGTACAGATTGTAGAACAGATTCTGATTAGTGTACAAAATCTATTGTCTGTACAGAGACAATGAACATAATCTGTTTCGGTCATGAGTACCGAATTTAAATTTTTTAATTCAACCTGCATCGCGAACAGAATACATTATTGTTTCAGGTTCTGTTCTAAAACACGTGATGGGTACCGAGTATATAAACGAATCTAATTCTTTTCGGTATTCTGTTGTACCCTCGGTACCCAGTGCCGATCCTGACAGGTCCCTAGTGTATATGATGTCTTTGTATAGACTGTTGGCATGTGAAAGCGCCACATGGTTGAGAGAGCACACGCTCGCGCAGTTTAAATCATCTCATGGTGGTCAGGTGGCATGGGAAGGGACTGTTCCCAATCGGAGTGGCAGGGCACGACTAACGCTGTCCTGTGGCTCATCCATTTAGTGAAGGTGATCCCTTTGTACGAACTTCAATGCCCTCATCTGAGTTATGATTATCCCCATACACAGGATAGGGGCATCTGATGGCTACACTAATGACAGAAATATGATTACTGATTGGCATATGGCGTTGTGAGGCAGTGAGCGCTGTATCCCTGTCCTACAAGATACCTCGTTTCTGTGTCCTCGGAGAAAGGTGCCCTTAGCTTCAATGGTACCTCGGCCTCCCGATATCCGGATCGGAAATGGGAAAAGCAGAAGGAAAAAGTTAAACACCCAAGACGAAGGCAGCGGCGACTGCACCAGCTAGACCAGCTGTCCCAACATAAGGGCGCAGAGCGGCATTTAGATGAATTCCGCCGTTATTTCCACCCGAGCTTCCAGTGTTGCCAGTTGAGCCGGTATTGCCACTGCTACCCCCTGCACCACTCGAACCACTGTTGAGTTTGAAGGTGAAGCTGGGTACGGTCATTCCAGCAGATCGACATGAGTTTGCATAATCTGTTTTGTAAATCACCCAAGTTAAACAGTAGATTATAGATAAAGAAACGAACACTCACTGTCATAGACTGACTGAGCCTGGCTTTCAAACGAGGAGAGACCGCTAACATCAATTGCACATTGTAAGCAGCCGGACATAGAACTGCTTATTCTACTGCCACAGATACAATCAAGGGTTGCACAAGTCTGGACATGCCCACAAGATCGGTATTAGTAAACACTCAGAGGGTGGTGCGCGGATGGATGATACGTACACCACCGAGTACGTCGTTTAATGCAAGGCAGGTGTCTTTGCATGCAGGTGGGATATCGTTCGGGTCAAGCCCAATGCCAGCACCCGCGCTTTGGCGCGAAAAAAGCTGGTGCACCTCCCCTACAAAGTGTGCGGCGGCTGGATGGGAATGCGGGGGGTGAGTTTAGGATAAGGCATGAGAAAAACGGAACACCACGCACCTTGTGTCGATGTGATTGCTATAATGAATGCCGCTGAGAGAGTGGTGTAGCTGATCATGATGGAAGTCCTGAAGTAGGGAGTAGCGGACTTACGCGTGTCACTGGATTTATAGCTAACGAAGAATTTGTCGATGTTTGGATACCGTTGAGTGCGCTGCGCTAAATGGCACTACTTAGTGTACTGGACTGTGCCAAATTTCAATGGTCGTCGGCGCGGACATAGGTCACGTGGCCGCGGTCAACAACATTGTCAATACCGCTCCCGCTTTGTGAACGACTGTGGCCAACGAGATCAAACACACCCTCATCCAGGACCACTGCTTGCGCCGATACTTTTTCCGATCGCTGATTGGACAAGAGGGTACGGGTGCAATGCCCAGGATGGGAGGTTTAAGATCAATGTTACCAACTGTCCAGCGTCAACGCGTCAACTTCTATTTTTGCTTTCAGTGCACGTTCCCGAAGGCTGTGATGGAATGAAAATTTTCAAATATAACCGCCCAGGCACCTCCGAGTGACAACGTAGAAGAGCAAGGGACAATGTTATGCGGCATATAATGCATATACTCTGTTTTGAAGACACCTTTGAGCTGATCACATTCAGAGACGGAAATACTTCCAACCGTTTGTGTCTATTCACCTGTCTTGCATATTAAGAGACGTGTTGTGCCCTACCACGCCCCACAGCTGAACAATCCATGACCGAGGACGACGGCATGCTAACGCCAGCCTCCCAAACCTTACCATGACTAAACGAGAGACCCTCAAGCAACCAGTGCTGAGTGCACCAGCTGTGACGCGTCCGGCGCTCCCATTATGATTCCCAAGACTTCAAGTCAAGCGAGAAGCGCGAGCGTTGGTACTGGTATCGCCAGTGTGCAGTATTCCTTGGGTATATACAGTGGTTATGGTAACCATGATTGTAAGAACAATGCAATAAACCACGATCAGGCTAGACAAGAAGTGGAGGGTGCGGACCACTTTACATTGCCTGCAGCAAGCGGCGGGCGTCTATTTATTGTGGTGGGATTGGGCGCTTCACCATGGTCGGATGCCTATCCTCCTTCCACTGGAAAGTTGGAGTTGGAGGTTGTTCATCATGCTGCTCTCGACTTTCTCCTAGATTTGGCTGGATTTACGGGCCTGGCCAGGCGCGCTGTTCCTCCTGGTCCTATGGCCGCCTCTGCTCCTCCTGCTGGCCCATTGTCGCTATCTGGTGCGGCTCTCTTCCTGCTATGCCTCCAGCAGGGCTTGAGTCGCCTGTCTCCCTGTCTACTTGTAAACATGAACGATCGCTTGCATAGAGCGTATGTCTGCAAGGTGAAATTAGGGGTGCTTTGGGGCCCAGGTCGCGAACAACGCCAGGTCCCGACATGCCGGTCCCCGATTCTGCCAGAAAAGGAGTGCTCTGAGGAGCGGTGTGCAAAGGGGGCCGTGACCACCGCAATTTATCGACTAAAACACAGTTGTAGATTCTTAGTCGGAAGCTGGGTGCCGTCGTACCGACCACTCGCATCAACAACCTCATTCAACATGCCCACAGGGACAATCGAAGAATGTATCTTGTGCATGATGTGCATTTGTCGCATCCTCATCGTTGAAGTGCTGGACAATATTTGTGTCTATATTGGACCCGCGAAAGCAAAATAATTCCTCGCGTTGACGACTAAGGTATATTTGGTGGACCACCAGTGATCCGATCACTTGTTACGCAGTCGCCTATTCCTACTCCAATACAGAAACCATGCCTTGATAGCAAGTTGCGATGTAATAGACTGTACTGTGGGCACCGTAATCAGGTTTGTTAATTGGAGATTTTAGGGCAAGCGTCGTGGAACGCTGGCAAACGGAACAGGTGAGCATCTTTGGGTATGGGATCTGAGGAACTCACTCTTCGTTGAATCGTCAGCTAAAGCTTGAGTCAAGCTTTTATTTTTGACAGCACACTTGAGGCAGGCATTCATCTTCTTGTAGTGGTCTTTAGTGCAGGGCTAAGTCAAGGAGAGTTAATTTTATATCATGACATCGGTTCAACGATATCTCCCTCACACTGAGCCCGTGCTGAGTAAGGTATTGATTTTGACTGAAATACACCTGACATATAGCGGCGCATAAGTACCTGGCGCTCTCTTTCGGGCTGGCAGGATGTTTGCCAGCAGTGGTCGAAGCACCGGACGAAGGGCCCTTTTTGTTATCTGTTGCAGGGAGGGCTCCTGTTACATAGAGCTTCAAAATCAAATGTGCGGCGGAACTGGGGAATGGACGCACCCGTAAGCGTAGATATAGCTAGGGCCAGCAAGGTGAAGAGAGCGATACGAGAAATCATTCTGAAAAGAGTGGAGGGAAGGACTGAAATATTGTTAATGTGTTATGTTGAATGTCGCTTTCGAGGCCAGGACTACTACTTATACCTCCCCGCAATATATGTAATAGCGAGACCCCCAATCTGAATACACTATTTGCAAACCGATCGCCCTTTTGTTTTCGAAAATTACATTAACACTCCAAAATATGATTTAAAAGGGGAACGTGAAATGTATAACAACTATTGTTCCACTCTTCTCCATTTGTGCTTTGCCCAGTTATTGTGATGAGCCTGTATATGGCCAATACCTTCTACAACAGTCTACAGCCCTCAAGTACTTAAGTAGAGGCGAGAGTAGGATGTACCGCAGTCGTACACTCAGCCCTGAGCGGTGGTGATAGTTATACCTTCACTTAAGGTGCGGATTGCCTTGCTGTAAGACTTCCGCATGTGTGGGAGCAGAGTGGTGCATGGCGAGTTGGAAGCAACTAACCCCAACGGACCCACAGTGCAGCCGAACAAGTACGTACATAGTTGCGCACATTTACTATACCTATAGTCTCTTATAGTTGAAACACTGAGCAATGTGTGTGTCTGCGATCACAGGCGATCACTAGCACTCCCGGAGCCTATGTCAGCCTATGTCGGCCTACGTCGTAGGGTTCCGACGGCTGCGAAAGCAAGATACCCCCGGTGTTGCTCGCATTGTAAGCTTAGCCTTACTAAAGTCCCTCCAATGAACATAAAGAAGTGTGTCTCTAGTAAATGCGTACGAAGATTGACTGCTTAGAAAATAGTCATCAGACCAAAGGAAAGAAGAGTGAGCGGGTAGCCTAAGAAACTATGACGGTTCGCCGACCGAGGTCTGCGCTGGGTTGGCAGGGAAGGTGGTACAGCACGTCTCCCCCACGACTGCTTGGCTGAAGCTGGGTGCCGGCAACTTCCGTTGAAGCGCCCATGATTAACGCCCGAAATCAATGGACCCACAGGGATATGAAGTCGAAGAATGCATGCAGTGTATATACGGATTTATTTTATTGTCCTCGCTGAACTTCGCTGAAACACTGAACAGTGTGAGGCTGTGTACCGTTGGCGAGAAGGACGTTGGTCTATTTTCATTTCAACTTGATGATGTATGATGACGCATTCAAGCACCAATCAATATGCAATTCCCATATATCAATATCCTGTGTCACACGTACGCCTACGCAGATCACCTTGATGTTGGAGTTAGGGAAGGCCAGACCCAGACCAACGTCCTTCTCACCAACGCTACCTGCATGCCCAATGCCAGGAAGGCGAAAGCAAGCATAGGGTCGAGGTTAGTCAAAGGGTCTGAGGGAACCTGCATATGTTTTGTTATCTGTGCGTAGTTTGGAAATAGCTGGTAACCCTACTTTTTCACATTTCCCTCAAGACCCATTCCGTCGTCACCTCTGGAAACAACTGACAACCTCTAGCAGCGCCACTTGTTCAAAATTTCCTAGGGGCCTGTTTGGCAACATCAGTTTTGAAATCAGGCGACTACCATCCGGTTAGAAGACTAACTAGTGACTGTCTCACAAGTTTGTGTCAAGTCATAGGTATGACGTTAGAGTAAAAAGGATTAATATCGCATTTAGTGTAAATACACAAAGTAGATTAGAGTCCTATGCGGGCATGTGAACTTCAGGGTGTATGCAAGGGCGCATAAGCCCTGTGGGTATATGTGGGTGCAGTGTATGCCAATGTCTACACGCAACACATGATATAGATTAGATGCCATATAATTCCGAGCAAACACGTGAAGATCCATAAAATTGACGAACACCATATGAATAATATGGGACAAATGCAAAATCATACAACAGACAGTATTCCATAGTAGTCATCAAATAGTTGTGACCAGCTTGACATTGGACTACTCGTCAAAAGACCGCTCTTTTGCTATGGAGGGCACGGAAGTGGACGGCGGGAGACTGAGGGGGAAACGTGTTGCAGTAGCATACCTGCCATGCGGAGGGCAATTCCTCCTGATGCGTGTCAAATCTGTGATAATCTGTTCATATGTGTGCCTAGTGGTGTATGTTCTGATTGACTTCGGTTCTCTGACATCCATCGACAAGCTGTGTACTGTAGTTCTGCAAACCCGAGGCCCCGACTCTGCCAATTGGAATGACGTATTTTTCGTGTGTAGATTAAATTCAATTATATCTGGGTGGTGGAGGCAATTCAAATGAGGGGCCCTGGACCGACTCAGATGTTTGCGTACACAGACTCAGGATTGAAACCTCTTCACCTGAGAACCAGCACAACTTGTGCTTCTCTATTTCAAATTGTATGATGAATTCTTGAATCTTGAGCCGAGAGCGTAAGAATTCCATTTACCGAGTCGACCTCAGGGAGTAATATGGGTGAAATGGTGATCTGCATCACACCAGCGGGATCACTGGTGTAGCTGCCGAGACCTCGGATAGCGATTTGGGAGAGATTAGCTTGGGCTTTGACAAATGATGGACCAGACCCGATGTGCCGACCGGGTCCATGCCAACCCTTGTTGGAGGAGCAAATGCAATTGTCAGGGCCATCAGTGGGTTAAGCTTCAATAGGCAGAACCTTCTGTGAGTTCTCTATCTATAACACATCTACTCCTTCTGATATTTGACTGTGAACCTAGACTTGCGTACCAGGGAGACATTTCACAGGGCAAACCATGATGGATCTGATATGACATTTATTGGGGCATCTGAAGCACATCTTATTGTGAAAGATAAATATATGTACTGAGTTTGATTCTCGTAGAAACTTACTAATCAAAGTTGATCGATAGATTGTCTGGGCCGCCTTTGATGCATGTGCAGTCATGAAATTGCTGGACATTTGAAAACAAGATTGCTAGGTTGCCTCCAAGGACAAGGGGATGACCAATTTGTTCTGATATGAAATGCATCTGGTTCCTTTTGTTTGTGTATACATAACATCATACAGACATAGGATAGTTTTGGCACTGGAATACACAGAAAGTCCGCATGACCATTTTCGGATTCGACATAGAGATGTGTTTTCTAGGGTTCTCATACAGTGTACTTTTCCCCCGTAAATCGATAAACATAGGGACCCCTGTGTTATCCATGATACGGGCGCCCTTCTCTGAAGGCCCGTACCCGGTCCTTATCTTTACATTCGTTGCATTTACCATTATCGGTGGCTGGAAGGCGGCTCAGATGTAGAACCAAAAAAAATACTAGAGTCTCACTAATATCATCAACTGAGGGTATTGAGGTCCTGATGAAAGACATATTACGATAATATACAGCTGAGTGAATGGTATTGGTGTTACTTACGACACGTGTGGGCATCTGCTATGTGGACAGTAATGACCTCCAGAATGGCCACAAATCAATGTTAACCCGCAGTCCTTGTATAATAATTAAACCTTTGGAACGGGGGGGATGTGATGTACTCACCGTGAGTTTGGGTGACTAAAAAATGAAAGAGAAGGGAATGATCAGTACGGAATACAATAATCATTCACCAAGCTAACGTACATCAGTAGCATGCGTGTGACCACAGGCTTTATAAGTCCTCTTCTTTCTAGGAGACAGTAAGCGCCATCCAAGTAACTTTGGTGGTGAGCCACATACAGTAGGTAATGGCACATATCTGTAGGAGAAGGAGGGGAAATAACCACAGATGGACGTCCAAACGTCAATACAGGCCCTGATTTTTATCCTTCAAAGGATCCGAAATTCAGGGGTGCGTAGAATCCCTGGTACTTAGGGAAGGAGCAGATCCGAAACTGAATCTATAATTTGAACAGATACCCTAGTGGGGGCAGGGGCCGGCCATTATCCCTGCACATTGGGTATCAAATTCACAAAGGGGGTTTGATGGTTAAATATGATACCTGAGCGCTATTCGGTCACACCACCATAATTAATTGTTCTGGGTCAGAAGGTGTAAGGGTACCTTACGCGCTACCTGTGAATCGGCACCGCATAAGCACCCTTTAGTGTGAACCTCGGATCAGCGTCGTACGTCGGAGCGCCCACGGCATGACAGCCCTCCGTCGATAGCTTGCCCAAGAGTTCAGATAGCACACGCTGCACATCCTCAGTTGGGTTGAAATATTCTTATATGTTTTCCCTATTCCTATTCCAGTTTACTCTACCATAGCACAGCTCGTTAGTAGGTAGCGGTGAACTCTCATTTCCCTATTCTGCCATGTTTTACCATATGCCGCATATTCCCTAATAGCCGATGGACAAATTTTATCATACGAATTCGATAGTTTCTTTGTTTCGAGGACTCTTAAATACAGCTCTCCTGTAGTAGTAGGAGGCCAGTGAATACTACCCGCTCATCTTCTCTGTTTCTTTCTCTCTCGTGCAATCGCGCACACACACTCTCTCTACCACACTCGTTTCAACTCTCTCTCTCCATCTTTCTCACCCTCTTGTGCTTGTTGTCGACGACTGCGCATATCCTGTCACCGTCCCGAAGCCCAGCAACCGACGGAGTCGATCGCGCTCGCGCCTATTTGTTTTGTTGATAGGCGAGTTTGTACCTCTTCAACTGGAGCCCACCGCGAGGGGCTTCAAAACCGAGTCGTTAGAACAGGATTGCGCTAAATCTAGCACACGAGCTCACCGTTGCCATCCACAACCCCGCCAGCTCCTCAACAGACTCCCTAGCCACGGTAGAGGAACTCCTCTCATTTGCTCTATCCCCCAGCACATCCTCCGGCCCTTCCTTGCACCTGGACGACCTTGAAGCAGTAATGGCCGACTGTGCACCGAGCCCGAATCCACCCCCTTTGCCCCCTCAAGGTGCCAACGATCAGCCACAGCCCGGCCAGGGACCTCCCGCCTACCAAGCACAACACTTCCCCATACCGCCAAACCAGCCAGGACCGGCATTCCAGCCCGCTCAATTCAATCCAGGGCAGCCAGGAAATCCCCAGCCAGCGCAGCCAAATCCCGGACAGCCAGGTAACCCCCAGCCCTACCATGTTCATCATCACCCACATCCCCGCCACATGCCATCGCGATATGACCGAAACGCGCCAAAGTTCGATGGCAACCCCAGGTCACTCAGGAGATTCTTCGAAGAGATTGAAGCACTCACACGCGACTGTCAGCTCACGCCACGAGAACAAATAGCCCATACCATCCGATACCTCGAAGGGGACAGCTACGACATCTGGTCTAGTCGACCATCCGCTGCGGGAAATGACTGGGACATATTCCGACTCGACATCCTATCGTTATACCCAGGCTCAGAAGATGACACGAGAAACAATGTCACGGACCTAGAGCTCTTTGTCGAGAAACATGCAGCTAAGCCAATGAAGGATTTATATCAGTTCGGCGAATATTACCGAGATTTCCTTACCCGAACAGATTGGCTCATAGATCGTGGCCACATATCTCAACACGAGAGGAACAAGCTGTTCCTGAGTGGATTCCACATCGAATTTTGACAACAATTGCGCACTCAGCTTAGGATCCAAGACCCAAGGCACCCCATCGACGATCCATGGGACATCAGTGACATGGAGGAAGCCGCCCGATTTCTCTTGCACGGAGCCAGTAACGGGATCGGGGCCAGTCTATTTCCCCCACCAAACACGCCGATCGCTCCCGCATTGCCTGTGTCAGAATACTCACCCCGAGCACCAGTCCCATATCACACACAATCGCCACGAGAAACATTCGATATGTCTACGCTCGAACAGATCCTCACATCGGACACATTCATCAGCCGCCTGGCCGGACGAATTGCAGGGCCTAGCCAAGGTACGCCCCAAGTATCCTTCCAGCTCCCAGCACAACAAGCCCCGATGCAACGGCCCGCCTGGCCATGTGGATTCTGCTCGGCAACGGATCATATATTCAGAAGGTGCCCTGGACTAGACGACTACATCCGACGCGGTCTCTGCATCAGAGATGCCTCCAACCGGATCTGTATGCCCGACGGGACCTCGATATCGCCTCAGACCGCACCAGGCCGGAACATGATGGAAAGGATCGACAATTGGCACAGGTCTCGGCCTCCCCCAGCTACGCACGCCCAGGCCAACCTGCTGCAAGTTTCAACATCCCCGAATCCAAGCAATGCAACCTCTCCACTCACCTCAGCCATGCCCTTCGCAGCTGCACCGCCTACATCCGATGATGAAGAAATAGAACGACTGGAGGCCGTAGCTCTGGCCGCGATGAAACGCCAAGACGAGATCAGGCGACGCGTTGGACCGAGAGGCAAGATCGCACCAAGTCAACCGGAGAATACCTCGCAGACCACTCCAGCCACGCTACCACCTACAAAGCCCCCAGCGCAGTCCCCCCCACGGGAACCGAGGCCCAGTACGTCGACGGGGCAAAATCAACAGTACCAATTTGCAGCGCCGATCGAACGGGAATTATACCAGATTGCGCCCGAGGTCAGGAAACACATCAAGGAGCAAGTCACCACTCACCGAATCCCCACGGGACCAACGTCTGCCAGCGCAACATTTCAAGACGCGCTCCCTGGGCTCCCGATCGACACTTCCACTTTCCTACACCACCACCTCTCTGGCCCAGTTGACCCAATCATCGTAGCAAACCACACTGAGGAGCTACGGACCATCCCCCTCGAGCTCGATGGAAAGGTCTCCGTGGAAGCTATCTTGGACGAAGGATCGCAAGTGATAGGGCTCAGGAAGGACATTTGGGAGAAGCTGGGGCTGCCGATACACAGTGACCACGTTATGATGATGGAATCGGCTAACGGGACTAAGGAGTCAACGCTAGGCCTCCTCCGCGATTTGCCAGCCAGGGTAGGATCGAGCACTTTCTACTTACAGGTGCAGGTTTTCCAGAACGCGCCATACGAGATGCTTCTCGGGCGACCCTTCCTTACCCTGACTCAGGCCCGGACCCACCATTTCTCCAACGGCGAATCGCATATCACACTCCTGGATCCCAATACCAAGGAAATGCTTACAATACCAACCATGGTGCGCACTAGACAGGTATCCCCCCCAACCCAGGGTTTTCACAGAGTCGATGAATCGGCGTTCGCAAGCCGAGGAGACAGCGCCGCCCCTACCCATCAATGTGACCCGGATCAATCCATCACCGTGGCACACCTATCCTGCTCTATGATCGCTCCTCTCGCGTACACCGCCGTACCATTCGAACCCATTCATAGGCCTCAAGAAATATACGAAATCTCCATCTCTATCCTCGCCCTTGGCAAAGAGCCGCTCGCGTCTGTCAACTACACTAGCAAGAGGCCATACAAGAAGGTAGCCAACCGAATCAAGCCGGTAGCTACTACTCTCCCCGAGGATTTCCGGATCATACGCCGCATACCATGCGACCCCTTAGAATCCATACCCCTCCTCCCCATACATCCCCCTGACTTCACACCCGGCATACAGTACACCCTGGAGCGAAAAGAAGTGATGAAAGTAAATCCCGACGGTTTTCTCTGGCCAGAGGAGGAAAAACTCGTGCACCACCTCATCAAAGCGCAGGAGTTAGGGTTTGCATGGGACGAAAGCGAGCGAGGGAAATTTTCAGATGAGTATTTCGATCCCATCACCATCCCCACCATAGAGCACATTCCATGGGTCCTCCGCAACATCCCAATTCCCCCCGGCAACTTCCGACGTGTAGTCGACATAATCAAAAGCAAAATCGCCGCAGGAGTCTATGAGCCATCAAGCTCCTCTTACTGATCATGTTGGTTCTGCGTCCTCAAGAAGGACGGCAAATCCCTCAGGCTTGTACACGACCTACAACCACTCAACGCCGTAGCTATCAAGGACTCGGGCCTCCCGCCCAATATAGAGACATACGCTGAGTCATTTGGTGGCCGAGGATGTTACGGTGTATTCGACTTATTCGTTGGCTTCGATCAGCGCACACTAGCCCCCGAATCTCGCGACCTCACAACATTCCAATCGCCCCTAGGCACCCTGCGGCTCACCTCCATCCCAATGGGATATACCAACTCCATGCAAATCCAACACGGCGACCTCACCTTCCTCCTCCAAGATGAAATTCCTCATATTGCGATGCCGTTCATCGATGACGTTCCAGTCAAAGGACCGCCCACCCGCTATGAGACCGGCAACGAGTTCGAAACAATACCAAAGAATCCGGGCATTCGCCGTTTTGTATGGGAACACCTAGTCAACATCAATCGTATAATTCAAAGGATCAAACACACTGGTGGCACGTTCTCCGGGCCAAAATCAAGATTCTGCGTTCCCGAAGCAGTCATCGTAGGGCACCGCTGCACCTATGAAGGAAGGGTCCCCGACACCGACCGACTCCAGAAGATCACGGACTGGCCTACATGCACCAACGTATCAGAGGTGCGAGGATTCCTCGGCACATTGGGCACAATTCGAATTTTCATCCGCGATTTCGCCGCGATCTCAAGACCTCTCGTACATCTCACAAAGAAGGGAGTCGATTTCGAATTTGGGGAGGAGGAACAGCACGCGATGAACGTGCTGAAAGATCTAGCGTGCAACTCTCCTTCTATCCAAGCCATTGACTACATGTCTAACAATGAAGTCATCCTAGCTGTCGACACATCGCTACACGCAGTCGGATACATCCTCTCCCAGCTTGGCGACGACGGCAAACGTTACCCCTCCCGTTTCAGATCGATAACGCTCAACGAGCGCGAGTCTCGATATTCACAAGCCAAGCTAGAGCTTTTCGGTCTATTTCGAGCACTGAAGGACGCCCGGAACTGGATCATTGGAGTTGAAAACCTTGTCGTGGAGGTCGACGCGAAATATATCAAGGGGATGATCAACAACCCTGACATCCAGCCCTCCGCCACCATCAACCGATGGATCGCCGCGATCCTACTCTTCGACTTCAAGCTCAGACACGTTCCAGGAAAGGTACACGGACCCGACGGACTCTCATGCCGCCCCCGAGCAAGCGAAGATCCAATCATCAATGACGATTTCGACGACTGGATCGACACCGCCAACGCATTCGAAATATCCGCCGCAGCACCAGACGGCCCCGTCCACATCAACTCAAGCTCCTGGATTCAGGCAGCTAACACCTTCGGGATCGAGATCCTCAACGGCCCCGGAGCAAGCTACGCGATCGTATTGACAACAGCATCCGCGCACGAGGACGACTCGGCACGATTCGAAACCATTCCCGACACACCCCCCACTCAACCGCCAATTATCCCCCGCTCCGACAAAGCCAAGCAACGAGATGCGCAGCTCAAGCAAGTCTGCGAGCATCTCACTAATCCATCACACACGTTGGGCCTCCCAGACGACGAGCTCAAGAAATTCGTTCGATACGCGGGAGGATTTTTTGTTAGAGATGGGAAGCTTTGGAAGAAGGATGAAAAGATGAAGCACAAGCTTGTAGTATCGGAGGACCGCCGCTATGAACTCATCCGACAAGCCCACGACGAACTAGGCCACAAGGGCATCTTCACAACTCGCATACGGCTTCTCGAGCGATTCTGGTGGCCATGCCTTGATGAAGATGTGCGCTGGTACATCAAAACGTGCCACGAGTGTCAGACACGCCTCACGCATAGCTATTACATCCCCCCTACCGTGCCAACCCCGCTGACCTTGTTTCGAAAGGTGTACATCGACACGATGTTCATGCCAAAGTCCGGAGGCTGCCGATACATCGTACATGCCCGCTGCTCACTCTCCTCATACCCCGAATGGCGCATGCTTCGAACGGAAACCGCGAGAATGCTGGGTACATTCATATTTGAAGACATCCTCTGCCGATGGGGAGCAATCGAAGAGATCGTCACCGACAATGGCCCCGCTTTTGTACAAGCCGCCGACTTCCTCTCTCAACGCTACAAGATCAATCATATTCGAATCTCGCCCTACAATTCCCGCGCCAATGGTCCTGTCGAGAGAAGACATTACGATGTTCGAGAGGCACTTGTGAAGGCCACCGAGGGAGAAGAGTCTCGATGGACCCTGGTGGCACCTTCGGTATTTTGGGCAGAATGCATATCTATTCAGAAGTCCACAGGATTCTCGCCGTACTACATCACTCATGGGCTCGAGCCCCTCCTTCCCTTTGATCTCACCGAAGCCACCTACCTCGCCCCTACCTTCACCAAGCCCATCTCGACCGCTGAACTCATCGCTACCCGTGCCATCCAGCTACAGAAGCGTCCACACGACCTTGCCAGAGTAAAGGAGATGGTGGTCAAGGCTCGATTCGAATCTATTGAGAGATTCAACGAGAAGTATGCCGGACAGATTCGCGACTTCGACTTCGCACCGGGATCGTTCGTTCTGGTCAGGAATTCACGCTACGATCACGACGTTGGCAGCAAGACCAAGCCTCGATACTTCGGGCCCCTAGTGGTCCTCAGACGAACAACCGGAGGATCATATATCCTCGCGGAGCTCGACGGCTCCATCTCGAAGCTTCGCTTCGCCGCTTTTCGCCTCGTGCCCTACTACCCACGCGACATCCGAGCAATCCCGGTCACGAAACTCACAGACGCGACCCCGGAAGCTCTCGATGAGGCCACGTTCGAGCCAGAACCTTCTCCAGGAGACACACGAGTCCAAGCGCTGGGCCTGGTCGAAGACCGTCACATCATTTCACGGGCAGATAAGTCTTTATTTATTTCACCTTCTCCATCCCCGCATATGAGGCGGGATTTACAGGTACTCGATATTTTCCATTGGGACGTCACTCCCATCGAGTAAGAATGGGGTGTTCAACCACCTCGTTCGCCCCCTCTACATATTTTTCTATTTTATTTTCCTATCCTATACCAACCACTCTCGCTCGTTTCCCTTCCACTGTTTTTTTTCCCTTCTTTTACCTTATGTCTGTGTAATCCCCCCGGCCTCACCCTCGACGCGTTCCCTCGACGCCGTATACCCCGCCCGTCCGTCCACTCCTTCCTTCGCATCAATACCGGCCCATGCACACCTCCACTACACGGTGTTTCCCACTCGCTCGTTCACGCCTCTTGCCGGCCATCATCCTATTTCCCCCTCGACGCACTGCTGCACTGACCAGGAGGTCAGTATTCAAAGTCCTGAGGAGATGTAAGGGTACCTTACGCGCTACCTGTGAATCGGCACCGCATAAGCACCCTTTAGTGTGAACCTCGGATCAGCGTCGTACGTCGGAGCGCCCACGGCATGACAGCCCTCCGTCGATAGCTTGCCCAAGAGTTCAGATAGCACGCGCCGCACATCCTCAGTTGGGTTGAAATATTCTTATATGTTTTCCCTATTCCTATTCCAGTTTACTCTACCATAGCACAGCTCGTTAGTAGGTAGCGGTGAACTCTCATTTCCCTATTCTGCCATGTTTTACCATATGCCGCATATTCCCTAATAGCCGATGGACAAATTTTATCATACGAATTCGATAGTTTCTTTGTTTCGAGGACTCTTAAATACAGCTCTCCTGTAGTAGTAGGAGGCCAGTGAATACTACCCGCTCATCTTCTCTGTTTCTTTCTCTCTCGTGCAATCGCGCACACACACTCTCTCTACCACACTCGTTTCAACTCTCTCTCTCCATCTTTCTCACCCTCTTGTGCTCGTTGTCGATGACTGCGCATATCCTGTCACCGTCCCGAAGCCCAGCGACCGACGGAGTCGATCGCGCTCGCGCCTATTTGTTTTGTTGATAGGCGAGTTTGTACCTCTTCAAAGGTCTGAGATTAAATAGCAGTATTTAGGATTGCAGATATACAGGGCATACATAGGAACAAGTGAATGCTGAGAAAATGAGGGATCATTATTCAATTGTTAATTGCCATATCTCAGGCTCGTGCTCGAACTAAGTGTGATGTGTAGTTTGCGCCACACACGGCCAATCTATCACAACAGTCATCCGCTTAAACAGGCAGAACAAATAGATAGGGGTATTTGAACCACCGCCTTCAGTGTTCATAGCTTGACCTTTGACTCTTTGAATATATTGTACCAGCAGCTGTGAACATTTCAAATTGAATTGTGTAAAAGCACTCGCATTAGGACAAATGCTGCTCGTGATGATAATACAGTGTAGATATATAGGTTGGATCCTTGGTCCGAATTAGACAAATCAGACCTTCCTAGGCCCCCATCAGACCCCCTCCATGCTGGGTGGCCGCGCTTGTCTTACACCCGGGATTTGGCATGATGGTTGTTCTGGGCACGTTTGTCCGAATTTTGGATCTGGCCTGATGGCGAAAATGGCTTGTTTTGCCCATTTCGACGGTACCGCCCACTTACTGCCCCCGGCCCAAGTTTGTCCACCGCCGCGATCTTGCACGTGGGCATTATCACGGAGCCCCCGCCATCATTTTCACGCTTCCCCATTTGCAACACAGCCACTACTACGCCTGATGATAAGTGTCTCCACCGCTCCGTATCACAGTATCGTACAGTGAATCTATATAGCCATTCGAGCTACCCATGAGCCGTAGAGCCACGAAATGAGAGCACAAGCCCTGTGCGGATGAATGCCTTTCAATTAGGCCTTGTTCCACGGCCTCAGATAAGCGCTCACCTTGTCGCTGCAGCCGCAGAGGCGGGAGCAGCTCGAGTATGTCCTCAGCAACTGAAGTATGCACCTTTCCCTCTATCTCCACACAACTTAACAGCAACCCTAGCTCCCAACACACGACCTTGAAGTACTCTCCGCGGGCATCACCGCCCGCGGCGGACAATGGCATACCGGCCTCATCAACGACGTCACTTGCACACCGCGAATCCACCGGCATACGCATTCTCCTCCCCCATTGGTTCGATGACTCGGTCCGACTCGGTCTCAGGAATCTCACCCTTGACCCTTATCTCTGGCCAGACCCCACCCCTCCTCAAGCAGATCACGGGTACCGGGCAAAACGGTTTGGCCGAGGATAGGAAGGTAGGAGAAGAGAATGGTGTCAATAAGGCCACGATGAAAACTGCGAATATGTTCACCGCATCACCCAGCACCAAGATTCCTATTCCCCGGGACGCAGATCTCATGCCCGTCAAGCGGGATGCCTGGAACGGCAAGAAGATTTTGCTCAGCTGGATGTTGCGTCTCTATGGCTCGAGGAGGGAGGCAGTTGAAGTCAGTATTTGGAGGGCTGGTGGGGAGGTGTTGAGGTATCCCGGCAACAACGATGAAGATTTGACTGAGGAGAGAGAGAAGCGACGAGATCGAAAAGAGGCTAGGGCGGTCCCGGAATGCGACATCTTGGTCACTTGGTGGAAGAACGGGAAGGCCTACGCGACGGTACGTTTTCTCCTGGCGCGTTCTTTTGTTATTTCATAACTGAGAAGACTTTGAATAGGCTTTTAGGGGCGGAAAGACAATCGGAACCCTCGCGTGGATGTATCATGTACAGTCAACTGGGCTCATGCCACGACCCGTCGATCAGCTGTTACATTATCCTGTACCCCGGAATTCAATCGAAGGCTTTAGTGCTCATGTTCGTGTTTCTCGTTCTCAGCTTATTACACCCATACTCATTCTTGCATAGGAGGTTACAGCCACAAATTACACAGGCAAGGCGCGTGAATACATCAAGCGTATGATCACAGCCATGGGCGCGACCTTCACTCCAAGCATGTCAGGCCGCGATACTGTTATCATCGCTGCATAGTAAGCATGCTTTACCCCCTCTCCGAAATCGTGTACCTAACACTTGTCGACCTCCCCACGGCCTCAGTGGCGTAATCTAACGGTGGGCCTCGAAAAGTACATTGTCTTTCCGCCTGGTGTGGATTTCAGCAAGTTGCTCGGGGAGAGGCGTGTTGGCGTGCGTGGGGTTGAGTTGTGTAATGAAGAGGAGGGGAAAGAGGGGAGTGATAGCGAGGCCTCAGATGGGGGTGATCAACCGTTGACCGGGGTGACCGAGGAGGAAAGGGACACAACAAGGGAGGCAGATGCTGGCGATGAGTTGGATGTGCTTGGTGTGCCGGACACGGATACCAATGTTCACCGCGACCTCGATGGTGTAGGAATAGAAAAGGGGGGGTTAGGAAGACAGATATCGGAATCGGTGTCGCCCGCTAAACGAAGGCCCACGCAATCGTTGTCTCCTTCAAAACGATCAAACCATGCTACGTCGAGTAAACTTAAACACGATACACCAACAAAGCGGCTGCGGATCATTGTGTAGGACGAGGATTCCTTGGTTGGGCCAGAGAGTAAGGGCGAGGCGCCGGGTACTTGGAGGAAGAGGAAGAGGCTGTCATCTGCTGTGGTGGATGCTGATGACAATCAGGGCGTGGTGGGCAATGATGATAAGAAGGAGAATAAGCAGACCGAGGAGAAAGAGAACACTTCTGGGGTTCAAAAGACGGGGAGCAGTACGAGGTGGTTTATTGAAGACGACGCGAGGGGATGCGAGGACAAGAGTCAGAGCGAAGAGTGCCACGTCGAAGACCCGAATGGTATGGGTGGTGGGGTGAAGACGAGCAGAGGATCTGGGAACGCATCATCTGACGAGGAGAGGCCGGCGGAGAAGAACGTTAATGATGAATCGACTGGGAAACGGGTAAGCCCTCGATCGTTGCGGGCTCCGTCGCGAACGGTTGCTACACCATCAGCTCATTCAACGCCCAAGTACAAAGTCTCTGTTGTAGTGGATCCTCCATCGGCCCTACTAAAGAACTCTGCTTTACGCAAGCGCAAACATGTCTCTTCGGATACCGAATCAACACTCCCCAGAGTCCGAATCCGAGTCGGACCGTCCAGACCCTCGACCCTCACCTCCGCGACTGGTTCGAAAAGGCGAGAGTATCCGCATCGAAGCAGGTGAAAAAGAATCACCCGTTAAATCGTCGCCGCCGAAACCCAAACAACGACGTGACAAACCCGCCCCTTCGCCCACATCATCATCACCACTCTCGGTTTGCCACACACCAGCCACGGATGCGCGCACCGCCACTCATGGGAAGAGAGGGGCGGCAGCGAAAGCGGAGATCAAGTAGAAAGAGATGATGCCTGACGCGACCAAGTTTGAGGCGGAGATGAAGAAGGTCAGGAGGTCTGGTGGAACGGATTTGAGAGGGATTGGAGATTGGGAGGTGGGTGAGCAGGTGGAATCGACTTCCCAGGTGACGAAGAAGAAGCGTTTGGATGTTGTAGGAGAAGGGAAGGGGAGAGAAAGAAAGAAGAGACAGCTAGCGACTGTAAAAGGAAAGGAGAAAGAGGAGGATAGTGATGAGGACGGTACAGATAATGCGCCTGTAAGCAAGAGTGAGAAGAAAGGAGGTGGGCAGACCGTGGCCGGGACTACCGTTGGCGAGAAGGACGTTGGTCTATTTTCATTTCAACTTGATGATGTATGATGACGCATCCAAACACCAATCAATATGCAATTCTCATATATCAATATCCTGTACGCCTACGCAGATCACCTTGATGTTGGAGTTAGGGAAAGCCAGACCCAGACCAACGTCCTTCTCACCAACGGTAGGCTGTGATATATTTACCCACAAAAGCTTGGCGTTGACTAACCAAGGGCCCTTGATGGGCAGGTCTATCCCTCCCACTGGGAGGTAAAACACGGGCAAGGATAGGCCGAACCGTCCAGTTTGTACCAGGAATCTCGTTCAAACAGCATACTTCGGCGCATGAGTATCTGCTGATATCTGGCACTCTACCCCATATTTTGTCATCACCAGGGGATCAGGAGAAGAATAAATCGGTGAAAATCAAAAATATTTTTAAGAGCCCGTAGGCCCTATTAATGCATCTTAAAGCACTATCTTAGTAATATCAAGCAATCAGCCGTGATTAATATCCTATCTTAATTTGTGATACTTCATCCATAATATGTTTCAGAGATCGAAAATCCCCTGATCCTCAATACCCAATGACAACCCATCTTTTCTACCAGATTTGGGGGAAATGAAAGAGTTTTGAGCGAGTTCTGTGGTGGGAGAAAACCTAGCTGTGCCACATTGAGACGGCAGTTGCTTGGCTCGACAACGTGAATTGTTCATGGAGAATCACGGTTGCCTGATATTTGGCATGCTTGTCAATGGGCAGCAAGGTGGTCCTGTAATTCTTGCTAATACTGACCCAGACGCGTGTGGAGGAGGGTTTATTTGGTCTCCGAACGCCCATCCGAACGCCTCTCCCACTATGCTCCGGCTTATGATGCTAACTCCCCCTCTATTCCCCTCATTCCCCAACTCCTCGGACTCCCGCACCCACACTCCTCACTCAATCTCTTTGTCTTCTCTCTCCTCCATCCCTTCAGCAGTACCTATAACGCGCGAAACGGCGATCAAGGCCAAATATACGACTCCGGATAAGCTAATGCACCATATGTCGTAGAAAAACTAGAAAAGAGATTCCTTCGCCTTGGCATCGTGCGGCTACTTGAGGATCTCTGAAAATTCCTACTAGGGTCGTGCACCAAAATTCTGATTTCGTAGGTTTTGTACAACCGGCAAACCCAAGATACACCTGAGTTTTATCCGATTTAGCACCCCAGCCATCCCCACCCTTTGAGGAGACTCCTCAGCTCTTATTCTGCATTCAGATCTCAGAATTGAGCGTGCCCCCAGCCCTCTCGCCGCATCGGCGCAGGCCCGCTCGCAATGATTTTATATCTTATGTTATTTTCTCATGCGTACGAAGGTTCAAAAACAATTCGGATGCAGCCCTTATAGAGGTTATTGTGAGTCCTATGGCACCTTTGCAAATCACTAGAGTCCCAATTACTTGTTATGCAGTCCCGCTTTAATACACAAACTATATAGTGGTTGGGTTCACTTCGAGGTGCACCCGTACTTAGCTCGGTATGCTGGAAAGAGCCGGAAGATGAGTATATTTCGGTAGGAGATGCTAGGAATTCACCTTTGACCAATGTGTCGGGATTTATAGGATTACCGCCGGGGTCTTTTGGGTGAGTGCATTGCATACACTTTTTGAGCGAGCTGGTCATAGCCGAGGAGCAAAGAGTTTGGTGCGCCTTGGCAGGAGGCTTTGTCTCTCCCCACTTCCTTGTCGCCTGTGTAAGCATTGAACATGCGCCAGCGCACGGGCTATTCTCTAGGGAGTTGAGAAATCCTATAGTTGCGGCATCAAGGGGGGCGTCCTTTCGGGCGCTGATTGCAGGGATAGCTCCTGTGAAATAGAGCTTCACAACCCAATGTACGACGGAACTGGGGGATGGGCGCACCTGTGAGCGTAGATATAGCTAGAGTCAACAAGGTAAACAGAGCGATACGAGAAATCATTCTGAAAAGAGTGGAGGGAAGTGGAAGGGCTGAGAATATCGCTAAGATGGTCTTTTGAATTTCGCCTTCGACTGTGACTACTTATACGGCGTCGTAATACACATTGATGGTGAGTGTATGCAAACCCACCCTTTTAATTTGAAAAATCACAATAAAGAGGCCCCTAACATAAGATTCATAGGTGGGGACTTGAAATATGTAACGACAATTGTTCTACTCCTCTCCATCGTGATTGGCCCAGTTATTGTGATGAGTCTCTGTATGGCTAATACCCTTCCACATCTTCGAGTACTCAAGTAGATACGAAAGCAGCTCGTACCCGAGTTGTCTACTCTCTCCAAAACAAGAGTTGTAGTTGTATGGACATACGCGATTACCCTACTGTAAGGCTTCCTCACTCTGCGTTGCACATATGTGAATGCATACTGACCCATACTGACTAGCGTCAATGGACCCACAGGGACAGCCGAATAAGTACGTACTCGTTGAATCACTGAACAAATATCCGTAGGACTCGCAGACCCCTACCCAGTCACGGGATGCTGCTTACATAACTGTTTTTCCGACGTTTTTCTGAAACTTCGACAAGAACTTGTGACTCGCAGCTATATTGTAAAGTTATGGTGATTGTGAGAGCAAGAGATCTGCTAACTGAACTGTAAGCCTAGGCTCAACAATCCCTCTCAGGAGCATATATACAGACCAGTGACAGCACATATAAGCGTTTATTTCTATCCATTTTGGTGGAGCAATTGCACGGCTGGATGCTCTAACTTACAGATATAGCTCAGGATTTTATTTCGAATAAGCTACCACTAGTCCTAATGTGGACGAGGGCCACGAAATTATCCAGGATTAACAAAAAAATCAATATTTATAGATCAATTCCTGACCCAAAAAGGATTAAGGCTCGATTCTATCCTCATATGTGTAGACAATGGAAGCCCCAACGATAAGTGGACGAAGGCCGCCATTGGGAGAGGACGCAACTGCGCTGAAGTCTGGCACGGAGTTGTCGGCTGAAATGTTACTGTGGTAAATAACCTCGCAGAAGGATGAAGAGCGTAAGACCTAGTGAGTAGAACATACATTGGAAGGGAGGAAGAAAGGAACTAAAATACATCTACTCATTCTAGTCCCTAGGTACTACCTATCTAATTCAGGAAAGATACTCGCAAATCTACTGACCGGTGTAAGCGTGGTCTTACACCGGTGGACTTGCAAGTTTCTGCGTAAGCTGACGAATTTAGAAAGCGTAAACAAGACCAGGTATACCTTCGCAGATGAAGAATAACGGAGACTCGCCATTATGAATTTGTTGAGCGTTCCTTTGATCAGCGGCGCCTACCTTGTCCGCACCGTTCATACATGCTACAAAGTCGCCACTGAGGCGAGAGCCATAGAGACAACCAACATCATCATAGCTCTGCGTTGCTGAGGATAAATAACATTTGTTACGACATTATCGAAGGGAGAGGTTTACGGTAGGACTTGGCAGGACCAATGGTGACGTTGGGCGGGGGAGTTACGTTTTGCATCAGTCGTTTGGGAGACGCTCTGGATCGAAGCCCCCAAGCCCAACTTGACGAACGAAGAGCTGATGGAAGCTGTCTTTCGCTGTCGTTGTGGAGTAGAACATAAAAATCCAATGCCACCTGCAATCATTGTACAATTAGCCGGCGTGAGCAAAGTCACAGGAGCGGTCGAAGAAATCATACTGGAAGAAGCGAGATGGAGGGTGCGAAAGGCTTCTGGTGCGTTCGGCAGTCTTCGGAACCAGGGGCTCGTTCATACGGCCGTAGAGAGACTTATTATCAAGCCGACCCCCAGAGATCATGAGGCATGCGACCGTTAGGTTATGTCAATCTTGCCTGACACAGGCCACTGATAGATAAATATCCAGGGTATCCTTGAAGCGTGAAGTTATCAAAATTTGGGCTCATAATCGAATTGACCTCTTCGCGGTGGGTTGAAATGGGTTCATTGTGGGAGTTTTCTTGCGTTGTGACGATCAGTCAGCGAGGGCGGGTTATATGAAACCAGGAAGGGACGGGAATCTCTGGAGAATGAAAGAAATCTATTACTTCGTTTGCTAAATGGAATAGCGAACAGGGGTGCTGGAAACTTGCAACAAGAACCATGGTGATGGTGTATTGATGCCAAGCCAGGTGATAGGTGTTTCTATTATCTAGGTGTGTGAGTGCAGATGTCGAGCAGACGGCATAGCTGAACGGCATGGCCAAAGCCGTGTCGATCGATCAATCAGCCACAATGTCGTTTTGCATAAATAACGATTAATCGTATCATATATAGGACAAAGACTAGGCGGTATTTCATGCGGCTAGAAGAAATCCAACACCGAGGGCGCCAGCGAATCCAGCAGTAGTCATGTGTACGCGAGAGGCACCATTACCAGATGAGCCTGAAGCGGCACTGAAGCTGGGTACATTCTTTCCTGCGGCCTTGCAAGCATTGGCGTAGCCTGGATTGTAAAGGACACATCAGAGGGGTAGGCTATTCAAAAAGAGAAGGAAACACACTGTCGTAATAAGACTGAGCGGTTTGGGTATCCAAGGCGGAGGCTGCACAAGCCAAGCAGGAGGACATGGCACTGCTGATGTTTGAACCACAAAGGCAGTCGACATCGAGACAGTTCTAAAGGCAAGACGCGATAAGGGACGCGTGCATTTGTAGAATAGCAGGAGCGGAACATACGCCAGCAGTAAGAGTGGTGGCCAGAGATGAACATTGGTTGCGACATTGCTCGGGAATCATGCTGGGGTCGAAGGCCGACTGACGAGCAAGCAGTTCGTGAATCGCCTCGGAGGGGTTGGCAGAGACTGTTGAGCAAGAACGCTTGAGTCAGACGCGTCCAAGGAATATAACATTGCGTGTACTTTGAGTGAAGGTAGCAGCCAAAGTGGCGAAGACAGTAAGGACAGCGGTGAAGGCAACCATTGAGAGAGAGGACGAGATGTAGTGGGACTGTGAAGGAAAGAGCTATTGCATCCGCCAGGATTGAACTGAACCTTTATATGGGTGGGGCCTAACCTGCCCATTGAGTATGAGCTACGTGATAGGGATCCGGAAGTAGGGTCGAAATGGTTTGTCGGTGAGCCATTGTTTAGGACGCAGACATCACAGGAGGTTCGCGAGGCCGTGGGGATTCCAAGGCTTCGACAGGTATTTCGAGGTAAATTCCTGACACAGGGCTTCCAATACGAAACCATGAGCTATGTAGACCAGTGATAGACAGGATCCATGAGTTTAGAGCACTGGGTTAACCGGAAGCGAGCAAGAGTATATAGCGGAAGCTGAAAAATGGTGGCCACTATTATCTGGGCACTAGGGTGTGATTCACACCTGCAAAGTACCATCATGCGAAGAGTTCGGACACGATGACTACTCATTTGGGTAGGTGGCGGTGTTGCATTTCACGGGGGGCGTCACGGTCTGTCACAGTTGCTGGCAGTGGAAAACGCTAGCACCTGCGATGCAACAGGATGCAGCGGTGCGAAAATATTCTCAGAAAATCTGCAGCACTCTTATCGGGAACACACTGGGGGGCCCAGCTGGGTCTGGCAGACGACGACGAACCAGATCCAGACTAGTGCGTGGTATACCGGGATTGATGTATTGATGGGCCACGGCTATATAACGATGGTCCATTCGCCTTCTCTCCCCACCCTCTCTCCTCCGAGCCTTCTACCGTCAGGGCGACTCTGAGGAGAGCGTATCCCCCGCCTCTGTCCTCTCAGACCAACATGACCTCCACCATGCCTCAGCTAGACGACATACCGACCACGCGGGGCTACCAGCAGGAGATGCTGCAGGAGAGCATAAGCCATAACATCATCATTGCCATGGATACTGGCTCTGGTAAAACTCTAATCGCTGTGCTCAGGATCAAATATGAGGTCGAGCGCGAGCCAAGCAAAGTGCGTTCCAATGGCAGCATTGCCGCGATCCGAACTGATTTAGCCACTTTAGGTGGCATGGTTCTTTGCTCCAACCGTAGCGCTCTGCAGGCAACAGAAAGCTGTCATTCAGACGTATCTACCAGTTTCCGTTGGCCTGGTTTCCGGTGAACTGGAGCCAGACCAATGGAAATCGGCATCTTTGTGGCAACGTGTTCTCACTACTCATCGTGCAATTGTCTCCACTCCTCAGGTTTTTTTAGACGCCCTCCGACATGGGTACGTCGATCTCGGCAAGGACATAAGCCTGATGGTCTTCGATGAAGCCCATCATGCTGCCGATAATCATCCTTACAATCGAATAATGCTTGAGTTCTACCACAAGATCCCGTCCCGTCCAAAGAGCGAGATTATCTACGGCGTTAGCCAGGTTAATCGCCCATGCATCATGGGCCTTACAGCAAGTCCGATATACGGAGGAGATGTTGCGAAAGCGTTCCAGTATGCGTTCATTCCATCTAGGACGAAACACCACCTAAATGTCTCTTCCTCAGAACACTCGAGGCTAATCTTGACTCAATTATTCGCGCTCCAAGTCTTAATCGTCGAGAGCTTGCACAATTTGTTCACCGTCCCGTATTTCAACACGTCATGTATCATGACTGGACAGTGCCGCCCTTCTCCACTAACCTCGCCGCCGTATCCGGCGTCATCGACGCCCTCAAGATCGAGGATGATCCTTATGTGATGGACCTTCGCAAACGGCTCGGCGCAGCTCAACCTGGCTCTCCTGAATACTTCCGTATCGACCAAAAGCTTTCCACAACTATTCTCAGCCAAAAAACCTTCACAATAAAGGGACTTCGGGACTTTAAACGTGCCGCGGTCGACATTCTTCACGACTATTGGGCCATGGGCAGCGGATTGGTATGTGTGGCAGATTCTCGAGAAGGCCCGAGACGCAGCAAATCCGTTTAACAACATCATGAATACCTGGAAAACATCCGAAAAAGGCGCATTTATTAAGAATATTGGGTCAGGTGACACTCTCGCCGGTATCGTTCCATCCAGAGGATATCATGGATGATTGCTCCGACAAAGTGAACCAACTCATCACGGTATTGCTGAACGAGCATGTGGAGACGGAGGCACGGGGCGAGGTGTATTCAGGACTGATTTTTGTCCAACGGCGCGACTCAGTATTGGCTCTTGCGGAGGTGCTGACGCATCATCCCTTTACCAGTGATCTCTTCCGTATTGGAGTGCTCCTCGGCACTTCCGATAGTAAATATCGCCATAGTTTCCTCGATATCACGCGTCGACTGGCTCGTGATACCCAGGAGACGATGGATGGCTTCAAATCAGGGGAGTTGAACCTGATTGTAGCCACTGCCGTGGCTGAAGAAGGCATCGATATCCAGGCGTGTGGGAGCGTGATCCGTTGGGATCCGCCCAACAATATGGCAAGTTGGGCGCAGAGTCGTGGGCGGGCGAGGAAACAGAAGAGCACGTTCACGCTGATGTTCCAATATGGGAGCAGCAGCCAACATGATGTTGCAAAGTGGGAAGATCTCGAGCGGAGGATGGTGGAGATGTACAATGATCCATTACGGGACCTTGCTATGTTCCTTGAACCAACATCTACCTCGACTCTAGAAGATGATATTGAGGACAATGACACGATGTTCGTCGTCGAGTCTACTGGGTAAGCCCCCACGCTTTTTGTGTTAAATATGACATTTTTTTCTAATAACATTTACAGTGCTCAATTGAGCCTCCACTCCGCCATCGCACACGTATCCCACTTTTGCGCCGTCATACCCGGTACAGCACATGTCGATAATCGACCGATTTATGACATCTACCCACCGGATATTCCCCTTGGATGGCACTTATCCCCTCCATCCCAGGTTCCAGTCTACAATGGTCCGTGGGGCTGCAAACTGACACTCCCACGCTGTCTTCCCTTGTCTTGCCGCGAGTTTAACGTCGAAGTGAAATACCGAAGCAAGACCTCTGCACATAGACACGTCGCATTTGAGGCATATGTTGGCCTTTACAAAGCGGGGCTTCTCAATGAGAATCTCCTACCGTTCACGAGCGTCATTGAACCCGATCAGGAGGACGATGTGAAGGAAATGTTGAAGGATGTGGAGAAGCGGGTGGGGATGGCTAGCGTGGACTTACAGATGGACCCATGGGCTGGTCCGCAGGCCGAAAAGGATGATCGGGATAGCTATTGGTGGACGGCAAGGATGTGCATCGGAGACTTACCTCCGCTTATCTTGTTTATGCGCCCAGAGCCGGTCGAGTTAGGCTTCGCGGATGGACCGGTGTTGTACCGTCCTGGTCTAGAAGAGCCCATCCGGGTGAGCCTAACACCGATAGGGAAGGTGCATCAAGACGAGGCGGTTGTGGGAAAGGCGAAAACATACACACGGAGAGTATTCTGGAGTTTAAACTGGGCGAGAATGGAGTGGGATAATTTCGACTTTGCAGTACCTCTTCTATCCAGAGACGCCCGTTGACGAGGAAGAGGATGTCTGGGCAAAACGTCGATTATGGCTCGAGGAACTGAATAGGGATAGAGAGCTCAAGAACCATGATCGGGAATACGTTGCTAATGCGCGTGCGTTTGGCGAAACGTTTGGGTACACCTGCCGAATGCGCTGACGATCCTGTCGTTGTGCTTAAGCAATTTGGCCGACCGTATCGCTTCATCGGGTGGAGACATGAACGATTGTCGGAAGAAGAGGAAGAGGAGCTTACTAAGGTTCGACAACATGCAGATTGGGAGCACTTTGCGATTAAGTACCCCCTCCTCGTTGTTACACCCTTCCATGCTCGCCGAAACTTCTTGGTCCCTGTCAATGCGCCTGCCTCCCCTGCCTCCCCACCGGAAGCCAAACATATTTACCTTTTCCCAGAGTTCAGCGGGATTACCCTCATCTCCCCTCTGGACATCGAATATGCGCTCCTACTGCCGTCGGTGTTGCGCTCCATTGAGATGACAACGACTATAACATCCCTCAGTACAACGCTCTTCTCCTCATGCCCACCTCTCCGCACCATCCCTCGTGCGCTTTTAATGACCGCAATGACCGCCTCAAGTGCTGGCGAAAGATTTAATTACCAAAGGCTGGAGACGTTGGGTGATACTGTGCTTAAGTTCACGGTGGGCTTGCAAGTCTTGGTCGAGTATCCGTTATGGCACGAGGGGTATCTGACGAGGAAGAAGGACCACACTGTGTCGAATGTTAGACTTGCGAAAGAGGATCTGAGGCGAGGAGTATTCAGGTGGATCATGCGGGGTAAGGATTCTTCCTTCTATCTTTTTTATAACGAGGCTGTTGATGGATCGTGTGTCGTGCAGATCCAATGCTCGGGCGCAGGTGGAAACCAAAGTATGCGGTAAAGTTCGATGTTTCGCCACCCGACGAGGAGACAGGCGTAGCCAAGGATCTGTGGCCCTGCCCAAAATCAACCCGAAGAGAACATGGAAACCGAGCAGCCGAAAGATGAGAAGAAAAAGAAGAAAAAAAAGGGGGCGAAAGAGTCACGAGCTATCCTACCAAAGGTAATTCTGTCCTTCACTATGCTATTGCGCTGTCCTAATTGATACAAAATGCAAGTACTCGCCGATGTGGTCGAATCCCTCATCGGAGCTGCTTATCTTCACGGGAGTTTCCGCCTCGCGTACGAATGTGCGAAACTCTTTGATCTTGGCCTCAAATGGTGTCCACCTCGCCAACGGATTGAGCAATTCCTTGCACGCTTGGAGCCTGATGTTCACATCCCCCCGGAGCTTGCCTATGTGGAGCAAATGATTGGGTACACATTCAAACACAAGATCCTTCTCCTCGAGGCCCTTACGCATGCGAGTTACCAACAAGACCTTCAAACGGTTTCATACGAGAGGATGGAGTTTCTGGGGGACTCTGTGCTTGATATGATCGTCACGGATTACCTGTACCACGCTCCCGGGAAGAATTATAGTCCAGGACATATCCACCTTCGCCGATCGGCAGTCGTCAACACTCATTTCCTCGCATACACTTGCCTAAAGACGTCGCTCAGGTTTGATGCCACACTACCACGAGCTGTCGGTGGTGAAGTATTACTGGAAGCCGATGCTCAGGAGATAACGCTCTGGAAGTGCCTCCTACACTCCAGTTCACGTGTCATGGACGACCAATTCAACACCCACTCACGCTTTTTGAAGAGAGGGGAGGAGATCGAAACCGCTTTAAGGAACGATCCCGTGTTTCCCTGGGCTGCGCTCACCCGCCTGCAAGCACCCAAGTTCTTCAGCGATATTATCGAGGCTGTGATCGGCGCCATATTCCTCGATTCCGAAGGTAACTTCGCTGCTGCTCGGTCCGTTGTGACGCACCTCGGGATTATGCCAGCCCTCGAGCGGATCGTCAAGGACGATGTGGATGTGTGGCACCCAGTCTCGCGTCTTTCACAGTGGGCGCAGAAGAATGAGAGAAAACTCGAATTCAAGTTTGATAGGGAGAGGGGAGCGGTAAAATGTAGCGTCCTTGTGGATGGGAAAGTAGAAGCGGAAGCGCGAGAAGAGTACAGAGGCACGACAAGTCAAGAGGAGGTCAAGCTTGTTGCAGCAGAAAGAGCGGGAAGGGCTCTTAAGTTGCGGCTTACATATATGGACCACTCAAACAAAGGGAAAGGAAAGGGCAAAAAGACGCAGAAAGGAAAACAGAAAGGAAAGCAGAAGGAGACAACTGGCGTAAACCAGGACCTACCGACAGTCAGCGCACAAGGGGAGGCTATCGAGATAGATTCATGACTGAAACCTTGAATACGACTCTGAGCTTCGGATTTTTAACCGAGCGTTATATGAATATAGTTAAATTGCAATTTAGTGTCGTCTGGGACCTCACGTTCACAACCCTCCGGATACTCGTTTAAGCGACCAACTCATAGCCCTGCTAGTGTTCGAGGGCCTATTACTGCAATCATCAACAAACCTCTTAGCCGCCATTTGTGTACGGGATGGAATCACCCACCGAAGGCTCAGTAGCAATTGTTATAAAGCATTTGAACCGAAATTAACCGGGGGGGAACCACAGCTCATTCCCATCCACTAATTCGGTCGCCAATATTTATTGAACATGCTATTCAGTAAGTACAATATTGCACAAAGTCGTGAATAATCGTTGTCTATATGGGACAGTTGGGTGGATTATAGTTCTTTGGTGCCTGAGAGGGACAACCAGGAATAGTGGCGCCAACTCCAGAGGCGGGGTCCTAGTAAATTTGCTTTAGAATAGCACGAGTCTTCGACTGAGTGTGTACATACGTAGAAGCACCCCACGGAACTATCCCCTTCCCCATATCTGTGGACCGATGAGAAGTCTGCCTCAAACATGGCTGTAGACCTTGACTTACATGCAGTAGATAAAGAATGGGCCTATCTGTCGCTCAGTGAGCTTCATGTGATTCGGACCTCGTTTCGGACAACAATAAAGCTATATTCATCAATGCAAAGCAATAATATTGAAAGTAGAAGATGCATACTCCGGGCGGTGGAACATCGACCTGGGCCTTTGCTACGAGGGACAGGACCAGAGTGAGAACAGCGAGGGAGGCAACCTTGGAAGAGAAATACATCCTAAGTGGAGTGCTGTGCCCATGCAGCACGTTCATTCCTTATAAGCGACAGTGTCTTGAGAAAGCGTTCATAACCGCCCTGGAAAGCGGGCAGGGTACACCGTCTGTCCGAAATCTACCCCTGTCCCAGGGACCCTGAATATCATATTGTCAGTCCATGTCACGCCCAACCTCAATTCCCTGATCAGATAGTAATCACGTTGGGCCAGCTTATTGCAATAAGGGTTAGAGCCGAGCCGCTGTATTCGCGACACAAATTCCTCCAGCCGGGGAACCGCGGCTGTGACTGATATCACTCACCCGTACATAGTCCTCATGCCGCAGACCCATATTTTACAATCCAGCCAGGTTGATAGGAGAAAGCAGACCTGCATCATTCCGACGGTAATGAATGTCCAATACCGGAGACCAAGGAATGAAGTTCCTCTAACACAGGCTGTGGGCTGAGGTTGTTTTCCATTGCTTATTGCTGCTGGGTTAGTGGCTCCGCTGTTTGACTTAGCTCATAGTTAGACCATTTCGAGAGGTTATGGGAGAAGGAGCTTGTCATATCAGGGTCGGGTGCAATGTGCACTTTGTGAGTTCAGGTAGGCGTCTTAGACAGGTTGAGTGTGATGAGTGCCCAGGACGCGCGACATTAAGCGCGAAAATGTGGCCAAAGGTGCACCGGCCCTCATGATGAGCACTCGTGATCATTTACAGGTGTGGTAGAGCGTGGAAGCATGATGAAGTGTGAGGAGGCGTGGTATCAGCGTCAGGTTGAACACGACCCAACAGTTTCCAGTAGAGGACTTACGGACTCCGAGGGTGCCTACAACAAAAACAAAAATATTTATGTCGCGTCCTTTTTGCATAGTTGCGTATCATCGCATGAGCATTTTGCTGGTTTTTGTGGACTCCAGACGAGAGGTCGTGGTGGGCGGGTTGTAGGAGAAGACCTGTTGCTAGACGAGTGAGTCGGCTCATAGGATAGATATTACTGTTTGTGACTAGTACCGCAGGATGAGTTGGTAATCAGGAGAGTGGTTGGGGAGGAGTTTTCAGTGCCAGTGTAGAATACGATGCCGAAGTTAGCTTGGCCCTGGGTACAAGGCGCCGTCTAAGCTTCAGACCGGGCTGTCCCCGAAGATAAGTGCGAGGTGCAACATCTTAGGGCTGAACGTTGAACCCAAGATGATGCCATTCGGATGGTGCTCTTCGCATCTGTGGCGTTGCACCGGATTGATCAATTATCCGACACACTTGAGCCAGGAAGGGGGCATATTATACTTAAACAAGAAGAGAAGAAAAGAACTTTGGTTCCGGGTGAGACCGTCAAGGACAATCGGACTCGGCCGGTGGTCCGGGTTGTGCTCGGGTGATGAGTGTTCTGCCAGCTGCTCAAAATACACACTGTTTGCTTGAGCGACTACAGGTTATTGTAAAATCTAAGCTATTCTACACTGCCCCCTATTGTTCTTAAGCAATATTTGAGCCCACTTCCCAGGGCAATTCAGGTCCTCTCATAACGCTACTGCGATGCTAAACAAATATAGTGGGCTCGCAATTGCAGGGGACCTATCATGGTAGTGGATCGATCACTGTATAGCTATTTTTTGTTATTTTAAAATTCAGCTATCCCTAAAACATACGCACGACCTGATAAGTGGTAGCTCCTAACATTATATATCACTTAACAGAATGATGCCCCACAAGATGCCAAGAGCATGATACCCCCTATCTACCCTATGTGTAATTATGTATTTATAACCATTGTTCCACCATCACTCCCTCTTGCATTGTATGTCCTCTGTCAAGGTGTTCCAGTGAGTAGTTTCTTAGTCATCATTTTATTCACTATTGTCTCCATTCTCTCTCTACCCTTTTCCTGCTTACAAATCATGTATCTGGCTTGTAGTATAAAATGTGTTCGCTTGTATTGTAGCTACTCAGTCAGATAATCAACTAAGCTTGTCCTCTTTCTCCCTCCATCACTCTTGCATGTTTGTGCACCATCTTGCATCTTGCACCTCCTCCCCCTTGTCGCAATTGTGAAAGCACTCATGCGCACTTCCCATCACACGCTCGCAAATCGAGACTGTGGTATTGGAAGGGCACAGCACATAAGCTGAAGCTGAAGTCTCTCTGTATGCTCTCCCTCTGGATCCTCCTTTCCCTTCACATGGCCATTTTCAGTATCTTGACAGTATTATCTGACTGATCCTTCCATACCATTGTGCTTCTTTTTGCATTGCTCCTTTTTGCTCCATTATGTCTAAAACTGTGTGCACGGTCATAAGACCTGCACCTGCAGAACATCCAAATTGTGACGAGCATGCTGAGGCTCGCCTCCAGCATTTCGTTCCCTCTGCATCTTCTACACCAGCTGCTTTTGGCTCCTCTTTGCCACGCTTTCTGTGCACTCATTTGCCCTGAGCTACTGATGACCCTCCCGCTGTGGACAGCGACATCAATGGCAACAAACAGGGCAATGAGCATTTTTCTGAAGCCCCAGAATGCCCAGAGTTTTGCCCCAATGGAGGTGATGCTCCTGGTGATGTCCCTAGACCTGCCCTGGGTGGATATCCTGGTGGCAATCCAGGTGGCAATCCTGGTGATGACCCTGATGGAGGTGATCCTGATGGTGATGACCCAGGTGAGGGTGGCCTTGGTGATGGCTGCAATGCTCCTGAACCTCAGGATCCTGGTGAACGTATGCAAAACCGTTTCCTGACCATGCTCGATACACTTGCGCATAGTATTCAGGTCCAAGTGTGTGCGCAGTCCCAGCCTGCCCCAGCTCCTGCTCTGCACCCTGAGCAAATTAATGCAAAGGCACCTGAGCAGTTTGATGGCTCAAAACCCCACAAGGTTCAGGAATTTTTATTCCAGTGCCACCTTTATTTCAATACCAATTATCACCAGTTCCAGTCAGAATGAACCAAAGTATTGTACGCACTTTCCTACCTTTTGGGTTCTGCACATCAGTGGTTTTGCACTCTGATGGAGGCCAAACCTGATTGGTACCAGCTCCCTTGGATTCATGATTTCACACTTTTTGCACAGGAGCTGGAAGATAATTTTGGGAGTCTTGATCCAATTACAGAGGCCACAGAAGAAATTGAGAATCTTGTGATGGCTTCCTCCTCACAGCTCTCCAAGTACAACGTCAAGTTTGTGTGACTTGCCGCTGTTTTGCACTGCCCCAACTCTGTCCTATGCTACTGCTATTATTGTGGACTCCCCAACTGCATCCAAGATGCAATTTGTATGCTCATGATGGGCAAACTGTTGACCTATTCTTGCATGTGCCTCGCAGCCATGCAAATCAACAATCACTATTGGGAGCATCAACACAAGAAGATATGTGCATCCAGACGGACCACCACAACTGCATCCACCTCCACCACAAATTCCAATTCGAACCAGTCCCAGGGCAAGGGGAAGAAGAATCAAAATAATTTGTTGCAAAACAATGCTGGCTCCTTGCAAAACACCAACAAGCAAAATGCAAAGCCACAGAATCAAAATGTGCCTGCACACTCATCTTCCTCCAACACTTCCTCTCGCCCCAACTCCAGCATTGCCGACAAGTTAGGTCGTGATGGCAAGCTCAAGCTGGTGGAGTGACAATGCTGTATTGACAATAACCTCTGTCTGTTCTGTGGGTCCAATGCCCATGTTGTTTCAGGTTGCCCCAAATGAACAGCTAACAATAACACTACACTGGGTTTGGCTAATGCAAATCAAGGGTTGTCTTTGTGCGCTTCAGGGCGCAAGACTACCACCTCAGAACCGAGCAACGCAGCTGCTGCTTCTTTGAGCACCCCTGCGGACTCAAAAAAATAGTGTGCAATCCTCAGTACTCTGCACAGCCTGAGGATCACATTGAGCTCACCTGCGCCCCAGAGTTCTGTAGACTCAATGTGTCTGCTCTTTCTGACCCTTCTGCACTTCACATTCCACTTTCCATTTCATTTCATGTTTCTGATGATCCTTCTCCTTCCACTGCCTCCTCTTTGCTTGACATTTCCGTGCTTGTAGATAGTGGTTCAACCCATTGTTTTGTTGATTCTGCGCTTGTGCATCATTCTGGTATTCCTACACTTCCCATTCCTCCTCTCGAGTTACATTTGTTTGACAGTTCTTCAAATTCCTTTATTTCTGAGATTGCAAAACTTCCTGTCACTTTTCCCACTGGTGAATGTATTCCCCTTGACTTCTATGTCACTAGGCTAGATCCTTCGACTACTATGGTTCTTGGTCATGATTGGCTCACCCACTGCAATCTGTTGATTGATTGGGTTTTGGGCACAATAACTTTCCATTCCTTGTTTTCTTCTGATCATTCTGCCTCCTCCGCACATGCTTCCTCCTTTGTGCCGATTGCACTTTCTGCGGTCGTGCCCTCTCCTGTTATACATTCTGTTGATGCTGACACCCCTAGGCCAGAAGTACGTCTGATCAGCACTGCTGCATTCATGTGCATTGCTTGTGCTTTGGGTACCTCTCCCTTCACTCTCTCCCTCCACACAGCTACAGCTACGGCCTCCGCAACCTCTGCCAAACCTGTCAACCTCTCCTCCATTTCCTCAGAATATCACAACTTTGCTGACGTTTTCAGCAAGTCTTGCACTGAAACATTACTGCCTCACCAACCTTACAATCTCAAGATTGAACTTGACAAAGGTGCAACACTGCCTATCAGGGTGATGTATTTGCTCTCTCAGGTGGAGCTCATGGCACTTTGCAAATTCATTGACAAGAACCTCACCTCTGGCTTCATTTGTCAAACTGCTTTGCCCCATGGCATGCCCGTTCTCTTTGTCAAGAAGAAGGATGGATCCCTGTGCTTGTGCATCAACTTTCATGGCCCCAACCATATAACCAAAAAGGACCATTACCCACTTCCCCTCATTTCCGACTTGCTCAACTCTCCCCACAAGGCTAGTATCTATACAAAGATCAACCTGTGCCACGCATACCATTTGGTGCGCATTGTGGAGGGCAACAAGTGGAAGACTGCTTTTCGCACTAGGTATGGTTCCTTTGAACAGTGTGTTATGCCATTTGGTCTCTTGAACACTCCTGCTGCGTTCCAGCACTTCATGAATGATGTATTCAAAGATCTCTTGGACGTGTGCATAACTGTCTACCTTGATGATATCCTAATCTATTCCAATAGTCCCGCTGAGTATTGCAAGCATGTTTGCAAAGTGCTTAAATGCCTCTGCACCCATGGCCTGTATGCGAAAGCAGAGAAGTGCAAATTCCATGCCAACACTGTGGAGTACCTTGGTTATATCCTCTCCCCAGGTGGCCTCAAGATGTCCAATGATAAAGTTCAAATCATTCATGACTGGCCTGAACTGCAAAAGGTAAAGGACATTCAGAGTTTCCTTGGCTTTGCCAATTTCTATCATTGCTTTGTGTATGGCTACTCCAATATTGTCATTCTGCTCATGCGCCTCATGCGCAAGGATGTGCAATGGCTTTCGGTGACAAGGCACATTCTGTGTTTAACTTGTTGAAAGAAGCTTTCACCTCTGCGCCTTGCCTTACTCACTGGGTTCCTGACACACAGATCATTGTCAAGACTGATGCCTCTGACTACGCGCTTGCCACAATCCTCTCCATTGTCTCCTCCAAAGGTGATGTACATCCTGTTGCTTTTCATTCTTGCACTTTCTCTTCTGCCGAATCAAACTATGATACCCACGACAAGGAACTGCTTGCAATTTTTGAGGCGTTCTGCATCTGGCGCCACTACCTGGAGGGTAGTGCACTCTCTATTGACGTCGTCATGGATCACAAAAATCTTGAGTATTTTTGTATGACAAAGGTATTGATGCAACGGCAGGCCAGGTGGTCTGAGTATCTTTCACAATTCAACCTTGTTATTCATTTTTGCCTGGGTCGCTTGGGAACCAAACTGGACACACTCACTAGACAGTGGGATGTCTACCCAAAAGGGGGGGATGGTGACTATGCCCAGGTGAATCCACATAATTTTCGCCCCATTTTTATGCATTCACAGTTGGTGCCTTCTTTGCATGCTAACTATGCACATTTTGATCCATGTTCTTTCTGTGCCATCTTAGCATGCAACACATTTGCTGCCTCCATGCATGCAACTTTACTTCTCAATCCTGCACTTCATGCTTCCCTTATTATGGACAGTGCGCTTTTACATGCAGATATTTGTACTGCCCTCTCCACTGATCCCCTAGCTTCCAAGCACCTCCCCATGCCTGAGGGATGTTGGGCTCTCAAGTCTGACAGTCTTTTGCATCTGGATGGTTGTATCTATGTTCCCAATGCACAGGGCCTACGGCTCTGCATACTGCAGTACCACCATGATCATCCACTAGCCAGGCACTATGGTCAAAATAAGACCCTTGAGCTTGTGCAACGCATGTATACATGGCCGGGTGTCCATGACTACGTCAAAGACTACTGTAAGAGTTGTGTTACATGCATGCAATCCAAACCCCAGTGCCATTGCCCATATGGCCTCCTCAAACAACTCCCCATTCCCTCTCAACCATGGGATTCAATCTCCATGGACTTCATTGAGAAGCTCCCTCCTTCCTCCGGTTTTGACACCATCCTTGTCGTTGTGGATCACCTCTCGAAACAGTTGTTTTTCATCCCCACACACAACACCATCACCTCTGCTGAGCTTGTGCAACTTTTTGTCATCCATGTCTTCTCCAAGCATGGTGTTCTGGCACATGTTACTTCTGATTGCAGTTCCAAGTTTACATTGCACTTCTTCCACTTGCTTGGTGATGCTCTTGACATGAAGTTGCACTTTACTTTGGGCTACCATCCAGAAGGCGACAGACAGACTGAGCGGACCAACCAGATGTTGGAACAATACAGTAAGGGACAAAACCCTTCCAATGATTTTTGTACTCTGACAAATTCATTAATAGCTGACCAACCAATACAGCTACAAACTTCATACTTTCATTGAAGGTAGCCACGTGACCTGTCTACCATCCTGCCGAATATCATTACATCATTTCCATTTTTGGTAACTTGGTGAATTAATCAATATTTTAAGCTCATTGGAAGGGTTTTGTCCGTCATACCTCTAATCACATGATTCCATTTATTGCAATCAAATAAGTACAAATAAATGTCATGTGACTGGTTGGGATAATGTATAAATACAGCTGCTCACTTCCCCAACTCATTACAACCCCCCACACTTACTTCTGTTGGCATGCGATCTCTCTCTACTACCCAATGCAACTGCATTCTCTCCCTCTTGGATAGAGGTCATTCTGCTATCCAAGTTGCCTCTATTACTGGTCTAGGCCTCAGTACCATCTCTCACCTTTGCTCCAAACACTGCTCTACACTTTCCAAGTCAGTTGGAGGTCATCCATCCAAGCTTTCTACTGCCAACATCAAATATGCCACCCATCTCATCACATCTCGCAAGGCTGAAAATGCCTCTCAGATCACCAGAACCCTCTGTACTGTAATCAACCAACCTCTATCCTCAAAAACAGTTCAAAGGGCACTTAAAGGAGCTGGAATGAAGGCTGTAGTGAAGCAGAAAAGGCCTAAACTCACTGCTGTGCATAGGAGGAAAAGACTGGAGTGGGCAGAGGCACACAAACATTGGACAATAGAGGACTGGAAAAGGGTTGTCTGGTCAGATGAGTCCAAAATCAATTGTTTGGGGTCAGATGGGAGGGTTTGGGTATGGAAAAAGGCAGGAGAGGGGCTCAGTGATAGGCTGGTGCAGGAGACTACCAAGTTTGGAGGAGGTTCTATCATGGTTTGGGGCTGTATGTTGTGGGAGGGTCCAGGATTGGCAGTCAAAATTGATGGGAGGATGGATGCTGACCTTTTTGTCAGTATTTTGGAGGAAGATCTCACTGGGAGTTTGGACTGGTATGGCATAGAGGTGGAGGATATTGTCTTTCAGCAAGACAATGATCCCAAGCACAAGAGCAAGAAGGCTCAAAATTCCAAGATGCTGGAATGGAGGTTATGGTATGGCCACCACAGTCTCCAGACCTCAATTCCATTGAACATCTCTGGACTCATCTCAAAACAAAGCTAGGGCAGTATGAAACTCCACCTGGGGGGATAGAAGAATTATGGAAGAGGACAGAGAAGGAATGGGACAAGATCCCAGCAGAAGTCTGTCAGAATTTGATAGAAAGTATGCTTGATAGGGTTCAGGCTGTTTTGGATGCCAAGGGGGCCTATACCAAGTACTAAATGTCTAGTTTGTTATAATTTTTGTAGATGGACAAAACCCTTCCAATGAGCTTAAAATATTGATTAATTCACCGAGTTACCAAAAATGGAAATGATGTAATGATACTTGGCATGATGGTAGATAGGTCACGTGGCTACCTTCAATTAAAATATGAAGTTTGTAGCTGTATTGGTTGGTTAGCTATTAATGAATTCGTCAGAGTACAAAAATCATTGGAAGGGTTTTGTCCCTTACTGTATATCCGCATCTACTGCAATTATCAGCAGGACAATTGGGCCGAATTACTTCCCCTCACCAAGTTCGCATACAACAATGCACCTAGTGCAACCACCGGTATCTCTCCCTTCTTCACTAATAAAGGATACCACCTCAATATCACAGTTCACCTGGAACATGACCTTGCTTTGGTGTGTGCACACGACTTTGTGGTGGACCTTGATGATCTCCATATGGTCTTGAAATCCGAGATTGTGTCTGCACAACATCACTATCAAACGGCGGCTGACGCACAATGTCTCCCCACTCCCAACTTCAAGGTCGGCGATAAGGTATTTGTCAAGGTGCAATTCTTCTGGACTACATAACCTTCCAAAAAGCTCTCAGAGAAGTTTTTAGGACCTTATGATATTATTGCACAGCCTGGTACTCACTCATTTACCCTCTGTCTTCCAAACTCTATGTGCACCATTCATCCTGTCTTTCATGTCTCCATGCTGGAGCCCTCCTCTCCCAACACAATCCCTGATTGCATTGTCCCTCTGCCTCCACCAGTCATCATCAATGGTGAAACGGAATATGAGGTTGCGCGCATTTTGGATTCGCAAATGTGCTGTCACAAATTGCAATACCTTGTTGAATGGCTTGGTTACAAAGGCACCAATGAGGCAACCAATTGGGTTCCCTCTACCAACTTGGGTAACACATTGGAGAAATCGTCGCGGAGTATCACACTCAATATCCAGATAAGCCTGGACCTCATTCTCTTCTTTCCTGATCATGGGCACTTATATAGTTTCCTTTCCTCTCAGTTTTCCTCTGTTCATTTTGCTTCCATTTCTTTTATCACTCTAGTATTGCACATTCGCGCGCTCTCAAACAATTCATATCAAAAACATCAAAACAAAAAAGAAAAAGAAAAAAAAAACATAGCAGGTAGACAACAGACTAATTGTACATTTAGGAGCCAGATGCAACATGACACACCTTCACATTTCCCTTCCTTTTCCCTTATCCTTCCTTCCTCTCCTCCTTCTTCCTCCCTCCTTTTGTCCAACTCCTCTTCTTGTGCCCTGATCTTGCTCTCGGCCCTGCCATGGAGGCATCCACACATATACTCATGTCACAGCATATGTGACCGCTCTGCCAACTCCCACATGCTCTCCTCGAGAGCATAATTGCTCACCTCCAGCCCCCAGTTGCTCTGCACCAGATCGTGATTTGTTTGTGCCAGGTCCTCATAGCTCCACCAAGTCATCCATTGCTTCTGCACCATCAGCCAGTTCAAATCGCACACAGCCTCATTTGAGACAACGACTTGCTGGAGCGACCTTGCCAATTCCTCCACCGCGCTTGTGAACCTTGTCATGGGTGACGCAGGTGACTACAGCCACATTAGTAAGTGCCCCATCATCATTGTGCTCAGCACTCACTGTCCTGATTGCGGGTGGCCCATACAGCTGCTGCAGAATGTACAATTTGCCCCCTCCTTGCATCCCCTGTGACTTCTGACTCCATGCTGACTGATATCCCATCCTGTCGCCACTTGCTTGCGACGAGTCTGAGGTAAATCCCTGACTTGTTGACGGCACCTGTGACATTGGTGGTGTGTCACATGCCAAACGTACAGCCACTGCCTAAGTGTGTGCATGCATGTGAAGGCACCAATCCGCATGATCTCTGCTATTTTTGATATTCTATTTATAACTGTTGTTCCATCATTGCTCCCTTTCGCATTGTGTGTCCTCTGTCAAAGCATTCTGGTGAGTAGTTCTCTAGTCATCATTATATTGCTTATTGTCTCCATTCCTCTGTTACCCTTCTCCTCCTTACAAATCATGTATCTGGCTCATAGTATAAAATGCATTCGTTTGTATTACTCAGTCAGATAATCAACTAAGCTTGTCCTCTCTCTCCCTCCGTTGCTCTCGTGCGCTCGCGCGCCCTCTTGCATCTTGCACCTCCTCCTCTCTCATTGCAATCGCGAAAGCGCTTGTGTGTGCTTCCCATCACGTGCTTGCAAATCAAGACTGTGGTATTGGAAGGGCACAACACATAAGCTGAAGCTGAAGTCTCTCCATACGCTCTCCCTCTGGATCCTCCTTTCCCTTTTTGCACGACCATTTTCAGTAGCTTGACACGGTGGTGGCGGAACACCCACGTGCTTACTCCTGACAAGCAAGCACCCCTTCCTTGACCTCTCACAACCATTGCACCTCCTGCGCTATTATGCCAAAAATCAAAGCATTGCTAAAATAAGCCATTATACCCCTATATACCCATGGCTCAGCAATAGCTATGATGTAATCATCTCAATATACCCATAACACCCCCTACAATGACCCTAACCCGACTGGTATGTCATGTAAGGACCTCTATGAGGCTCCAAGGCACCCCAGGAGTCAGTCAGTGGCTACTAAATAGCTATTGTATGGCTTTGAGAGTGAACAAAAGGTACAACAGGTGACATCATGGTTGTACCCACTCAGAGATGCACCAAGTATCGAGAACATTGTCAATAAAATTCCCTGATCATGAGGGAAAAGCTCACAAGTCATGTAATGGCCATCGAGATAACCTGAGGAGACTGAGGGCCCCTAATTCAGCTATCTCAAAGGGAACACATAGGACAGTTTAGTGCTGACTAAGACCTTCGAGAGGATCATGTGGCAGCCATCGAGAAACTTGGTAGGTGAACTTTTGAGATACCTCAATCAGTAATGCACAGTGTCCCTCACCCGAATAAGTGGCATACAATGTACTAAGTGACAATGTACTGACTGCTATATTAAGGGCAGGGATGATGTTCTATTGAGAGGAGGGAGACTATGGCTATTGCCCAAGAGGTACAGATAGAAAGTGTCGGCCGAGGAATTTACACCCGAAGCTGCGTCAGCTTGGCTGATCACAATGTGACAATCAGAAAGACTGCTGGTTGTCAGAAGGATTGATAGAGAAGAATAAAGAGTGGATCAGACAGAAAATCTGCTGAACCATGGACACATAAGCCTATCAGGCAACCCCAAGGAGATAGCTATGCCAATACAATACGTGCAATAACATCTCGATGACCAATCGAGTACCTTGAAAGGCCTTGCAGGGTCCAGTAGCGGATCAAAAGACAAATGATGGAACAATTGGACTATCTCGGACTATCCGCACAACACGTAAGCAATGCGTGGCCAGTTCAAGCTACTAGAAGGGTATATGAACAGTGTACCAGAAGGCCGGGTTGGGAGGAGACCAATAGGGTAGATGCATGGAGGTGAAAGGCATACGCATATGGGTAGAGAACCTCCCTGGGCATGCTGAAACAGCTGCAGACCATCGCAATGACCCACAAAATGACACCAGCAGCATCTCGATGACTTGAAACAAGTCTACAACAGGCAGCCAGGACCAATACCGGGTGGAAAAGTGTTATTACACAGGGGAATGTTGGACCGATTGTGTATACTAGCATTACTCTCTCTAATATTTCCTTATTTACTCGGGCTGTTTCCTAGCTACCAAAAACATATAAATACAGCATGGAGGAGAGGTGAAAGGCAAGCACTTGCTGCCCCAGCTTTGAGACCATGAGATTTGGGAATTAACAATTTCATTATCTTGTGCTATTGTGTGCATTAAGGCAACTAAGTGAGAGCTTTGGTCATAGATGACCCAGAAACAGTAGAGACAAACTGCGATCGTCAAGAGAGCTTATTGAGACCATTGTTTGAGTCTGGGGGACTTCTAGAGAGAGACATTGAGGCTCAGGGGTAGTTTAGATTTCCCTTAGGCCTAGAGACACAGAGAGACAGAGACTTAGTGGGGTAGTGCAGATTCCCCCAAGTCTCGAGATCAGAGATATTGAGATTAGAGACTGTAGCTACAAGCAGAGCCTTGTCACTACTACCCCAGAAAACACCCACAGAGTACACTTGGTGTCCTTGGGTATATTTTCGAGAAAACCCTTTATACATTTTTACACCACATAAAACCCCTTTCAAAAGTTGAATCCCTCGTTTCGAGAACTGTCTCTGACACCCCAGAATTGCATTTCGAGGTATTGGTTGATTTAGGTAGTGGTATTCCGAGCCACATATTACACACCTACCCTACCCATACCATCTCAGCACCCCTCCATGGAGCTGACGCACTTGATCCTATGCTTCGTGCATTTGTCACACGGAGGCCAGTTCTGCGCTGGCCTGACTGCCAGTTGTGGGTTGAGGTCCTCCATTGTTGACTGTGTTCTTGGTGGTGTCCTTCTGATGAACCTGCCGGTGGGCTGTGTCCCTCCTCCAGTACCCCAGGTACTCCTTGATGCCCCTGGCAATGTCATGATTGTTGCTGATCTGCCCCCATTGTTGCCCACAATGACATGCTGCTCACCCCTCCTACACTTGCTGACCCTCACCATGATTGTCTCTTCCACAGCCGGCAAGATCACCTCCTCCATCTCTGCATCTGCATCACTCACATATGCACTTGCCTGTGCACTTGCCTGTGCACTCAACTCTGCACTTGCAGCAGCGCTTTTCTGGGCGTTTTCCTCCTCTGCAATTCTAGCCTTCATCAACTCCAGGTCCACCACGCTCATTGTACTGAGTGAAAAATCGTTTGCACCTTTTTTTGCAGGTCTGGCTTTGGGGGGCATGTTGGAGAGAAGCAAAGTTGAGGCTTCTGCATTGAGTCCTCAAGGCTCATCCTTAACAGGGGGATACTGTCACATGCCAAATGCACAGCCACCGCCTAAGCATGCGCTTGCGCGCAAAGGTGCTGTTCCCACACAATTCTATCATCCTTCATTTCTATTTATAACCATTGTTCCACCATCACTCCCTCTTGCATTGTGTGTCCTCTGTCAAGGTGTTCCAGTGAGTAGTTTCTTAGTCATCATTTTATTCACTATTGTCTCCATTCTCTCTCTACCCTTTTCCTGCTTACAAATCATGTATTTGCTTGTATTGTAGCTACTCAGTCAGATAATCAACTAAGCTTGTCCTCTTTCTCCCTCTGTCACTCTTGCACATTCATGCACCATCTTGCATCTTGCACCTCCTCCCCCTTGTCACAATTGTGAAAGCACTCATGCGCGCTTCCCATCATGCACTCGCAAATCAAGACTGTGGTATCAGAAGAGTGCAGCACATAAGCTGAAGCCGAAGTCTCTCTGTATGCTCTCCCTCTGGATCCTCCTTTCCCTTCACACAGCCATTTTCAGTAGCTTGACAGTTGGCCTGAGATAATGAATGCGAGCTTGACCAAAGCTTTGGTCAAGTCTGGTCAAGTAACGATGAAGATAGTGTCAACAATCCTTGACTTGGGATCACTAACAATAGTGAGAGAGGCCAACTGAGGAACTTGGTTGGAACAGAACTTGGCAGAACAGAGAAGCAGAGTTCTAGGTTGATATTAGACTGGCAATACAAATGGTTGTAGCTAGTCTTATATACTAAACTGAAGTCAGGGATAAAACAATAAGAATAGTAAAACACATGGACAACTAACTACGCAAGAGGTTGTGGGTCCTATGTAAAATGGATCACTAAATCAAAATAATAATATGAAATGATAGAAGGGAATGATGGAACACAGAAAGGGAACATGGAAACATGGAAGGGGAACATGGAACATCAAAAGTTAAACATTGAAGAAGAACACTTGTCACCAGGCAACCAAAGTTTAAAGGCAAAGCTTAACCTCAAAATAGCCATGAGTTTCCTAAAACGGTATCCTGACAAAATTCCAGGAAGCTCAATATTTCAACTTTCCACAGTCAGCAATTTTACAAGCACCCAAATATTATGCTCCATAATAACATATTTACCACCTATAGACACCAGTGCTATGGGGTTTTCTCCTCAAAGAGTTATGGATTATAGGTTATTGTTGTTGTTATTGTTTAATCATTTTAACATCCCAGAGGCTTACCCTCATGGCAGACATACCTCAACTACAGGTTACAGGTAGGCAGCTAGAGCTAATGTTACTAGGGCCCCAATGCCCTTTATCAACATCATGGCTCTGTTCTGTACTGCAGACAGCGCACTCCTAGTGCTCCCTCCCCCTGCAGCCCAGCATGGAAACGCTGTTTGAACAGCCACCATCCTTCCCACCCTCTATGTTGTCCTCACTGCCTGCTTGTCACTGTTTGCTCAGCCTGGCGCACCACACTGGAGGGGGCCTCAGGTGGTGGCAGTCTGGGTCCTACTGCTGTTGAGCAGTTGTCAAGTGGCCTTTTTGAAAGTGTGGTGTAATATGGTATATCTCTGGTAGGAGAGTGCTAGTTCTTCTCTTGTGTTGATCATTCATTTGGAGGGAAAGTGGAGAGGTCACAGTATGTGTCCCGGAATCTGCAGGTCCTATCAATATATACAAGGAGAGCCCTAACCCCTTCCTCCGAGGCCATAATCTTCTTTAATTCATATGAGTTGACCTGTCCTAGTGTGTTTCTCAGGACTTCATGCTCATTGTGATATGCTTCACAGTCTAGAATGTAGTGCTGTACTGTCTTGGGCTGTATGCGACCTCTTGTGAGGCATTTTTCACAGTAATCATTGTCCTATTTCCCTGTGTGCTTCAAGTATGTATTGAGTAGGACATGGTTGGTTCTCAGCTGGGTGAGAATACTTCCCTGTGCTCTGGTGAGGTGGTCTTTCTATTGTCTGAACTTCTTGTAGGGATAGGCCCTGTCCATTCTAAGCATGTGCTCATATCAGGGGGAGCCTCTCCAGATTGCTGTCCATCTTCGGCTGATGTCAACAGTAAAACTTTGCTCAAGAGTGGATTTGCTATGTGGTAGCTGGTCCTGTAGGAATTGGGGGAGGGTGTCAAGCAGGCTTGAGCTCCCTGCTGCTGCAGCCTTGGCCTCGTCATCCACTTTCTCATTGCTGTTGACACCACTATGGGCCGAGATCCACCATACCAAGAATGCTGGCTCCTGGTGTAGCTCACCCTGGCATTGGTGGGCCACATTCAGGTACTCATGTAGTATGGTTTGCCCTGTCCTGCCCTTTTGGGAGCATGCAGCCTTCAGGACAGCTTGATTGTCAATATAGTGGGAGACCCAGTTCTCACCCTTTATCCCATTGCTACAAATCAACTCTGCAGCTAGCAGAGCCCCTACCAGTTCCACATCATATGAGGAGTAGTGTTGCTTGCTGCCTAAGTGATACCACAGAGTTTTTGCTGGGAGGTGGCTATCCCTATCATTGAAAAGTACCGCTGCAGCACCAACTAGACTATCAGTTCATGACCCATCAGAGTACACCTTGACCTCCGCAGTATCTGCAGCCTCATGCTCAATAGAGTCTTCTCTCGAGCCATCTATTTCAATGTTGATTGGGAGGGGTTGTGCAGAGGTGTGGGCAGGGGGACAGATGGTCTCAGTATTACTAGGGCTGAGATCAAATCTCCAGAGGAGTATGTGTAAGTTTGTGAGGTGTTGCCTGTCATTACCTTCTACATAGTGCATAGCAAACTGGCTGACTGGGTTGCTGGCTGGGAGAGTACAGATCCTGAGTGCACTCCTGTGACAGATTTTCTTGAGTGTGAGTTCAATGGGCAATAGCCCAGCATGGGCATCAAGCAGGTTGTTAGGAGTGGTACAGAGGCCCCCTGTGATGGCTAGAGCAGCTATTTTCTGGACTTTGCAGAGCTCCTCAAGAGCTCTTACTGTACCTGAGGCCTTTGTTCTATGCTCCAGTCTCACTGGGGGCTTGTACCATGTATCAAGTGCATAGGTCATCTTTGGTACTGCCACACCTAGGTATAGCCATCGCATGAGCTTCTGGCTGATACCCATGGCAGGTTTTGCCAGCCTACAGAATAGTATTACCCAGCTTGTGGCCTTGGCCACTGCCCTGTCAGTTTGTTCATGCCATTGTAGCTTTCTGTCAATGTATACTCTGAGATACTTGTAGTGCTTGACTTCCTCTACCTCTTTGCCATTCAGGATTAGTGGGCACAACTTGATCTGGCCTCTTCTCTTCCTGCTGGTGGCCACATTGGCTTCGGAGTGAGTAAAATGCATGATAGTGAGCTTGTTGATGGAGAAGTTGGAGTTGTGGTCCTGGCCCCATTCAAATCCTCCACCATACTGCTCCATCATATCCTTTAGCCGGTTGGTTGTCTGTTTGAAGGAGGTCTCAGTGGCCACAAAGCAGGCATCATCAACATAGCTGAGGGCATCCTCATTTGCTGAGTTGGGCACATCTAGGAGGTCAGCATTGTATATGAGGTAAACAAGCATTGAGATGGAGTTGCCTTGCCCAATACCTGTTATCAGAACCCTAAGAAGGACTATACTTAGGTCTTAGCCACCTTCCTGACAGACAGTACATTACTTCTTCTTCTTCTTTAAAACACTCTCACACCTATGCTTCCTTTCCCACCCCAAACTTCTATTTCACACAGGAAGCCTTCTGATTACCTGGGTCCTCCTTCTTATGACTCACTCTGACTAAGTACTTACCCAGGGTACTTATAAATAGTAGACACTCAGTAGTATATAAGGATAACTACACCCACTTGTATCCTTAGCTTAGTGTTATACACTGTTCTGTCTCAATCCCTAGTTCACCTGAAAGGGCTTCAGAGATTCAGTCAGCCCATCTCCAAGTCAGACAGTAAGACACAAGGAAATAAGTCTGTATAGACACCTTTGTGATCCCAACTCTGCGACTCAGGAGTGGACCCCTAACCCAGGTAACAATACCATTGTTCATCACAATGGGCTCTGAGGCATAGTCATTGAATTTGAGGCTTGTCTGCCTCCCTGTGAGCAGTAGGTGAACATATGTAACAAACTTTGCTGGCACTCCCCTTTTTCTCATGTTGTGCAGAAGTCTCTCTGGGACCACATTCAGGAATGCCCCCTCTACATCAAGGAATAGGATAGAGGCAACATCACCTTTCCTCCATGCCCCCTTGACCCTGTCCACAAGGTAGTGGATTGCATCAGTAGTTGTTTGGCATGGCCTTCCACCATAATGGTTGGCAGGGAGCAGGTCGTTGTTCTCCAGCATGCAGGAGACTTCCTCTGTGACTACAGCTGTGAGCAGCTTTGCAATCATATTGATAAGTGCAATGGGCCAGTAGGCCTTGGGCACCTCATAGGAGGGTTTTGCTGGCTTGCAGACCACAACTGTTGTGGATAGTCTCCAGCCATTGTAGTAGTGTCCCATTTCCATGAGCACATTGAACACAGGCACCAGCTGTGGGACTATGAGTTCAGCTGCCTTTTGTAGTACAACATTTGGGATCCCATCAGGCCCTGGGGCTTTGTAGGATGAGAGCCGCTTGATGTTACTGTGTATCTGCTGTGCTGATATATTCCACTGATGCAGCACTGGGTCTGGGTATTGGAAGCTGTCTGGGACTGTGGAGTGCACTGGTGCCTTGGGAAAGAAAGAGGCCCCAAGTGCCTCTGCCTTAGCCTCTTTGGTATCATGTACAAGGATTGTGCCATTGTTTGCAGTTGTTCTGAGCGTGGGAATCCTTGGATTGCCGCTGTCACCTATAGGCTCTGTCAGGTATCTATTGGCGGTCCAGAGTTCCCTTTCCAACACATTCTCCAGGTACTCCTCCCAGTATTTCTTCTTTGCCTTGAATATCTTGTCAGCATAGTGATTGTGATACATTTTGTGTTCTCTGTGAATTGGGTGGTCTGGGTTGGCACCCCATTTGAGAATATCTCGACTCAGCTTGTTTAACTGTGCTTTCATGTCATCCAGCTCTTTGTTCCACCAATGCTTTGAGTGAGGACAGGGCTTGGAGAGTGGGACAATCTTGTTTATGATCTCCTGGATGATGTTCATGAGTGCCTCTATCTGCTTGTCTACTAGTTCAGGTGTGTGGACATCACCTGGGTCAGGCAGCTCTGGTAGCTAGCACTCCAGAAGCTTGTGAAACTCCTTCCAGTCCACCATCTGGAAGTTGTGCATCTCCCTTGGCTTAGATTTTGCAGTGGGCATATCAAGCACCATGGCCACTGGAAAGTGATCAGTGCCAGGTGGCCTCCAGTCAGAGTCAACTTCACAGCGTATAGTGCACTCAAGAGTGTGCTCAGTCATGAAGACATTGTCCAATCTTGTGAGCCACTTAGATCTATGATGACAGATTGTTGGGACTCCCCTTTTTAGCGCCATTGCCATGTTATGCTCAGCCAGCATTTGTATCAGCTTCTCCACACAACGTGCCTCTGCCCCACTGAAAAGGTCTGAGTCTTCTGGCTTGTCCCACAGCTGATGGTGCCTGTTGAAATTGCCACACCATATAACATGGTCATTCTCTGAGCCATAGAACTTCTCCCTGTTGGCAATAAGGAAGTTGTCCAGCATATCCTGTACTTTGTTGGAGTTGTCCGGGTTGTATATGTTGAAAATTGATAGACTGTAGTTGTCATTACTTATCCTTATGGCCGTGACATCATTAGTTTGTGGCAGGTTGATAATCTCCCATCTGTTTGTGTCCAGGTGGGGGCTAACCCAGATGGCCGAGTGTACCATCCCCCTGAGCATGGTCCTTGCTGAGGGGTATATACTGGCCTGAATTGGTTGGGTGTACATATGTTGCCTACTGCTGTTGTATGGGGTTCCTGCATCAGTATCATGTCCCAGTTGTTGATGAGGTTACAGTTGAGAAGGTGGAGGTGGGCAGCACTTGACTTGTTGAGGTTGATTTGGAGTATTTGCAGCTAGTTGAGGTGGTTGTCATTGTGATTCATAAGGAAGGTGTTATCAGAACCCTAAGAAGGACTATACATAGGTCTTAGCCACCTTCCTGATGGACAGTAGTATACTTCTTTCCCCCTTTAATACTGACACTCTCACACTCACGCTTCCTTTCTCTCACACACAACTTCTATTTCACACAGGAAGCCTTCTTTTACCTGGGTCCACCTTCTTATGACTCGCCTTGACAAGTACTTACCCAGGGTACTTATAAATAGCAGACAACTCATATGTATATAAACTTAGCTACAACCACCTGTACCTTTAGCTTAGTGTTATACACTGTTCTGCTTAAATCCCCAGTTCGCCTGAAAGGGCTTCAGAGATTTATCCAGCCCGCCTCTAAGTCAAGTAGTAAGACACTTGGACCAAGTCTGTATAGACATCCTTGTGATCCCAACCTTGCGACTCAAGAGCGGACCCCTAACCCGGGTAACAGAAGGAGTGGGGGTGGATTTGTCAGACTTGTCTGAGAGAGGGGTAGCTGCTGGTGCTGTGGGATAGTAAGGTAGTAAGTTCTCTGGGGTGCACTTGTTAAACTCCTTCAGTTTGTGCTGGAAGGCTGGACAGTGCGTGTCATAGCTGGCATAGCCATCCTCCTTGCAGTTAGTACATCAGAGGCTGTTTGCTATGTCACAGGCCAATGTTTTGTGGCCCCTGCTGCACCTGGCACAGATGTCCTTTGGGCTGACACATTCTACCACATAGTGGTCCCACGTCTGACATTTCAGACAGCAGACAGGCATTTTTCTGTCTTTCTTGACTGGGATCCTGGTGCCCCAAAGGCTGATGTGCCCCCTGTTCATGAGTAGGTCATTGACCACCTTCTCGTCCAAGAGGGAGATCAGCATATGCGCATGTTGTTGGCCTGGCAAGCATCTCTCCTTTGGCTTGGCCCACCTCACCTTAATGAGGGCGTCCCCATCCCAGTTGTTCTCCTTGAGTAGGTTGAGAAGGTGGTCATGGTTCTCCACATCAAAGCTGGTTGGGATAAATTTTGCCAGCATGGTGTATGATCTCTGAGTGAAGTTGGCAGTCACCTTGGCATGAGCCCTGAACTCTGCTGAGTTAGCCTTGACTTTCAGCCATCTGGCTGTGTTCTCATTGGTTGTTTCAATAAGTAGGCTGCCTTGTCAAAGCTTTGTAACTGCCTTGATATCCAAGCTGTTGGGGGCGCCAGAGTCCACCAGCACCTGTTTCAAGCAGTCCCAAATTCCAACATTGCTTGACTTGTGGAATTCATGGTCAAGGTCTACATCCAGTACAAGCTGCCTAGCCTGGATGGCCACCCTGCTGTTGATCCTAGCTTCAGTTGCAGCTGCAGACTTGTTGAACCCATGGGTGGACCCCAAGAGTAGACCGGGTGGCTGCAAAAGAGCTTGGCTGTATGTTGGCCTTGCAGCTGGGTTGGGTCCTTGTGTTGCCTGAGTGCAAAGCTCCTTACTGGCCTCCTCAATGGCCTTGAGGGCCCTGTCAACAGTGTCTTGTGTCCTGGCCTCCGATTCCTGTAATAGTGCATACACTTGTTCTGCAATCTGCATAGATATATCACTCACTGAGGTTGTAGCCACAATTTGCCCATCTTCAGAGCTGTCCTCCTCCTGCTCTTCCCTTGAGATGTGTTCACTGCCTAGGATGTAGCCAATGGCCTGGATAGCTTCAACTACTGGGGCCTTAACATCTTGTAGGTCTGCGACCCGAAAGAGAACATCTGCAAGGTTAGCTAAGGAGAGCTTGTTGTCAACCCATGGCAGCCAGTTTTACTTCTTGAGCCACTTTAGGCCTGAGTCGCAGTCTGTCACCTGGCTTTCAAAGCCATCAATCAGCCTTGGCCCTGATGGGTCCCTTGGCCCTGCTCTTGGCTCTTGTGCTGCAGTTTTTCTAGTTGATGGGGGAGGGGGAGGGGGGGCAAGGGGGGTGGGCTTGCTGCCTGTGCAACCAGGCTGTTTAGGCGCGGGGGGTCTACATGTCACATTCTTCTGGCTGGAGGCTGGAATGCTGGGGATGGGTGCTGGGGTGCTTCTGCCAGTGCTCAGGTAAGAGTCAATGGTATTCCTTTCTGTGCTAACACTGCTATGTGATGAGGGAAGGACCATGTTGTTGGCTTTGGTACTGTGTGTGCAGAGCTGGGGCTGGGGTCCTGGTCGGGGTGCCATGTGGTTGGGGTCAGAGAAGGTTTTGGATTATGGGTTAAGCAGGTGCTATGGGTTCTGCCATCATTCAGATTGTCTCAGCACTGTCTTGGTTGACTGCCAGTAAGCTGCAAGCATGTGAGAAGAATGAGATTGTCTTAACATGCACTAGCTTGTAGTTAGTATTGGAGGCAGTCTTGCTAGAGTGCTAAGGTCACAGTCATTATGTGTTGGTCTTGGTGTGAGCTAGGTGAGCTGGGTAATGGCATGTTTGTCAATTAATCAGCTGTTGGAGCAAGCCATGGTGCTCAGAAGTCAAGTCTTTTAGTAGTCTTTTGTTCCTACCAAGTATCTTAGCTGGGTTTATCATTTATTGTGCTCACTGGTATATCATTGAGAGAAAATTAGCCAGGACCCACACAGATTCCACCTTGCAGAGAGGTTCAGCCTCACATACCACTGGTATACCCCAATCCACTTAGACTCAGTGTGGCATTGGATGCAAAGGAGTATGACTGTGCAAAGCATTTGGAACTTTGAATGGGTAGGTATCCAATAATTTGTGGGCCTGGGAATCCTCCAAGTTTGAGATAGGTTCCTGGAATCTTGAAGGTTTACCTCCAGGTGACATGTTTTTGGCATGATGACTCCATGGAGTGTGAAGGGTCCATTCATGCTTGATGGCCTATCTCATGCTCAGAGTGACAAGCTTCAAGATGATCTAATCAGTGTGCTTACATCTCAATAACATAATCTACTCATTAGGCAGCTGTAAAAATACTTGGATCTACATTACAGCTTTAATTGCACAATGACTGTAATTTAGATCAGCAAAATTAATGGCACAAACATATTGATCTTGGTACTAGTAAATTTAAGGGATAAGGAGTTAGCAACTGGAAACTATCAAGCCATGCTCAATTTCACACTTGGTATCACACTTCCTCATGCTTCATCATGCCTCCACACTCACTTCACACTCACTTCACACCTTTTCACACTCAACATCACACCTTTTCACACTCAATATCACGCTCATCACACTCTACTCACACTCATCACACCAAATTCACACTCAATTCATGCTCGGCAATCGGGGTTCATGCTCATCATGCTCCATCACACTCCATCACACTTGCTTCACACCAAAAACTAGTTGCCTGTTTACCTCCTACTGATCACAGAGGATATTGGCATATGTAATTTGCACTGGTATACATGGCTGCTACTACTAGCCTGTTGGTTATTCAGACACAATGGTCATTTGGACAGTTACATCAGTTATTGCATTCACACCCAGCCATTCTTTGAACTCTGGCCTGATGCCACCACTGTCAATAGGGGCTCTGACACAATGTGTCCAGCTGTCTGTGATAGGGAAATCTATTCCACCAGCATCTGCTCTCTTAGGATACTGTAGCATATCCTGCTGAACTGCATTAGTTTGGGGCAGTGACCTATAGTGTCACAGCTAGATGAGTGGACATCATAGGATTGATGGATGTCATATGGTAATTAAACATACCCAGTGCCTACTTGGAGTGGGATTGAGAGCCATGTTAGACTTCTCTCTTGCCAACTACCATTGGATCGACCGATTGCCGTGTTTCTCACTCGAATTTGCCCCGAGGTGTGCATCACCCCTCTTAGGCCCCGAAACAACCAAATAAGCCGGAAATCAGGTAAGTCTCCATTACCAGCACGGGAGGTCCAACCCATCTACTATTCGCCTGAACAGTCGCCGCATATTACTAGCGAGGCTTTCGAGTTCAGCTAATTGCAAGTTACAACTTCGGGGAGCTTCAAATAATTCAAATTTATCCACTGGTCACTGGTGTTTTCGTTGACATCCCTTGTATAGAATAACTACAAATACAACGTATTTCTAACACACTGGTCCGATTTTTACCTTCGGCTTGCAGTCTATGCGCTGTGAGCCAAGTCGTTGAGAGTTCCAGAGGCTGATGGTTGGCGTCGGTATCAATGGAGCATGTTGAGAAGCCAGAATATACTCACGAACTCCACTTATGACCCCTTTCAAGCTGAGGGACTTCAGGAGAGTGGTCATGGCAGCCGGGGTCATTTGCCCACGAGAGGAGATTAATAAGGCAATGAGACCAGCCACATGAGGAGTAGCCTAGCCATTTTTTAATTTATGATCACGCCGTTCTTGCCATGGGAGGCTTACCATCGAAGTCCCAGAGATATTGTTGGTTGCAGTAGTGCTGGTAATCCAGGCACTGATAACATTCTGGCCTGGGGCGAACACATCGACGGAGGCACCAAAGTTGGAGAACGATGCACGAGCGTCAGCAATAGTGGTGGCACCAACGGTATTGGCTGAGGGTGCGCGAGCGGGAGAGGTAGATCCAGCATCGGCGCCGTCATTGCCAGCAGCGACCGCGACATGGACCCCGCCGCTGGTGAGCTGGAAATATTTTATTGGAACTAAGGTCGCTACGAACGGGGAGTTGTGCTCACAGAGGCAACCGCACTGTCAAGGGTTGTGGATGCACCACCACCAAGAGACATGGAAACAACCGTGGGTCTACCAGAAGACCTATGTTGTGTGAGGCAGAAGTTCATGCCGGAAATACTAACAATCTTGGTCAAAGGTGTATTGTAAGAATGGGAGAAAAACGATAACTCACATGTCAGAGACTGCGCCAGATCTGATAATATAAAGGTTAAAAAAAAGCGTGATATGTGATGAACATTCCCTTACCCTGCATCGCTAAGCACCTTGACGGCAATAAGGCGAGCAGATTTGGCGACACCATATTGACTACCTGCAGCCGTTCCTCTGGGTAGTACGAGCCCTGTGAGCGAATAGGATCAATGGGAAGAGTAGCGAACGTACGCGCAGTGTGTCCCATGGCCATTGCCGTCGGCATCACTGCGATGTATCAATAAGAGGATGAGAACTTCTGGAATAGTCATACGTACGCGTAGGGGCCGAAGGTATCCCCCCAGACCGCACGTCCACCAAATTGGGTCTACGGCGTAATGTTGTGAGATAAAAAAAGTATATCAGTGACCAATAGGCTCACTCACGTGGGCAGTGAAAATACCTATGGGATGGATATAAGATCAGGTAGTGGAGTAGATTCATGTGGGGAATTCTCACCCGTGTCTAAATCACAAGAAGTTAGTCAAAGTTATATTTGATCCGAAGGTGCCGAGAACTCACCAACAATACAGATATCGACGCCGGTACCGGCAGAGGCGTCATAAGTATAGGTGAAGGTGAGTGCACTGAGAATATGTCAGATTTTTGCACCCGTTGTGCTTAATGAGTTTCTTACTTGGTGTTCTGATTAGCAAGCCTCGTTGTTGAACTCAGACGGGAGATTCCCCATGGAGCATTTGTCCTAGTGTAATTCCCTCAGTGGGTTTCTGCTTTCAGAATGTGGGGAGGGCCTTACTGAGTGACCATGGTATGCATGACACCGTCTTCGGCAATGGTATCGACATCAGGGCTCGCACGAAGGGCATTGAGAGTGTCATCATCAAAGTGCCCAGCGAAACCGTTGATGATGTCCCAATCATGCGTAACGGTGGCGTTTAGTTTGACCTGATTGACTAGGCTGGCCTTCGCAACCCCGGGCTTTAGGGTAACGAGGAACCTGCCAGTTGTTTCACCTTGGAATGTCTCCACTGGGTGAAGGGTGGAAGGTGCACCCAACACGGAAGCAGTAAATAGGGCAAGGGCGGCGAGTGAAGACGAGAGCATTGTCACTTAGGATTGGAAGAGGCTACTGAATCCTGGCCCTATCTACGACTTCAGTCGAGGTTTTTAACTTGCGCGCCAAGACATTTGTGCATATGGATTTGAACATCCTTGGTCCGAGAGAACTTCTATGTCTCCCCAAGGACACGATGTTCTGTGAAACTGTCGTCAAAAATAAACTCGAAAACTTGCAAGAGTGGATGTAAGAAGAGAAATCACCGTGTTGAGTCTTTTTTGGAAGTCGGAAGCCCGAGAGCTGATCGATGGATGATCCCTTGTTTTTGGCATACCCGAAGGAAATAAGCTACGTTGGTGTACATCATATTTCAGATATGGCGACTCGGAGATGGCGAGGAGCTTGTAGTGATAAACTTGAGGTTAGAGATAGATTGAATTAGCGATCCCGTATTCAGATTCCTCGGAGGAGGTCCGAGTCGATTATCACTTGTAGTATGGTCAGCAGTTCTGTTTTCACAAGATAAACGGAATATGGTGGGAAGCCGGAGTCAAAGTCTGGCTGGAATTTGGATAGCAGCATATGCTGGCGATGGATAGATCCCTAACCGGAAATATTGTGATTGGTTTCATAGAGATACAAGGGACTTGATATGCCACTGCAGCAGTGCCTCGTGGTGACACTGCTTCGGATAACAACCTAGATGCCTTAGTTTGGGTGAGGTTTATTTCTGTCAAGGCATCATCGTAGACTATCACGGGGGCACATTAGGAAGCAAAGACAGCTGTAAACAGAGCTGACCGCCTGGCCACCATTGATACGTTCAACAAATAGGTTGTTTTTGCTCCCATGCAGATCATCCAGCGCATGGCGGTTAGCAAACCTCAACATTCAATCAGATCAGGAGGGTGGCGGCAGAACGAGGAGCGGCCCGCCCACTCGTCCCTTGCACGTGACTTTATAGTACCAAGGGCTTAGTAAAGGCTCCTACCCGGAGCACCACAAACACTCGCATCCTCTGTCGAAATCCTCTGGCATAGCATCATTCACTTCTTGTGTTGTATGAGATTTTTAGCCTCATTCAAATTGCGCATTTCAAGCCACAAGACTACCATCTATTTACCTGTTGGATATTGTCAGAATCTTGAAATTTATGTTTCCTGAAACAGTATGGCTCTGTTGGTCATTGACTATGGAGAGCCCGAAACAAGGAGTTGCGGATACAACTACACTACCCACAACGACCATCTCTCATTCGAGGAGGTCTCCAAGCTTTATCTAATTTTGACGAGTTCACAAAGTCGAACATAAGACAGGGGACGGACCAACTACGGTAAGAAGCTACCAGGTATCGCGTGGAACCTCTTTCTGACGTCACCTGACCTCGGCCAAATCTGCACCTATCCGTCCGCATTAGAGCCCTGCTATCGAACCCCTTCCCCAACTATATAAGCTAGGCTATCGGGAGAATCAACTCACGAAGTCCATCATCGAAGCCGAGGAAGCTGAAAATACCTGCAGAGCAGTCACACCAAAACCAAGGATTTGATTACACGAAACGTTGTTCGTGACAAAAGGAGGTCTCTGATTGGGTCTTTTGAGAGAAGAGCTGGTCGGAGTATGAAAGGAATATCCTGGGACTCACCGCGAATTCACATTGCTTGAATGTCAAACGACCGTTGTGGATGGCCAGTGTTGGCTTGGCGAAGAAGTGTTTGCGAAGTCCCTTTTCAGTAGGGACTTCTACTAATGGGGATACTTCGCAGGGCATCCAAGATCAAAAGGTGTTCACTGCGGATGTCATGGCTGAGGCAAATGCGGGGATAGCAATAGTCGCACAAGCAGTGCTGTTGTTTGTAGATGAAGCTACGACCCGACGGTTCGCCACATTTCGAGCGAAACTTACAACCACTTAATTAGAGGTTAATCGAGTCAGTGATGCACTATTTACCGACCTCGTACCACAAGTTACCCGAAGCATTAAACGACGAGTTCAAGGCCCACGACACACTAGTCCCTCATACCAAGTTGAGCCTCTACTATGCGACACGCCAGTGGCATCGATATGCACTCACAAACTATAGCTACAGCGGGCCCAGCCTGCCAGCATTCCGAGTCGACGTTCCAGAACCAAGCATTCCCCTCCTCTCTCTCCTTGGCCTCGCGCAGAAGATCACGAAGCTCATCGAGTCAGGATCTATACTTCAGAATAACTCCACTATCGCCATGGAGTTTGCAAGTGCCTTGGCTCCCATGGGGGGTCAGCATCGAAGTTGTCCCTCGGTCAACCCATTCGAGGTTCTGCCGCCGAATATAGACAAGTGTAACCCTACCCTCACTTGGGATGTTACCTTTTCTTCTCGAGCCAAAGGTACTCGAGAAGCTATTTATCGGCAGTATAAATTAGACTGACCCTGTTCGTGCAGGTCATAATTTCCCTCCCCGAGTCCCCCTTTTCTTCGTCCTCCAAGCGATGTTCTATCAATCAGTTTTCTTAGCCTTGTGCGCTACTCTTGTTTCTTCAAACCCTGTAACGAGCGACACTCAGGTGCGTGGTATCCCCCAAACATACATGCACAGTGGAAATAATAGGAATTTTTTATGAATGTTGTTAGCGACTCGCCCCAGGAACATATAGAATCACCAATCCGGTCTCGGGGACCAGAGCTCACAATCTTCCGGGGGGTCATCAAGGACCATGGATGACAGCGATTACGATGAGTATTCAATTTACAGGTGGTTATTCGATGGTGGCGGTTTCTTTTTTCCTTCTTTTCAACGCCAGCGACTAACTTTTTTTTTGTTTTGGGGGGGGGACGTTTTTATAGTGGGAAGTATCAGCATGAAGAGGAAGGATATAAATCCGCAACGTTGCATCCAGAAACTCTGCATTTTCTCTAGGCAAAGCGGTTTGTAAACTAGCCTAAAAAAAATTCAACGAAGGGAAGATTGACTCGGGGGATTCGAAAAAAACTAGGAAGATCCCGTCTTAGGGTTTTCTGACGGCTTCACAAAATGGTACATCGAGCCTGCAGGAGAAAAAGAATATCGGGTGAGGAGAGGAAGATCAACCGGTTCCCATTTCTCTCAGGCTAATGATGATGACTCCTTCGCTCCACAATCCCCCTCTCGCAGATTCATTACCCGAATAAAGATCCTCGTGTGGACGGATAGAAAGGGAGATGGGGTTTTCCAGGACTCTGTTCGTGACTCGTTTTCGAACTCCAAGGCAAGGGCTACTCACTGATTTGATTTTGATTGTTTTCTTTTTTTTTTCATAGATCTTCTTGGAGCCCGCTCGGGGCACGACTAACCAGGTGTTCGTTTTCGACAAGTTCTAGCTCTGGGAAGCACTTGCTTCATATGTAGTAGTCAAAAGCACACGCATCTATTTTTTAATCATTTGAAACAATAGTTGCGCACTACATTGCACTTTGCGTTGCCAGCCGATCAAAACAAAACAAACAAAGGACGGGGGATACTCGTTCCGTATGACCGTGTAAAGCCGCACCTAGGCTGCCTTTTTTTTTTCTAGCGCCGCCGCCGGGTGATTATACCAGAAATAACATCCAATTGCCATCGTTGACTGCGAACGGGACTGGCCTGTCATTGAGTGACAGTTAGGGGAGTGGGTTATTGTATCGACCTAGGAATGTTGCACCTTTTATGGTATAGTCTGTTCTCCACCGCGAATCGCCATTTTTTCCCTCAGCACCCTCGGTTATGCCAGGAGAGGAAAATCATATATAACGGCGAATTTAGGTATAACCGCCTGGCACAGTTCTAACCACATACACCGATTAAAAAAATGGGCAGGAAAACGCACAAACGACCTTCCAAACCCCAGAAACAAGGAAAAAGTGCACCGGATACAACGCCAGAAAATATGCAAACGGAGAGGCCAAGCCTTCATCCCTCTCCCGGAAGACTCCCAAGGCAGCAAAAGGAATTCAACCCTGAAGAATGGTTTCACGGGAGGGGTACTAGTAGCAGTGTGGAGGTACAACGAGCAAGTCACCCTGGGGCCAGGCCCCCTCTAGAGCGTAAGTTTCAACCCGCGCGGGCCTTGAGGTGGGTGAGACACGGATACTAAAATCCGTCTTAACGCAGCCTCTTTGCTCTTTTCTCGAGTGCCGCCGGCTACGTCGGTCGTCAGTGGAGGAGCAGCAGAAGAGTCAGTGGGAGAAGTGCAGAGGGTTGAAAACGAAATGCCAGCCACATCGTCCGCCAGTGGAAGAGCGATGATGGAGCCATTGTGGAAGGAGATCCGAGGGTTAGGGATACTGTCCCCCATCATGGGGGCAATCAGGGCCGAGCAAGGGGTTCAGTACGGGCACGGGGAAGTTGGACCCTCCCGTCGAGGAAAAGTGTCAAAACAGCCGAGTTGAGCCTAAAATAGAGGGGGGTCAGAGTAGTCGATCATGACATCGACTTTTGCCAAGATCGATACATGACCGAATTCTGGTCCCCCCGTATTTACTTAGAGATATAGATGAGTGTAAGCCAATGTCTTTAGGCTAAAATTCATAGTGATTTGCTTCAAGTTCAGAGATGGCCACTTGGGCAATTTTCGTCTTGGCAAGAGGCAATATACAGTTTATTAATTTGTGCATATATACGGACCAGTGGCGGAACACATAGTCTGTGTCGCACAAATGAGCGCCTGAGGTCGATTTAGTTACGGCCCTCCTGCAGCTGAGACTTTGCAATCATGACCGGCGCTTGAGATGGAGGAGCAAATCAGGGACAATCAAGGGGACTCGGTGGTGGACCCTGGCTGTCGAGGAATCACGGGACCATGCCGAGCTGTGTGTCATGAGCTGGGGCGCCATTGCACGCCATCCCAGGGAAAAAAAGAAACCGACCACAGCTGACCTCAAGTTCCGTCCGTGTGTGGAGTCTCTTCCACCTCTCTCCCCCTCCCTCTCATCCCCCCTGTCGTTCCCTCCTCCACACGTCTCCCCTCTCTGCCCTTCCATCCACAGCGAACATGATCGCAGCGCAGCGGAAGAATCAAAGTTTGAGTCCGGGCCGGACCACCTTTTCGGACAAGCTCTCCTCTTTTGGGGCCAAGTTGACGCGCACAATGAGCGGGTCCTCGGAAAAGTACGAGGAGGACAGGGACAGCGTATCTGAGCTTGGGAAGCAAGGTGAGATAGTTTGTATGTTCCTCGGACGATGGGGGGGTTATTATAAGGATTTTGCGCCCGCGATAAGAGACTTTGGAGATAAGAGATAAGGGAGCTGTGTGTGGGACCCGGACATAATCTTTTTATATTTCATTGCCCCCTCCCCGCCCTTCTTTCCGTTCTTATCTACGCCGCGCTGACCATGTCGAACACCCAAGATCGCTCCCAGTCCAGAGGTCGCGAGGCCTTTGTGAGCCGCTCTTCTTTCTGCTTCTTCATCCCACCACTGATCCCTTATCATCCCCCCCCCCCCTTTATTAGTCCACAGGCCGCGGTGGCGCCGGCAACATCCGCCAGGCCTCTGCATCTCGCCCTCGTCCTGAATTAGGCTCAGATAGCCTTCCAGACGTCACTCGCGGCCGTGAGCCCGCCATAGCCACCATTAAGAACTACTCGACTGGTCGTGGAGGCGCTGGCAATATCCGTTCTCCCTCCCGCGACGTAGACGCCAAGACCCTTGATGCAAACGAGAAAGAGATCATCCGCAACCACATTGCAGCCAGCCAGGATGTCCCTGTATGCTACTATCCCAACCAGTAGATGGGGTTAACTCACTCACTTGTTTGTGCATTGTTTTTTTTTTTAGCATTCTAGTGGTCGTGGTGGACTAGGCAATATCAACGGCTCTCGCTCTCGTTCTCGTGGTCCTGGGGTTCCTGTGCACTCGACTGGGCGCGGTGGGGCTGGTAACATTGTCTCTAGCGATAGTACCTTGGCTGAGGCTATGGACGAAGAGGAGAGAAAGAAGTATGCTGGTGCGGGCGGAGTCCCTCCCTAGTGCGTTTCCTTTCTCCTTTTTTCCCTTTGGTCTAGGGATACTAAAACTTGTGTATGTGTATACTAGTCATTCGACTGGCCGTGGTGGGATTGCCAACTTGACTTCCGCTCCCCAGCCTGCTCCTGAACAGGTTATCCACAAGGCCGGAGAGTATGGTTCGACTGGACGGGGTGGTGCTGGGAATATTGTTCATAACAACTGAGCGCTGGGCTCCCCTCCCCCTTCCGGGTCACTCGTTTGTTTGATTCTGCTGTGTAGTATGAATATTGTTAGGTTACGACAGGTACACCCGATTATTCCGAGACCAACTGGGTCATTTGGGTGTTGATAGCGCGGTTGAAATATTATTAAATTATTCCTTCTTGGCATTGGTGGTTGCCATATATAATTGATCGATCATTGGGCGCCAGTTTTGGCTATGCGCTTCATCAACATGGTTCCCATCTCATGGTTAGCGTAAAACCTTACGGGCAATCACCCGGGTAGAGCCTAGTCGACAGAAGGGATATGTTTTATATCCAAGATTTATCTTAGGGGTGGAGGGGCGAGCGTGGCTTGGGGTCAATTGATGGATCTCTCGCACGTGAGATAAATTCGATTGTTTGTCGTATTTAGCACTGGTCCACTCCCCTTCCGTCGTCGTTGGCAACCACCCAGTTTCTGCGTTGTGTTTTTTTTTAATAATCCTGCGCAGTGCGCTGTGCTGCACGGCGCCAGCAGTCCTACTCCACTCCTTTTATTGTGAGTGAGCCCCCGACTTCCCCGCGCCCACACACGCCTTGACTGAGCACTTTTTGTTGCTTTGTGTGTCGGTATTTGATTCCCAGCCCATCTCCAAGTGCCCCCCCACACAACACACACACACCCTCCAACACTTGAACTTCTTCTTTTCCACCACCAACACAGATGGTGGCGTTTGGCGATTTTCAGCCTCTCTGTGAGGATACACCCAGCTATCCATGGTGTAATCTTTTCTACCGCCAGGTGGGTTGTTGCATCCAACGTGTGTTGACTATCCAGCTTGTTAACACACACACACTCATCACATAGCTCCTCCGAGGCGACCCAAGTGTCCTCCAAGGCCTATCTAATAACTCTATTTCGGCTCCTGTGGGTGTGAATCCTCAGTGTGGGATTCCACGGGTAGGCAACGACGGTTCTGTTGCCAACATTGCCAATATCGTCGCATGCGCACTTTCCATCCTCTTTATCGCTCTCCTCATCTTTCTTTGCAATCGCAGAAAAGCTGCCGTCGGTACGTCCGTTCACCACACCCCATTTACAAAATAAAAGTTTGCTCAACGAAGCACAACAGGCCGCATTGAGCTGCGCTCCTTTTTGATTGTATACCTCCTCACGCTTCCTCTTCAACTCTTAACCACGGGATCATTACTCGAACAAGGATCGACTGGGCTTGTTGTGCTTACTGCTATCCATGCTGGACTTGTTGTTGCGTTGTTTTGGACGTTGTTGGCGAATGCGCTTGTGGCGACGCAGGTGGTAGAGGATGGAACGATGGCTAGTGTCGTTGTATGTTTTTTTTTCCCCCTCCTTTCCTCTTTTCTTTGCGTTCGACAACCCTCACTCACCAACACGCGCGCATGTGTATTGTTGTTGTTGTCGTTTTAGCCATTCACGATCATCGCACTGATATTGTTCGGTGGCACACTCTACATCTCACTCGACGTCGCACTCGGCATCACCCAAACCATCGGCGGTCTCTCAAGTCCTGCCACACGCATCAAAAGCATCCCACTCTTCATTCTAACAAGCATATGGCCAGCTGTGTAAGTTGCATAACATTCCTTTTTCCGCGTCGTGGGAAAACACGACTCGCGATCATTACAACACGTGGAAAAAAACTGACATATGGAAAACGGATATAGCTCGGCGGTCGTTTATCTGGCCATGATGACTTATATTGTGCTGCATGTTCTCAATGAGACGAGACCGATGTGGTTTTATTTGATTTCGGCGATTTTGTTTGTGTTTTCGCAGTTGGCGTGGTTTTTGCTGAGTAGGGTGATTTGTCGGGTGAGTGTTTTGATATTCTTTCGAGAGAAGGGGGTGTTGATGGGTTAATTTAATAAGAGCTCGAATCGAAAAGTGGATGGATCGTTTATAGCGACGGTGTTGGAGACGGCGGCTGTGGGAGTTTTGTACCTTGCGTGGAGGAGTATAACAGAAGGTCAGTGAAAGGAGTGATTGTTCATCATGTCGCTTAACTTGCTGACGTTTTGCGTGTGGGTTTTGTAGAAACATGGGATGATGGCTACTCCTAAAGTGGTCATGATTTCCCCTCGCCCCTCTCTATCTGTCTGTTCCAACTTCATGATGTGATATGATTTCCCCTCCTCACGCCTGCTCCAACCCGTCTCCCCCCCAACTTTGCATCTGCTTGTGCTTGTTTTCATACCCCCGATTGTTCTTGTTGTTTCTGCACCTGATTTTCTTTTTTTTTTCTGTATTTCCCTTTTCCTTTACCTCCCGGCCCCCCCCCCCCCCCTCCCTCCTCCGATTCGACTGTGTACTTTGTAGTTATTGTTTACCTTAGATTCCTATTTTTTTTTTCTTGTTCTTGGATGGCTCTTTGTTATCATACCCTCTTTGTGGTGTGCTGCAGCTTTTCTGTCTTGTTTTTTTTTTCTATATTTATGTGTCTATGCGGTGTATATCAAACCCGAAATTCAAATTTTATTTCTTATCATGGGTATGCAATGAGTATACAGGCTTAGGCCTGGGCAGAGTATGGGTTATGGCGGGTATGGATCAAGAACAGAAGTCGACTGTTATGCGCAAAAATGCCCTTCGTGACTTGATCAACCCCGTCACACAGGTCACTTACGTCAGCTACTACCCCCTCACCCTCACCCTCCAACCCAATCGAATGAGTGAAGACAAGCTAGAGGAGCCCAAGACCCCGATAGACAAAGAGGAGGACGAGAAGCAGGGCGCCGATGAACACACGGATAATCAGTCTGTAGCTCTGGATAATAATCCCAGACCGGGCGTGTCGTTGTGGAAGCGGCTTGCACTCGTCGTGTGCTTTGCTTTGTTGTTTTATTTTGGCCTGAGGTCATTGCAGTTGCGAAAGCATAAAGTCATTCATGCTTCTAGGTGTGTTTATAACCTTTTTCTCCAATAATCCCCCCCCCTCGCTTACAACCAATTCCGTTTATAGGTATTCCAAAGAGTTCAAATTCAGACCTGCGGCTAGTCCTATCATCACCGAAACGCTTAAAGACGGACGAGTAAGACTTCGGGGCGCGTTGCCTACTCCTCCGCCTAAACCTACGTCCTCTGGTTCTTCTTCACCTTCTGAGAGAAAAAAGCGGGGAAGGCGTGCGCGTGAGGGGGGCGCGGATGTCAAGTTTGGCAGGGCTGGAAATGGGAAAGGGGGGGGGAGGAGGAGGAGGAGGAAGGAGGAGCCGGTTGTTGCCAAGCTCTAAAGTCCCCCCCCCCGTAAGTTATGAAAACGGGAAACACCTGTTATTAATTATTGTTATTATTGGATTTCTGAGATGAGAACCCCTTTGGTTATCTTTAGATTTTCTTTGTATCTGTCCCTCCCGCACCATCCCATTGTACCCTATTCACTAATCCATTTGTGTTTTTGCCTTGTTGCATCATCCGAGGGCTGTGTTGCACGACTTGCCCAGGTCACACATAACCCCCCTTCGAACGCTTCACGTACCGGCGCAGCGCGCGGCAAACACGTGGGTGTGGCTGGCCGCTGCCATGCACCCGTTTCGTTCAACTCCCGATGCCAACACAGCCAGGGCTCTTCCCGTCCTCTATGAAACATGCACGACATACAACTCCTGCGTGTTCCAATTACCTGCCCCCTGAATCTGAACTTGCAATGTTTAGGACAATCCCCCCCCCTCCTCTCCTTCCAGCAAGGGACCACAAAAAAAGAACACGTGTTGGTGCTTCCCGAGGACAGAACCCAAACTTAAATTAAATTAAAAGACTTAGCCCCCCTCCCTTCCCTCTTCCTCCCCCTCCTTCCACTTGAGCGCTAACCTCCCTCTTCTCTCTTGTTTTCCTTCGACCACCCCTCATGGCTCGCTTTGGAGAGTTTAAAGAGTTATGTGAGCACGTACCCAGCTACGCACTCTGTAATCTCTTTTACATTCAGGTATGGATTTGAAAGTTGAGGATTGTTGTTTTTACACGAATTTTTTTTTTTTTTAGCTCCAGCGCGAAGCTCCTGAGGTTCTTGGGGCAGACAGCCAACGACCCTTTGCACCTGTTGCTATCAATGCCGAATGCGGTATCTACAAGGTTCATACACGCGAGTCCCTCTCGAATCTCGTGAATAATGTGGCCTGTGCGGTTGGGTTTCTTATTATCGCACTTTTGCTGTGGGGCTGTCAACGGCGGGTTGCAGCAGTCGGTCAGTTGGCCAAGTGTTCTAATTCCTTGTTGTTCTCGCTCTTATTGACTTGGTGCTTTTGTTCTATTTCAGGAAGGGCAGAGTTCCGTGTACTGCTTGTGACGTATCTTTCATCACTGATTCTTCAATTGCTATCGGCTGGAGCATTGTTGGAGCAGGGAACGAGGGCACTTGGTGCATTGACTGCGATCCATGCAGGCGTCATTGCCTCCTTGTTCTGGGTACTACTATGGAACGCATTTACGTCAACACAAGTACTCGAGGACGGGCAGAAGGGCAGCATCATTGTGCGTGTCCCCGTTTCTTTCTTTGGAACACTCTTCACATTGAATTCTCACTCCAAAAACTATTAGGCTCTGCACGGAGGCCAATTTGCGTTCTTTTTCACGACGATGTATGTCGCGCTGGACGTTGCGTTTGGGTTTACGACTGCCCTCGGATCGGCATCGACACCTCCAGATTCACTACGGAATATTCCGCTATTTGTCTTGACCGTTCTTTGGCCTGCTGCGTGCGTTGTTTCTCTCGTTTGGAAGAAACTTTCCGTTCTGAGGATTCATTGTTTTTTTTTTTAGTGCAGCACTCGTCTCATTCTCAATATTCGCGTTTGTCGTTATTCGAATTTTGAATGAGAAACGACCGTTTTGGATATACCTCGGTGCGGCGATTTCGTTCCTGGTGGCCGAGGTGTTCAGATTGAGTCCTGTTGGCACATCCATCTGTGAAGTAGGTGTGCGTCTATTTATAGTTCGCGCTGATAAACTAAACGTGTGTGTGTGTGTGTGTGGATGAAAAAAGTCCTCTGGTAGGAGAGTAGATGGGTCGTTTATTGCGACTGTACTGGAGACGGTGGCACTTGTGGTGATGTATTATGGATGGACGGATATTACGAAAGGTTCGTGTTTTTTTTTTTTGTTTTTTTGTCCCGTTTGTTCTTTGTGCTGATGGTGTGGTGTAGCTTCTTGGGATGATTGATTGAAAACGAGCTGGAATCGTGGGCCTCTGGTTCCCAATGGTTTTTATGATCTCCCCTCCTTTACTATCATGTATTACTACTACGTTTTTGTACAGACAAGATGCTGATGTTTTGATGTTGTGATTTTGAGGAGCTGTGCATGTGGATCGAGTAAGTTGGCTAATATTGGGGAAAATCTCGTCTTCTTTTTTTCGCCTGAGGGCAGTTATGTAGAAGTCTCTGGGAAGCTCGCGGGTTATACAGACAAGAAACGCGAAATATCTTACTCTAAGCGCTCAAAAAACAAAGGCGCTTGCAATTTCCATCTTAACTTAACCGGAAATTTAAGAAACAACTCGTCCCACTTTATTGTGTCAGTTGTTTTATTCACTGCTCCCGCGTAGTTGAAAGGGTCTCCCCCGGTAACGAGCCGGGTTGCCTCGGACAATATGTACGGAGCTTGGTCACCGGAACTCCGAATCGCAACTGTTCCTTTTTTCTGGCCCGTACCCACCAGCTTCTCCCAGAGTCTACATTGGAGCCTCCATATATCACTTCGAAGCATGTTTTTTTCCTGTAGTGGCTTGGTGGTTTTTACAATGCCTATGATGGGTCTACAGGTTATTCGAAATGGTGCTCAAAGGGAATTTTACTATATTCAGTAGTGGACGCTATGGGTCGTGGGCTAGGTATTCCTGCCGTACTGACTTGGTGAACAAGAAATTTCATGCGTCAGAACAATTATGAGTTTATCGTTTCAACATTTCACTTAGGGGTCGGTTATCAGGGTGCCATTGGGACAATACTTACGTATTACCCGGTGAAGCGATTCTAACCGATTCCGAAACGTACGAGGTCCTCCTTTTTCGGAGGAGAACCAAACAACGATCAAAGGGCAGGCATGGATGAAAGGGAAAACATTAAGCCCACAAGACCCGGGTATCGAAAATGGAGCCGTGGACTTTAGGATCTTTGAAATACAGACCAAAAAGAAAAGAAAGAGGGGGGGGGAGCGAGGTAAAATACCTATCTGTGCGTTTGATTGTGGGTCCAAGCAGGTGTCGACGCCCGAAAAGGCGAACACCACGAGTAGCAGCTTATGGCCAATTTTAATATGGTCGTGGTTCAGTGTTTCGACAGTTGCGGATTCTTAAGCGAAATTAGCCGGAATTATGAGCTAATCCAAGATTTTGCCTTATTAGATATGAGTAAAAGAACTGAAAAATAACGGGATGTGCCCTGTGGGAGGCTAGGATAGCAGAGTTGTTATGGCGGCTACTACACCGAGAGGAGATCAGCTCAAATCGTAGAATGTGTTCATGGGTGATTATAGTACGATGAGTATACAAGGATCTAGTGATCTTCACCCTTTCCTTCTGGTTTTCTGGTTTTAAACACCCCACGGCTTTGTACTTTATTCACAATCGCTCGTGCATTAGCCACGGCCTCCTCTTCGGCCATTCCTGATAATCGTCTTCGCCCTATGGAGGGACTTACTGTCAGAGGCACTAGTAGAGAGTGTAAGAGGGTGCTAAATACCTGCGAGAGCCCAATTTCTCGTGCTCGGGATCCTCAGATTCTCACATTCGACTTCCCACCCACAGTGCAGGCTTAGGGTCGATAGCCAAATGCGGTAGATTGAGTATGAACTAGGTGTGGGTTCCATCTCCTCCAAGGTTCAAACTCTCGATAAAATTAACATCCAACTTGGTTTCTGGGTGCACTTTGGACTCGGTACTGAATTTCTGGGTAACGGGAAACATTGAAGTCGAAGAACGCTCGAATTTGCCGTCGAATGACCAAGCACAGCATGGAATTGAGAGGTAACCGGATGCTTTGGAGATAGTTGCGACGACTGGCACCCACGGCGTTAGCTCGTCAGCATGATTGCCAATAATGAAGATGCCAGGGGGAAGAAAAGGGGAGGGTTCCACGGAGGTCGGGTCAAAAGCGTGTACGTGAAGTTGGGCTTGCGTCGTATTTGGGTATTGGGCCCAGGATGCTCGTGCCCGGACGTCAATGCCAGTTCCTCGGTAGCCTTCGTTCGTTAGAATATGTGTCAGCAATCCGTTGCCGCACCTATTGTAGGGAAGGGTTGGTAAGGCGCATAACGGGATACAAGGTACGTACCCAAAGTCCAGAAACCCACCTGGAGGTCGCGGCCATGAAGTCCAAGGTCGGTTAGGATCCGCCGTAATATCCTGAGCATCTGTGCTATGGTATGTCGCCTTCCAGAACAACATCAGATATGTGGCGATAGCGATGTCCTCAAAGACATGTTTCAAGGGATCAGTGACCTCTTGCCATGTGTCTACCAGATGCTTGTACCGTTCCCGCATGACAAGATAAACATCTTGATATTCTTCACGGGGGACCAAACAATCATGCACAATGCGTTTTTTGTACAGTGTCAAGGCGCCCCATCCGTATCTATAAAGTGTTTCTAGGAGAGCCAGGCAGGTGCGATAGAGGCGCGAGTCGGTATCAGTGGGCGTTCCAGGTAAAGGAAGCACTTCAATTCTAAGGTATGGTGGAGCTCCTGGTGCACTGATGAATCGAAACATTAGATGTGATACTTTAGGATGGTAGTAGGGTAGCGCAGGCCCCTCAGGAGACATGATCGGCGTTAAAACCAGAGTGTCTGACGGCCCATCAATATCTTTTGCAGCCCGCGATGTATAGAGTGTGCAAGATTGCTCCAGTCCAGTGTCGCGATGGGGCCTCCGTGGGAGTAGCCTCCTGTGTATACACTTCAATTTTCGGAAGCCATCAATGTCCGGAACCTCCGGGGGGAAGATACTGGTTGACTCTGCAAGAGTGTCCGACCGAAGAATCAAGGTGGAGTTGTACTCTGGATGATGAATCAACTGCGATACGGCAGTCTCAAACTGTGACACATAGTTTCAGTATTGACTTATTAGGAGGGAGGGGAGGCAGTACGAGCTCAATCGGAAAATCAGCTGGACAGTATATCAGAGGTGTCCACTGGTTACAACCACTGTGGATGGGGGGTACTGGATCTATTTGGTTGTCGTATGCTGCTGGAGTGAATCTTCGTCGTGGTTGAGGGGCAACAGCCATCAGTTTGGGCAGAAGGACGCTACAGGTCGCGTGACCTCTCGTTGTATCTCACGGTCCTATGATCCCAATTACCTTGATCCCTTGAGGTCAAGATAGGAGCTGTGAATGAAGACCTCGTATCAAGACAGCATCCGGTACGTTATGCTTTGGCAGAGAACCAAGGGAGTGGTCAAACATCGTCAGCCGAAGTCAGCAAACGCTGGGAAATCAAACATCCATGCGATTCTCGCTCAAGCTCGTGTAGTTCCTTGTGAACCGCTGCGTACAAAGATACTGGATTAAGGTCTTGACCGCTTAATCAATGAGAGAGTTGCCTACCCTTGTAGATACACCCTCGGAATTCGCGGATAACAGGGACTTCACGAACACTAGCAAGGATACGAGAAGCAAATTGCGATGGTGTTTGGAACTAAATATGTCAGGCTGCCATCCGAGGGGCGTGTGACGAGTCTCTCGCATGATGTGTTACTAGAAACTGGGGCCGAAGGAATAGCAATGGTCGACTTGGAACGCGACCAAGCGGAGCTACAGACATTCCCAAATGTGGGTCGTGATCCTTCGAAAACCGACATTGCGTTTGAGAATCGCGCCCCTGCCACGTTCTTTCTACCTTTTTGCGGTCTCGACGGTCTAAGCTAAATTCCTGACGCCAGTCAATGTTGGAGTGGGGAGGTTCAACCTAAATGGAGAACACACGGCCGAGAAGAATTTACCATACGTAGATTCGCCTGAATACCTCTGAACACTCAATGTCACCTTCTGACCCCCATTAATAACGTACTAACACCCTTCGCCGCCGAAAAGATAACTCCATTTGAATTTGGTAATTCATACTGTGCTTAGACATGATCTGCGAGGGTGTCCAATGCAAGAGTAAGCAGCCAGACGCCGCACGGATCCGGATCCTACGCCAACTGATGGAGATTACGAGGACCCCGAAGACGTCAGTCAATTGATAATCGTCCAAATTGAATGAATGTTCACCGTGATCCCAGCTAGTCTGGGTCAGACGCAAAATAGGCAGTCCCAGATGCTATGTCCAGCTAAGGTTCTGAGTGGCGGTTAGTGCCGTACCTTGGAGTATAACTCTATTCCTAGCTAAGCACTATGCTCTTGGTCGCCACCGGGGGTTCGCTCTGTCATGAATATACCCACTCCTGTCCACTCTCATCTTCTCATTCTTGGTATACTCCTTAATGCTCTATAGACACACCATTTGGTAGCGCTTTGAGGTAGTTAGCCATGGCACGGGGTAAGATATGTCCTTCTGCTCATGTCACGCTCTGTCACGCTCACGCAATTGATTCATCAACCACCGAGAGGGTGTCTCGGGAAGATAGGAACTCTATCGAAAGCCCTGTGTCAGCCTGAGCCCTCATTTTGTACTCCACAACACATGGCCTGGTATTACGATAAGCTGCAGTGTCATTGTCCTTCGTAATAATATCTACTAAACTTAAATGCCAAAAACATAAAGCCATTATATACCAATTATATACTGCAATTCTCAATTTTTGATGATTTCCGAGCTTGAAATTTTTGTTCTAATTAACCAGCTTTAGATACACGTGACCTGCACGAAATATGGTATCAATGTCGTCCACAGTTCAACGTATGAGTATGAACTCGTTGGACTGGGACACTTGACTCGCAGAGAATAAGTACTACAAAATGACTCAACGGCGTCTATGATTCCGTGCGCCACACATGGGGTACCTGGGGGCCCGCCTGTTCCGAGCAACGGCCATCACGATTTGCTAATCCTCGCGTTCCATACTAGAACCTGATTTCTCAGCAACCGACCTCAACCGACGCCTTGATCGACTGGATTTTCAAGTTATATGAATGGATGACCAACCTGTCTCAGAAGTGGCCCTCTTATGCTCAATCTTTCCCACGTAAACCCACGGTGTAGTAAGTCCACTATGCTAATAGTATAAGAAAGGGCTTTTTGCCGTTCATTTTTCAAACGTTCAATAGGCGGTAAACAGATCTCCGCCAGATAGCTTTTCCCCATGTGCTTCCCAAACAAAACCCAGAAGGATAATTTTACCGATAGGGCAACGAAAACAAAATCCCAAAACGGGGCGAAGGCTGATCCTACAAGTACAAAAGGCGAGCCACCCAACCCAACTGTCCCCACTCAACAACCCACAACTTCTGCAACAACTCCTACGATCCCTGCCCCAACTTCAGAATCTCAGTCAACCGGAACACATAAGATGGCACCTCGCGTCGCAATTATTATCTACTCTATGTACGGGCACATCGCCAAGAGTCAGTCATCCACCAAACCCTGTTTCTCGTTGTCCATGATACTGAAAAAAAATAATTCTAGTGGCTGAGGCTGCCAAGGCAGGCGTTGTGAGTGCTGGGGGAAAGGTTGACATCCTGCAGTATGTGATCCATTTCATCGTTGGACTGTAGGTGCTGAGCTCGATGCAGAGTCCCCGAGACACTGTCCCCGGAAATCCTCACCAAGATGAGCGCTCCTCCGAAACCTGACTACCCGATCGCCACTCCCGATTCGTTGACAAACTACGATGCCTTCATCCTCGGTATCCCTACTCGTTATGGCAACATGCCTGCTCAGTGGAAGGTTTGTACATCTAATCTACCGACAATTCCGCTGAAACTGAACCTTGTCTTTCGCACCAGGCTTTCTGGGATGCCACTGGCCAACTTTGGGCCGCGGGAAAGCTCGCCGGTAAATATGCTGGTATTTTCGTCTCCACCGGCGGCCTTGGTGGAGGTCAGGAAGCCTACCGTCATCAGCTCCCTCTCGACTCTGACCCACCATGGCATTGTCTTCGTGCCATTTGGTTATTCGCATGCTTTCGCGGATATCGCTAACCTCACCGAGGTCCACGGTGGTGAGCAGCTAGTTCTCCTGACATGATCTATTGTCTTCAGCGCTCAATTTAATGTTCCTAGGATCTCCATGGGGCGCCGGAACTCTCGCTGCTCCTGATGGCTCTCGCCAACCGTCCGAACTCGAGCTTGGTATGGCTACCAAGCAAGGGAAAAGCGTTCTGGGAGCTCGTGAGCAAGGTCAACTTCTGAAGAGCGGAATTTCTAATCTTGCCGAGTAAATTTGGTGATCATCAATACCCCTTGTACTTCAACGAACGATTGTTCTCTAGTCATGTACTATTAGATCCGTACACAAATGTGACTGAAGGCGTTTGATTAGATGTTGCCATCTAACACTCGCGTAGATGAACTAGGCCCGCAGATAACTTTTATCCGCGTATTATCACGCCTGTCGATTCCTAAACCTTCTTATCCGTCAACTTGTTACTAGCTCCTAGCCACTCAACGCACATCAGAAGTTCGAAAGAGAAGAAACTGAGCTATCCGGTACCTGTTAGCCTGGCCACAAAGATCATGCCCGGGATATGTCCGAGATTACATGGCTGATGCGCCCAGATTACATCTCCAAGAAAGTTATGCACAGTTATCCTAAACCAATTCGGGAAGACGTCGCTTTCCCCCACTTAAACATATGACGCCGAGGAGCCAAAGCTATATTATCACTAAGGGTAAGTTGCGACGACTGGTTGCTAAAACCAATTGACGGGAAAGCCTCAGTTCAGTCTGCTGGCGTGTAGGTACCAGCTTTGATGCCTCCCCTGTCAACAGCTCCTCCGAAAAGATCTTGAATCAGTAATGTAACATGCGGCACCAGATAGTTTTGTGAGGAATTCCATGTACATGGAATGTTCTCCAGTGGCGGTCCTAAAGCGGGGAGACCAACCAAGGTAATCAGATAAATCCGGTTAAACCTTGAGAACCCCTGAACGCCAGCTTGGGTAAACTGAAGTTCTCCTAGATGCCGTCCTAAACCATTTTAGTATAATCATTCCCCTAGGTTCGAAGCAGATGGCCATATTGGGCTATGCGGGGCACAGGGACTAAATGAGGGGTGTGGAGTTGTTGTTTAGAGCAGAAACACAGGCAGGCGTTAATGTATGTACAGCACTAGACAACCCTTCCCTGGGTGCGGCGGTCTAGACAACTTTAGAAAACGGATATAAATCAGACTCTGAGTCCGACTAGGAATTTCAGGCTTAGGATCCATAAGTATATGTTAGCATAAGAGGCGCAGATAGTATAGTGCTCAATATGACAATAAGTTCCTGTGCGCGCATTTGATTGTCCTTTATCTTGGGGCTCGGAACAAGAATCTCGAAGCGGGACGAAGGCCAATCTTCAATACACCCAGCACCGCGAGCCCCCGTAACGCACCCCCCACCTAACCACCAATTTGAAACGTTATCAGTGGACATCTGTGTCGCCACTTGAGATTTTAGTTGTGTCAAAACAGCTGAATTCCTGTCGAGTTCTGGCAAAGCGCCTCACTCGCACATCAGTTCAAGATATAAAAATAGTCAGTGTGAATACCCATGCACAATCATTACGATTGTGAGCAATTGCACTTCTGCCTGCCGATGATCGGGAGCTGAACGTGGCTGGAGCCGCCCTTTGCCTCGTGTTCGGGTATCTGCATCAGACACACCCCCAAACACTTCCGCTGGTCACATGAACCCGAATAATATAGCGTGGGACTCGGCGATGCTGAATAGCCAATTGAAACTCTCGATTACATATCTGCGGGATCTTCGGTTTTTCATCCAGGTCCATTTCCTTTAAGAGAGGGCCGCTACCACCCCCAGCATCAAACAGTCAAACAGTCAAGATGTCAGATACCCGTGTGGCCATCGTTACAGGAGCATCGCGGGGTATCGGTCGAGCGATCGCAATTCGGTTAGCCGAGGACGGATTGGACATTGCAATCAACGACCTCGAGACTCAACGACAGGCCCTTGAGGAAGTTCAGGCTGTCATCGCCTCTAAAGGTCGGAGGACACTTGTCGTTTGTGGAGATGTTTCGGACGAAGTGACTGTAAAAGGGATTGTGGACACTGTCGCGGAGAAACTGGGCAGCGTGGACGTGGTAAGGGTTATACAAGGTACCCTGGCATCTCCATTCACGATCAAGATAGATGGTAGCAAACGCCGCTATATGCTTCGCTAAGAGCGTGATAGACAGTAAGATTCCATATTTCTCTCATCCAGCGGATGTCGGCTTAAGTATTCTTCCTAGCCACTGTAGAAGACTGGGACAAGATCTTTTCAATCAATGCGCGCAGCATCTTCTTGTCATATAAATACGCCGCCCTGCAGATGATCAAACAGGGCCGGGGTGGTAGGATCATTGGGGCTTCGTCAGGAGCTGGGAAAGAAGGTCTGGAATTGACCTCCCTTCGGTTTTCAAGCTCAATTCAAGCTCAAATTACCAGCTGCGCCTTACCTCGGAGCATATAGCAGCACGAAAGCGGCTATTCGGGCAATAACTCAAGCATCTGGTTAGTACCCGCCTTCACTTTACCATTTTCGCACTGCTCAGACTGGAATAGCTTTAGAGTGGGGCAAACACGGCATCACGGTTAATTGTTACGCCCCAGGTAAAGGAACAAATGTCCCTATGACCAGATACTGACGTTATGATCTTATTGCAAAGGGGCCATTGAAACGACAATGAGTGAGTGCTCAGACACTCTAAATACCCCATTTATGAATGAACCCTGTGGCATTAGCTAGAGCACTGGGAGAGCAATTTGGCGGTACAGAGCTGCTTTTTGCCGAGGTCGCGCAGAATATCTAGCACGGTGATTCTCCACTGACAATTTGTAATAGGAAGCAAAAAAGACTGCTTGTGGTCGCATCGGGCAGCCTGAGGATATTGCACCGCTGGTGTCTTATTTGGCATCCAAGGGCTCGGATTTCATGACCGGTACGTGCATAAACTCGAGGTTTAAGCTCGTGCTGAAACACAGCTACCAACTTAGGTCAATGGGTAAGATGCTAGTTCCTGTGCCATTTCCCTCTCCTGACCATTTCCAGATCTCCGTAAATGGAGGAAGACAATTCGAGTGAACAGAACCTCGGCCCAATATGTGATGTTTGTGATCTTACTCGTACTTGTATTATGACTTGAATTTCATACTGGTGCGCAAAACATCTACTGGCCTTCGAATGTAGAATATAGAATGACTGTGGCTGTTCCCAACGCCACCACGAGCATAACACACAATCGTTGGAAGATATGAGTCACAGCGAGAAGGCGACTGCGGTGTCGCCTTCCGGGACATTGTCTCAAGCGTCAGATGAACGTTTCTGCCAGACTCAATAGACTCAGTAATATTAATGTGGGGAGGTGCTTACCTCACATCGAGGGTTAGGAAGACGAAAGTGCGTTAGTGGCTCCGATGAAAAGATTGCCAACGCGGGTTAGCCCATGTACATATTGTATATGCCGCGATTTCATTCTTTGTGCATTCAAGGTGGGGTAAAATGTTTATTTGTTCTATCTATGAATACCTGGTGAATATCAGAAGCAGTTCCCAACGTTCAACAAGTTGCCACAAAGAATGTAAGCATACATATGCGCTAATCACCATACCCATCCGGACGTCCCCGTGTTCCGTTGACAATAGACCAAAAAGAGTACTAAATAGTGGCCAATTCCAAAGGCAACTCCGCGTGCTCTTACAGGCTCTTACTCGGACCCGTTGGACCCGCCGCTGTGGACCACTTGTGGCCTCGTGTATCGGCCTGATAGCCACAATTTGAAATTTTGTCCACCTCATGAGTCGTGACCCTATAACTTCCTATAGCACTCGCATAGCCTCTTTTCATCCCATGACCATCCTTATTGTCACTACTTTCATTCTAGAACCGTCGGCGCCTGCGTGTGTTACACATTGGAGGATGATTAATCTGATCCTCATATATATTGTGATTCACAAGCGTTGGATTGTGCTGGCGGTAAATACAGGTGATGGTCATATGCTGGCTATACCACTTGTAAACCTCCAACCGATCGAGTTCGAACTGAGGCTGGTTGTGAACATACCCCGCTCGTGGAGTCTGTTTTGATTCTCCGATGATTTCGCTTGGTTTAATTAAACGGCACTAGGGCTAGTATCCCCTATGAATTAATAAATTAATCATACATTCTGTAATCGATTGAGTTATCGGTGGTATACAGCTTGAGGATCGATACATATAGATGCTCTCGGTCCATCAACTGAAACTACCTACTACCACTGACCCGAACCAGACATCCAGATTTATTCATCTCATCCTACCAACATGTCGGAAGCCAGAGTCGCTCTCGTTACCGGTGCAGCTCAGGGAATAGGAAAAGCCATCGCGAGACGACTCGCGGCAGACGGTTTTGATATCGCCCTCAACGACTTACCGTCTAACATCTCGGCACTTGAGCAGCTGCATCGAGACATCACCACCACTGGACGGCGTTCGTACATCTATGCCGGGGATGTCTCCCAGGATGCTGATGTACAGAGCATGGTGGATGGAACGGTTGAGACACTGGGAGGTTTAGATGTCGTAAGTCGTCCTGGTTGATCATGCGGATGTCGGATGGGCTGATTCTCAACCGATGGCTACTACGATTAGCTGGTGGCAAATGCAGGGATATTTCAGTTTGGCCCGCTAGTTGATTGTACGCGAGAGTCCTACTTTATTTTGCCGGCGTTTGAACAGTCATGGCAGATACCGTGGAGATGTGGGACCAGCTCCTAGCAGTCAATGCGCGTGGTACATTCTTGTGTTATAAATATGCGGCAAAGGCAATGATAGCGCAAGGGAGAGGGTGGGCGAATCATCGGTGCCTCGTCAGTTGCTGGGAAACAAGGTGTGTACGAGTTTCAACTTTCACCACCGTGAACTCGGCCACCGATCGCTCTGATGACTCCTCAGGCGTCGAATATGCATCTGCTTATTCGGCTTCCAAGTTCGCCATTCGTGGGTTGACTCAGTGTGCGGGTGAGGGGGCTTTTCGCACGTCTCACAGTATGCTATATGCTAAATTTCATTACACCCCTAGCAAAAGAATTGGGAAAACACGGCATTACTGTTAACGCCTATGCTCCTGGTCCGAGTTATCTCCTATCTTACTTGCGACAGAAATAACTGAAACATAATATAGGACCTATTGATACCCCAATGCGTGAGCGAGATACAAATCATGACTATTGCCAACCTATTCAATTGTTATTGGACCTGCTCCTCAGTGAACGTATTCAAGGCGGATGAAGCTACCTTTAAAGCCCTCATAGCCAAGGTAACACTTACCCAATCCATTTTTGTTTGGTCCAACCTCACATTCAGTGTGACAGGAAACCGAAAAAACGGCTGTAGGACGGATCGGCACTCCCGATGAAATAGCTCACCTCGTTTCATGCATAGCCTCCCCAAACGGAGGGTTCATCACAGGTCAAACGGTACTGAACCTTTTGCTTCTATCCTTGCCTTCTGACCCACTACAACCTCGTGTAGATATCCGTCAACGGAGGCCAATTCTTTGACTAATATACGGGTGTCTACTTCCAATCACCACCTACGTACAATTATAATGTAACAAACTTACGCTGAGGATGAGATCGCAGCGAGCGAAGTTGAGCCATCTCAACATCACTCAGAGTAGTTCCGCTCCCATCTTCCTCGATTGTTACCTGGTGGGATGTTGCCCTTTCTCTCTCGAGGTTCTTGTTAGCTTCGCGAACATTCAAAATAATCCTGTTGGAAAGGACGCAAGACATAGCAACGGAAAAACCGATCGGTATTTCAAGAAGGTTTGGCTAGATGCAAAAGATTGAGTACAAGGGTTCCGCAGAGTAAGTAGCACAAGATCCGAACCCGGGCAACGATCCAAATCAACAGACATGTTAGGTATGTCGACATAATGCTATAAAGTAGATAAGTGCCGTGGTAAGAGGGGAGCGGAGGGGAAATCGTACACGATGAAGTACAAGACGGAGTCCCGGATCAGGATGCTCACTAGGCGCCTGCCGGATTGGAAGAGCCGCCCGTCTGCTCGGAAAGTCTGGAACCCCCTAATTAGGGCCAACGCGCAGAGGAAACATTCATACGCCAAAATTGGTATCCAAAAGGTAAAAAACTTGTCAGAAACATGAAATGGAACACAAAAGGTGAAGTCCCGCAGAGGTCGGAGGGGAGCAAACGGTCTTGCAGTAGCTGTGGACAGTGTCAGCTAAATCCAATAGGGGAAATGTTGAAAGTCACCAGTAATAGATGTGAGCACTTTCCCCATAATGACAGCGGACGCTGTAGAGGCAACAATAAAGAATGTCGCCATCAACGCCAGTATTCTTTTATTCAGGGAATATAGAGCATAAAGGCGCATTTGTAGAATCACTGAAGATGCTGGTGAACCACACTAGCTCGGCAAAGCTGGAGAATTATTGACGCACTCTCAGCAATCATACATGCGATAAGCCCCGTCCATCCTTGCCAATGGAAGAAATGCCGGCCTTCGGAAGGATAAGTGACTGTTGAGTTCATCGCGGTGCACTTACAGCTGAAGATTTTCGAGGGGACTCCCTTCATTCAGTGCATAGTACCAGGAGCAGTTGAGACATACAACTGTAGCAAACCAGAGATCATTCGTTGAGTAGGATATCAATAAACCAGATTGGCTTACGGAATCATTCAAGTTGGTAGCAAAGAGAGCTGTAGCAAGATTAGTTGAGGTAATACCGTATTAGGATAGTATCTCTTACCATAATTGTTGAAGCTGGATGTTAAGTATGGTTATTTCACTGCAACGAAGCTAGAAGCATTCACTGACATCACACAGAAGAGCGTGTAATAGCGATTCTGCGAGCCTACGCTTAGAGGGACGCTCTTTGCTTGGACGTCGATTGACTCACAGCGATAAACAGTGCCTTTCCAAGTGACCACGGGCTTTTCTAATCGACGGCTTAATGGCAGCAAGACTGTATCGGTCATTTCTTACCCAAATAAGATCCACCTTTAGAAACAGGTCAGAAGCGTAGAAGAACCACGTCAGAAAGAATACAATAAATCACCTCGAGGTCGAATGTCACAACTTGTGTCCAATTCTCAGCATGGGCGCGGGGCATCTCTCAACTCACTCACAATGATCAAAAACTATGATGCTGGAGGATGCAACTTGGGATTAATTAGTTCCAACATCCACACTATATTCGTCGTAAGGAACCCTTACGTTGTGCATATCGAGTGGCCTCTATATCCTGCAATGCCTGGTGGAGTAGGCCCAAGACCGACATTATTGAGAACCGAAGACGCTCGGAGGAAGGTCCCAGAGGCACTCGAGCGAGAGGCAGAGGAAGGGCCTGATGGGGGAGGACATCCAAACTTGTCTACAATGTATCCGTGGGGTTTTTAACCACAGCGGTATGGAGACTACGGTCTATAAATCTTCGAGAAGCATCGGCGCCAGTGTCCCCGTTAGCCCTGAGAGGATGGAGAACAAATAAGTCCCTGTGGCGTGACCTGTTGATCGAGGAACGGCGTGATGGTTTCTCCAAAAAAGGTAAAATAAGCGGCACGTTGCAGCCCGAAACGACCTAGCTCGGGGCTTTCTGCAACGCTCAACCGGGGATGGACGGGCCACTGCGGGGTAGGACGGTGGTTGTGAGGAAGGACGCCAATATGAGGGGCATTTAGTTTGACTCACGTCGGCCTTGAGTAGAGCACTAAACAACCCTCTAATATCAACGAGACCACCATGAGAGTATTGAGTTGCTCGGCCTGCCGCTGCACCTTATCAAGAATTCTTTCCCGCACTTCCCACTGGACAATCTCAGAGACATAAAAATCACGTATGGGAGCTTGACGGGGAAGAAAGAAGTCTCATTTACGACGGGAATCTGCGAGCGCCGATTGTAAGGTATCATACGCAGCACTTGCGGACGAGGTTCAACATAGGTTTTTACCTCGATCCTGGTCATTAGGACGCCTTCAAGCTACACTTAGGACTGTCAGCGCTTTTGGAGCGTGGGACACGACCACGGAGAGACCACCAATTGGAGGATCTGAGGTTTATGGAAGGCTACTTGACGGGCAGCTTGCGGTTCAGCTGTCCAAAGACATACCGGGGTTCCACAACAATATGTGATTTAAATTGGAGGAAATGTCGTGATCATCCTCAGTCGATGATCATCAAATGTAAGCGCGAGGCAGTGATCCGCGATAATGGCGACTCCTTTGACGTCTAAATTACGAGAATGTCAACGTTTCAGTTTCAATTCATCCCGGGATGTCGGAAATTCTATGGGCGGGGTAGCATTCTTCCTGTGAAGGTTCGTTGTAAGGCATATTATACTTGGCTAAAATCCATCCAAATTGCTCCTCTTCGATTACCCGGAGACTGAATGCTTGAATACTGAGGCGGACAGGACTGGGTATCGGAGGCCTGGTGCAGTTAAGGAAATCGACACCCGCCTTGCGCAAATATCACGGGATAATTCGGACGGTGGTGGAGGCGTGCTGCGGTAACCACTTGAAGCATCTGACAAGTAATCTGTGGGAGTCCATAAACGCGCGCACCTAAAGCCTCGGGACGCACACAATGCCCTCGCTCACGGCGCATAGGCCTTGACTATGGAAAGCCGGGGCACCAAGCTTCGGAACGCTCATCCAAATAATGATGGCCATTTTTTCCGACGCCTCAGCGTCAATAATGAATGCAATATGGAACGCGATATATATGTATTGGGTAGATCTCAATAGCGGCTTTAACCTAGCTGACAGGGATTAAGAGAGTGAGGTATGATGAGTCTGAATATGGATTGAAAAGCTCAAGACCTCAGAAGCCAAAATTCAGGTCAGGGTTGTGACAGTGTCTATTTTGTTTCACACATGCTGCCTTCTGTTTGGAACAAGCTTATGGAACTGCAAAGGTGAGGGGAAGGCAAGGGGGTTGGTGTGGGTGCAGGTGCAACTGCATCTGTCAGTCACTGAAGGCTTGTTGAAATGTAGCTAAAAAAGAGAAGGAGTGTAGTCAATGTGTTTAGGGGAAGAAAATGTGGATAACTCAAGAACCACCAAATGCAGTGGCAAGTGACATTGAGAGATTTGAGGCTGAGAACTGGACAAAGCACCAATGCGCACCATTTGTTGAAGCATCAAGAAATGAGTCTGTAAGAAGGTTAGGAAGGGACAGAGAGAGAGAACAAGGGCCATATTTATCAAATTATGAGTCAGCTAGAGACAAATGTGTATGTTAAATGGCTAGAAAGGTATGCTAAAATTTGACAGACATGTAAAGCAGGGGGGAGCAAGTTTGCAATATGGGGCTACTGTATAATCATAAAGAACAGGTTACATATTCTGATCTGACATAGGTAGAAGCTGTAAGGATATTTTTGATCTGAGAGAGAGAAGAAAGAAATAACCGTGCTTGAAGAGACCAAGGACGCAAGAGAACCCGTCCCGACCCACTTATCTTGTGTGTAGTGGACGCTGGGGTTCTCACTTACGGGCACTTCAATGTGCGAGAGGAGGGGAGTGTTGGCTTTATTACGGAGCTAAATATAGTATATACCCATATGGCTCAATTCAATCCCACCTTACAATAAAAGCCCCACTTCAGGCATAACAAGGAGGGAGCGCAAGGATCCCTTCCACACGGAGAAAATGAATTGGAAGAAGTTCACACATATACATTGTTACTAATTGTCTGAGAGCAAAAGCATTGCAGGATAGGTGCGACAGGACACTATCATGAACAATACCCTATCCTTTGCGAGGAGCGCAACACTGTAGACTCGATTATTGGTAATGGGAACGGTCCGCTCATATGCGAGGTATTGACCTTAGGGCGGGCAGCTGAATCTGCCAGTGGTTTCTCGAGAGGATTCACTTAATGGAGAGGAAGGTAAATTGATACAAATGCGAGAAGTAGCCACATATAGGGTAAACTCGGAATCCCTTGCCTAGTATATCGATTGCTGACCTTGCAAAGTAACTCACATTACACCTATAACCCTGGGAGGATTTCAGCCAAGGATGCGAATTACATAGTCAGAGCTTAAAGCCTTGGTGCAAGTAGGCAAGTAACCCTCAATCTCAGCCTCTGCATGAGCCTCATACATAAAACAAGGTAAATAAACTCTGATTAAAATGAAGGCTATTGTCAGAAGTTTATCACGGGAGCGGGCTTTCGTTCCGTTGCGCTTGAGTTTCGCTCATGACTTTGCTCCCGAATATCACCAGATGTTGCGAGAGTTGTGAGGGTGGTGTGTCCGATTTCCTGTTCAAGGCCAACATAGTCATAGGCGAATTCACCCATTTCGGCGTCGTCTATACCGAGGATCTCAGCCTCCTCGGATGCGCGGAGACGAAGGCCAGGGATCCAGTGCATAACCCAGAGGATGATCGTCTATAACAGAGGGTCGTTAAGGGCGGCGTAGACGATGATAGAACGAGGTCGACTTACAGTCATGACTAAGGAATAAGCGAAGCCAGCAGCAGAATCCGCGGCTTGGTAGCCAAGTTGCGCCCAGTTGTGATCGATCCAGCCCCCGCGAATCTTTGTAAAGCCATCAAAACTAGCAACACTCGATTGAGCAAAGAAAGCGGTCAGGATGTTGCCGACAAGGCCACCAATACCATGCGAGGCAAAAATCTATGGAAAAGTATAAGGTGAAACACCTAATAAAAAGGCAGGGCACGCACATCAAGGGCATCGTCATAGCCAAAGATGAACTTGAGCTGAGTGGCAAAGTTGCACGCAGTGCCGGCAGAGGCACCGAATAAGATGGCTGCAGCTAAAAGGAAAAGGTAAATATTCGTTCGGAAGCAGAAGAGGTGCCTCTTACGAGCGCCGACGTAACCAGAGCCGGGAGTGATAGCAACGAGGCCCGCAATGGCACCAGAACAGAAACCAACAGCGGACCATTTCCTTTCAATGCGATAGTCCTGGATAAGAGTTTGAGAAATCTGTCGCATGGGAGGACTGATACTAGTAAAAAGCTCACCCAGAGCATCCAAGTCAGACCACCACAGGCAGCAGCGAGGTTCGTAACGATACAAGCCTGAGCAGCCCTAAGGTTTGCAGAAAGTGCGGAGCCGCCATTGAACCCAAACCAGCCAAACCAGAGGAAAATAGTGCCGAGAACAACGTAGGTAGTGTTATGGGGCTTGTAGGCAAGGCGTTCGGTACCGTAGCCACGCCGCCTGCCCAGATAAATAGAGATAGCAAGGGCTGCAGTCCCAGGAGACAATATGGACAGGGGTACCACCGGCGAAATCGAGACCACCAAGAGTAAATGACCAACCTCTTGGGTTCCATGTCCAACATGCAACTGGGTCATAAACAACGGTAGTCCAGATAAAGGCGAAGACAAGGACAGGACCAAGACGTCCGCGCTCCGCAATAGCGCCGATGGCGAGGACAGCACTTGATTATGATATTTGGTTAGCGACGCCATGTAGGCACAAGCGCAGTGAACAGAACATACGTGACGCCCGCAAACATGCACTGGTAGATAACAAAAATAAGACCTGGCAGGCGTGTGCTTCCCACGGAAGGTTGTGCTAAAATGCCTCTAAGACCGAAATACTCTGTTATGGGAAGTTATATCAGAGAAATAAATAATTCTGTGAGCGAGATTCCACGGAAGTCCTCACTGAGAGTACCAATGTATGGACTAGCTTCGTCGCTGAAGGCAAGGGTGTAACCCCAGAAAAACCACTGTAAAAGTTTAATTGCACCCAGTGCGCAGCGTGATGCGAGGAGAGCCCACCTGGAAAGAAACCACCGCTAACTGTCATCATGCTCATAAATATCATGGAAAGAGCATTTTTCCTCCGAAGCAGTCCAGAGTAGAAGAAACCAACACCAGGTGTCATGACCCACACAAGGGCCATACACGCGAGAACGAAAGCAATATCGCCCGAGTTGTACCTAACCGTCTCACCCGTCTCAGGATCTGTCCACAATAGCTCTCCAGCTTTAAACCACTTAGTGACCACGTAATTGTAAGGGTGGTATATTAATGAGACTTACAAGCAGCGTAGGTGACATTGACCATTTCAAGACTGTACCTGAAACGAGGGTTTAAACTTGTTGGGGCTAGGGAGCACTAGCGCCTTCACGGTCGGTCCGGAAGAGAAGATGGATGGAAAGAAAGAAATCAGTTTCCTGTTCATCACGGACTTATATACCATGGGCTTTCTGATCTAAACGATCTCTGGTGAGGTCCAGCGCTATCCAGTGACATTGTAAGCTAATCATTGCTGACTAAGCATACAGCTTGCTATCGTCCAATGAGCACGTAGACCAAAATACCTTATCTCTGCGATACTTGCGGTGGGTCTGGTCATACGAATACATCGAATACATCAAACACACCAGCACTAAATCTGTCAACCGTGTGTTCGCGTCAAAACAGGGAAGACAGTGATTTCACCACCGTGGCATGCCATCGGAAATCGAGGTACCAAATGCAGTCTAAGGCATCCCCCTACAACACTCAACACACCACACGCTACCAACCAGTACGAATGCCTTGCTCGGGTAATTTCTAAGCGCGCGACACTAGACACATCAGTGCCTTCCCGTTGGGAGTAACCGGTGGCCAGAATGACGCATCAAGCATCATGATTTGGCGGTTCTATTCCAGCTTGGCATCAGTGGATAGCACGTTGAACACTGCATAGTATCGCTCTAAGTCTCTTGAGCAAGTGTACATCCGCCTGACACAACGCAATCACTGTGTAGAGAAGCAGAACGTGACCACCACACGATGGCCGCTTATGTTACGGGCGACACACGACAATATGCTCGTGATGGTAGTGGGGTCACTGGGTTGACAGCGCTGCTGATAGTAATTTTTAAGGAACCTGGATTCTTTGCGGTGAATCAAGCTCATCACTGCAACTGTTGGTGAGTGCACGGAAGCTATGGCTCAGCCCCCCAAGGTCTGTGAGAGGGTACCTCATGTGTTACATGTGAAATGGTATCGCATGAGTAGCCTTCAGTGCAATGCTCGGATCAAACACTCCGGAGTGTGCGTACCAAGGCACACTCTTCCCATGCTCAAAGGAGGTGAGCTGTCAAGAGCTGCCGCTCGAGTGACCTTTCTGAAACCATTTATTCTCCTTTTTTGGGCCTGCTCTACATTGCACTGCATATCTCCTAATGATCCATGGTTAAAATTTTCATATACAACTCTGTTAGTTTCTTTGTTTCGTACACCTCACATACGCCTCCCTGTAATCGTACAAAGAGGTGAACATCACCCCCACTCAGATCTATACTTCTTTCTTATTTCGCTCTCTCACTTTCCATCCTCACTCTCCCTCTTTCAACCTCATTGCACACGATCATATGTGATTCTCCCTCGGTTGCGAAGCCCTGTGAACGTTCGACTCGATCACACTTGCGCCCACTTCGTTTCTAAGGAAGCTCCCTTCTCCTCGATTGTTGGGCTTGTTCCCGAATAAATACCACCTGGTGAGGCGCAGCGGCCATATATCCTGATATTATCACTGTAAGGGGCCACGCTATAAGATGGCATGCTAAATTCCAAAGGACAGGCTATATAGAAGCTATGCTACCAGATAACGTCGGGGTCTAGGACGAATTAGACAATCAGTGTTCGCACAATCGGGGGCTGTCAGGTTGTGTTTGCATCTGACCGCTAGGGTGACCAGGACGTTTATCTTTGGGAATAGGAATGACTAGAGATGGACACCCATATTGAGGTCAATACTCAAATCATCGTAGTCGATGAATCCTATCTTTTCTTCAATGTTGTCAAGTGCCTTATGCACTCTCACGTGCCCCCACCAAATAAATAAACATCGCCGGATCAGACAGCCGAACCTGTCATCTCGATCATACTTAATTAAGTAGCAGTAGTCCCTCCAATGCACACACGACTTTTATCAATAACCTACAAGCTTGTATTTTGATGCGTCGACTAATATCCAACCCATTTACATTACTTCAGCAGCTGCACCTTCAATAAGAGTTTCAACGTCTTTATGTCTTGGCTGAATGATGGACCTTCGAACTGTTTTGGGACCCTAAACACTAATCAACGGGATTTATCTACCTATGATTTGAAACCTGACTCACGCAACCAAAGTAGGAAGTGGTCATTTCGCGAGAGAGTTTGACTTGATTACCGTCCTTCGTCGAGTGGTGCTTGAATGATATAGGATGCAAGCAAGTTAACCACAATTGAGTACAGCATGTCTAAACTGAAATAACGACCAGGACAAATCCTACAAGGAGCTAGTCAAGGCCATTTGTATTTTTCACTTGAATAAGTTACAAACCGGCGCCCATAGCCAAATGCAAATGTGAGTGGATCTTGCACGTCAGAATTCAATTGACCATTCCGGATGAAACGATCCTGGTATGAACTCGTATGGCTGCGGGTACATTTCAGGGTTGTGAGCTATAGTCCTGGAGGATTGTGTCGTGAGCTTGGGTAGGTGCCATTCATAAGGGGAAATTTACATACCATGTACACCCAATGACCATCGTTCCCTTGGGGATGAGATAACCCTGATATACATCATCCTCTGAGACGGCGTGGGGGGCGGCTGTCGATCATAGTTATACTGTAGGCCTTCATAAGATCCAGAGAAAAACTGACAAATGGGTGCGACGTTCTGCCATCTCAACACCTCCTTGAGTACGGCATTGACATAAGGAAGATTTGGCCGATCTTGAAAGCTTGGCAGGCGGTCCCGACCGACGATAGCATCTATTTCCGCATGGGCTTTTGCCTGTGCCTCCGGGTAAGAAGCCATAGCAAGGAGGAATGTATGGGTAGCAGGATAACGTCTGCGTTACAGGAAAATCATTCAGAATCATCGAAGTCGACATCGGGTAGGCAACGCACCGTGTCAACACCACCTGCCGATAGAGACATGAGGTTAGAGCCGAAGAGGAACTGGAATAAAAAGTGACGAGTTTACCAGTATACGCGATACCCGTGGAATTTTTTATCAGTGTCTCTATTTCCTTGAAATCAGCTGCGGTTTCCACGACATCTCCCAGCATATCTACTACGACACATCTCTTGGCATTATTGCACGCCTATAGGTACTCATAGGTAAGGTGTTTTCCAAAAATTTCAAGCCGCTCACCATCTTCTCTCTCACTGCTTTGTAAGGAACTTCTCTCATAGATTGGATAGTCTTGTTCCAAACTTTCGCCTTTTTGTTGAATCCAGCACCAGGAAACCAATGTGGCATATGTCTCAACCACGGAAAAATCTCAACGTAAAACGAACTATTCCACTTGCAGATACCCTCCACCGCTTCCTCAACATTGGTGAGGTAAGGATCATCGTCCCTGTGCACCTCGATGCCGTAGATTGCGTCCAATATAGAGTTGGTAAGAGCTCTATCAGTAGATAAGGAGATGGAAGTTGGCCTGAGTGCATAAACTACATACCGGCGAATATAGCCAGTGAACTGGTCTGGAGCGTGAAGCAACCGGCGGAGGAGCAACCTCGTATGTTTTTCATGAACACTATAATAATTCCGGATCTTGCTTTGGCTGAAATACTGCTGAAAAATTCTCCGATGGTTCTTCCAATTTTCACCATACCGCATATGCGCCATACTCCAAGTCATGTCGATGCTACACTGACGAGTCAAACTATGAGCGGACGCGAGGAAAAGCAATTAACTGACACTTCGGTCATCATTTGGCTAGTAAAGCGATCTGAATACGTCCCAGATCTCTCGCCCAATAGCTCATCGACCAGTTTAGCAGAACCAAGAATTACGGCTCGTTGACCCATAAGATTTACAGAAATAATATCGCCTGGGACATGTAGACCAATCAGAATGGAGTTGATGAGAAATATAGTATTTGCCCACCATATTGCTTGAACCACTGGTCAAACGTTAGCCACCATCCTTCACTTGGTATGTCCAATGCATTTCCAATAAGAGGAAGTGGTTTTGGGCCTGGAGGATAAGGTAACTGGTGGTCCGACAATTTAGTCCAGTGGTGGACAAGCCTCAGGCTTAGCAAAGGAAAGACCGTGATGACAATAAAAGGGGCGATTTCTGGCCAAACGATGATGCAGGCAGAGGTGAAAATAAGGACGAGACCGAGGCGTCGCCCTGCAATAACACCAGCTGCAAGGGTAGCACTTGATTATAATAGTTGATTAGCCGTGCGAGTGTGCGGAAGTTTGTTGAACAGAACTTACGTGGTGCAAGCAAACATCCATTGGTAGATGACACTTGCCGAGCGGGTACCCTCCACGGAAGGTTGTGTCAAACTGCTTGCTAGCTCTAATGGAAATAATCAACATCAGAGAAATGGACCTGTGAGCCCTTTCCGCGGGGGGCACGCACTGAGTTTGATACCAATGTACGGGCTAGTCTCACTGCCAGAAGCCAACGAGTGACCCCGGAAGGGCCACTGAATAACGGTTAACTATCCTTGATGAGCGGGCCATGGTGACGCAAAGGGATCCCACCTGAGAATAAACCATAACCAGCGTAATTGTGTTCACAAAAATCATGGATAGGGTATAATAATTTCTCCCTGGCAGGTTAGAATAGAACAAACCAATACCAGGAGTTATAGCCCACACGAGGGCCATGCATGCCAGGATGGAAGGCGATGTTGCCTGAGTTATATCCTACTGTCTTATCCGTCTCTCTAGTTGTCCACTGACAACCCCTCAGCTTCAGAAAGGCTCAGTGCTGCCAGAATATATAAAAATGATAGGATAACCTACAGGGGCTGTAAGTGACATTGACCATATTGACAATGATTGTAAAATGCGGGAGCTATGTGGTGGACAAGGGCTTTCACAGAATTGGAATGAGTACAAATCACTTTCCTGATTATGACATATTTATATGTCGTATAGATCATTGATCCTAATGGTCTCTGGTGAGTTTTGGTGCTATCCTTCACACGTTGTTGTACCGATATACATCGGCCATCGTCCAATGTACTCATGAGTCGGAATCCTTCTGGGGCACTTACGGAATCCCAGGGTGTCCGCTATTCAAGCGTCAGCACACTCCCATTAGGAGTCGCAGATTGGCCGAAAACATCATGATCGGCGGTTCGAGGTTAGTACAGAGGGATATCCCGCGAAACGTCGAAACGTCGGACGAATCGAAAATGGGCTATGCTTAGTTTGGACAACCATTTGGCACTTTTACGGGTCCTCTTAAGTTTTGCTCAGTCTCGTTCTCAGAGCTTATAACAGCGTAGTCGTTTAATGCTGTGTTGTTTGTACATACAATGATTACTTATACAATAATTCATCATACTAAAATATTCCCAAATGATGTGCGCAGCGCGCTGGCGAACACGTTACATGGGGATCATATGGAGCTCCATAGGATCAAAGATCCCCGAACATATGGCGGGTGAAGCAACTACACCATAGTTATCTACCCCGCGAAGCAATCCCCAAGAGGCTGTAAGCTGATGATACCTGCTTCTGCGCTCGTGGTTCTCGAGAAATAGGCTGTATCCCCGTATGACTGATTATGTAGAGAGGAACGGACTGGGCCCAGGCTGCTAGTTCTGTCCTGGGGGTAGGGCGTGTATTTTCAGGAAGAAACCTGCGCGCGACTCGGAACCTCGCGAGGCACAAAACCCTGATTTAGCAATGGGTGTACCCGTGTTGACTCCAATAAATGTGCAAGGTCAGAAATTTGGCGAATGGTCACCAAAATAGTTCGTCTCATAGCCCGAGCAAGAGAGCTTCCCCTGGTGTACTCGGTAACAGATGACGCGCTTCCTTACTCATTCGCTCTTTTTCGCTCACCAGGTCTACCAAATATATCATACTCACAGAGATTATTCGATCAGCTCGCCGGATGAATGGCCAAGAATAGACAAGTTACAAGTATGGGAACACATTAGAAGCGCCACTGTTGCCGGGACTTCCAGGGCTGAATTTCGAACTCCGTCGCAGTAGCTCAGGCTCAATATCTATCTCTGATTGTAAATCTACCATAAATTGTAATATGTAGGAACCTGCTGCCGCAGCTCAGAGCTGTCATCGCTCAGTTTGTTCAGGAATGAGCATCAGATTAAGGGCATAGGTACTAAAGTAACAAAGGGCTTGCGGCGGTATATCGAATTGATATGATGTGAGCTCCATGCCAGCGAGTTGGGTAGAAAGTGAAAAGCTACCAAAGGTTAATTAGTAGTGGGTTGTGGGTTTACGGTAGAGGAGAGCAAGTTCAGGGTGCATGCCTAGAGTTGCATAAACCATCCGCAGCGAACTCAAAATGGTTGCGCCGGGGTGCCCGAAATCAGAAGGTACACAAAACAACACATGTTCCCTAGAAGAGTTCTGGCTGTTCGAATATCAATACGCTCCCATTAGGAGGAACACATTAAGCGAATACTATGATTTGGCGGTTCTCTTCAAGTTTGGTGCGGAAGCAAGTATGGAATTGCGACCAAGCCAATAATGATCTTCTGTCTAATTCGGCCGCGACTGTCCCAGAATACTTATCCAATAAAGCTAGTATGAACGCCCCCCGATAAAGTCGGCGTTTTTCTCAATTAAAGAACGCTGAAGGGTACGTCGCCGACTTTATCGGTACTCATTAGAGTTTCGAGGGGACATATCTAAATTGTAGCTTTACCACGCACAGGTACGAGCCTTGGAACTGGATTTAGCCGCCGAAGTGGTCCTGAGGACAGGTCACGTGCTTTGGACATTTGTGTCCGAAATTCTCCAGGTCGCGTCGTCGAGTGCAATGGCCAGCACAATAGCCAGGAGAGCTGCCCACACCGTCCATCTTCGCACCCTATCCACAAGGTACATTCAGACCACTGCTGGTATGTACTCCTCTCTCATACTCTTTTGAACCGACTGCTGAGTATCTTGGTGGCACGACAGCGCCGCGAGGATGGCTCGGAAGTCTTTTGCATGGCTCACAGGGAGCGGACCCGACAACTGTGCCACAAACAACAACTCAGAAGCAAGCTGAGACGGCTAAACCCATGGACGAAGTCACGCCATCTCTTAATAAAGACGCTACGGTCAAACTCACCAGTGCTACGGAACTGCCTGAAGTATCTGCCCCCACCACCGACGCAAAGAAACAGAGCAAGCGCAAGAGGAGAAGGCTGTCTCCGGAGGAAAAGACGCAGAGGTATCAAGACACAGCCGCCTTCATCATGCCTCGACTCGGTCGCCAACCACAGTTGAAGCTTCCCAAGATTAGGAAAACTACGTGGATCCGATTATTGGGCGTGTGCCAGACCGAGGAGGAATTGAGAAAGGTTGTGGACCTGTTCCCTCGGTGGAGGGACATGGACATAAAATTTGATGCTAGCTTCTCCGAGACATTCATTCGTAAGCCCTTCTCCTTCGCGGTTTCGAGTATTTGGAGTCTTATTACTTCCTCTCCCCAAGGTCGTTGTCTACACCTCAAAGCGCCCCAAATAGCCCTCGATGTGTTTGGAAATTATGCGAAATATAGCGTGCCCATGACACTTGTTGGCGCACGGGAACTCCTCAACGCGACGTACGACACCGAACCTCTCAGTTCGATTATAACCATTACCAGTCTCTTCGATGTATACAAGCTCCCGCCCGTGGCTCAGGACCTCCCTTGTTGTGCTATGGTTATCACGGCTTGCTTCAAAGACGGCAGTGCGGACGCTTTAGTCGTCGGCAAGGCGCTCCTCCTGCACCTAAAGAAAATATTAGATAAGGCGGAGCCCCAACCGATACCCAAAACGCAGGAGAAGGGCGATGACATGCCACGAGTGTGGGCTAGCTGGGCTCTGAGAAAGGTCGATCGGCTGCTGTTCAAGGCGCGGGGCAAGCGGGAAGAATGGCTTAGGGATTGGAGACTAAGGAGCGGGCATATTTCTGAAGCCGGACAGATTTGAGCCTACAGAATTTAATATTACTTCGTCATGTTAATGGTCCTTTAACCTGACTCTTTCCTAGGGCGATCCTGTTGAACACAACACCCAACACGGAAATCCTGGCAATACTTGAGATTCGTATCTCTATTTCTCATAGACCTCTCGGCTTGCACCCCATACTTCTGAACTACATCGCAGCTGAGTTTCAACCAAGTATTCCGCGTATGCATACGAAAGCGCATTCTGGCTCACTACTGGATCAAGCCATCGACATCTGTAGTGTTTCATTACTCACGAGGACTGCAAACCATTCCGAGCTTCGGCTAGAGCGCACCTAGCCGAATATCCTACCGGCGGTTTTCAGTGCAAATTGCAGTACATGTGTTTTACCAGGCTCCCAGAACCCTTCAGATTCCGATGAACCCGTCAGTGAGGCTGGAGGTATTACAAATTGATGGATTATGTCAGTATTTCCTTAAATGTACAAAAAAGTAGACAAGTACAAGCACGACATTTGGCCTCTGAACAGGACCCCTGAAACTCCCTATATATGTCGGATCCGTTTTGGCAAGGTGGCTGTCCGGGCGGCCGGCTCAGGAGAGGTCAAAATCTGTCCGATTTGCATCCGACCTCGGAGCCAAAATTGCCAAAAATGTCCAGACCCGGGATCCGACATCCAAAACCTCCGAAAAAATCTCAAAAAACCCCCAAAAAATCCCAGAGCATTATCGACGCATGTAAGCACCTAATTGAACATAAAAACTTGTATATATGATTGTAAAAAACTAGTCTCTGTCATCTGCAGCCTCCCTCTGGCCTAGTTTGGTCACTGATGCATGGATTCAGGAAAGATTGAGCTGCAGTGCATGAAAAACTTCTTGATCCTTGATGTCAAGTATAAAACCACCTCTACCTGCTGGTCTTGGCCTGACAGAAAGCACTGAGAGGAAAGCACGTGAAGGGAGATAGCCAAACTGAGCGACATTGAGAAAAGCAGTAGCTTGGGCGATGGGTGTAAACTGCCCTCCTAGGTTATGCTCAAAAGCTTGAAAAACTATATTTGTGAGAGCTGAGATGTTTGGTGCTGGGTTTGTAACAAGTCCATGTGGGGAGTTCTTGCCCGTTGAGCGGGCATAAAAGAACATCACTGTAATAATTTCATCAACTGAATACCTCATTGGAATCTGGTAGCTTCATGAATCACCTTTACCAACATAGATGTTATTATTGAAGAAGACAAATGCATAGTCTTCCCTCTGAAGTGGGCAGTGAACTGAAATGGCTCCAGCTTCTTTTTTTTTTTTTTTTAAATCATCAATTTATAACGCAGTGCGTGGTAGCAGTCCACAGAGGAATGGCTCCAGCTTCCAGGTAAGGCAAAAGGCTTGATGGAAGATCATGCTCACGAAAAAACTTGGACACGACGATTTGCCACCTATGAAGAGGCCATGCTACATGAACACAGAGCAGCAGAGCACAACCACATCGTTGGGAGATATTGATTGGAGGTATTGTTATGATTTACTTCATTATCTTCGAATATCTTTGATTTGTCATCGCTTACTAATCAAGTAAAACCTCAGACTTGATTATGTAATCTTGCAACAGGAAAACGTTCTATAAATAGCATCTATTTCTAGATTTCTATTCTCGAAATAGCACAGCTTCTATACTTCTGAACTTCTATATTGTACCTGTGCTTCTATACTTCCTTGATCGTTATATTTGAACGTCATAGCCTTATATTTAGGTACTTCAACATGTATATAAGGCCGACTCCTCACCAACAGAAACTCCCCAAGTTTCTGCTTGGTTAAGTGGAGACTTATACAGACAACTTGTTCTCCTGTTAAGCTCTCGCTCTCAGACAAGTAGTTAAGCATCTCAGACTTGAGCTGCTTGAGAACTTGTTGGTATAAACCCCTTGAACGATTAGCTCTAGGAATAGACTGATACATTCAGCGTCCGCCACATCCTAGTGATACGAAGGCAGACGTCACTATAACAATAAGCAGAAACTTCCTTCCTTGTTGGCCACAAGGTCGAATTCTCGTTGAGCCTAGAGAGGATACGGGCGCCTGGCTCACAACTTTGCTGTTGTTACAGGGCGTTACGATAGCATTACCAAGTCTATTTTGCTTGACTTGAAGGATCTTTTAAGGTGTATCTGAAGAGTCTCACAGAGACTATAATCTAAGGTCCGACCGGAGACCGTAATTGCCGAAGAATTGACCAGAGTTACCTGCGAAGATTAGCCCATCCGGAGGCGTAATCCGAAGTTATCTTTCTGGGATTTGCTCATTGAGATAAAGCCTGACCAGTGGCGTAAACTGAAGACTTGTTGATCAAGTATTTTGTGAGTGTTAGTATATCAGTGAAAGTCTCACGACTATAAACAGGAAATCAAAACAGCTTCCAATAAGAAGTGCAATTGTGCTATTTGCCAGGGCAAAAGCACATCACTTGATATAGAACAGCAACCACGTCTTCTACAAACTTTCCAGAAGGTTCTACCTTTGACAGTACCACCTACAGTGCCAGAGTCACTTGGAACTCAGAACGACAACTCTGGTTCTACAGAAACGAATTCGGACAAGCAGTCAAGTGTCACACCAGAAGGCAGCAAGAGATCTCAAACAAGTACCAAGCGTACTTGGATCTCCAACGACAACAACAAGAACAATTCCAACAATCGAGTAGTACCGTTACTCCGAGACAGTCAGACCAGCCTTTTAGCTCGGATACTGAGGGATCCAGAACTCCTCAGGAAAGCGAAAGCAGACATCGATTCCCAAGTCCAGAGCCAAGAAGACAACTTGGACACTCAAGAAGTGACGAGCAACTTGCAAGCCAGCTTAGACACTTCAGTTTGGGACAACAGTCAGACCAGCAGTCGAACCCAGAACAAACAACCATGGCTACACAAACCACTACCAACACTACCTTCAATATTAAGTTCCCGAAACCGCCAAAATTCAAAGGAAAACCCCGAGAATATAGAACATGGATGGCAGCAGTTGAACTATATTTCAGATCCATTAAAGAAACAGACGACGAAAACCGTGTCTATTATGCACTCGGATTACTTGAAGATGCAGCAGCTGAATGGAAACAAGATTTTCTCAGCACCCACACTACCAACTTACCAAAGTGGGCAGACTTTCAAGCATCCCTCGAGCAATCCTTCGCTCCTGCTCAACAGGCAATTGATGCCGAGAACAAACTTCGATCCTTCAGACAAGGTGGAAGGTACATCGAAGATTACATCAGTCGATTCTCCGTTCTCTCAACCCATGCCAAAATGTCTGACTCCCCCGTTACACACCAATATTTCCTCCGAGGATTGGATTCCAATATCCAACTCGAAACCATTAGACAAAATCCAAAAACATTGGATGATTACAAAGCAGCAGCTAGAGTTGCATGGCAAATCCATCAAACAACCAAGCAAACTCTCGGAAGAACCATTGGTCAACCCAATTTCAGCCAAAGATCAGGAAACGTTTCTTCACGTTTTAAACAAGGTTCAAAGCCTTTTAGACCCAGATACTCTGACATCAGAAGTCAACCCATCCCAAAATCAAGAAGAAGTGAATGGGACATGGACCTCGATTTCATCAACTCTCAAAACACAGACACCTCCTTGGAACAAGATTACGAAGAGAACAATCATGATGAATCCCTTAGGGAAGATGATTATTCTGATTACGAAGAAGAAGACGTCGAATCAGACGATGACATCATCAACCTCATTCAAAGAAACCGCCGAAAAGGCAGTTCAAACAGAAGAGTGAAAACATCTATACCAGGTTTGAAGGAATTCATCAATGCAGTCTTCACAGAAGAACAGAAGGCAGCATACAAAAATAAAGAATGTTTCAAATGTGGAAAAACAGGACACTTTGCACGAGACTGTCCAGAAAACAGGACAAGAGGAAAGTTACCTCGAAATCAGTGGAATAGAAACAACCGAAACAGACAAACAAGACGTCCTCCACAAACACAGAGAATTAGAAACATCAAAGAAGAAGAAGATGGTGACAATATGGAAGAGTTCAGTGCTCACCAAAATTTTTAGGATCTTCTGAAGACTTTGTGGACCTCATCAATCTTCAGAAACGAAAAGGAAAATGCTTACTAGCATCAGCAACCCTTAAACATCCTAACGGAAGAAATTATCAAGTCAATAACATTTTGATTGACTCAGGTGCAAGTATCAGTTGTATTGATCCTACACTCATCAAGAAATACAACTTACATCCAAAAGTCTTGAAACAACCAATCCGTTGTCATCAAGCAGACGGTTCATTGATAGGTAACAAACCTATAACTCATCATCTCAATATGATTTTAGAAGTCAACCAAAAACCAACTTCATTGCAACCATTAATCTTACCATGCAAAGGACACTTAATCCTTGGTATAGATTGGTTATCACAAAATAACCCTGATATTGATTGGACAAATGCCAAACTTCATTGGCGTAATGAGTCCACCTCTCTCCAATGCAATATCATCGACACCGACTTCTCAATCAACCAAATCTACACCGATGAAGTATTTGCAGAATACTCAAAGAATTCTGTTCATCCAGAATACATCCGCAATGTCAAAACCAACACGGCTATGCAATTACACAATCAATTCTCTGACAAACGAGAAACTGATCCACTCAAAGCAATCCCAAAGAAATTTCACAAATATTTGAAGGTCTTTAGCAAAGAAGCCTCAGAGAAATTTCCTCCATCACGTCCTTGGGATCATAAAATTGAAACTACACCAGAGTTTCAACCAAAACGCATGCCAGTGTATCGACTTACACCTCAGGAAGATGCTGAACTTGACAAGTTCATCAAAGAAAATCTACGAAAAGGATATATTCGTCCATCACAATCTCCCATGGCATCCTCATTTTTCTTTGTTGACAAGAAAGGTGGCGAATTGCGTCCTTGCCAGGACTATCGCTATCTGAACACCCACACTATCAAGAATGCACACCCAATACCTAGTATTGCGGGCATTATGGATAAACTCCGAGGATCCAAATGGTTTACTAAACTCGACGTATGAATGGGATACAACAATGTTCGGATTCATGAAGGAGATGAATGGAAGGCAGCATTCCAAACTCCACATGGATTCTACAAACCTACTGTCATGTTCTTTGGAATGACAAACTCACCTGCAACATTTCAATCTATGATGGATAACCTATTCCAGGAATTCATAGAGAAGGGTGGCGTAATTGTCTATATGGATGACATCCTTATCCATGCCAAGACAAAAGAACAACTTGACTTTCTCACCATGAAAGTACTCGAAATCCTTGACAAGAACGATCTGTACCTCAAGACAGAAAAGTGTTTCTTTGAGGAACAACGATTGGAGTATTTAGGAGTTATTATCACTCCTGACTCAATTGAAATGGACCCTATCAAACTCAAGGGAATCCAAGATTGGCCTACACCTAATTCCATGAGACAAGTACAAAGAGTACTTGGTTTCTTCAATTTCTACAGGAAATTCATCAGGAATTTCTCAACCCTTGCGAATCCATTGAACAAACTTACTCGCAAGACAACTAGCTTTCAATGGACTCCTGAAGCTGAAGAATCTTTCAAGATTCTTAAGCAACGATTTCTCGAGCAACCTGTTCTGCAAGTTGCTGATCAATCGAAACCTTTCGAAATACAATGTGATGCATCTGCCTATGCTACAGGTGCAGTTCTATTACAACGTGATAGCAATGGTGATCTACATCCAGTTGCCTATCACTCGAAGTCATTCAATCCTGCGGAACAAAATTACCATTGTTCGGATCAGGAATTCCTTGCTATTATTCGCGCATTTCACGAGTGGCGTCATTACATTGAGGGTTCTCCTCATCCAGTCACAGTATGGACTGATCATGAAAACCTTACTCGTTGGAAGGAACCCCAAAACCTTAATCGCAGACAGATGCGTTGGTCTTCCTACCTCCAACATTTCTCTTATATCATCAAACACCTACCAGGAAAGAAGAATACCCCTGCTGATGCCTTGAGCAGACGTCCGGATCATGAACCCCAGGAACCCAACAATCTGGAGAAGATTGCGATTCCTGCAATCAACTTTGATGTGGACTTCCTTGATGTGGAAGTTAAGAAGTGCATTGCTTCTCTGTCTTCTACTATAGAAGCTTCGGATATTTACATCCCTGATTCTGATAATCTATTCCGTTATCAGGGTAGGTTGGTTATCCCACCTAACCGGAACCTTAAGCGTACCTTACTGCTTCGGGTACACGACCATGTTACCTCCGGTCATCCTGGCTACGCGGAGACACTTCGGAAGCTCTCCCGGTATGTCTACTGGCCCGGTATGAACTCTTATGTTCGCACCTATGTGAAGGGTTGCAACACCTGTCAGCAGTACAAGATTAACCGGCATCTGGTTAAACCACCCCTGCAGCCTATTCCTGGCCCCTCTTCTTTGCGTCCCTTTTCTCAGATCTCGATGGATCTCCTTATGGACCTCCCTCCCGACGATGGCTTTGATTGTATATTGTCCATTGTGGACCATGGACTTACGAAGGGGATACTACTCTATCCAACTACCAAGACAGCTACCTCCGAGGATATTGCAGACATCCTCATTGACAAAGTCTTTTCCCGATTTGGAACACCCGACAAGGTTATTTCAGATCGAGACCCTAGATTTGCTTCTCGCTCTATGCGTGCATTCTACCAGAAGCTCAATATCAAACCAGCTTACTCCACTGCATATCATCCACAAAGCGATGGAACTACTGAACAATACAATCAGGAAATCCAATTCACACTTGCTATTCTTACAACAAAGAACCCACATGGATGGAAGTGTTATCTACCAATCGTGGAATTTGTTCACAACACCAAACCACATTCAGGTCGAGAACATACTCCTCATGAACTCATAATGGGTTACAACCCCACCGCTTTCATATCAAAAGAAGTTACAAATATACCAGCAATTGAAGAACGCACCAAGTTCTTAGAAAATGCTCGCCAAGCAGCCTTAGAAGCTCATGAACAAGCTAGACTTAAAATGGCATCAAGAGGCAATCAAGCATGGAACCCTTTCAGGATTGGTGATCAAGTTTGGCTAGATAACAGAAATATCCCAGTCCCTTACCCTTCCAAGAAGCTTAGCCAGAGAAGAGAAGGACCTTTCACGATAATAGCCAAGACTTCTCCAACAACCTATCAATTGAAACTCCCTAATCGATGGAAGATTCATGACCGATTCCATGCCTGTCTTCTCACCCCTGTGATCGAAAACGATATTTATGGCACACATCACCCAGAACCACCTCCAATCTTAATTGGTAATGAAGAAGAATATGAAGTCAAAGCAATTCTTTCTCACACTTGGAAGCGCAACAAAATCCATTATCTAATAAAATGGAAAGGGTACAGCGCTACGGAAACATCGTGGGAACCTCAAGAAAATTTACAGAATGCGAAACGTATACTACAAAGCTACAAACGACTTCATGATTTGATCTGATAAGCAATCGATCAAAATTGATAACAGAAAAGATGGAAAGGAACTTACTGGATCACAAATACTCGTCCAGATTCTGCATTGGCAGATCCAGAGAGTTAGCCGAGAATGCTCGCCTTGTGCGATGCATTGTCCTCGTTCGCCGAATTCTCTCCTGTTCCCTATTCAACTCCAACCTATCCCTCCTCTTCTCCCACAACCAGGCTATGCCCATTAAGATGGTCATGATAAGACCGGCTCCAGCAGGAAAGAGCCAAGATGCGGCAGTGTTGCTGAGCATGATTGATTGGTGATAGTGCGAGTGTGATGGTGATGGTGGTCGAAGTTTGGAAGCGAGTGAAAATGAACTTACACGTGACCAAACCCTAAATAAGCAACCATTTTCGCACATGACTACATCACGCTATGCATGTGATCTCATCGCAATCTAAATTCGGAAACCCCTGAAGGCATATAAGCAAGTAGGAAATCACTGTAGCTCTTCAGTATGGCACCTCTCAAGCCAATACTTGAATCTGCTACCTCCTCTACTGCCTCTAAGTCCAATGCCTCCTCACCGAAACCCGAGACACCCCCAGCAACCCCAGGAACGACCCCTCGACGTTCCACACCACCAGTTCCAACACCCCCAGTCACTCCCTCAGCTAATGAAAGTCAGACTGCGACATCGAAATCCTCTGGAAATTGTACAGTTAAACGAGGTGAAGAAATACTACCCTCAGTACAAGATGCCACCATTTGATCCCTCCTTTCACATCCTGGAGAGGCCAACAACTTTCTGTCCGCTTACGGCCGCAGTCCTCGAATCGTTACAGCAGTCTACGAGATGGGGAATGCAGTTGCTAAACTGGCATCTGCACGAGACGCTTACCACTGTGCCATTGCTGAATCCACCAAAGTATATGGCAACATGGCGACAATCTTACCGAGTGGTCCTTACTTCAGAACCATCGCTAACCGATTTTCCCAGCTTACCACCACTCCTCGTCTCTCAACTCCGATGAAGCGCGAAGAACCTGTCCATCGACATGAACAGACTCCTAGCGTCACCAAACTACACACCACAGTCCAATCCATCCCTACTCCTGTACGACCATCTGAACCTCCGAAATTGGTTCAAATACAGTCCGAGGAGAAACATACTCGAGCTGAAGAAGCTAACCAACGAACTCCTCCTCCTACCCCAGCACCAACTCAACAACCTTTGGGTAGACACCGTCCCTGCTCATTATGTAGTCGAATGGGTCACCGCCGCTCTGAGTGCAAGGGATATTACTGCCGTTACTGCGACACCCCGGCCCCCGGTCACTTCGCCAAGTTTTGCGACAAGAATCCTCATAAAGGAGTTGCAGGATGGGCACTTCCCCCAGATGCCCTTCATCGAGTGGACAAGCGAAGGGGTCCCCCTCGAGTCGAAGGCCCCAAATGACAAATCCACCCCGCTGTCCGACCTCACTACTTCCCAAGACGAACTCCTGCCTATAACACCTCCTCCTCCTCACAACTCACTTATCCCACCGGTCATTACCATACAGGACGTATTCCCCGTTTCGAGCAATCTCCTGCTTCACTCGCCGCTAATGCCAAACTCTTCGGCGATGCTGACAGCACTTTGGGATTTATTGAATACATCGACAACTACGAATACAAACACGACCCAGTAGCTGAATACAACATGTGTGGCGAAGGAAACCTCCCTTTCTAATCATCTTAGGAAAGGAATAGTTTGTTTGTATGGAATACAACTGTAGGAAAGGAATATTGTTATGATTTACTTCATTATCTTCGAATATCTTTGATTTGTCATCGCTTACTAATCAAGTAAAACCTCAGACTTGATTATGTAATCTTGCAACAGGAAAACGTTCTATAAATAGCATCTATTTCTAGATTTCTATTCTCGAAATAGCACAGCTTCTATACTTCTGAACTTCTATATTGTACCTGTGCTTCTATACTTCCTTGATCGTTATATTTGAACGTCATAGCCTTATATTTAGGTACTTCAACATGTATATAAGGCCGACTCCTCACCAACAGAAACTCCCCAAGTTTCTGCTTGGTTAAGTGGAGACTTATACAGACAACTTGTTCTCCTGTTAAGCTCTCGCTCTCAGACAAGTAGTTAAGCATCTCAGACTTGAGCTGCTTGAGAACTTGTTGGTATAAACCCCTTGAACGATTAGCTCTAGGAATAGACTGATACATTCAGCGTCCGCCACATCCTAGTGATACGAAGGCAGACGTCACTATAACAGGTATTCTGTCGGAATATTGGTGGCCATATTTTTTTGCTCGTTGTACGTGTCCTGGTAGATCTGAATGAAATTTTTTGCCAATGCCAATCCAGTGGAGGGGGTTGAAGACATTGTCATTTTTTGGCTGATTGTCGTCAATTTCCATACATGTTGACATGTTTGGAGAGTGTCTCAGAATAAAGATGTTGAGAATGAAATGCCAAAATAAAATCAGTCATATTTTCTAATAATCTCAAGTGATTGCTATAAGTCACTCTAGGCTAACAGCATTAAACAAGCACGGTCTGCAGTCAGTTGGACAAGAAAAAAGACCCCTAGGCATTATGTGGCAGGCTTGGTTTGAACCCAGGACCTCTGACGCAAGATTTAGGTCAGCCTTGGGCATGAAATAACTGAGCCATGTGTCCATATCTGTCTGTATGGATCCGACCTCGGTCTCAGACCTCTACCGTGACCTTGCCCTGTCCGGTTGCCGGGATCCGACATCACCGTGTCTCCACCCCCAAAGCGTCCAAAATCGGATCTGACCTCACGGCCAAAAACATATCCATTTGTCCAGTCACCGGATCCAACATATATAGGGATTATCAGGGGTCCTCTCTGAACCTGTCAGGGAGGCTGGCACAATTGTCAACCAGCATTTGCCGCCATCAGCGTGATTGCCTGCCCAGGACACTTATTGAGAGTGAAACAAGTACCGAGTGGTGGTAGATGGGAGACTGTTAGAATATACATCCTCTCTACTTGTTCTGCTATCCATGGTGCCCAATTCATAAACTAGAGGTAATTATGGCTATCTTGGGGCAAGAATTTTCAATATTCAAGGTCCTATTCTCCCTCTGTCAAATGCAAGCAAGCTGCACTGTTCAATATCAGGGCTTCATATCTAATGTTTCCAGATTGTTTTTCAAGCTCATCTAGTTGTGTATTGGCCTTGACAGTCACTCAAGAAATATAAGTATACCACACTTTCGTGCATTGATGGATATGTGTCACTTAGGGGCAGTGTGACCAAAGTGATTTGCAGCAGTGACGCTTTCACAAAAAATACATGTAAGCAAAGGTGTCAAGACAATTTTTTTGATTTCGAACGATGTGTAAAGTGATGGCGGCAAAGCCAGTTGACAATTGTGCCAGCCTCCCTGATGGGTTCAGAGTCGTCAATCTTCGACATATGGGCCACTTGATGCCCAAATTTCGACAAGTCACTTGTCTACTTTTTTGTACATTTAAGGAAATACTGACATAATCCATCAATTTGTAATACCTCCTTCAGATTCCATGAACCCATCAGTGAGGCTGGTTCTAGGAGCCTGGTGTTTTACTGCTACTAAGGCCTGTTCAGCAACGTCGGTTTGGAAACAGTTGCCCGCCAAATTTAGTTTCCATGCTTTCAAAACCCGTGGTTTCAAAATCAACAATTTCGAAATCACTGCGAGGTGTTCGGTAACAGTCCCGGTTTTCAAAACTTGTGTCACACAGTATCAGGTACATAGTGCGACACGACACAACATGCTCCAACATTTTGCTGAACATGTTGTCCACTTGAGCTCTATACATAAAATCAAATAAACCTGAGAGTTTATTGTGGTGTCTACATTATCTATGATATGCTACACCCTACTGTCGTATACATTTCCCATTTCTTTGCTCAGGTTTATGTTGTTTTTCTGGCTTAAGCGACAGACTTTTGTATCATAAGGGCTATGAATTACACTTTTCTACTATAAGGTCACATCTGTGACTAAATGCAAATACCGTGAGACAATCGATTTTAGTTGCTGATGAAATTGTCCGACCCCGATTTCAAAAACCCAGGTTTTGAAATCAACGTTGCCGAACAGGCCCTAAATGGTATATTTCCTCATCCTCCCCCCATAAAGATAACCTAAAGGCATTGAAACCCGGGTGCAAGGACAAGAATGTAAAGGGATGGATGAATGATACAAATGAGGCTAAGGAGAAGCGAGAGAGAAGAAAGAAAGAGAAATGAAGCGAGGTAGAGTATATACCTACGCATTGTGGGTCCTAGGGGGAGCCAAAGTCACGGATCCGTCACATCAATTTGGAGTGAGACATGACCACGTTGGGGGTGGTGGGGCAAGGGCACCGAGGTGGTCGTTGGGCCGAGGTGAGTGCCCGATCTCCACAGTACTGTGGTAGTGCTTGTGGACCTTAATGCACTGTGCTTGTCTGAAGAACAAAGGTAGATGCGCTGACTCAGGACTGTAAGAACAAAACCCATCTTCCCAAGGTAAGTGCTTTACACTCTCAGTTATTTTGAGTTTGACGATCCGATGGTGATTGATCTTGCCAGAGTGCCACAGAGGTTCTGGAGACAACGGCAAATATAATACATTCAAGAAAGTCTGTAAAACTTCCGCAGGCATATACTTTCTCACCTTTGGAAATTCACGCCCTTAGGATCTGTTGAGCTGCGCTTCCTGATCCCTTCCTCAACATTAATTCAAGTGTTGGTCACACTTTTATAGCTTGATATCATATCTTCTGGATTAACAAAATTTGGTAGTCCGAGTTGCCATCTCATGCGCATCCTGTATGTTGTCAGCCCTTATCATCCCCTCGCTAGAACCCCTGATTATCCCTAAAAGAGCCTAGATCCCTTCCGATGAAAATTATGTCCTCACACGGTGTTTGGGAAGGGTCAAACTTTTCCAATTTGAATCAGGGATCCAACCTCTACACAAGGAAAATTGGCAAAACTTGAAATAAAATTCTCTTCAAACATTTCTCTGGGCGAATTCTTCCAACCCTGGGCCCAGCCTCGAGCTCATCCCAGGTGCATTTGTCCGAGTTTTAGATCTGGTTTCAAATCCGGCCCTGATAGCAATTATCAGGGGCCTGTGCTACGCTCGGACGAGCCACTGAAATTAATCTGATTTTATTTGCTTGCCCCCCGCGGATGAGCCGGGAGTCTAGCATCCAGGTTTCTCACAGTCTCACTCCACTCGTATAAAAACCCCTTCACCCTTAGGTCGAACTCCCATCGAAACAACCTGTCTGTGCACTGCGACTGTTAACTTCAAAGCCCTTAGCATCCAACAGTATGTCCCCCACTTCCTCATCTCGAGCTGTGGCGTCCCTTACAGTAAACCTTTAGTGTCAATTGCTGATATCCCTGTGCCTGTTAACGACAAACAATGTGGAAACTGTGGAAAAAACTTCTCTGGTACATCCAAGAATTGCGAGTGTGTACGTTCTCCAGCATTCTTTGAAGGCTCTTGAGTAATCCCTTTAAAGCCGACAAAGGAAACAAAATAATCACAGATCGATGACGATGGGGACGGATGGAGAAGTGGGTGAAATTACACTTTTCTACTACAACGTCACATCTGTGACTAAATGCAAATACCATGAGACAATCAATTTTAGTTGCTGATGAAATCGTCAGACCCCAATTTCAAAAACCCAGGTTTTGAAATCAACGTTGCCGAACAGGCCCTAAGGATTATCAATTGAAATACCCAAATGGCTCATGGCGTAAGTAATGATCTCCCTGGCTCCAGGGACACACTCACTTGGACTTCTTTCTTCCCGCCCAACAGACTGAGCACATCGTGAACTCCGAATGCCAACCATTGATCGCGACCTAGCACCCGACGAAAATGTGCTCAAACATATCTTCCCGAATTCCATAGTTGAATCCACAACAATCCTTTCCCAAACGTTTCAGACATGCACTTTTATTGCCCATGTGAACGAAATCAATCAGCCCGCGAGAGATACCGTGGTCCGTTTGGAAGTCTTTGAAGACCAAGAATTTCGCCTGTGCACGGTCTCAGATCTACAGCGAGTTGCAGCACTCGCAATTCCTGACCTGGTTCCGGAGGTGGAATGCACAGGAACGGTACGGATGGAGGATGGAATCGAGGTCGAGTTTTCCCTAATCACCTTCATTTCCGACACGGTCACTCTCGAAGGCGTATGGGATGACCTTTCCGATGGCGAACGGTCCGCGATTATGGCGGAGCTTGTCGCGGCGATGGGAAAGCTGTATTCCTTAAATCGCGACAATAAGCAGGTCCAGCACCTCCTGAAAGACTCCAAATTCGTTCTCGAGGGGATTAATCATTCATCCGAGTCTACTTCCACCTCTCCTTCCATTCGTCTCGCCTTGGGTAGTCCTGCCATTGGATATGCCAAGGACGGGGCTGATCTCCTGCGGCTGGTTAACAAGGAGCGTTCTTCGGTTTCAATTCAACTGTCGAACAATGGCATTTCCATTATATCCGCCAATGGATTCGGACAGATAGACTTGTCGAATGAAGAGCTTGCAACGATCTCCGGCGATACCGTCTTCTGCCACTGTGACCTCGAACCTCGCAATATACTCGTTCGACACTCAGTATCACCTGATTGTGGTGGCTCCATAAAAATTGCCGCAATAATTGATTGGGAAATGTCAGGCTTTTTCCCTCGAGGATACGAGTACGCTACGAAGGACACTTTCCTTGGATTGGCAAATCAATCCTTTGCCTGGTACCTACTTTTCAGGCAACAAGCGGTGCCTGACATGCCAGCCTCAACTACGCGGTTCATGCACGCGATCGATATCATCAAAAATTCACATCAGAAGCAGTTAGTGGATGCATCAAACGTGGGAGCACTGGTCCGAGACAGATGGTTGATCAGAGAACAGTTGGAGCGGCCTTCAGGTATTATTTCGGGTTGGACGCGGAAGGCAGGTGGGATGGTGCCCAAGTTTACAAAACAAGATAATGAAGACCTTGAGATGGAGGTCCTGAAGGAGCTGGGGAGGATTTAGTGTAGGGTGTAAGAAACAATAGACGGCTATGAGGGGAAAGGAGCAAGGTGGATAGTTTTGTAACGTAAGATACACTACAATATGACAGAGGTGGCTCTTCCTCTTTCCACCTTGACCGCCATTTCGGCGCCAAGTTAAAAATGACCCTGAGAATCGGTCACCATTGGAAACAATGGCCAGCACAATATATGGCCAAGACTCACACCGTCTGCCTTTGCGCCCTACCACACATTCAGACCATTGCTAGCATGTGTTCCTCTCTCATGCTCTTTCGAGCGGACTGCTGAACATCTCGGCTGGCATAACAGCATCGAGAGGATAGCTCGGAAATCTTATGCGTGGATCCGGCAACTGCAACACAGCAAACGGCTCAGAAGCAAGCTGGAGCGGTTAAATTTCTCGGTGGAGCCACATCATCTCTTGTTAAAGACGCTAATGTCAAATCCACCACTGCTATGAAGCTGCCTGAAGTATCTACCACCGTCGCTTTCATCTTGCCTCGACTCGGTCGATAACCGCAGCTAAAGATTAGGGAAACTATATGGATCCGACTACTGGGCGTGTATCAGACTGAAGAGGAATCGAGAAAGCTTGTGGAGCTGTTTCCTCGGTGGAGGGACATGGACATCAAATTTGATGCTAGCTTCTCCGAAACGTCCATCCATAAGCACTTCTCTTTCGCTGTTACGAGCATTTCGAGCCCTACTACTTCCTCTCTAGAAGATTGCTATCTACATTTCAAAGCGCCCCGAATGACTCTCGACGTCTTTGGGGATTATGCGAAATATAGCGGGCCCATAACGCTTTTTGGCACGCGGGAACTCCTCAACGCGACATACGATACCAAACCTCTCGGTTCGGTTATAACCATCACCAGTCTCTTCGATGTATACAAGCCCCTGGCTAGGAACCTCCCTTGCTGTGCTACGGTCATCTCAGCTTGCCTCAAAGATGGCAGTGTGACGGCTTTGGTCGTCGGCAAGTCACTCCTCCTGTACCTCAAGAAATAATTGGATAAAGCGGAGCCCCAGTGGATGCCTAAAATTCAGAAGAAGGGCTATGACATACCAAGAGTGCGGGCTTGCTCGTTTGCCGTTTAAGGTGTGGGACAAGTGGGAAGAACTGGCTTAGGGATTGGAGACTGAGGAGCGGGCATATATCTGAAGTCGGACAGATTTGAGTCTACAGAAAGTCCCTAAAATTAATAAGTACATCCAGACCAGATAAAAAAAAAAGGAGGGGAGGTTGTCCTTTCGAAGAAACATCACGCAGACAAAAAAGACACAAGCATCTAGTTTTTGCGTTATATTTTTTTTCTTCTCTTGCCCTGCCTGCTGGTCAGGATCGTATCAACCAGGGAAAAAGACACCTCGCCATCAGGGTGGTACCCAACGCGTGGCGTGAACCTGGACCACCCCCCCCCCCCCCCCCCCCCCCAACGCCCAACAGATGGCAACCAATCGTAACCTAACCGCGGTCGCAACAAGTCGCAACGCACACATGTCACCTCATGTCGCCAGGCATCAAAAATTTATGCGCCTCATCACCGCCGGAATTTGAATATCTTTTTTCTTTTTGCAATCCATAATTTATGTACTTATATTAAGTGGTACTTGGTCCACCCACCAATGTCAAGGGGGGAAATTTGTTGTAATTGTTGAAAGTCCTCTCGCCCTGAAGCGAAAAGAAACGAGCACTTTTTGTTTGTCCATGGATATCGGATACTATCGTTGTCGTTGTTGTTGTCATTTTACCGTGTCTAGCCTTGTAGTTGCTTATCATTCCTCTTAGCCTTGTGTCATGCGTCAGATTGTCGGTTTCTCTCTTGACGACACAGAAGGAAAGACGCATGGGTTTATGTAGGCACGGTATTTGCACCTTTGAAAAAAGTGGCTGAAAGTAATCTTGATTTTTAAATATCACTCAACGACTAGAAAATACGGGAGGAGCGGGTTCAGTTCAAATCTAATTAAGAAACAAAAAAAAAAAAACAGAAACCGAAATTCATAAAACAAAACACGAAAAAAAGAATCATAAAAACTTTCTTCAAACATGATGCACACCACCAAAGCTCCTCTCTTCCAACTCGAGTTCTTGATGTTCCTGAGTCAATTCACACGGGGTACAACAGAAAGCAGAACAACAATCTCCGAAAGCACTGCCTTTGACGTTGTACCTCATACGGAGGATTTCCACGTTGCATGAACTGTGTGAGGGGCACAAACAAGAATCAGCTATATTTACTCTCATGAAAACCAGAATCGAGTTGTTTTGCGAACCTGAAGGATCCAGCCCATCCCACAACAAGCGGTGATGCAACCGTGGAGCATACAGTCATTCGAACAAAAGCCGCCGCCATGCTCAGGGTCAGGGTGTACCCTTGGTACTGAGATGCTCATAACGTTGCTTGTTTTGGGAATAGACAACGCAAGGGCAGAACCACGATAGAACGCCTATAAAAACAGAACCGAACATACGTGAGGTTGAATCACAAAAAAAAAAAACACCCAAGTAAAAGAAAAAAAGGGGTACGAACAAGTTCCGGGTTCATTACAAGCAATCGAAAAGCCCGTTGCTCCATTCTCTGCCTTCAGGCATCCATAGGTAGGTTCTTGGCGTTGCGGTTACCGCCAGGGGCGACCATCATGCCGGGTGTGGCCATGGGCTGTTGTTTTTCGTACTGTTCATGGTGAGAAGCGCAGTCCGTGGTCAGTCAGGTTCAACAGAGAGGAGATGGACAGAAGGGGAGGGGGGAGAGGAACGTACTGGGGCGGCCATGGGGTATGATAATGAACAGGGAGAGGTAGCGAGTTGCAAGTGACTTCCCGAATCGGTGGGTGGGAGGTAAGAGAGAGAGAGAAAGAAAAAAGGGACGAGCTAAAAGGGTTTTTTATACAATAACTTGCAAGGGGTGCCGACTAGCACGAGGCAAAAAGGATAACGGAATGATAATATAGGGATGGATATCAGACTGGTGTGAGGAAGGGGAAAGGGGTTTAGTGATTCAAATTGGCCTTTGCCCCTACACACCTCCACGACTATTTAAAGGATATGGTTTGGAGTCTGGTGATTCAGATTTCCCAAGATCCCATGGACCACATCAGGTAAGTAATAAATAAACAACGCACAAACAACTCAGCTGGAAATTTCAACAACCAACAACCGCGCCCGGCCCTGGTCTCCCATCACACGTTTGCATTCCTGTCATAGCAGTGTCTAAAGCTGTGCTTTTTTCTCCTGTGTCCCATCTCAACCCAGGTTCTTTGAGAGATGAGAGATGCTTGATAGATGATGGACGTGATCGATCCGCATTGGTTGTTCTGATGACCAAGGGGGGGGGGGGGAAGGTTTCTTTCTGTCCCCCCTGCCAAGCCCTTCTTGAGCAACCTTTCCCCTGCCTGCAATTGTTCTATAAAGTCCACAGGACAGTAAGGGTAGGTAAGTACTTGAGATAAGTCAAAATGAATAGAATGTGCCGGATATAGGTACGAATCAGGGCAAGAAGCAAGTTATATTTATCGTTGATGGTGGGCGTGATCAAGTACAGCTTGGTCCAAAGAGGTCCAAATGCGCTCACTTACGGCCTTCAAGGAGATAAAGTTAGAATGGGTAGAAATCTCATAAGCGATGGGCGCTAGCGCTGCAGGCCAAACGTGAGCCTCGACAATCAAAAAAACCCCAAGGCAACGGGATTCTTAGAACCAAGACTGGGCGCATCATTTAGGGGCGCATCATTTAGGTAGGTTAGATGTTTGAGGCGCGACAAGATCAATAAATCTATCGTTCATCTAGTCTCAGTTCTACAATGTGGCGAGTCTTCAGTGATAACGCCGAGAAGAGGCAGAACTTACGACCCCACTGGACATTCGAAATCAAATTATCATACTCCCTCCCATGCATCCTGTTTATCGCCTTCTGCGCCGTCGCTCTATCGTCAAAACTCACAAACGCAAAACCATCGCCAATACCCGTGTCCTGATCCTTACTCACATCCTCATAACCCAGTCAAGCAGCCGCAAAGAGCTCATGCAGATCAATCCCACCCATTTTCTCCGAGATGTTGATGACGCGGAGCGTCAGAATGCCTTCGTGGCTCTCGGAACAGAAGCACTAATAGGGCCTTATATAATGTGTAAGGACTTATGGGAGAGCTGACCAGCACGAGGTTGAGGGTCATGGACACCGGAACAATAATAAGGACGGGTATCGAATCTGAAAACGTATGAGAGGTAGAGAAAGGTGGTTATGGTTCACATCCCTCCTTTACCCCATCCCGTGGCTATGTAAAGGATATGAAAGGGAGATTGGGTATGGGTGTCTCGTCGTTCAGATTCCCAAGATCCCCATGAGCCACATCAGGTAAATAACACCGCACGTAAACTCAGTGTGTGTGAATTGACGATTTCTGACCTTTATTCAGAGTATCTGAGAGAAACTAAAAATCACAAGAACCTTCTTCCGCAATGCTCACCACCAAAGCTCCTCTCTCCCAATTCAAGTTCCTGGATGTCGTTGTGTCAATCGGCACAGGAAAAAAAAACATATGGCAGCCAATTCTTCGCATGGTTCTATGTCGCTGATATATCTAAACTCTGTCGCACAGTCGCACATTCGGCGGTCTCCCTACACACAAAGAGGTTAGCTATCTCATCCCCCCCCAAAAAAAAATCATGGAGTTGGAGTTGTTTGCGAACCTCATGCTCACAGGTATTGCCGCCTTGTTCAGGGTCAGGTGCACCCCCCCCCCCCGTGCTTGAGGTAGAAATAACGTTGTCCGTTTTTCGCAAAAACAATGCAAGGGCAGAACAGCGACATAATAACCACGCAGCATGAGTTGGGGTTGGATCACATAAAAATACTCAAGACAAGGGTACAAACGAGTTCCAGGATCATTGCAACAATTGAAAAGCCCGTTGTTCTTTATCGTATTGTTCGTTGGGGTAGGGAGCTGAAAAGAGTATCGCACCCTGGCGCAGCCTGGGATTGTTGGTGTCTTTCGTACTGTTCATAGAGCTGGGGATGATGGGTCGAAGGGGCTGAGGGAGAACACCACACCGGGTGTAGCCTGGGGTCAGTGCAGTCTTTCGTAGTGCTCACAGGAGCGACATGGGTGCAAGTAGGAGTTGGGGGGGAGTATCGTGCCGGATGTAGTCTGAAGTTGATGCTGTGTTTCGTACTCCTCATAGAGGCGCAAGGGCGGGGGATAGAACATCATGCCGGGTGTGGCCTGGGGCTGCTGTAGTTCTTCTGTGCTGTTCATAGGCGCGGAGGTGGTTAGGGGGAGGGAGAGTTGGGGGGCAACGTCGCATGCCGGGTGGTATCTGCGGGGGGTGTTGCTGTTATCCCCATCTTTCGCGCGGCTCACGCGGATCGGGGTGGGTACCATCTAGGGTGGCTCTGGAAAAACATCATCGTCCGGTTGCTCAACTCTGCTGTCGTAAGAGAGCATGGAGAAGGGAGGGGAGAACGTCCTGGAGTGTGCATAGGATTGTAATATGCAACTAACACGCCACCGCTTATCCTGGCCCTCCCCCACATGCATTTGTATGCCTGGGGAGTCTAGTTCGATGTGGCAATGTTCGCCAGGTTGACCGGGGGATGAGGGAAACTTACTGTAAGTACTTGACGCAATTAAAAGTACTTACTAAATTGAAGCTCTCTTAGTTGATGGGTTTTATGGGTGGCGTATCAGATTTGAACCATGGAAGTAATCATTGAACCTATGAGACACGACAAAGCAACTAGATCTTATCGCCCATCCGGTCTCGGTTCTATAATCGCCAATGAGCTCAACATTTATGCTTAACGCCTGAGAGAAGAAGCAGAAACTTACGACTCCACTGCACATTCAAAATCAAATTATCATACCCCCTACCATGCACCTTTTCCATCGCCTTCTGCGCCGTCGCTCTATCCTCAAAACTCACAAACGCAAAACCTTTACCCACGCCCGTTTCCCGATCCCTCCCCACATACACCCTCACCACTCTCCCAAACACGGCAAACAGCTCCCGCAAATCATTCTCACCCGTCTCTTCCGAGATATTGGTGACACGGAGGGTTGGAAGATCTTCGCGGCTTCCGGCACCGAGACCGGAACCACCACCACCGGGACCACCACTACCGCTGCCTCGCATGGATTCGCCGGGTCCTCCGCGGGCACCGGCGCGCATGGATGGGGGGACGTATTTGCCTCCACTGCTTCCTCCTCCGAGGCCTCCGAGGCCGCTGCCTGGGGCTGCTGTGGGTGCGGGAGTGATGTCGGGACCGGTGCCGAGATCGTCTTCCCCTGCGCTATCTGAAAGAGCCAGTTGGAATGAAAGACAGAGAGAGAGAGAGAGAGCGAGGTGGTATACTGACCTGTGTTTTCTAGTGCGCCGAGGGCATCTTTTAGAGGACATTTGGCGGTAAAGTGGCCAGCTTTACAGATACGACAAGTGACCGTTCCACCTCCCACTTTTTTAGGTTTGAGATCTTGTTGTACTGGTTCTTGTTCGGATTGCTGTGTGTGTGTGTGTGTGTTTTTTTTAAGAATAGGAAAGGAGTTAGGCGAAAGGCGGGTCATGTATACCTTGTTTCCAGGAGTGAGTTTGAGGGAAAGAGCCTCGCCGACGGTGGTGGTGGCACGATCTGGACCTGGCTTGTTACCGCGTTCTTGACCAAACTTGGTCCATTTTTGACGCTCTGCGACGGCGTGATCGACGACTGATTTTTGGAGTGTGCGTTTGATGCGGCGGGTGATCTGTAGTATATAGGTGAGTATATCGCAAACGTGCGTGCGAGAGAGAGAGATGACTTTGAGTTTTTTGCCGTCTTCAGTCTCGACGTATTCCACTGTTGTCCTGATACCATTTTCATCGACGGAATCCTCATTTTGCGGGAGATCTTTTTTATCTGAAACATGTCAGAGTGAGCCGAGTGCAGCAACAAACAACAGATGCAAACCTTGATCGTCGACATCGTCTGCCCATGACGTCTTTTGAAGCGACGAGGCCATTGGGGAAAAGCAAGGGGAGGAGCGTTTGTTTGTCGCTGTTTATGGCCCTCTGTCATCTGTCTGTCAACGTCACCCCGCACACAAGCCCCGAGGCCGAGTCCGATGCTCAGCCCGTCATCGGGCTCATTGGCATGGGCGCCATGGGGCGCATGTACGCCTCCAAGCTCAGCAACGCAGGCTGGAAAAAGTATACAGTCTCTTGTCAGCTTCATGACACGCAATCTAATATATATCTCTTTTCGTCACAGGATATACGTCTGTGATCTGCCAGAAAAGTATGATCAGCTAAAACAGGACTATGCGGGTATGTTTCTTTCCACTGCCTGATAGATGGGGAGGTTTTTTTTAAAAACCATGGATTTAGACACCCCCGGAGTCTATCCTCAGCGAGATGGACATGCTGTTGCTCGTGCATCTGATTTCATCATCTATTCCGTCGAAGCAGAGTTTATCGACCGCGTTGTCGCACAGTACGGTCCCTGTGCGTTGGATTTTTATTCCCTTATCTCTCTGTTTGACGGGTGCTTTTTCTTTTTTTTTCAGCTACCAAAGTCAATGCCATCGTAGCCGGTCAAACCTCAGTCAAAGCACCCGAAAAAGCCGCATTCGAAACCCATCTACCCAACGATGTCCATATCCTGTCCTTGCACTCTATGCATGGGCCTACCGTGAGTCCCATCGGACAACCCCTGGTAAATTTTTATTGTGCACGGGTCCTACTCACTCGCTTAAAAACCACTGACCGAATATGGTTCTTGTGTGTTGTGTTTGTTATGTACAGGTTTTGATTCAACATCGCTCGTCTGGTGATGCGCTTACGCTTGTCGAAAATATCCTTCGTCCGTTTGGTTCTCGATATGTGTATCTGTCGTATGATGAACACGACAGTGTCACGGCCAATACCCAAGCCGTCATCCACGCTGCATTCCTCAGGCAAGTTCTCCACCAAGCGTGCCAAAATTTCCTATTACCAAACCCGCATGTGATAATAGCATGGGTACAGCCTGGGCATCCACACAAGGCTACCCTTGGGAACAAGGCCTCTACGTCGGCGGCATCGAAACCGCCAAAGTCAACCTCACCCTCCGCATCTACGCCAACGCCTGGCACGTCTACGCCGGGCTCGCCATCCTCAACCCCATCGCCCGACACCAAATCGATCAATACGCCACCAGCGCATCCGAGTTGTTCAAGTTGATGTTGAATGGCGGGAGTGGGTCGCGCGAAGACAGGATCAAGTTTAGGGAGAGGGTGATGTGGGCTAAGGAGGTTGTTTTTGGTAATGGTCATGGTGGGGATTGTGAAAAGGAAGAGAATGGACGAAAACCGATTTTATTGTCTGCTTCGATCCTTGACCGGTTCAGTCTCGGCCAACACTCAAACCCAGACCCGCCGCCACCCACCCTCCAATCCCCCATCATCCCATCCACCCCCTCACCAGCCACACTCATCCCGCCCACCACCCACCGCCCCAACTCCCACCTCTCCCTCCTCGCCATGGTCGACTGCTGGGCCCACCTCACCATCAACCCTTACATCCACCTCCAACTCGCCGCCACACCCATTTTCAGACTCTTCCTTGGCGTAGCCGAACATCTCTTCCGCTCCCCCACTCTCTTGGACAGTGCTATCCATTCGGCGATTTATGATCATTGGCATAGGGGTGATGACCTCGAGTTTGTAGTTGCTGCGAGGGGGTGGAGTCAGTGTGTGAGGTTTGGGAGTTTTGAGGTTTATAGGATGAGGTTTGAGGAGACGAGGAGGTTTTTTGAGTCGAGGTTTGAGGAGGCGGGCAGGTTGGGGAGTGAGATGATTAAAGCGGTTATGGAGAGTGAGCCGTAGATGCCATATAGACAAAATTTGAACTATATATATTAGAATTAAGTCCATAGCGATATACGGAATATGGGTTTCATGTAGGTGACGGCTTGAAGTCGCAATGAAGTGCAAACACTGAACCATAAGCGCGCGTTCTGATCTCCAACAAGCTGATCTTGTAGGATGACTCATTTATCAGTCCAACGGAGCCAACCCCAACTCTAACGATCGGATCCCAAAAGTGACTCATCGTGACACTTCCTCCACATCACGATCAAAAGGTTACTACAACCCCTCCCCACCTCTTAGCCAACAACAGAAAATGGTTGACTGGGCCAACGATCCCTGGGCTTCATCCTCAAGCACTCCATCCAGAGGCGCCTATCGTGGTGGGCGAGCTCGTGGTCGAGGAGGAGGAAGAGGAGGACGTTGGCGGCCAATATCGGCACCTCTTCCCTTTGGATTAATAAATCCATGGCAGCTCCGATACTCTCCTGACAGGCCTCGATCTGGGTCAGTTTATATCTATATATCTGTCGGTCGGTTTCTCTTGAGTGCTGATACTGTATATACTCAGCGTAGCAGATAAACCACCTACGTCCGCCGCATATAGGTCGTACACTCGGCTTCGTCACCACCGCCTAAACTCGACGAGTTGGATAAACAACGCGAGGCCTATAATAAAAATTTCTCCAACGTCCTCCTCTCCACCTCCACAGAAATAGACACAAAGCGACACAACCGCCCTCGTCAACCGCCTCGGAACCCTCTACCACACCATCATGGACCACATCACACCCGACACTCCACGCTATCATCCATGGTGGCAGCATCAATCTAGATGATCCTTGGCATCTGGCTCACTCGTGCTCGTTCGGATCCTAATTTTGATAGGAATGTGATCAAGGATTGGATTGAGGGGTTGGAGACGCATGTGAGACAGGGGGAGATGAAGCTGGCCTTTGCAAGGCTTTGTGGGCGATTGTATACGGATTGGTTGGAGAGTGGGGATGCAGGTGACGGTGAGGAGTGATGGTGGTGGACAGCCCTTGCCTGCGCAAGAGGAGGAAGTGGGAGGTTATTCAAGGGCGGAAGGAATTGCGTGAACAAGTTGCTCGTCTCCGTGCTATCATCCTCTCCGACACTGCCATAGACACAACCGCACTCGAAACCTATCTCACCGACCTATTCTCAACCAAATCATCCATGGCGATCCTGGAAAGCATGAGAGCAGGGATGGTCGAATTCGGCAACCACCTCCGTGATCCACACTATCACAGCGAGCGACATGCAATGGACCGTCGAAAGTCTCCTCGCTTCAGATCTCATGCTCCCCGACAAACGCGCATGCCCTGCGCGAATTCACTGATAACCCCACTGTACTCGAAGAAGTCGCCAATGTCATCCATATGCGTCTTCGTACACTCAGTTCGTGGAAGTGGCCCTGAAGCGGGGATTGACGTGGATATGAGAAGGTATTTGAATGGTCGGTATCGTGCGTTTACCGATCCGGATATTTTGGATGCAGTTGTTTCTTCAGTGGGTTGGTGTGATGTGGGGGTTGAAGTTTAAGAAGGACTGTTAAGGATATCTGTGGGTCGGATGCTTGGAAGGTGACTAGGGTTGGGGATGATGATGGGTCGACTTGGCTTCATCCGGAGAAGGATGTCTATGGCGGCACTGTCAATGGCGGCAGAAGGGATCACCGGTTCCGATACTTCGCGGTTGGCCATTTACCGGATGATGTCAACCCTCGTGCAGTGTATGACGAGCCGGCAGACGCAGCTGGTGATGATGGTGACTCTGATGACTCTGATGGCCCAGCGGCGGGTGGTGCGGGGCCGGACGCGACGGTGGAAGTCAAGCAGCAGCTACTGAACATCATGTCGACAGAGTCTTATTTCAATCTTGCTCTGCACGACACGCACACCATCGTACGCACCGATATCGAATGGTTCGGTCCTTCTCTCCCGCACGAATCCATCATCACCATTCTCCGCTTCTTCGGTGTCCCTGAAGACTGGCTCCAATTCTTCCGTACATTCCTCCGCATGCCCCTGAGGTTCCCTGGGGAACAGCAAGTACAAACCCGTGTACGAGGGACACCGATCAGTTATGCTCTCAGCGGGTTTTTCGGCGAGGCTGTCCTCTACGCCATGGACTTTGCTGTCAACCAACGCGCGAATGGGTTATTCCTCTATCGCATCCACGATGATATATGGTTCTGGGATTACAACTCCCACCGCTGCGCCATCGCATGGCAAGAAATGAATAAATACGCCCGTCTCGTCGGTGTGAAATTCAATCAAGAGAAGACCGGCTCAGTATGCCTCCGCGGACCACAACAAGTTCACCCTGATTTACCCACTGGCGACATCCGTTGGGGATTCCTCAAATTCGATGTCTCACAGGAGCGTTTTGTGATTGATCAAGAACAGGTGGATGTGCATATCAAGGAACTCCGTCGTCAGCTGGATAATACCAAGTCCCTGTTGGGTTGGATTGGTGTGTATAACAAGTACATGGCGTTTTTCGTGCGGAATTTTTCGGGACGGCCGGCGGCGTGTTTTGGGAAGAGGCATGTGATGGATATGACTCGGACGTTGGTGAGGATTCAGCAGGAAGTGATTGTTTCCCCTGTTGGTGAGCAAGTGCCAACGACGACGAATACGGGCGTGATTGAGTATTTGGAGGCGGAGTTGGCGAGGCGGTATGATGTGCGAGATCTACCTCGTGGCTACTTTTATTTCCCGCTTTCGGTTGGTGGGTTGGCGCTTCGAGATCCGCTGGTGGATATCTTGGTTATGGGCGAGGATATGGATGATGATGCGATGAAGTGTGTGAAGGATGCGTTATTGAAGCATGAAGAGGTGTATGAAAAAGCCAAGAAAGAGTGGGAGGAGGAAAAGCGACAGGAGGCCGTGTCCAAGGGCGGCGGTGGTGATGACTCTGATTCTCCACCGGTTTATCACTCATTCAAAGCGCACTGCGAGATGGCGTCGTTTGATATCTGGAGTGTGTATGCGAAACTGGCAAAAGTGAATCGTCCGCGGGTACCGGCTCAGTTACCGCCTCTGGTTCAGTCGGCTGTGAAGGAGGGGATGTTGGGTACGGAACCGTACAAGGCGTGGGTGGTTGAGGCATATGGGAAGGAGGTGATTAGGAAGTTTGGGGGGTTGGAGTTTGTGGATTCGAGGATGATTCCGATTGGGTTAGTGCATTTGTACAAGACGTCTAGGATCAGCTGGGATCAGTAAAAAAAAAAAAACACACGAGTGTTGTTATGTATAGTTTTGTGCTCGAGTTGGATGGTTTTTTAAATTTGAAATTGAACTTTCTCTCCCCCCCCTGAAGAGCACAAGTCATGTATCTACCGGAGATATGACCATCGTTGGATCTACGATCACGGCGAGAACAACCACCCTGGAACCTCTCCATGGAGTGGAGTACTACATGGCTGTTGAGCCATCCCAGCCTGGCATAGTGCGTGTCCGATCTCCATACTGATCTATTCAGAGGAAACACAAGTTGCCGGTGACATCATGCATCAGATCAGTAACTGGTCATTGCCACCTGAACCAGGGCTTCTGATCAGGTCTCCAGGATGACGTCGCCCAAAACAACCTGCTCATCCCCTCAAACCTCATCCTATACACCTCAAAAATCCCAAAATCCAACACCCTGGTGACCGACTCCTGCAAGTACTGAGTTGAGTGATGACAAAGTTGGAGACCACCCGTGGTAACTACTTGCAGTGGTTACCTTTTGAGCCCCGGGCACACAAATTGTATGTGTTGTTTCCCTCTATGTCTACTTATCCTATCCCAATTCTGGCTGTGTAAACGGATATATGATATATATTATAAGCGTAGTCTTCTATGTACAGTAGTGTATTTTTCCCCAGAATCCGACATTATCTTAAACATTGTACCAAGAACAGGGCTGTTGGTAACGATTGTTTTTAGCGTGATACCCTCGCGCTAGCGTAGCGAGTTGTGGTCGCAGGTGGTCACCGGGTCTGTTCACGCTTTGATGTACTACTTCACACTTAGCATGATAAGCTTTACGATAATCTAATCAGCGCAGTGACGTATCGATCACATGACTGAGCCATTAGCCCTCTATCAATTCTTTGGCAGATATACAGGATAATATTGATCGTATAATAATATCTGTATTGTAGATCAGCATATAAAATGGCATGAACCCAGTGGTCAAAACAGCCATAGATTTAGGAGATAAGACTTTGATCTCGGAAATTGTCGCTCAACTTCGCGCTCAATATCACGCTTCCTCACGCTTGCTGGGCACTCATAACGTTCAACATCACGCTCAGCCGCGCTCAACCATACTCAACCCGCGCCGACCTCACGCTCGCATCACGTTAAATTCTAAGCGCCCGGTTGTTTGGTGTCTACGTTTAAGTTGGGGAGTGAAATGATCAGGGTCGTCATGGAGTGAGTCAGAATCATTGTCGTGGTAGGATCTTCCATGAGAAAGTATGACTGGGCGCCCGCCGTGAAACCCCCAGGGAACGGAGTCACCCCCAGCCTTAGCGACAGGGAACATCCGGATACCAAGTGACTCATAGTGATGCTCTTCCACAACCGAATATAAAAAAGTCACTGCAACCCTCCCCTTGTCTTAGCACCAACAACAGAATGGCTGATTTGAACATCAACAACCCCTGGCCTTTATCCTCAAACACAAGGCCTCCAACCCGAGGCGCATATCGCGGTGGGCGGGCTCGCGGTCGAGGTGCGCGAGCAATGTTATCATCCCGTCCCTTTGGGTTAATATCCCCATGGCAGCTCCGCTACTCTCCGTACAAGCCTCGGTCTGGGTAAGTTTATATCTATCTATCTGCCTGTCGATCTTTTTGTGCTGATGATGCGTATGCAGCGTGGTAGATAAACCACCTACGTCCGCAGCATATGGTCGTACACTCGGCTTCGTCACCACCGCCAAACTCGATGAGCTGGATAAACAACGCGAGGCCTATAATAAAAACTTCTCCAAGGTCCTCTCCACCTCCACAGAAACAGACACAAGTGACGCAGCCACCCTCATCAACCGCCTCGGAACCCTCTACCACACCGTCATCGACAACCTGACGCCTGACACTCCACGCATCATCCACGGTGGCAGCATCAACCTAGATGATCTCGGTATCTGGCTCGCCCGCGCTCGCTCGGATCCTAGTTTTGATAGGAATGTGATCAAGGATTGGATTGAGGGGTTGGAGACGCATGTTCGGCAGGGGGAGATGAAGCTGGCCTTTGCGAGGCTTTGTGGGCGGTTGTATACGGATTGGTTAGAGAGTGGGGATGCAGTGACAGTGAGGAGTGATGGTGGTGGACAGCCTTTGCCTGCACAGGAGGAGGAGTGGGAGGTTATTCAAGGGCGGAAAGAACTGCATGAGCAAGTTGCTCGTCTCCGTGCTATCATCCTCTCCGGCACTGCCATAGACACAACCGCACTCGAAACCTATCTCACCGACCTATTCTCAACCAAATTGGGGGTCCTGGAACGCATGAGAGCTGGGACGGTCGAATTCGGCAACCACCTCCGTGATCACACTATCACAGCGAGCGACATGCAATGGACCGTCGAAAGTCTCCTCGCTTCAGATCTCATGCTCCCCGACAAGCGCGCTGGCCTGCGCGAATTCACTGATAACCCTACTGTACTCGAAGAAGTCGCCAATGTCATCCATATGCGCCTTCGTACACTCAGTTCGTGGAAGTGGCCTGAAGCGGGTATTGACGTGGATATGAGAAGGTATTTGAATGGCCGGTATCGTGCGTTTACCGATCCGGATATTTTGGATGCGTTGTTTCTTCAGTGGGTTGGTGTAATGTGGGGGCTGAAGTTCAAAAAGGATGTTAGGGATATTAGTGTGTCGGCCCATGCTTGGAAAATGACTACGCCTGGGGACGATGGGTCGAGTTGGCTTAATGCGGGTACTCCTCTCTCCACAACTGTCAACTCCGCCAGAAAGAATCACCGGTTCGAACACTTTTCGGTTGGCCATTTACCGAACGATGTCAACCCTCGTGCAGTGTATGATGAGCCGGCAGACGCAGCTGGCGATGATGACTCTGATGGTGATGCGGGGCGGGATGCGACGGTGGAAGTCAAGCAGCAGCTACTGAACATCATGTCGACAGAGTCTTATTTCAATCTTGCTTTGCACGACACGCACACCATCGTACGCACCGATATCGAATGGTTCGGTCCTTCTCTCCCGCACGAATCCATCATCACCATTCTCCGCTTCTTCGGTGTCCCTGAAGACTGGCTCCAATTCTTCCGTACATTCCTCCGCATGCCCCTGAGGTTCCCTGGGGAACAGCAAGTTCAAACCCGTGTACGAGGGCCACCGATTAGTTATGCTCTCAGTGGGTTTTTCGGCGAGGCAGTCCTCTACGCTATGGACTTTGCTGTCAACCAACGCGCGAATGGGTTATTCCTCTATCGCGTTCACGATGATATATGGTTCTGGGATTACAATTCCCACCGCTGCGCCATCGCATGGCAAGAAATGAATAAATACGCCCGTCTCGCCGGTGTCAAATTCAATCAAGAGAAGACCGGCTCGGTATGCCTCCGCGGAACACAAGAAGCTCACCCTGATTTACCCACTGGCGACATCCGTTGGGGATTCCTCAAATTCGATGTCTCACAGGAGCGTTTTGTAATCGATCAAGAACAGGTGGATGCGCATATCAAAGAACTCCGTCGTCAGCTGGATAATACCAAGTCCCTGCTGGGTTGGATTAGCGTGTATAACAAGTACATGGCGTTTTTCGTACGAAATTTTTCGGGGCGGCCGGCGGCATGTTTCGGGAGGAGGCATGTGATGAATATGACTCGGACGTTGGTGAGGATTCAGCAAGAAGTGATTGTTTCCTCTGGTGAAAATGCGACGACGAACACGGGCGTGATTGAGTATTTGGAGGCGGAGTTGGCGAGGCGATATGATGTGCGAGACCTACCTCGTGGCTACTTTTATTTCCCGCTTTCGGTTGGTGGGTTGGCGCTTCGGGATCCGCTGGTGGATCTCCTGGTTATGGGTGAGGAGATGGGTGGTGATGCGATGAAGTGTGTGAAAGATGCATTATTGGAGGAAAAAGAGGTGTATGAAAAGGCTAAGAGAGTATGGGAGCAGAAAAAGCGACAGGAGGCGGTACCCAACGGTGATGGTGACTCCTATCCTCCACCTGTTTATCTCTCATTCAAAGCCCACTGCGAAATGGCGTCGGCTAACCTCTGGAATGTGTACACGAATCTGGCGAAGGTGAACCACCCGCGGGCACCGGCCCCGTTACCGCCTCTTGTTCGATCGGCTGTAAAGGAGAGGATGTTGGGTACGGAGCCGTACAAGGCATGGGTAATTGAAGCTTATGGGAAGGAAGTGATTAAGAAGTTTGGGGGGTTGGAGTTTGTGGATTTGAGGATGATTCCGATTGGGTTGGTGCATTTGTACAAGACGTCTAGGATTAGATGGGATCAGTAATCACAGGTGTTGCTGAGGGTATGTAATTCTGTGCTGAATTCAACCGTTTCGAGAATTGAATTTGAACTTTCCCCTTGAGGAGCACAAGCTATGTATCTACCGGACGACTGAGAACTTGTATGTAGTACTCCACTCAAAGTCCTTCCCAGGCTCATCTATGAACAAAAAGGATCGTGAGCTTCTCTTCTCTAAACACACGGAAAAATGAAGAAAAACTCACAAATCTGGTCGACCCCCCATTCCGGTGTGTTAATAGCATCGACGTAGCCCTGTTGCTCAATCGCAATGGCCGCCCATTTGCTATAGGTGAGCGAAGGACCTCCATGGACCTCTTTGCGAACTGTGTTCAACCAGTATGCGGTGTAGAGTTGTACAGCGGGTTGGTTGGTGGAGATGTCGACTCTGGTGGGAGGTTTTGTTTGAGAATGGTTTTAGTAGTTGGATTTAGATTATAGTCTATCTCGTACCTGATACCAGAGTTATCACTCCACAGAGAGGTTCCAGGGCGGCTGTTCTCGCTGTGATCGTAGATCCAGCAATGATCATATCCTTGGCATCCTTTTTTTCCCCAAAAAGTAAGCCCGGTGGACGAGACAAACGGGAAAGCAATAAAAAAAGGTAACGGGCCGGAAACTTACCACTCCCACATAAATCCTGAGTATCATTCCAACGAGCGCCAACCTTTTGCTCTTTCCTAAAATCAAAGGGTGTGCTGTCAACCCCAATGAAAGTACCCGTTGGAACAGCATTGCCATCTAATTGGACCACGCGCGATGAGTCGACTTGAATGTGATGATCGAGTATAGTGTCGACGCCGTTTTGGAAAGCATCGAGATTCCTGATTTTCAATAACCCCTTTTGTAAGATTTTGCTGTGATATATGGGCATGTAGCTACGAACCAGTAAACGTGCTGGGTAAGCATGATAGGAGTCTTTGTGCAAAATAGCGCGTTTTTTTTCTCAGAATCAATGAGAAAGCTTTAGAAGTTCGGGTAAGTCACCTTTTCAGTAGCATAGGCGCGGACGCTGGACTTGAGTACACCACCATTGAAGACTGCATGGGTTGCCTGTTTCTCCGAATTTGAGTCATCTATTCCGGGTTGGTGTTGATGAAATGCCTCACAAATGCGGTTACGGTTCCAGGGAATCCCTCATCGGCGTTGTCCACGTGTTTATAGGTAACGCTTGTGGGCGTGCGGGTGACAAGAGTCCAGTTGCGACGGTCCCATCCAAATATGCCACCGTGTAATGTCACCTAAAAGAAAACAAAAACAAACAAATAATGATCCTCAGTATGGAATTCTAGAAAAACGTTGAGGGGGCGGTTTCGTACTTGACCTGCAACCAAATATTGTTAGCCTAGTTTAAGAGGAATGTGAATGTTGGAGGCTCACCATCGTGATCGTTTGTGGGTATCTGGTACACGTTGGGGCCTGGTGGTTGGGCGACCTTGGTAATGGGGATAGAGAAAGTACCTATGGAATCCAGAAGTCAGCCTTTCGGAGAAGTTGAATGCGGAACCGAAGAGAACCGAACCGTTCTTGAGGCGATTAGCAGTATCTCCCGACAATAGCATTAAACACGGGATGATCTGGGTCCGTTAGAAGCCGTGACTATACAAAAAAAACTTCAGAGAAGAGTAGAAAAAGGGAGGAGTTATGGTCGCCGAACGTTATCGTCGTATCCCAGAACAACATCTCGAGGACGCCCAAACTTGTCTTTGACCCAGAGCTCTGTCAATGTTGCACCGAAGGAAACAAACTTTGCGGTAATAGAACCATCGGGTGCCTTCAGCTCCGTCAAATCGAATGGCTGCGGGAACGTGAATCCGTTAAGCATCAGCTTGACCCGAGGAGAAGTGATCCTTACCCAACCAGGCGCTGGGGCCACTAAGCCAAAGGTGATGCCTCCTAAGCCCAAGGTGAATAGTAATTGAGTTAGCATCTTCATGGCGTCTTTCATCGGGGTAAGCGCTGGATCCAGGCAAGATTGAGCTATAAGTACCGGCGAAACATGGGTATATAAAGGGTTAGACTGGGGATCAACGTCGCATTTTCGCGCTAATGGAGAGTCGGCATCAAGAACAAGAACCCCTCCCACGGCTATTGCAAATTTTCCAAATGTTCAATCATATGACGCCTTTTCGAAGACTCCGTCGCACATACGAGTATTGGGGACGTTGTAAGCGGATATTCGGATGATGACACAGCAACCCTTGATTCCCCCGGATTGATGACGGGAGAAACAACCTTCCCCCCCCCCCGCGGTAGTAGTGGTACTTGACGACGTCCACGAGACTGGGGGACCATGCTCGTTCTATTCGGCACCCCATTTGTTCGGAGAAATGGCAAGAATAATATTGATGCAGTCACGGAATATTGTCGGGTTCGCACCGTTTCCCATGGGACCGGGGCTAAAAACATGTAAGTTGCAATAGGTATCCCCAGAGCGCTTGCAGTTCAAAAAACGGGGATTGGTGGGACGATTGCGCGAGCTCTAGAGTAGAATGATTTTGGTGGCGAATGGACTATCATGTAGCAATAGGCATACCCCACCCTGTTTAAATACTGAGTCGCGTAAACTGGAGGCAAGTGATGTGCGTACCTGTGTGTGTATTTGCACAGGCGGGGATTTGGTGTGGATGAGAACTAGCACGTAGTCCAAGGTTGCTGAAATAACTAGAGCATGGGAGGAAGAGGGGCCTTTACATTCATATGACGCGTAGTACCAATTTAGTCGGCAAATATGGAGTCTGAACAACCTCCTTGCGCTGTAGAGTGCCTAGGCTTATGTTGGCCATGCTATTCTATTAAATACTGTGACAATACACGTTACTGACCTGGGATGTCTAAGGTGCAGAACAAGCGTATAATATATTCTCATCCGTCCTCTCAATCCTTCTTCCCTTCCACTCAGATTCTATCCTATTCTTTACTCCTAACATATTTTAGAAATATACATGTACCTCGAAGCTTTTGCTATGCATGTTGCGGAAACTACAGGTATTCGGATTTGGTCTTTGGTCTCTTCTCCCCCCCTCCCGCCACCTCGTTCTGCACCGCCTCGACTTATCCCCATCATAAATAATTCCTCCTACTTCCATCGCACTAGTAGTAGGCCCATGCGATTGGCAGTTGTTTGGCTGAGGTGCAACTTGGAGGCTTGGAGCGTCTGCTTTCAAAGCCAGAGTTGCAGTATCTCAGGGTTTCCTCAGCCCGTTCACCATACCGTACGACCCATGTCCTATTCTCTGTCTTTTTCCAAGTCACAGCTGTAATGCCAATCCCCAGATGGTGACTTTCATGCTGATTGGCAGATATCAATAGCGTGTGTGACAACATCAGCGGGCTTTTCCGACACAATGGTTTTCTACTGGCTTCGATGGTACTCTCAATCTCGGAAGAGACTGCCCTCCTTGCCGTTGACCATGACCTCGTCTATACCCGCTTCTCGGAACGCAAGAAAAAAACTATACTCGCCCTCATCTCTTCCTATGCGTTCATGCACTGTACGCTACTCGTTCATTACCCCCCATGCTTTACTTCTCCGCTTTTCTAGTGATCATAGGACAGTCAATCCGCCTGGCCATCCCACAAATCGCATCCGATTTCAACACACAGCCATCCGTCGTAGGGTCAGTATGCTTAATTTTAGCAGATGAGTCACTTTCAGCGTCACTGACGGCGACGTAGCTTATCCATTGGCTTATGGTTATTCGCTGCGTGCCTTAGCGGCCTCACAGGTGGCGCTTATTCAACGCATTGCATGTTACCATTTCGGTTGTCCTCTACTAGCGTCTCTCATGTGCCTTATATCTAGCCGGTAGAAGACCCGTCCAGCTTGTCGGTGCCTCCCTCCTGTGCCTTGGATCTACCAGCGTGGGATTGTCTACCTCTATCCCTGCATTCATGGTCTCGCGTATTATTGAGGGATTTGGAGCTGGCTATGGGGTCTATGTCGGATCTGCTGTGATTGGAGACATCTACCAGCCTGAGCGACGAGGACACGCTCTGGGTGTATTGCGATCTGTAAGTACATCCTATCCTTTACTCTCCAAATACTGATTTGAGGCATTCTTCTGTTTTCTGAGGTGAGTTGTATGGGGCTAGTGCTGGCACTTCCGGTCAATGGTATGATTTATTCTTTTGGGTTGCAATTTACCTAAAACACAACTACCAGGATTTATCACGACATACACTTCCTGGCGCGCCATGCAACTCTGTCTAGGTGTCATGGGCGGCCTCATCTTCATCCTCATGTTTATATCTCTTCCAGAGACTATTCATCCTGACACAAGAGCGATTGATGAGTTGCCACCTTCGAGCGGATCACTTAAATTCAGGGTCATCAATCCCTTGAAGTCATTGGTGCTTCTTCGTAGCCCTAATCTCCTCGCTGTTGTGAGTTCAATTACTGGGACTTCGACTTAAGGTTGATCACTGCCCCTGGACAGTCTTTCATGGCATATACCACGTTGGTGACGGAATCCAGTTAGTTAATTTGATAGCTACATCTACTCATCAGATAACTAAGAACCTTTTACTAGTTCTGACAATTCCTCTCGCATACACATTTGTATGATTCTTCCATCTCTTATCTCAACAGGTTACTCAAAGTATGGCCTTGCGGTCAGCATTTTAGGGTCCAAAATATAAGGTATACCGCTCCCACCATTATCAGCGCCTGTCTCGCCCTGGCGGCCATCGGCGGCATTGGTATGCCTCTCCCGGAACCCTCGTTTGTTGCAATAACGCTCGCACATACACGTAGTGGGCGCTTCTTTGGCTGGGATAATATCAGATAGAGCCGTCGTAAAGTGGAAAGCTCGCCGCTCTGGCACCTGGCACCCTGAAGATAGGCTACGCGTCACACTGCCCGCCACGCTTGGCGGAGTTCCGTCCTCTATACTTATTTTTGCTCTGGTTGTGGAGTACGTACCTGGGTACTGGATTGGCCTGCCGCTCTGTCTTCTTTGCCTTTTCATGAATGGGGTTATGGTGAGTAGTTTGACTAAGCTCGACTGATCTTGTTATAATTTATTTATCTTCCGGTATGCTAGACTGAGTTCGTTATGGGCCCATCTATAGCATACTTGGTAGACCTTATGCATGAGCGAAGCGCTGAAGCTGTGGCCGCAGCCAGGTAGGATCCATTTTTCTTTTCATTACTGCTTAGTGCGGTTCACCACCAATCATTTTGAACAGCACTTTGAGCATATTCCTACTCTCATTCACTACAGCTTGGATTTTCCCGCTAATAGAAACATTGGGGCTCGTGGGCGCAAGCTTCCTTGTAGCTTTCCTCTCATGGGCCGGTCACCTGTATGTTTTTTTTCTCTCTCGCTTTTTTGGGATTTCCCGTGTTCTGAATCTTGGATTTCGTTTTGCAGTGTACTTTGGTACATGATAAGATATGGTGATCGGATGAGGACTTGGGTGGACATAGATTATTCCACGTCCAGATAAATACTGAGTTCTAAATGGGGTCACTAACATACTGGTAAGGGGAAGTTGGCTATCTGCATATAGGTGCTGTTGGCAAGGGGCACCTGCGAGGAATGTTTGATGCTGGAGGTGCTAAGCTATATGGGTTCATAACAACACCCTGTTTCTCGGGAGCTTCGAAGAAATAAGCTAGGTCCCGGCATCCGACCCCCGCGGGATTGGTTCGCAAAACATCGGGCTTGCGTCAAAGTGACATGGAGTGCGAGATTTAGGACAGAAAAATTTGATATATCCTATTGTTCAATGGTTGTGAGAGGGTGTGCGGTTCGAAGGAGCAGAAATCCTGTCTGCGAATAACGATCAGCCGTACATCTGATTCACTTCTTTGCGCACTTTCTTAACTCACCTCTTGAAGGTTCAAGCTCAGCCTCAGGTCAATGTTATGTGGTTGGTCTATGACGTCTCAAGTAATGGCCTTTTCCCCCCTAAATATATGAAACATGCCTTCATTCTTTACCATGCTAATTCCAACTAAACCTGTTTTGTTCACTGCCTGTCTGAAGGAGTGGCAGTAAAATAACCATCATTCCAAGTGATCAGGCTAGAGAGCAAGACTTGGCGGGGTTTTTCACTTGACTCGTCAGAGGGCTTGACCGCTGCTCTATAACTCTACTTGGTTCTATGGTAATAATACGACTGAAGTTAGGCTACCTAAGGCTTCTGCGGGGAGTATGGCCAAATATAGAATATGGCTACCGGGCCGGCCTGCAGTTACCGGTGCTGCCCCCGGACCCCGTACAAGTGGGTGTGAAGAATGGAGAAGATCTGGGGCTTCCTTTCACGAGTGCCTCTCTGCATGGTGAGGGGCCGGCCTAGTACATAACCTGCTAAAGTCATGACTTTGCGTCTCTCAGCCTGTGTGTGGCTCCATGCATAAGGCGCCAAATAAGCTTCAGACCGGCTGTCCTCGAAGGTTTGGCTGGTAAGCTGCAAAGTGCAACGTCTTAGGGTTGAACGTTGAACCCAAGGTGATGCCAATTGGATCGCGCTCGACTATTCTCCACCTGTGGCGTTGCCGCTCACCGGATCAATCAATTATCCGACACAGTTGGGCCAGGAAAGGGGCATACTGTAACTATTATACAAGAAAAGAAGAAAAGAACTTTGATTCCAAGTGAGACCGCCAAGGACAATCGGATTCGGTCGGTGGTCCGGGCTGTACTCGGATGGTGAGTGTTGTGCTAACCGTTAAATGCATATTTGATTGAGTGACTACGAATTATTGTAAAATCCAAATAGATTATTCCACTCTGCCCCCTATTGTTCTTAAGCAATATTTGAGCCCGCTTCCTAGGGCAGTTCAGGGCCTCCCATAATGCTACTGTGATGCCAAACAAATATGCTGGGCTCGCAATCGCCGGGGACCTCCCATGGTAAGTGGATCGATCAGTGTATAGCTATTTTTTGTTATTTTAAAATTCATGCCATCCCTAAAACATACACACGACCTGATGAGCGGTAGCTCCTAACATCATATGTCACCTAACGGAATGACGCCCCACAAGATGCCAAGAGCATGATAATCCCCATTTATCCCTTGTGTAATTACATGCTACCATCCATTTGTATTGATCCTCTTTGCAGACATCCAGTATATTTAAGCACTATACCCGAATCGCGGACAGGCATCACTGCCACGACAGTATAAAGACAAGAGTTGGGAGTGTTAATTCCATTATGTGAGATACACCTATATGAAAGCATCGTATTCGCGTAGGTCTGTTCCGGGAAGATCGAGTCCACCGAAGAAGGACATCGATACAATGTAGGTCATTGTGACTGTCACTTAACTATTCTTATCAGAATTGTTTTAGTTTCACACTTACGAAATAAGTAGTGCAATCAACGAGATGAACGATCGTAGTAGAGCATCGGATGAGGGGCCAACCGATGAGGAGAATCAGAATGATCAGTGACATTCAAGTACGTAGGCGGTGGAAATCACACCACTTATTTTGCAAGGTGAAATCAAAAACAACGATACATCTCATGGGGGTACTAAAATTCAGTCGCGCTGGTAATTTACTAATGGAGCTAAGATGAGTTAGGGCAGCAGCTAAGCCCTCTGATAAGCCCCTTCACGAGGGCAAGACATAAGATAGATATAGAGTCAAACGGGCTATACCTACATTGTCGGAAAGCAGCTATCCTAATAATACACCGCGAAAGCATCAACTGTAAATAACACTTCTTCGAACCGATAGATTCGGGGCACGGAAAACATACCTTAGGTACCCGCGTCCATTGCCTGATTACGACTTACCTTAGAGTATAAAAAAGGTCCTTTCTGCAAGAGTAGATATAATCCAAATTTCCCAGCCAACACTTTTCTAAGCTCACATCTAACATGTCTTAGCACCCAACCAATCCGCTATACCAGATCTTGTTGCGGACTTAGACCCCCTTGATGATGGCTTAAACCCCCATTACAAAGCCGTGGCTCCCGATGCTCGCGCCTGGTTCAACAGCTTCCATCTCTTTCCAACGGACGAACAAAATTCTCGCTTTAGCCAATCTCAACACGAAACTCTGGCCTCCCACTGCCTACCCATTCGCTGGCTCCGAGCAACTTCGGGTAGCCTGTGATTTGGTAGGTCGTTCAATTAATTGCATAACGCTTATTTTATGATTGAAATATCCAAACTAGATCAACATCTTGTTTGGCTTCGACGACTTTACTGATGAGCAGAATGCAAAGAAGTCAACCACACTTTCTTTTGCTTTTTGGAAGCAATGAAAAACCCTGCATGGGATAAAAACTATGCAATCACAAAGATCACCCGGGAGTAAGTACACAATGTTATGACCGTGGTCGACCGGTGCCAACGTGGTTTTCGCAGCTTCCGCATCCGTCTTGAGCGACTTGCGGGACCCAACAACCTTCGTCGTTTCATCAGGCTTTGTGATGATTGGGCACAGAGCATCGTCAAGGAAGCTCAACTTCGCGGGGCGGGTGCTGACGTCCTTTCTGAAGACGAATATATCTCTCTTCGACAGAGCACCGGTGCCATGCCATTAGTTTTGGCACTTACCGAATGCTGCCTTGGAATTGACCTGCCCGATCAAGCGTATGATGATCCGTTGTTGCTGAAAGCTTATCATGCGGTTTTAGAGCACGTCTCCTGGTCAAATGTATGTCCACTATACGTCCACTGAACTATTTCTTGCTCATCACGCGTTCTCAGGATATATTATCCTATCACCGAGAACAAGCAATGGGGCCACACCACTAATTTTGTCGCTGTCGCCATGAAGAGTCGTAACCTGAGTCTTCAGGAATGCATATGACTATGTAGGTGCCCGCTGCCGACAGTGTGTCGAAGATTATGTGTCTGCACGAGAGGAATTCCGAGCAACGGCTGGCCCAGGGAGACACTTTTCGATACATTGAAGCGATAGGCAGCTGGATAACCGCAAACACGATGTAAGTTCTTGTCCTCTTTCACCTTACTAGTAGAGAGAGTAATTATTTATCTTCTCTCAGCTGGTCTTTTGAGACCCCTCGTTATTTCGGCCACGAGGCTGAGAAAGTCGCACGTAGTTTGATTATAATGGTGGAGTCTGAGAGGGTGCCTGGGGGAGTTAATCCAGACGCGGATTGCACAAGAAATAATAGTTTGCAGGGGAAAGCATGCTCCTTTATGGAGGCTGAGCAGAAGGTAGACTATAATTCCATCACTACAATAACAGCATAGTCGAGTCACGGTGATGCCACAAGAACATGTCTGCCCTTTAGAAGAAACTCGCAATAGACTAGAGTATTGGCCATATATCTGTTACAATTAGTATTTGAAGTTTTTTACTTGATGCCTGATTCGTGCTCAGAAGTGTATGTTAGCTGTGAGAGAAACTTGGATGCGCATTCCAAGAGAAAATTTTTTCGTCGGGAAAAGTAAGAGTATGTGTATCTGTCAAGGAGACCACATTCAACGAAGGGAGGGGTAAGGAGGGAGGAAGAACGAGTTGTGCCAGTTGCTGGAATCATCGAAAATACAAAGTGTAATGGCAGGTGAGATGGGTGAAGGTCATTAAGGTTGTATATCATTTAGCATAAAGATTCAATAGAAAGCGAGCGCCATTTTTATATCCGCAATTCTGTGATTTGATGGGGGTAATTTGACCCGGTCACTCATACCACGCTGTGAGTGGAAAGGGTTATAAATGGCGTGCCCCGTGGATGACCCGGGGAGCGTGACCTCGAACGCGCGCGTAGGCCAATACTCGAATCTTGATAAGTCACCCCAACTTCCTCTGTCCCCACGCCTTCTGATTTTCCTTCGTTCCTCTGTCCATACTCTACTCACCGTCCTACCAACTTCGCCACTAGTCCATTGAACGACGATATAGCGATGTCAACCGGGGCTTCTAGTGCTACGCTCAACGCTCTCGCGCGTCCGATCGCCGAGAAGATCTCTGCAGAGTGGAAGGGAACGAGTATGACTGGTGGAACAACCAAGAACCTCATTGGGGGGGAATTTCTCGAGAGTAAGACAGACAAGTGGCTCGATGTTAATGATCCGGTGATTCGTCTGCTTCGCTTGAGGATTGTAGTCATTAGATAGCTGACTTGGTCAATCGTAGTCTACGCAAACTTTACTTTCAAGGGTCCCTCAGTCTACAAGCGAGGAGTTCGAGCAAGCCGTTGAAGCTGCCTCGCGTGCATTCAAGACCTGGAGTAGAACTAGCATCATTACGCGCCAGCGATTCGTTATCCAGTGAGCTCGGATCATGTCAGGGTCCCGTTGGTCGAGTATTGACTTGTTTGGATAGGCTTCAGCAGCTCTTGCGCGAGAACGCAGAGGCCATTGCCCAAAGTATTGTCCTGGAGCAAGGAAAGACTTTATCTGGTATGAAATGTTTTACTCATGCCACAACACGGCATTGACATTGCAGATTAGATGCACACGGTGACTTACTTCGTGGACTTCAGGTTGTCGAGACTGCCATCGGAGCAACGACGACACTTCTGGGTGACAAGATTGAGGGTATGTATCCTAGCGGTGGTCATATGTCATGACCTTCTCTCTCTCATATCGCATCAGTTAGCAAAGATATGGATACGTACGTCAGGAAGGTACCTCTTGGCGTCTGTGCAAGCATCGCGCCCTTCAACTTCCCTGCGTATGTCTGCCTTCTTCTCTTCAATGAATTCATTGACCAACTTGACCATCAGAATGATCCCCCTTTGGACGATCCCAATGGCCGTAGTCACCGGCAACACCCTCATTGTCAAGCCCTCTGAACGTGACCCCGGCGCTGCTATGATCATCGCCGAGCTCTGTAAACGAGCTGGTAGGATGATATCTACGTCATTTACGCGCCTATTCACGGTTTCCCTAGGTCTCCCTGACGGTGTTATCAACGTTGTCCACGGTCAAGTTCCTACCGTCAATGCCATCTGTGATCCACCCTGCTATCAAAGCGATCAGCTTCGTCGGCAGTGACCGCGCAGGCAAACATATCTTCCATCGGTGAGTGCCCTCAAAAATGCGGCTTAGTGTCCATGGTTCACAGTTGTCAGTGGAACTCAAAATGGCAAACGCGTCCAGGTGGGTGAGAGAAGACGGAAGACGCTGTTCCGTTCCTGGTTAATAATAGCTTTTTCTAGGCCAACATGGGAGCAAAGAACCATGCTGTTGTTATGCCAGACGGTATACTCGCTTCTATTTCATCTCTCGGCCAGATGACTAGCCTGATTCTTAGCTAACAAAAATCAAAGTCTCAACTCACTCATCGGTGCCGCATTTGGTGCAGCTGGTCAGCGTTGCATGGCAATTTCCGTCGGTACGCACACCCATTTCCCCCTTCAAGGTCCGATAACTCAAATCATGCTAAGCGATTCTCGTTGGCGAAGCTCAAATGTGGCTCCCGGACCTCGTCGAACGCGCCAAAAAACTGAAAGTTACCGGTGGTTTCGAACACGGCGCAGATCTGTCGGTTTATTTGCCTATGAAGTTATGAAATCGATATCTGACTGGAATCTGGACTTTATCAATAGCGGGCCCGTGATTTCCCCGCAGGCAAAGCAAAGAATCCTCGATCTGATCACGTCTTGCGAACAGGAAGGTGGTAAGATCGTGCTAGATGGACGAGGTCTTGTAGTGCCCGAGTATCCGGATGGCAACTTCGTGGGTCCCTACGATTATTGAAGCCAGGACCAGCATGAAGTGCTATCTGTATGCTTCTTTGCTCGCTCAATACCATTCTGACACTGACCATAGTGATACAGCGAGGAGATATTCGGTCCGGTCTTACTCGTCTTGAAAGCTGACAACTTGGATGATGCCATCGATACCATCAACAAAAACAACTACGGAAATGGATGCCGCTGTCTTTACTCAATCCTGGAGCCACTGGACGTAAATTTGAGATTGAAGTCGAAGCGGGCCAGATTGGCATTAACGTTCCTATCCCTGTCCCCTTGCCGATGTTTTCTTGGACTGGAAACAAGGGCTCTTTCCTGGGCGATATTAACTTTTACGGAAAAGGTGGCATCAACTTCTACACTCAGCCCAAGGTGTGCTTTCCTCCAGTCTTTATGGGTAATACAGCCGTTTTGACGAGCACAATCTCGCAATTTGATAGACGGTAACCAGTCTTTGGAGGGCTGAGGACGCTGTCGGTAACCGTCCAACTACCTCCATGCCGACCCATCGTTGAAGAATCGAGAAGGGGTCACCGGTCACACAGGGAGTGAATTTTCGTGTCGCTCTCACTCGGTTGTTCTATTTGGTCTATTGCCTTCTTGTAACACTCGTTCAGTACCTTGTATACCTAGCGCATATAACTGCCGAATACCAAGAAACTCCGATTCCACCAAAGTTCTCTATTTCCTCAGTACGGAGCCAAGGAACGCATTTGATAGTTTCGTAACTTGCTGAAATACACTTTCGAAACCGCCCTATTCACCCATCGCGATTAATTCAATGATAAAAAATCACATATCCACAGATAGAGTACGTACAGTGCCACCATAGTAAGGATCTGGAATAGCCTTATCGTCAAGGTATGATCCCCAAAGCCGGACCACCGCTGTGGCATTAGAGGGTTTGACTCTCTCCAGGTTGCGAAGATTGCTCTCGTCAGCAGCGAGTATATGTGTGAATTGTGTGAAATCGGAGGTTTTGATTTGACGGGCAGTACAATTAATGGGGACGTTGTGCTGTTGGCGATCAAGTAGTTCGAGGATGTGGTCCAGATGGAGAGAGGGAGAAGCAAAGTACCTTTTTGCACACAGCGACTGTCCTATCATGGCAGAGGAGGGCCCAAGACAACGATTAGTTGGTACTTCGCCGTAGCCAGGGACTCCGATGTCCAATAAGTCCAACACGCACCGTTCATCTGGTTTTTCGCCGACGTGATATCCAGCGGTACCTGCACTGTCTACCTGAATATTCAGCCCGCGTTTCTTGGCAATGTCCGCAAGCACAGCTTCGCCCATAGGGGAGCGGCAAATATTGCCTAAGTAGATCAGGTCATAACATGATGTATTGCATTAGTGGTATATAGGAGAGGGCATTTCGTTCCGAGCATTTTCATATCATGGTGAGAGGACCGTACCCGGGGTAAGTCAAGATAGATAGCAGATAGATGAGTAGAAGAGCTTGCTTGACAGAGTATACCTCACCAAGGCAGACTGACGAGAATTTTCAGCTTTGGTTCTTCTGACATGAAATGTTTCGATGCGAAATGGAGGTAGGATTGAGGGAGTGTATCAGAATGGCCTGATAAGGTAATGGAATTCACATCAATCGCTATGTCCCATACACGACCGTCGACTTGCTCGCGTCGCCGCTGACTCGAGTCGCGAAATACCGTAAGGTGATACTTGTCTGATCCTGTGGCTCGAAGATCCTCCATGCGCAGATCCTAGAAAAATTGCGCAAGAGAATTGTTCTTAAAGTCAATCTTTGGAAAAGTTTTTTCAGATAACAGTGTATTTGATAAATCAATTGCGGAATACTTAAATGACTAGGCTTTTTCTAAACAGCAGCAATGAGGTAGAAATTAATGTACTTGACATCTACATTTTGTGTCGAGGATAAAAGAGACTTCATTGAGCAAGTCAAGGGAAGCTATAGTTGCATGTCATCTTGGAGGGGCTTCTAAATAGTCAATGAACATCAGGAATATAAGATCTGTTAGCACTAGAACAACAAAGTAAGTTTTGGGTTTCATTGGTGTTGTTAAGTTTTCTGGATAAAGGCGAACAACGTGGGGCTAGGAGGTAAGGCAAGCCCATTTTTGTGCATATGACTGCTCGCCGGCACCCTTCGGTCATGACCGTGGATTTATTTTCGTGTGCTCTCTTACACATCCATCCTCACTGACCCATGGTTCACGGAACTTCTACGAGTCGATCTTATTCGGTGAATATTCTCTTCGGCTCCGTCCTTGACTTCGGAGCGTGCGGAATGCCCGCGGTCTCCCGATGTCCGAGATGTCTCGCTCCTCTATCTCTGACAGATTAACTAATTAACCGTCCTTATGCTTCGAGGGGAGGACTGCCTGCGCCGATAACGAGGTTTCGGCGCTTACATTTTACCTGCCGCCATTGTATGAAGCCAGCGATACGTTCGTATTCTGTATTTGTATCGCCTAGATTTGGCGGCTTACGCCACAATGTCATGATTGCTATATCAGTCGAGGCAGTAGCTGGCCAGGCTTACATCGATCGTGGGATGGATCCCGATTTAACGAACAATTCACCGTGTAAGGAAGCCACAGTGAATCCAACATATACGTATACATAAGGGCTAACCACTCCATCCATCAACCTTCGAATTCTGATCGGTGATCCCTCATCCTTTGCGTATGTATAACCCCCTATAGTTACTCGTATTCTCGAGCCGCACACGAAAGAAGGTCTGATGTGAAAGTAAGCGTGCACATGACCAAGCGTGGGTAGAACGACAAGGACAAAGGGAGGTTGGGGGGCTCCAGGGTTGAATATTTAGACAATTTATTTGACCACAAAGCGAACAAGTCACCACCGAAACTGCTCACTTGAAATATGCCGGGGACCTACACTCACCACTTCGATAACGCATTTTTCAAAGGTTCGGTTACCATAAACACTGGGTGAGCATAATAAGTAGCCCCAGGATGCGAGTTTGGACTTGTAACATTGCTCTGGATGGCAAGATTGTTCATTAATGGCCAGTGGGTTGATCCTGTAGAGAAAGGGGATATGATCGAGTATGTTCGACATTTGTCCGTGGAATTCATCTCACTAATCCAAACACGGCGAATATGAAACAGTGTTATTGACCCAAGTACGCTACCTTTGGATCATGTGCGGTCAAGAGTGTTATTGAAAGCCAATGCAAGCCACGGGTAAAGTTATTACCTCAATCGCTGGCGCCTCCGCGAACGACATCGATATTGCGGTATCAGCTGCCAACAAAGTGCGTCTGAAGCTTTTTGCTGACGAGAAAACTACTAATGTTTTTCGAGAATAGGCTTACAAGACTGTATGGGGTCTGAAGACTCCAGGAGCTGAACGAGGGAAGCTGTTAAGCAAGTTGGTGGAGTTGATGGAGAAACATCGTGATGAGTTGATTGCGCTGGAAGCCCTGAATGTTGGTTCGTACCTGCCCAAAAATTTACCGGCACCCATCCGGCCTACAGTGCACACTTGTATAGGTAAACATTTCAATGAAGCCAAAGCGGTGGATATCAAAGCCGCGACAGAGGCGTTCAGGTATTTTGCTGGGTGGGCGGATAAGATCCATGGAAAAACAATTGAAGTTAGTCACTGGCATTGGATACTGGCCCGTTACTTTGTCTGTGCACTTACTTTAACAGACAACAGAAAACAAAATGGTGTATACTAGACACGAACCCTTCGGTGTCGTTGTGAGTTTATCGATCCGTTCAACGGCTTATGTGGTGACATGGGAAAATATAGGGCGCAATTACACCTTGGAATGTCCCACTTGTAAGCCCAGTTATCAATGAGAAGATGATCTATTCACATGGCTCTGCAGCTGATGAACTCTTGGAAGCTAGGACCCGCACTTGCGACAGGGAATACGGTCGTGCTCAAGGTCTGATATCGCCAACGGTGTTTTCCTTCAACAACAACACTGACGCATGGATCCAGCCATCAGAACTCACACCCCTGACTGCACAGTTCTTGGCGGATCTCATCATCCAAGCAGGATTTCCCCCAGGTGTTGTCAACATTGTGAACGGATATGGTGAGCTCCCAAACATTCATTAACCAGAACTGAGTCTAGGAGCCGCACATATAGGGAATACTGCTGGAGAAGCTATTTCACATCATCCTTTGATTACAAAAATTGCGTTTACAGGGAGTACACTTACAGGGCGTAAGATATTAAAGGCAGCAGCAGAGTCGAACCTCAAGAAAGTCTCGTTGGAGCTAGGTGGAAAAGGCCCAACTATAATCTTCAATGATGTCAACCTCGACCAAGCCTTGAAATGGACAAATAATGGTATATTGTATGTCCAACTCACTTAGTTTCTCATGCACAGCTCCGAATAACGCATAGTTGGTTTACAGCTTAAATACAGGTCGGCCTTCCCTTCCTACGCCTCTGTAACAACTCACCAGATGCGACAATGGACCAACAGGTCAAAATTGTACAGCAGGCTCTAGGATTTACGTGCAGGAGGGTATCTATGACCAGTTCCTCGAAGGATTCACCAAAGTTGCAGAAACTGTCACCAAGGCCACCGGTGGGCCATTCGATCAAGGGGTCGTACGCGGCCCCCAGGTATCAAAAACCCAATTCGATGTGAGTCTATTAATGCTATACGCATATCACGCATCGAGTCGCCAACTGCCGAGGGCGACAGCGAGTCATGGGGTACATTAATTCCGGGAAAGCAGATGGTGCCCGGGTTCAAATCGGTGGTGAAAGGCAGGGAGAAGAGGGGTACTTTATTCAACCTACGATTTTTGTTGGTGCGAAGCCGGACATGAAAATCATGAGAGAAGAGATTTTTGGTCCTGTCTGCTCCATTGTTAAGTTCAAGACAGAAGAAGGTGGGTGAGGCCGATGCTTGGGGCGTTCAATTATCGAAGGTTCTGATTATGTCGAACAGAGGTTATAGAATGGGCAAACGATACGGCCTACGGTCTGGGTGCTAACGTTTTAACGGAGAATCTGAGTAGGGCAATCAAGATGGCACACGCACTTGAAAATGGAAGCGTCTGGGTAAGGCTTTGGGTACTACGTTGTCATGTTAAAGAGGCTAAATGTCTCGCTAGATTAACTGCACACAATGGTTTGAGAACACAGTTCCATTTGGAGGATATAAACAGTCGGGAATAGGAAGAGAAGCCGGAGAGTACGCCCTCGATACGTGTGTAGATGTCTTTTTCTAGGATCCTCGAGTTGACGTTGTATTTCAGCTACACCCAAGTCAAAGCCGTCCATATCAACGTTGGCCAGATACTGTGATAGGAACAAGATCCATGGGGACAGACGTAGGGATCATGAAGAGTCAGACAGCAGATAAATATGACGCTTAGTATGTATGTACTTGTATATTATGATTCACTTGGGGGCATTTCGCGGCAGCTCATATATATACGAATGGCACCGGAGGGGTGCCTCTGGCCCTGGCTAGTACGGTAGCTTTTCGGGTATCCAGTTCTCTATATATCACTCGATGGGCGAGCCTGGGCGTAGGTGGAAATATTGAGAGGCTAGTATTCTGCCAAGTACTTTACCATATGGCTCCTTGAACGCCTAACCTTAGTGCTGAGCGCTGAGTATTCGAATCTTTAGAGCTTAGCACTTAGCCCTCGGGAAGCGTTCGCGCCATTTTTCGCAGGTGTCACGCTCACATGATATATCGCGACATTTTCTGATTTGTTTGTCGAGGGTGTTCACCACGATCGACTGGATCGAGCCACACACACTGTTTCCGAAGGCGGGTTAACGAAGCACTCGGGCCATTAATGCAACTCGCATTCGACTCTCACGTCAAACCCCCCCCCCCCCCCCCCTTTTTTTTTTCAGAAGGATGATCGACGAACTGATCCGACCTACCAGACAGTCTGGATGATCGTGAACGGGAGCCAGTAGCCCATGGGAGTTCCCATATCCTGAGGCTTACGGTAGATTTCTCAATAAGACGCTGTAGCAAGATCGAATGCCACACAAAAATAACAGGTCTCCCGAACAAACCATCTAACCCATCCCATTAACGTTACTCACTTTTAAGGGATCTACTTAGTCATGACATCGATATCAGGTGGATGTGCAGAGATAAGTACACACGAACCGTCCCACATCTCCTGGAATCGGATAAAGACCGGGGATTACTCACATAGACGCTTCAATTAAAGGGAGGCAATGGCGCGGCGAGTGGAACTGACTGGAGCTGTTGGGCTTCGCTTGTCTTCCATCCCACTCATTTTGCTGCGTCCTTCAATATTCCTTTATTTCTTCTCTTCGACCTGACTATAACCAGCGCCTATCATTGAATTGCCCTCTGGGCAATCGGCAGAGGTCACATCACCTACGTCCCTAACTGAATGAATGCCCTAATGAGTTCCCATGCTTCAATCGTAGCAACAACGCTACGGAGGACAAGATGCCGAAAATGACTGGACGAAATCAAAGTCCAGCTGAGTGATAACTCGAAGGAGATCTCAAGTGACCGCGCTCCAACCAGACGCAACGACAGGTTCTCCTTAGCACCTTGTAACCGGCTCAAGAGCTCAAAGTATATCATGGGGGTTCCGCTGTAAACATATTGTGAACTTTTTGCCTTGGGTGCTGCATTCCTTCTGCAGTTAGCGCCTGGTCTCATAATAATAACCAAGCATATTCATTGACGACGGTATGCAGTGCATATGGTAGGTGATTAATAGGATAGACAAGGTAGAAAAGGGGCCCGGATCGAGGGTGAGGTGATCACAATGTTGGAAACCAAGTGGCTGTATACCTTACCTCAAGGCTCTGTCTTTGGAATCCGAGTCCAAAAAGATGTTTGTCCCTAGTGAGACAACGTAAGTTCTGACGACTCGCTTAGGCATGCGGTCTTTCCTCCACTCTCATGCCGCAGCTGGTAGGTGTGGCGAAGAAGCATCTCCGGAGCTTGGCACTCAAAAACTTGGACGAGAATCCATCATCGTCTTATCTAGCCCCTATCTACGCCGAGGTGCAGGTGTATATGAGTGAAGAAGGGGAGGTCCCTTACCTCAAATCAAAGTTCTTTCCCCTCGTGCATAACTGCGGGAGCGTCACTATACCGTCATCCCAGATTCTTTCATTCAATGTATTCATTCTGCACAGCAGTCAGGTGGCTTCGGATGCGCTGGCGCCACCACGAGCCATCTATGTTTGAGAGCCTGTTTCGGTTACTGTAGTTTCTAATCTTTCATATCCGACATCTCTATAGTGAACTAGCCCCAACATCGAGATCAACTAGTAAATTAACTGGAGTGCTTATAGCGAAAATGATGTATATCTGTATGATAAATAAATGGTCCTGATAATGGTTTTCATCCAATCACACTCGAATCTCTCATTTCGTTTGTGAGGCTTCAAACAGTCCTCGCGAGAATTTACTTCGCTGTCGGATAGCGGGTCCATAAAAGAACAACACCTTCAACAAGAACGTTTAACACATTAAAACCAAAAGAGAGAGCACAAACTATCACTCACGTAGGGAATTGGGATCATTAAAACTGACAATCCGCCAAAGAGAGTATTAGCCCATTTGTAGTCCAGTGCAGCATACATCTGAGCCGTGAACAGTGGGAAGGCGGTGGCGCTTAAATTACCTGAGGGTGCCATTTGTTAATGATATGTTCAGGATTCACGGAGAAAAAACATACGTGCGAGACTCTGTCCTGCGAGAGCAGATGATGCGAATGGCCCATAACTTCGATTTGACGACGTTAACTAGGGCACCAAAAAACAACATGCAAGTAAACCTACCAATCGGCTAGATATGAAAACACAGCGAGATAAACCATGAACATTGCCCAGATAAAGAGCTAATTATAGATGAGCCACATCCTCTCAGTTTCATAGACAAGGAGGACTCACTGTGATCCCGATAGCCAGTACGATCCAATGTACTTGCCGCAGAGAACTCCAGGCATAGATGAACATGGCCGCGGGAATCCCGAAAGCAGAACCTAAAGCACAGTAGAGTCGTGCTTCTGGGCCTCGTACTGGATGATATTTCCTGTTCAATGGGTTATCAATTATGGGATCCGCCTCCGGTTTGAGATATGAACGCACTTGTACAGGATATTCTTGGTAAAAATTCGTTGCGAATCCGAGAAGCGAGCCGATTCTGCAATTGCCATGAGAATAGAATGAGGACAGAGATAAAAAAAAATGACACCTTACAGCATCGTTAAAAACACGAGACCAATTTGTCCTTGATTAAATCCGTGCAATGTACGAAAGACTGCTGCGATGGATCTATAAACGTCGGTCAGTAAGAAGCACTGTTGATGCAGGAGTCAACATACTGGATCATACAATATGTAACACCCCAGGCGAACCCGATCCACACCTATTAATTCGCCCAGGTCAGCACAAATGATTGTGGGCACGTTGTATTCAACAAGCAACTCACACTAAAGCTAGTAACAATCGGCTCCGTAACCAACAAATCTTTAAATAAATTCAGCAATGCATCACAAAGCTTAGATGGAGCTAAAGGAACTCACAGATTGGTCTCGTGCAAGAAACCCAAATCAAGCTCCGCAGACTCGGTCTTTCATCCTCAATTCTCGCACGATACCTCATATCACCCGTCTTCTTCCTCAATCGTTTGGCCATCCGCGTCAAGAGCACTGTCGAGCGTGTTTCTTTGAGTAGGAAAGGGAGGAGGACGAGGTATAGCCCGGCGACCCTTTATATACGCCCAACAATCAGAACAGCTTGAGAGGAAGAGGAGAAAAGAACTGTAAGTAGAATACCCACATTAACTGAATCCACTGAATCCATCGCCAACGAAGTTGAGGATTCATCTCTATCCAACCTGCTATCGCCGGTCCGATGCCATTTCCGCCTAGGGCGGCTACGGAGAACAATGCCATGGGCAGCCCTCGTCTACCAAGCACACTCGTGATCAGATCGACGCCAACAGCAGATAGAAATTAGACATACTCCGCTGGAGCCCAGATGTCAGCAATGGTCCCACCGACCATTGTGGCCCCTGTCGAGCCAAATGAGCCCTGTAAGAATCGTGCCACAATAACTGTCTGAATGTTGTTTGCCCTATTAAGAAAAAAGATTTTGTCAAGCCTCCTGACTATAAAAATATCCGACAGGGAAGCTCACTTACAGTCCTATCATAAGGTACATTGCTGTGAAGCCGATCCCAGAACCAATGTATAACGGCTGACGACCAAACTCCTCTGAGAATGACGCAGTAACGAGTGGGACAATGCCAAATCCGAGGGCGTAGACACTTAGACCGATGGTTGCTTGGAAGGGGGTGCAGTTGAGATCCCGTATCATTGAGGGGATGCCCATATTGTATGACTGCCGCGGTACATGCTGTAAAAGCAAGTGTTATGAGCGATCAGGGTGGCACGGCAAGAAGGAATTATTAAATACCGGTTATGAGAGTTGAGAAACAGGCTATTGCAGTGATTATCCATTTGGTCGTTTTAGAGAAGTTGGCAGGGATTTCGTGGGTCATTTGGTTTGAAGTCGACCTTTGAGAAGTTTGGGGCTTGGGTAAGCAGGGGCATTTCGAGGAGGTAGAAGGGCACTCACGTAGATAGGCCCCTGGGTCGAGGTTGATACAACAGACTCGATTTCCTTCCCCTTCCCTTTCTCCAGCATCGAGAGGTCCTGCTTCAGGCTACTCTGGCCGCTGTCCGAGCCAGTGTCGAAGCGGATTAAACTAAGCCTGAAGTTCCCGGCCATTTGGTCTATCGCCTTTACGAAAACCGGATCATCCAAGGCTAGACTACCGGATTTCATACCCGTGATACCGTGAACCTTATCGAGTCCTTGAGGAGCGATATCGATAGTCCTCTGATCATCGGGATACTCGCTTCTGGAGTCGGAGGTTGGAGGGCGACGAAGTGACCGACGAGCGAAGGATTTAAGGCTGAGGCGGAGCCTCTTGCCGGACATGTCCTCGATTGCTTTGGCGAATACTGGATCTCGAAGGGCTTGGTTGTTGTCTGGTTTGGGTGCATCATGGAGGTTGACCTCCTCAAAGTCGAAGAGGCTGGGGCGGTCCATGGGTGCTGCGCCTAAGGTGAAAAGAAATAAACGATGAAAGACCCAATAGGTCTCGAACGAAAGGGAAATATGAAAAGCGAGACCACGGGAGAAAAGGAGTAGAAAAGTGAACAGAGGAGGGAGAAGGAGGAAGAAAGAAAGAGCAAGCACTCCCCAGGTGGGTATGATACACGGGTAACGGAGATTTGTATCCTGAAACTCCACGGGCCTCCTCAGGTCCGTTCCCCCCTTCCCTGACTGAGTTATAACAGCCACCTTATGAAAAGACCCGGCCGGGTGTTGTGTTGGAAGTTAACTCGGCAGGTGCCAGAAGCCCATTATGACGATTCTTCGTGACTGTTAAGGTTCGGAGTTGACTTTCTGGGGGGTCTTTCAATACTCCACGGGGCGTCCTGCATGGTCTGGTGAGCATATGCTCGATCTGGTATGACATATTCCTGATCTATGTAGGGCGGAGAGTGGTCACTGAGTGGAGCCGAAAGTGATCGATTTGCGCGCTTAGAGAGTCTGCGGAATGCTGTTATTTTTGTGACGGCCGTCGGGGTAGCGCTATAAATAGCGCCGTGCTTGAAGCTATCAGGCATTTCTTAGGTCCTCTCCTGAACTGACCTGGGACGAGCGCAGACAAGGTAGACGGACGCTAATAACATATCAGACGAATCGCTGCATTTAATTGTAGCGGTAAGAGGGCGGGAGGGAGGAAGGAGGGCAGAGTCGGCATAACTTATAGCAGTGATCCACGGCCGAGGCGGTCATGTTTGCAAAGCCCAGTGCCTCAGAAGCACAACCACAGGTTTCAGTTTTTCCGGAGTCCGAATGGTTATCCATTCTGTGGTCAGTGAGCAATTTGAGTCAGCAGCTGTCCGTTTGTGTCAAATGCTGATTGAAGGGCGGCCTGTCAGAGCAGCGTGTATAAATGTGGTGACGCTATCTTACGGTTGGGTACATCCGCTTTCGATAGGGTCCTCCTGCTCGTCACTCCGGACATAAGCCATAAGTCACTAATCCTGTAGAGTACTGATTGCCTACTATTAGGGATGAGGTTAGGAATAGGTCTACCCGCCGGCTACTGAATAGATGCGCTAACACACAAATTGCGTTTAGGACGGGATTTCTTGGTAATTTTAACAAAAATAGCAGAGAGCCTTATTAAGGGGTTGAGATGGGCTCCAAAGTAATGGGAAAGGCTGTTGGGAGACACGAATGGTCTCGATCACGTGTGCTATGTTGCATGCTTGTGTGTATTTGGCTCACCGCTCCTGAGTGTCGTTGACCCAGAAAACCTTGCCGGTCAAACTACTGGCCGCAACATCTCCCGCAACGCAGTGATTACGAGGGACCCTGTTTGAAGACGAGCGAAGAGAACAAGTCTACCGCGGACCTTAGACCACTACCAAGCACACGCATACCCCTGCGATACCTATCCTCTACTACCCTACCGGCACCAGAATTTATTGGGCGGCTATACCCGATTTGGAGCTATAGCTGACAGGGATCAAGCCGACGGGCCAGACAAGGATCCCGTGAATCATCCATGTCATCGTTCTGTGCTATTGCTCTGCCGTGGACTGCTGCGTGGAGTCGGTTACAGAGCACCAGTGGTTTAGCCTCCCGCCGCCGTCACATTAGGGACGCCAGGAGTCGTGCCGAGTACACTATGCTGCCTGCGGGGTACCCCCGGAGTTTTCTCTCGTCGCCCTCATCTTGGTGCGACCCCACGTCACCTACAACGCCGACGAAATGTGCTAGGCTTGCCGGTTATGCTGGGAACAAATATTGCCATTATCCAGCTCCGAATCTCCGCCTTTATTCCATAATAAACCTTTTCAACAAGACCGGTGCTACTTTATTGGCATTGGCTCGCAGACTATTGTTGCTTCGCGACAGTGCAAGCCCCAACCCAGAAACAACATCTCATGCATTAAGGATTTACATCAGGCCCCAGAAGCTATTGCCCGCGTTAGTATTTACACCTCCAGCCGGATCAGTAACTGATGGTGATAGTAAATCCCGGTGGTCTGCCACCCTTAAAATAACATCACTCTGATCCTGCTTCCTTCATCATACGCGAACGCCATAGAAACATGTGGGTGCACTGTCACTGTGCTCGGCACAGACTTGATTTTCATTTTGTCCGATTACCTTGTGTCGACGACTGAACTTGGATAGGCGAATATCCTTAGTGGGTAGTAGGATAGCCGTCTGCGGATCCCTGAGAATCCAACATGGTGACGGACACTTTGACTAACATTAGATGGCATACAGTGCAAGTCTTCGCGAACGGGAATTTGGTCGAGAACTGTATCAAAACCACACTACTTGACACTTTCAAGCACAGTGCCAGTCCAATTTGACCTCGACGATATGAGTCCCGTATCTGATTTATCGTTAATTTCCATCCCCACCTAATCCAGATTTCCTAACATGTATCTACCACTCCAATCGTCGACAATGAATGCAAACTGCCTTGGTAACTCAAGTGAGATGGTCACGTGTGCCGTATAGTTTGCTTGTGCATGTTTGGTTCCTCTGCCTTTGTCTCTTGTTCCCATTGTCGACCCTCTGCTCACCAACGACCACCACCACACACACTCACACCTGCGACACCCCCATCCATCCAGACATTTCTGATCTTTTGTGGACTAACCCGACACATTCCTCATGCAAGTCTCTCTAGCCGCCATGGCCCTGCCGCAGACCAAGCGCGCCCTGAAACGCTCGGCCTCCACCGCCTCACTGCCCACTCCTCCTAGGACACATAGCCGACGCGGGAGAGGACGATCACGGGGGAGCTGCGACTCAGACAGCGACGAACATGCAGAGGCAGGAAACGTGGAGAGCGCGCTTTTAAGCACTGATGAGGAAGACAACGAGTTGCCCCAACCTCATCAAAGTGACCGGAAAAAGCGACGGCTGAGCAAAAACGAGAATGATGACGATGAAGAGGCTTTTTGGGCGGCCAGGCCTGATTCGGAGCCTGGCGTTGACAGGGATCAAACTAGCGCGCCAGACAGAGAATCGTCATCTTCCGCGCCGTTGCTCTATCGCAAATCGCTTCAGCGGAGCCGGTCACAGAGTACCAATGGCCTAGCATCGCCGCCACCGTCGCATCGGAAGCGTCAGGCGCAAGCTCCGAGTGCACCCCTACTGGGCACTCCCGAGTCATCCCTTGTCGTCCTACCCAAGAGCAACCCCACGTCACCTCCTGCGACCCCAAAGAAACAAATTGGGCTTGCCAGTCGTGCTAAGACCAAAGGAGCGAAGATACCACAGTTCCCTATCATTTCTGATTCACCCGACAACCCTTTCTATGATGTTCCGGTATCTCCTTCCCCTGGCGAGGATAGCGAGAGCCCACGTGTTAGCACTAGTCCTAAAACCCCCGGGACGTCCAACTATCATGAAAAACCTACAGTTACCTATGTTTTGTACGTCTACCTCCCTTCCCGTCTCGATCTATAAATTCTAAACGCAGACTCAGCCGCGGCGTACGACGTGAATACCAAAATCCACTGTACAATCATGCCAAGAACCGGCCTCTCTCACCACCGCCCAATTCACTACTCCCGATCGAGCACCCAGACTACTCACCTGATATGACGTGTAAACCCACCGTGCTTTTCCCAACTGCACGTAAGGGTAAACGCGCTGCTGTAAGAGCAGACACGACCGCCGCGGGTCCTCTCAGGCGGAGCCCCAGAAGACAAAGGCACATCGTCGGGGATAGTGAAGATGATGATCATCTGAGCGGGCTCGAGGAGCGGGCTGAAGCAGAAGAGGGGAAGGCGATTCGACCGAGGAAGTTGGACTTTGGGCCACCAAAGAATGCGGGCAAGACCAAGAGAGTGCCTCGTCTCGGAGGCGATGGTGCTCTTTGATTAAGAGATCCACCTTGATCTGTCTTTGCAAGCACCGAACCTTTTCCCTCTTCTCGCCCTTCTGCCCCCTCATCTTCATCCATCTCGTACGAATTTCGTTCCGCCCTTACCACTACCTAACTCGCAACCCTCCACAAAAATCATGCCTTTCTTTCCCCTCTCTCTCTCTCATTACGAACTAGTTCAGATCTTGTGCTCATCACCACGCTGGTGCTTTTATCGATTTGCGACACCTCTACCTCGATTTATTCTTGCTCTTTACCTCATCCTATCCCTCCTACCCTCATCTTCACCCTCACCCACCCCTCTCCTCTCGCGTTGATCCTTCTTGTCGATTCTTTGAGTCATTTTTGTTGATGCTGACTCCGTTTCTTGATGTGTGCGATACCTGCGACTCTCATGGCTATATCTATTTAGATAAGTATTCAACCTGAGTATCTACAACAATATACAGAACTACATTATCTATCATGAAGCCTTCCAATGAGAATCATTGACAGTTCCTATATCCAATGGATAGTAACAAACTAATACTAATCAGCAGACTATAATTTCACATGACTTGTTCAACAAAGCCTTTGTAGGCAATCGTGCCGCAAACGATACTTCGGCCAGCCCTAGGCTACAGAGGCCGTCATAATAGGAAACAAGACAAATACTCTTTTTTGCCTACACCTAAAACGTAGACATCGAGTTACCTTGGCTGCGGGCTCATCGGTTGGGTAATGCGTCCCTGTAATTGAGTCCTCGCTATAGACGCTTTTTCCAGCAGTTGGGAGGGCGAATAATTTTTTTGGTAATAGTTTTTTTTTGGGATCTGTTATAGGGGGAGGGGAGGTAAGTTTGGTGAGCCTACCCGGGTGTGCCAGTTACGATTGCTAAAAGAGACTCACACTCGATCGACAAAGTCTGATGCAGTGTTGTTCTGCCCCAGGGATGAACATCCCAGGGTAGTTGATAATCGACGGGGTTTTTATTTAGTTTGTGCTGTGGTAAGTTCTGCAGCTATGATGAGTCTTTCGAAAAACTCTGCCGAATCAGGGGGGAGTTTTGGTGAATTGGCTTTGACGCAGGTCGGGTAGTAGATCGATAATTTGTGTATCGACATAAGTGTGGACCTGAGGGCCTCTGTCTACTGTCTCAGAATTCTAGAAACGAGGCATGATGATAAGCAATATAAGAATTCTCGCTACTGGAAGAATGAGTTTTACAGTCCTTCAGAGAAATGACGGAACGAAGTTTGTTCAAGGAAGCAGTCACAGATATCTATGATAGCCCGAGTAAGTTTGCTGAGCTCGAGAAGCGACCTCCTGTAAGCCACGTCTCTAGGGTCCCTAGTTTCAGCCACCAACGACAGTGTTAGAACATTCGTCAAGGGACCCTTTGAATTGGTTCATGATAAGAGTGTAGAACGCATGCAAATGGGGCCAGCGGTTTGGTCTTGGTGGCCCGCAGTGAGAGGAACGCTTGGAGTTCTCGTTCAGTGATCGTCGTGGTCGAGATTGGCAAAGTATTTGAGGATGGTGGCAAGCATAAATGAAGAGGCGAGCCGATCTCTGAACGAGCTGTGAAATCTCTTCACCCGATGGCCAAACGAGAGATTTTCCACGGTATTTTCTCAGGATTTCCTGGAATCCATGTTGAAGGTACAACTCGATATCACCGTCGGCGTCTCGTAGCGGAATCTCCTGCCATTCCTTGGAATACAATTGTTCGAACGTCGACTGAATATAAGGTTCTGGGTGGCTGACGATGACCCAACAAAAAGGCAATGTCGGGGCAGTGGAGTTCACGATGAGGCGGATGATTTGGCTTTGGGCATCTTCAGAGTCGCATTCGTCCAGCCCATCCACTATGATAACACTTGGCTCCGCTTCTAAAACAACGTCAGGCTTTTCTCGGAGCTCCTTGAACCGGATCTCGATTAACTCGCGAAATTGCGTTTCCAACTTTGGAAAATCGAGAGCTGGATTTTCCTCGAATTGGGCCCGCAGATGCTCTTCATAAGGAGGAAAGCATTTGGCCAGTTGATAAGCGATAGTGATGAAGAAGCGGCCGGGACTGGATCCCCTGCTGGAGCGGGAGAAGAAATATGTAGCAGCAAGTTGACTGCGTAGGCGTTCAGCAGAGGTTCGAGCGTTCGCGGTCTTTCCAACCCCCCGCGGCTCCCCATAACCACAACACAGAGGTCGGAGGCTGGCTGTCTTCGCGACACGCTGGGCCCACGAGATGACTTGGTCAATGTGATTATTGCGGGTGCCTTTCAAGCAGAACAGAATATCTGATTTGGGTTGCTGCCAAACGTAACGGCTTAGAGTTGAAATTTATGTTGGGGCATAGACGGTAGGGTATGTACCTTCCAAGATTATTTTAGACGGATCAAAGAGCGGGCCACGCTGAGTGCTATAGTGATTATGAGTTTGAGAGAGTTATCCGTAAATGTACATAGGATTCTCGATGATGAAGTGGTTAGCATTTTGTAAAACATTCATGAGCATTTCGCTGGTGGGCGAAGGGGAGGGGTGAGGGGGAAGTCCGAAGAGGAGGGGAAGACAGACCTGAGTCTTATTCGATTTGAAAACGGCAGGCGTGGAGCTGATTGGTCTCTAATTATTACCGAAGCGAGCCAGGGCAAACGAACGGACAAGGCAAGCGGTGCATTCAATTATGCGCCCCTCTGACATTGACGACATTGGTAGGTCGCAACGTAGCCGTCGAACATATGTGACCATATGTACGTATATGTGCGCGTATAGTGGTATGACGCACATCGATAAACCCTTCACCTGGAACAAAAAGGCGATCAGTGCACTTTCACTTACCTAAAGCTTGAGAAAAGGAGAAGCGGACAAACAATGCAAGGGGTACAATGTAGCTAGGCAACGGAGGAAAGGAACGAACTGCTGAGCAAAAAGAGTACAAGTACATACATAAACGAACCACCGCATTTAGATCAAGAGCATCATACAGTAATGATGGATCCCAGTTCTCTATAACAAGCAATCCAGGGATGCGACACCAATGGAAAACAACTTCCTTCACCGAGGGCTGTGTATGAGAGGAAGCTTCCGAAGGCGACACCCATGATCCGAATTACCAATGCAACAATACTCAACAGCAGATGCAATGGCGTTTAAGTCTGTTTACACGGGTCGTTGAAAATGTTCAGACATATATTTGTCTACCTGCTTGACCCTCGATTAGCAAAGCCCGGGTGAAAGCTCAAGCCCAGGGTTGGAAGGACCCCAGGCGGTTTGGATATATGGTAATTTGCTCTGGAAGCAGATGTACTTCACCTAGCTGTTGGGTACAAAAGAATAGTATTACAAACTAAATTCATTTCTCTGTTTGGCACTGATCCAACCCCAGTTTGTCCGGATTATGAGCAAATTCTGCAGCATTCTGGCCGAGGAAAGAACCGCTATCCTACTAGTAGTAATCAACAAACTATAACTTCACACGACTTGCTCAACAGAGCCTTCGTAGGCAGTAGCGCCACATAAGAGACTTTGGCCAGACCGACACTACAGAAGCCGTCATAGGGCACAAGGCAGATTATCTTTTCGCCTTCACCCAAAGTGTAGACATCGAGTATCTTTGTCGCCTGCTCGCGGCCAGGCAAGTTGCACTTGAAATTTACCGACAACCTTTGTACTTGGTTTAACGGATTAATCGTCATCCAGAAAAACTTTTTCCAGGGATTGATATGACGAATAATCTTGTTGTAAAAATCACTAGGGATCTGATATGGAGAAGGGAGGGGGGGGAGACACGCCGGTGAGCCACGTTGCGCCAGTACAACCTTATTTGTTGACAAAGACCCACCTGCCCAACGAAGTCCGATACCGTATCTGCCAGGATTAGTAGCTTAGGCAGTTGATAACCGACGGATCTTTTCAATGCGCTGCAATAATCTGCAGCTATTAGCCTTTCGAAAAGTTCTGCTGAGTCGGAGGAGTTTGGTAAATCAGCTTTGACACAGGCGGGTAATAGGTCGGCAATTGCGTATCGACATAAAGTGGACCTGAGAGCCTCTGCCTCTGCCTCTGCCTTATCACCTTGTGGATTCCAGTAAGGGAGTTCTATTGTATGCCCTATTTCCCGAGCGCGTTCCTTGAATGAGCTCAAGGGTACCAGAAGATTGTAATCGAGACATATAACAACCCACCTGGGCTTGATTCTTCCATAATTTGTATGCATCGTTCCGCCCAGAGTCTGTAATGCTGGCTCTGATAGATACACAAATTTGAACTCTCGGGGTTCTTCAGGAATTCTAGGAATGAGGCGTGATGATAAGCGATAAAGGAATTCTCGCCACCGGCAGAATAAGTTTCACAATCCTTGAGGGAGATGACGGAACGAAGCCTGTTTAGGGAAGCAGTAACAAATAGCTGCGATAGTCCGAGTAGGTTGCTGAGCTCGAGGAGCGACCTCCTGCGTAGCACGGCTCTGTCGTCCTTGATTTCGGCCACCAGTAACAGGGTGAGAATCTCCGTCAAGGTGCCCTCCGGCCCCTCAAACCGGTTCAGGATGAGAGCGTAGAATGCATGCAAGTGGGCCAGCGGCTTGGCCTTGGTCGATCGCCGTGGCCGCAGTGAGAGGAGCTCCCGGAGCTCCCGCTCAAGATTGTTGTGGTTGAGATTGGCAAAGAATTTGAGGACAGTCGCAGCGTAAATGAAGAGACCAGCCGACCTTCTGAACGAGCTGCGAAATCTCCTCATCCGATGGCCAAACGAGAGATTTTATACGGTATTTTCTCAGGATTTCCTGGAACCCATGTCGAAGGTATAGCTCGATATCACCGTCGGCGTCTCGCAGTGGGATTTCCCGCCATTGCATTGCGTTCAAGCATTCAAACGTCGACTGGATATGAGGCTCTGGGCGACTGACGATGACCCAGCGAAAAGGCAATAGGGGGGAGTTCACGATGAGGCGGATGATCTGGCTCTGGGCATCTTCAGAGTCGCATTCATCGAGTCCATCCACTATGATAACACTCGGCTCCGCCTCTAAAACAACACCAGGCTGTTCTCGGAGCTCTTTGAATGGGACTTCGATTAGCTCGCGAAACTGCATCTCTAATTTTGGGAAGTCGAAGGTTGGATTTTCTTCGAGTTTGGCTTGCAGATACTCTTTATAAGGAGGAAAGCGTGTGCCGAGTTGATGAGCGATGGTGGTGAAGAAGCGGTCGGGACTGGATCCCCTGCTGGAGCGGGAGAAGAAGTATGTAGCGGCCAGCTGACTGCGTAGGCGCTCAGCGGAAGTCCGAGCAATCGCGGTTTTTCCAACCCCTGCGGCTCCCCATAACCACAACACGGAGGTCGAAGGCTGATTGTCTTCGCGACGTTGGGCCCACGAGACGACCTGATCAATGTGGCTACTGCGAGTGCCTTCCAGACAAAATGGAATTTCCGAGAAGTCCTGGGTTGCTGCCGAACGTAAAGCTTTGAGTGAAATTTTTTGTTGAGCCATAGATGGTAGAGATACCTTCCAAGACTATTTTAGACGGGTCGAAGAGCAGACCACTCCGAGCGCCATGGTAATTGTGAGTTTGGGAGTTATCCGTAAACGTAGAATCCCTGATGGTGAAGTGGCTGGCATTTTGTAAAACGTTCATGGACACTTGTCTGGTGGGCTGAGGGGAGGGATGAGGGGAAGAAGAGGGGGGGGGGGCCTACCTGGGTCTTATTCCGTTTAAAACGACAGGCGTGGATTTGATTGGTCTCTAAGCATTGTCGAAACGAGGCATGGCAAACGAATGAACAAGACAAGTAGCGTAACCAACCGTGTACCGCTCTGACATCGAAGGCATCGGTGGGTCACAATGTTACCATCGAACATATGTGACCTTATGTACGTATATGTACGTATATGTACACATAAGTATGCACGTACGTCCGTAGACCTCTTATCAGAAATAGGGCGATCAATACGCCTCCCCTTACCTAAAACTTAAGAAAAGAGAAATGGACAAACAATGCACGTAGATATAATGTAACTAGGCAACGGCGGGAACGAACGAACTGCTAAGCAAGCAGAGTACTTACAAGAACATAAACGAACTACTGCATTTGGATCAATGCTCAATTTGGTGATGCAATATATTTCCGTAGGGCAGCACCCGCTTTCTCACACCTTTTCTCTTGTCTTCCTGTTCGCCGTCGTCACTAGGTGTTGAGAACTTTGCACTTTGGCACCTTGGGTTCCCTTGGGGCATGTGTACGCCTCTCTTTGCTATTGATATAGATCGATCCCAGAGCCAGAGCACCCAACTGACTGCCGCTACCAATTCTGTTGTGCAAACCTCTGCTTCCTTACCAGAGCATCAACCTGTCCCGTCATGCAGCGAAGCGGAACTGGATCTGAACGCCGTCGTTAATACTCGCTTGCTTCCAACGACCGTCATTATCAACTGCACACTAGGCACCCTCGCTTTCTGGCGACTGAGCGGGACCAGCCCAACATGCTTCCACCAAAGAACGTACCACCTCTCCCGTATGCCGCTCGATATTGACCATAGGCCCAAAGTGTAATTCAGCCCATCCGCGTCCGCGCGTTTCTTCGCCCTCGCCACCTTCGCCCTCGCCACCTTGTCACCGTTTGTGCCCTTTTCGCCACTCGAGCCTTCCCAATTCTTCTCTGTGTTCGCACCTCTCTGCATGACCTACCCGCTTTACAGGCTCCCCTCCCCGCCATCAACAGTAGTCTTACCCCACCATCCCTTGTCTTCAAACCACTGCTCCAGCTACAACTAATCCCGAGCTCAAGGTAAGTGTGTGGACGACTTCGACGTAGGCTGGAATGATAGATTCGAGCGGTACAGACCTAACTTTGAGTTGTTTTCCCAAACGCCGACTTTGCATTCTTGTCAGCTTGTCAGACGGCAATTAGAGACTGAGATCAGGTCGGACGAAGCAGTACATTTCACTGCTGCAGTACCAAGGGCGGAATACTGCAAATGAAGTGGTTCTAGGGATCGCATACGAATGCATGCGGAATTACTTTGTCCTGGAGGAGAGCCTGACAGCAATTGAGTGGCGCAAGCGCTGTATGAAATGGTGAAGGAAGTGCGAGAGCTTGACCATGACTCGTTTGATTACTGGGTACCTTTGGTACATTACGGTGTATGGTGTATACTACCATCAGCCTCAGCTTTTCTCAAAATCACGATAAGTAAATCCTAATGAAGTGCAACTTTGATCATTGGTCCTCGAGTTGATACGAAACACGAGGCAAGACAGGAGTGTCCTCCTGCGCATAGGGTCATTACCTAACCTCCCGAAGATAGCAAACACACACCTGTTTGGCGTGTGTTCATTTCGCTCGCGTTTTCCGAGCCTCCTGACGAATAGCTTCAAGCATTGCGTCAAGCATGGTTTTCTCCTCTTTTGTTTCGTTGACGACACAAACATCGTGGGCCTTCAGTTCCAACTGTTCACCCGTGAAACCCTTTACCACACCCTCCGTTCTTTTTACTACGGCCAAAATCATGATCGCTTCTCCATGTTCGTAGCGGAGATGAATTCGTCCTCACGTACTTGCCACAAGTGTTCACCTTTAATAACCACCATTGCCCCTTTATCACGAGCAGGATTGGGATATTTCGGGGTCACCCATCTCTGTTCCAACCATATAGGACGATTGCGCTTGGTATATCTGAAGGACAACTGGCCCTCCTGCCCATCCCTCTCCTCCAACGTAACAACCACCTCCTTGTTAGTGTAACCTCCCCCTGTTACCAGCACTTTCAGTTGAACACCAACAAGTTGGGGGGTTAACAAAGGGTGTGTGATGGTGGCTTGCTCTCTCGACCCCGAGACTGAATTCACTTCTTCCACGGATGCGCCCGGAAGAGGTTCCGGGGGTGACTGCGGAGAAGGATCCTGTGTGGGCGATATCGGTGGAGCAGATGAATGTGAAGGACTCCTTGGCAGCATTTGATTCTGGAAGTCTAGGCTAGCGGTGTCATCGTTCAGTGATGGGTTAGGTAGTGGTGTTCGTGACGATGGGTCCCAGGCCGATGTAGACAGAGACGACTCAAGCATAGGGGTTGAAGTCGAGGCACAGACAGTTGGTTTCAGATGTCTCTTCCCGATGTGGTAGGCGGGAAGTCGGTGTGTAGTTGTTGGGTAGGAAATCACTACTGGTCGGCCGCTGGTAGTCGTATAATCTACATTTGAGCCTAACCATGGACTGAATAAGTTAGCAAGATCATTGAAATGAGGGTTCTTACCGTGCTTCAACAACGTCATCGTAATCCACAACCTTCCGCTGAAAAGGGGCCGTAGGATCCATATGCGCCTAATTCCACCCCAAGTCTCAACCCACTCGCAGTTTTCTGCTTAACCAGGACATCGCGAACAATAAATGCGTGACCTTTCATTGGGTGCCCCTGCCTATATATCACAACTCGAGTGCCGAGCCATGGTGTAGGGCCCGCTCGTAGAGTATGGGAGGAGGTATTTGCTAGCGGGGGTTGTGCTTCATATGAAAATGGCACAGATGTGACTTTGAGCCAATTGACATGAAATTCGAGCTCCTGCAAGGGGTATTAGTTTGTAGAAGCTAACATTACGTATACCCACCTTAGTAGTATCAACGGGGGAGAGGATATGTTGGACTACGTGAAGCTATGTTGCCTTCAACAGATACCACCCATGCCGTCTTCCCTCGGTGAGGACCACTAAGCACCTCCACAAATTACCGGCGCTCATGTGCTTTCGGATGTCATTCCAATGAACCTCGATAATCCCCTCTTGGGTATTGAGGTCCACTTCGATCATATCAGATTGCGAGGCTACGATGACGCCCCGCTTGTTCATAGAAACAACCTGCACTTCTTCGTCCTCCTCGAATATCCACTCCAAAGGACGCGGAAATCTTGATACACAGATTGCGGGGTGGCCGGAGTCTCGAAGGAGTTCAAATAGGGATGTAGGTGGGCGAGCGCATGTTTGCGAAATTGAACGGATGCTCAAGCATTTTCGTAGGAGCCCGTGTTCGAACCTGTTGTTCATGAAATGGTATATCTTGTCATCCAGCTTAACGGGCTCGATCTTATGCAATTTCTCGATATTCGATGCATTGAATAAAACGGGTTTTGGACGCTGGTTATATCGCTTCCTTTTTGCAGGTATAGTCTCGGCTTGGTTGTGGGAGTTTCAATCGAGGGACCAGGAGTACACTGGCGTCCTCTCCGCTCCCCATCTCAACCACATAACCGACATCCCCCTTGTACAGCCCGGCGCATATTCGAACCCAGCTTCCAACCGTTACGCTGGGTATGGTCTTCCGCATTCTAAGCAGGGCCATATGATCAGCCTCCTCAACGGGATATCGAACAAATCCATCGTGTGAACGAGTCACCCCTGGTGCGAATTGGAGGAGGCGGCTCAAGTCTCGGTTCATTGTTGTTTCCAAGTAAACCCAGCTACGAATCGAAGCTTGCGTAAAGGCCGACCTCAATTCATGCCGGGGCTTGGTCTTCTGGAGGAGAAAAACTACCAATTGATCCTCTAGTCCTAGCTAAGGAATAATTAGTACTCCACATAACAACCCCCTGAGGTCTTACCTTACAGCCAACTCGCCATATTGCCCAATTGCTCGGTCCCGGGCTTCCTAGTCGCATGCCCGCGGAGGAAACACCTTGTCCGAGAAGGTGGTCTGCGACCTCGTCGCTACCTTCTGCCCTGGTTTTTACTGCGCTGGGTACGTAACGAGCCGAAATCCGCGCTATTAGATTGTTTTTCGCTCTATCCGCATCAACTGGGCAGTCCTGGGTCATGGCTAAGTTTCTCGAGACCACAACATGTTTTTCTGGTCGTTGCCCAATATCCGTATCATCAATAAAACCTTCAGAAAAAATAGTTAATCAGTAGTAATATGTGCTTATAATCGCAACAGACCAGAATCTTCTTCCTCCTCACTTGAGGAATCACTGCCGTTTTCTTGAGCTTCCAGATCAAAAAAACCGCGTAATTCGTCAGGAATCTGGATTGGTGATGTCAGCAATGTATATTGTTGGCTTGTTTGATGAGTCAAGTAAGAGTGATCTATCATGTATCCACGAGGGCGCAGGAACGGGGCCTCCAGATGAGAGGCTATTCTCGTGTTTTTTTTTGTTTCCACACTGGGGGGAGTGCGAACACGCGTGCCCCAAATGGCCTTGCCTCTGCGATATGTATATTCTACCTAGTAGTGCTAGTTCAGAACTCAAAGACTTACCATTGTGTGTCGTGATGGTCGAGGTGCAAGTGGGGAAGCACGTGAATGATGGCAGGGTCCGTTTGATCCTGTCTATAACAAGCAATCCAGTCCTTCACCGAGGGCTAAGTTCGAGGGGAAGCTCCTGAAGGGTAAAGCTCGGGATCCAAATAACCAGCGCAACAAGTATTTATGACAACGACATACTCGCAGTGATTGCAGATGAGGAGCAGTTGGTCTCAAATAGTGAGCTGGCTGCCCAACTTGCCTCTGTTGTTCAACCATCAATACTTCAGTACTCGATACCGGGTGCAATGGTGTATAAGTTGCTACATTTACTTGGGTCGTTGAGAATGTTCAGACGTGATAGTGTCTTTGCGTTGACAATTACGTCTCCTTGCCCGACCCCTCTATTAGCAAAGCATTATGGGGGAACTGGTGAAGGCCCAAGCTCCAGCCCAAGGTTGGAAGGACCTCCCAGGTTGTTCGGATATGCAGTAACTCGTCTTCAAGAAGCTAATTTACTTCACCTACCCTGCTTCCTTCACAACTCCATGTCCGAAGCTGGACGAAATTGTGTCCTGCTTCAACGCTACCGTCTTATCATCCCTCAGTTTAGTTAAACTATCCGAGACCTATGATGATCGAACACTACTGTAGTACCTGGTAACTAGTACATGGTAACTAGCGTTATCTGATACATAGACTCCAGCACTTGGCAAATGCCGATCTTGAAATCCCAACACTGCCTGTGTTTGCGTGCTCGGAAGGCACCGAGCGTTTAGGTTGTGCACGGTCATTTACAGTACTTTTATTTGCTTCATCCTGTGCGCAGCGGGGCCTTCGTTGCGCAATCACTATACACTATGATCAAGTATAATCACGTATTTGCGTCTACCTGTTTGCTTATATTTAGAACCACACAGCCATCCAACATCATTGAGACGCTATATCATCTTGCGAATAATTATTCTCCTCTTCACCGCTGGAAAATATGTAAGGCTCCTGCAACTCCTCTAAGCTCCCACATGCACGGTAGAGAAACCCGAGACTGCCGCGTTCGGGATAAAGATAAATACACTTTTCTCCATATCCTACTTCGTAGGCTGGACGAACGCAGGGTGGAGACTGCTCCGAGGCACACAGTTTGCCTCTCATAACAAGTAAGCCTTCCGTGAACCAATTGAAAAAGGTAAATCTCTCGCGAACGAGCCTTCCACGATGCCATTGGCCGGGGGAAGTGAGAGGTAGCTAATGAAATAGGCGTCAGAACACAGAACATGCAGAGAGCGGAGAGGATTAGGTCTATACCTGTTTGAGCAGATCGAGCAAGCTTTCTTCTCGGACAAACATCGTAAGCTGGCTGAGGCCAATCGTCGCGCGAAATATTTTGCGATAATCCAGTGTATGAAGCTGTCGTTGAATGTCAGGGTGCTTAGCTAGATCGACTCTAGCGCAGGCTTCAAGGAGGGAGCAAGCCGGCTTCTTGAAACAAGCTGGTTTTGAGCGATTCCTTCTCCTCTGGTGTGCCCGACTCATCTGTCCAAGCATGAGAGCGAGATTGCAGATTGTCCACCTATAATGAGGAGCTAAGCATCACAATACTTGGGGTAGGGGGTACACGAGTACATACCGACGTCGAATTCTTCCAAAATCTGAAGGCATCGCTTGGCCCAAAATAGGTGGTGGTCTGACTGGAAAACACAAAAGCCCTTTGACCGTTGATAGTCCCTCAAGAACTCTACGAAGGAATAATGATAAAAAGAAATTTTCATATCCTGCGAGCCACTAGAGTCGGGACCCGAATCCAATCGCAAGCAAATAACGGAACGGAGGTTGTACAATGCTGCCTGTGTTGTCGCTGAGGAATATCCTAACAAGTTGCTGATCCTGATAAGCGTGGGGCTGCTAGTAAAGAGTTCGCTCGAGAGGAGTAAAAGTAGATTAAGCGTGTAGGGTAGGATACGCAATGGGATACTCTGCATGATTAGGGTGTAAAAGTCGTCGAGGTCTGCCAGCAATCCTAGAGATAAAGAAGGTTTGGAGGTAAGAAGGCTCTCTAGCTGTTGCTCCCGCCCAGGAAGGTCAGGGTCGCTAAAGAATCGGACCACTGTGGCGGCGTAGATGAAGAGGCCCGCACACTTTTGTACCAGAACTTCGATGTCTGTGTCAGATGGCCACTGTATTCGAGGCATGAAAATATCCTGCTGTTGAATTTTGTCAAACTCGTGTCCTCAGAAATAGCCTGATGTCTTCGTCTGAGGCTTCTGAGACGGATAGCGTGATCCTCCACCATCGGACAGAGTGCATGGGTGGTTTCGAAAGAATCATAGACTCGATATGGGGTTCTGGGCGGCTGAAGATAGCCCAGAGGAAAGGTAGGGCATGCTGTCCTGTATTGATGATGTGAATTATCTCACGCTGAGCATTGTAACCATGACATTCGTCCAATCCATCAATGATGATGACTTTGTCTAGTCCCAACAGTACGCCTTTCGCTGCTAGGTCCTGTAAGGGTGTGACGATCAATTCACGAAACTGAGTCTTCATCGATTTCGAGACAAGAGTTGGGTCACGACGAATCTTGACCTCGAGGTGGTCTGCGTAAGGGGGGAGACGGGCAGCAAGTTGACAGGCGATCGAGGTGAAGAAGCGGGTGGGGATTGTCCCTTTTGTTGGCACGGGAGAAGAAAAACGCTGCTCCAAGCTGCATTTCGAGTGCCTCTGCGCAGGTCTGGGCTATTGCAGACTTGCCAACACCAGCGGGACCATTCAACCACAAAAGTCGCGACTGGCGCTCGCGAGAGTTATAGGCCCAGGAGACAATGTCGTTGATATACCGTTTGCGTGTTCCGGGGGAACATTGAGGTGGGGGATCGCGGGCGGATGAGTCATGGGCAGCATCAGGGAAGGACGCGTCACGAAGAATGTCAAGGCCTGTACTCGGCAGCACAATGAGGATGGTTATGGGGGAGAAGGGACTTTTTGAGACCCTGACCGTTTACACCAAGGTAGTTGTAAGTCTGAGAGCGAGCCACGAAACGACCACCGTGGATAGAGAAATTACTTGCGGTCGATAATATTGACATGAGTGGGACGGAGGTGCTGGCAGATTAGCAATGATACGGGTATTATAAGTAGACGCGCCTGCACGTGATGTGATGTATATAAATTTTGTGATATATCATGTCACGATCAGCATGTGAACATGTCAGGCACTTTTGTTACTTAAGGGATTGTTGCGGCTGAGCGTCAAAGTATCGCACCAGTGAGCATCAAGCATCAGTACATCACGTTTCACACCCCTCAGGAGCGACAGTCAATTCGAGCTCAAGGCGATCTGGTCGGCTGTGTCAATGCGGTGGGAGCTCTACCTACCCACTGGAATAAACTGTGCCCTAGATCTCGCTGGGAGAATAGAGCTCTAGCGCCGTGTTGAAGCCGAGGACCATCGTGAGATAATTATAATTATTGATGCGGCGCATGAGGACCCGAGTTGACACATTTATTTTGTTTGAAATCGTTTGATTACTATGCAGAGTTGCGGGATCAAATCTCAATGCATATGGGTATATGAAGGTAAACTTGTTTTGCTTGAGGTGAACGGGAAAAAAAAAAGTTGATAAGTGCATGAAAGCCAAGTAAGACATGGAACATAACAATTAAACGCAGGAAGAGGAAGAGGGGCATCCCTGGGTAAGTCGGATATATAATAACCATAACAAAAAACGAATAACGAATGCTTTAGAGCAAAAGGATGCAGAAATGACAACATCACACTGGGATTCGAATCAATGGAAAGATCATGAATTGCCAGTCTCCATCCGACTTTGCGAAGTCGGCTCAGCCATATCGCTATCCCTCTTTTGATCCTGAGCTTCGATCATTTCGGGACCAATACTCGCACTAGCACTGATAGCACCAGCAGCCTCCCCCTCGTCGACGCCAAACGTCCCGAACGTAGTTGTGCTCTTCATCTTATAACCAGCCCCAAAAATCGGTCGCGAATAGTCAATATTGTCCCGTAAACTCATCACGCTGCCCCCGCCATCCTCGCTGCTTCCCAATCCAAGTAAGCTCCCTGGGCTATGCCTTGCACTACCAACCCCACCGGGTAACATGCGGGGGTTCAACAGACCCTCCACCATACTTGAGGTATCGGTGGGTACAGGGGATGGTGAGGAAGGAAATATCGGTGGCGGCCAGATGTCAATCTGCGGAGCACTTGGACCAAGGTTAATACGTGATTCAGGATAGTAGCCAGAATAAGCGAGTTCCTCTGGTGTGGAATATGCATGTCCTATCCTAAGTGGTGGTTGTGAGACGCCGGAGTAACGAGTGGGTGGTATTGATTCAGAAAAGGAGGTTTCGTTTTGAGGGGGCAAGACCAGTATTGGCATAGGAGGGTTTAATAGAGAGGAAGGTGGACCATGACCGTGGGCGCTCGCATGTCCGAGTATAGTCCCGTGCTGGGACTGTGAAAACGACGGTGACCGAGATTTTTTCGATGTCACTGAATCTGCCGAACCTCCCGCCCCGGCTACTGCCCCCAACTGAGTACTCTTTCCCTTCCCCTTGTCCTTCCCTCTCCCCTTGAACATCCCCAGAAGCCCTCGCATACTAGACCGGTCGCTTCCGCTTCCACTATCACTTTCCTGACCTCCATGTGGTGGAACGAAACTCGACGGCGGAACCTGGCTCTTTCCTGCAAGTGAAATGCTTTTGGACCTTGCCGACGCAGCCCCATGGCCTGATGACGACGTAGGTATACTGATTCCAGCACGCGAATTACCAACGGCATGACCTTGTGATGACGACCCAAGATAAAGGGAGCTGGTACTCTTGCTGTTCCCTCCACTACTCTGATGACCGCTCATCGACCCTGGGTTTGTTTCAGGAAATATTCCGTAGCGATCTTGGAAAGGGTCCGAGGTGTTTGTAGTCTGGTAGGGATATTGATGTGGAAGGGGCTGGGCCTCGGGCGAACCTTTGATCGCAAGACTGACGCTGGACCATCGGCCGTGTTCAGGCGCTGGTCCGAAAGATCTCGCTGCTATCGCATCCAGGCTCCTCGCTCTCTCCCTTCCGAATCCCACATCTGCTGAGGCAGGGCCGAGCGTAAGTCCGGAAGTTATCACGCTATTGGCCGCGCTCCGGCCAAATCCCGGTGCATAGATGTTGGAATCCATCTTTCCGCCGAAAGAGTGGGTTTGAATGGGGTACATCCCAGCACTCTCGGCGCTCGCATTGCCACTGATCCTTTCGTGGTCTCCATTACCCCCGCCACTGCCATTGTTAAAATGCGAGTATGCTGAACCTCCAGCGATGAGTGACACTGAAGGATGGCGGTATCTATGGAAAGGATCGAATTCATCATCGCCTTCGAGTGGGGAACGCCATGCGGGATCGGCAACAGGCCCAAGAAAATTTTCTCTCGAGTCGCTGACGACCCCTCCGCGTCGTTTCCATCGGCGGCAGGCAAAGAATATAACGACGACGGAGAGGATAACGAGAAATGTGCTGGCAATGGCTATGCCGATGATAGCTCCCGTGTTGCGCTCAAATCCACCATTAGCTCTAGCCTTATCGGTGCTTGAGGACACCAGTTTGGACAAGGGTGCTGTGGGTGATCGTGATGGACCCGGAATAGGTGCTGGTCCAGTATTTGGTGGACGTCGACGTTGACAGTGCTTGAGGAATGTGGGCAAGAGGGGCTATGGAGTGGGCACTTCGCTAAGTATTTCGGAGTGGGTAGGGTCTGATGGAACACCTACTGCTGGTGAATATCGTGAAAGACGTCATAACGGGTATTCGTGATGTACTGGATAAACTGTAAATACTGTTTAAAGTGAGTAAGAGCCAGACCAGACTCACGGAGCTGGAGCGAACCATGAGGTAGTCGTTATCGTAGCTATAGTGGTTTCGGAGAGAAGAATTGTGGAGGTTGAATTTGACTCCGGAATATGATCAGTTAACGAAGTCGAGGGTTCGGCGGGAGAGGTAATCTGTGATGGAGGTAAGGGGGAGGCCTAAAGAAGTCTGAAGTGCAACTCTTCCTTACCAAGGTAGAAAGTGGGGGGTCTAAAGTTTCTGATACTATCGAACTAATTTGCGATAGACTAGTTGTATATTCCGTGCTGGTGGGACTCAAGGTGAGGGTGATGGTGGCTGAGGGAAACGTTTCAGAGAGCATCGTGGACAATGAACTAAAGATATCAGTGAAGGTGTCCATAGCCTCCGAAATCGTCACACCAATGTTGGTCGACGGAAGTAAAGTTGTAAGTATACTCTGTTACGTGAGTGAAACAGAAGCCTTGAGCATTTGATTCACGATACAGTTCGGGGATTAAACTTCATACCTCTGCCGGGCTCGGAATCGGGTTCGATTGCGGCGTCTGCCTACTGACTATTGAGATACCGGAAGAGGTGGTTAATGGTTGTGAGGAAGTAGCTGAGGTTCGAGGTAGTGTCGGGGGTGTGGTAGGAATTGGTTTAGGAGTGGATCCCGGAATTGTACTGGATTGCATCGGTGGACCTTCGGTGCTTGGGACGGTCCCCAGAAATAATTGACGATGTCACCGAATCGCCCCGGGATAGGACACCTGTGGTGCATGAGGTTGTCAACATGCCCAAATCACAGCCGAATAGCACAACAAACCTGATAGTATTGACGAGGGCGCTCCCTCCGGTGCGGAGCCGGGGGAGGATGCTGTTAAATACCGATCCTTATCAGCTTGATAATACGACAAGAAATATGCTATGTTGTTACCTGGCGGAAGAATGAAAGAGGTACTCGTGCTAGAAAGGAGATCTAGAGAAGCAAATGGAACGATTGACACCACATGAAGGCGGACCAAAAACAGGAGCAGACCTTTCCGAATGCTGGAACCCAGGCTAGCTGGAATGGAGGTTTAGTTACGTTAGGGGTCAGGAAAAACAGGACGCACGCGTATCAATCGGGGGGATTAGCAATGAGGAAGTATCACTGAGGGATGTGCTGATCGATGAGGTGTGTTCGTATATGAAGCTGTTAGGTAGTTGAAACTCACAGACTTGGGGTTTGCCTTCGAGGGAGAGAGGGGGGATCATCACGGCGATACTGCCACCTACTCCATGCATCGGATGTGCGTCCGTACAGCACACCCGCTTCCCTTGCCCGACCCATCTGACGCGTTACAGCCGTTCGATTTCGGGATATCATGTGTGGAACATGAGACATGTGCCGCGCCTCTCGACCGGGGTGAGACAGAGTCAGTGACGGAGAGGCGAGGGAAGAGGCTTGGATTGGCTGCCACAGCAGCGGAAGATATGTAAGACATATGTGGATTTTTTGTATCGCCTCGTGAGGTGGTCAAAAAGATGGAAGGATAGCACAAATCAATTGCGCAGGTAGGAATTGCAGTCCGAGTCGACCAGCGTGGACCACCTGTAGAGTGTTCTAGGGGGTGAGGGGAGAAACTTCCATCAAGGAGAGAGGAGTGGGTGAGAGGGAATATTAAAGCCAACAGTAACGTTACTTTGGGTGGCGGTTCACGCTAATTTTGTACAAATGTTCTCTTCCCGGCCGATCCGTGGCCCTGGCCCCCATTTGTGGAAAACATGGGAGTGACTTTGTTCCGCCCACCCGAGATCGAGGCATTCAATCCCCATGCCAACTAATTATTTGGGAACAAAAACTGCGACGGGCGAAAGAGATCATAATAATAAGAGCAATACCCTGGGCAACCCCTACTTGCCTCTAGGCTCTTGCGATGACAAACACCCCGCCGGTCGGCTTACGTCTTCTCGGATTGGGTTCTGTCGAATAGCGTGCTGGATTCTAGCACGAGGCCCCGTCAGTCACTCCGCTAATGAAAACATCTGGAAGGCATACGCCCCCGAACCCACATGACCTGGCCAAAGCAATGAGCTGCCCCTGATGAGATCATGGCTATGTTCCCCATAAGCTTATTTGTATCCGCTTGCGGAACTACTTGCGGTTGTGCGTACCCAAAAGGCACGCCGAATACATAAACAAGGGATATCCTCTGCTCGCAGCCGCCAATTGCAAGCAGTGCGAAACCCTTCCGACAATCCCCTAGAAACGTGCATCATTGATAGGTGGCCTCATACAGAGCATTGATCATTCTGCGGACTCCCCTTGTTCAATTATCTTACTAGATCAAACGCCACCGTTTTTGTTATAACCTCAGCGGTGCTCAGACGTAACTTGAGGATTATTGACAAAAAATCCGCGACACCCCGTGGGAGAGCCAAAGTGGATGCACCCAATCGCCTTCAACTCGGAAATGAATCTGCCACAAACAACGTTCTTATCTTCTCCATCTCTTGCTCCCCCACTAGAACTGTTCAGACTGACATATCATTGACAGATCGTAGACTAACAAGCCACCTGCCATTGGATACAGACAAAACGTGCATCAACCATCGATCACTACTGTCAGCCGGCCTGCAGGGGCCACCGAGACCGGCAGATCAGTGAGGGGCGTTTATAACCTGGCCAATCGTAGACTCGGGCATTATCTGAGGTATCACAGCCCCTCACTGATACCGTTACATTTACTCAGGATTTTTTTGCCAGATATCTAGTTCACTTTTCAGCACCAAAACTACAGAGGGTAGTCGGCGAAAGCTTGCGCATTCGCTGAATGCCCAGTGTTACAGCTTCACAATACCAGACATAGAACCGCTCTAACTCCCAACGTTTGTTCGGTGATGCATTCTTTCCAAATGAGGCATTCAGATTTCTTTCATCCCGAAGCGGTACTTTCCACTTTACTTGGAGGCCTGGCCGCACCGTGATATCACATACACCGGTTGTGACCACCATACGACTCTTCGTCTGCAATTGCCGTACCATAACTTACCAACCCTTCCTTTATTAACTCACATCCAACTTAACGCGACGCACACGGACACGCCAAAGCGGAGCTTCGGGTCCGTGATACAACCACGTTTCGACGCCGGCACTGTCCCAAAGGTACTACTAGCGTCGATCGGAGCCTCCACTTATGTTCAATCCTCACTTTCCCGTATTCCGTCGACCCTCCATCATCATAGCCCAAGTGTGCTATCGCATCCCAGGTCTCAGGAACCCCTAACCGGGATTATTACACAGAAAGCCAAAGAAACTGCCTTTAGGGTACTTGAAACTGTCCGCCGAGATTCATGGTTACGACATACGAGGATACTTGAAGAAATGGACTATGTCTCGCGATATTCAAGCATTCGAGGGGCAAGTTCCTCGGGCGACCAGGTGGGTTTGGGGTAGCATAAATGCGATAAAAGATTTGCGATAGCAACAGCCGATCGCCACGGCTGGTCTGGTTGAAAAAGCACCGGGTTGTAGGGTCTATAGGCTGCGTAGTGGAGACTTTTAATAATTGCTCAACAGAGCATAGTGGGTCAATGTATCAATCAACGTTCGCAAACGCCAAAGCTCCTCAGAATGACGACATTACGAAGCAGTTCCTATGCTCTACCGGCGAACTGCGCACTCAATGAATATGTGGGCTCACTTACATATACGCAATCATTTGGACACTGACTCGCGCTTTGGCTAAGTGGTAGATAAAGTTGTGTGCGACTTGATTTGTCGTGGCATCTTTCGCATCGCTGAGCATCTTGGCCGATTGCAACAGAACAGTAATCTAGCCGGGCGACGTCTTCGATCTGGACCATCTATCTACCAGCCACCGCCAGAGAGTTAAGATAGGCTCTCGTCCTCTTCGCATTGAACTCAGGTCAACCAAAACTCGAGGGTCCAGGGTACATAATTCATCCAGGAACGGGGTAATCATCTTGAACAATCTTGAATCATAACTAGTTTTTTATTCAGTATTTACTTACCACTCATCTCGTTCGTCCCCCTAAATCTAACCAACGCCTAAGTCTTAAGAATTCACTGGCACTAGATTCTCAACAAAATCTCAGACAATAGAACACAATGACAGTGTCGTGCAACACTAGGATGTGTGTAGCGAGCGTAGGGGGGACCCTGATGAGTGACTCCGTGAAAGTGACTTGGGTTAGGGGTACCTGCGGAGGGTCGAGCTATAGCTGGTCGTGGTTAAAGACATGGGTAGCTCAATCCGAGTGAACATGTTGCTGTGTAATGAGACAAAATAGAGAATATTGGTGGGAGACGTGTTAGAATACCGTATCGCGAGACGAGTGAGATGGACGGGAGGAGTCAATAACTTCACCTTTGGAACGACCAGGCAATGTGATACAAAATTTAAATCAAATATACCAGCCAAGGACATCCTGCGAACCGAATCCCAGTATGAGCTAGGAGATAAGGTTATTCCGTACGAGCGATCCCCATAAAACTCAAATATGATCACTGAGCCGTTCGAATAACTACTTCTAAAGCAGCAGCGTTGCATATGGCAACCAGTGGCCCCCTTCTCTTGCCTACGCTCTACTGGTGGCTTCTTCTATTTACCTTAGGTGAAAGTCGCTGCAATGATCTTAAAAATATAGGGTGAAGCTCAAGTTGTACCTTCCTCGTTGAAACCAGGAGTCAGTCCCAAAACTTGATCCTGACTTCCATCATCGTTTCGCATCAGTGGATCATTGCATCCCGCCCCTCGATGTTTCCGATGAATATACCTTGTGTAGTGCAAATACAATGAAAGACTTGCAGAACCTGTGCCAGCAATATTGCGACTTAAGCAGCAGAAATCAATTCTCAGGGACTGTCAGTTCAGGTAGCTGGAGACCTTTAGAAGAAGAAAAAATAGGTTTGTGGTTCCCTGCATCGGTAGGGCTGGTTGTCTTTGTCTTTATGGATCAACAAGTTTGCGCCACAGCGGTTGCTTCAGACACTGATTTGCCTTCCTCATCAGGTAGTGCGCGAAATCCTGCGTGGTTCAACAGATTCTGTTACGTTATTCCTCATGTTGCTCTAAACTTCTATCGTGCGCCGTTCAAGAACATATTCAAGCAGACAGTGCCTTCTGACAGATCACCATTTACTAACCATGGATGATATAAAAGATCATCGAAATTAACTCTCATTTTGCCACCTATGAGCCTAGGCATCCTACACCTCAAGAAACCAAGTATGCAAAGTGCAATGACTGCGCCTTGACTGTAGACCACGATCCAGAAAGCTCAAATAACTCACGCTGGATTGCGGCGACGTTGCTTTAGGCGTCCGCTTATCACATCTCCAGCCTCCTTCAGTACTTCTTCTAGAGACTAGGCTTTACTCATGGTCGGACAAAGGGGCGTGATGATCATACAGTGTCCTGGAAGAAGTAAGGAACATGTAAAAAGTAAAATGAGAACTCAACCCGAGGATTCCGGAACTCTGGAGTTGGCGGGAGACGAACCAAAGGCGTGGCAGCCGAGTCATGCTGACTACGACTGAAAGCCTGTGTGTGTAAACTGTGTTCCGCATGGAGTTCGTTCAAGCGCTCACCTGGGGAACAGGGATAAACGCTGTTCAACGGCGGAAATGAGCGCGTACATTATTGTGCAGGTGGCCCACCACCCGGTGAAGTCCAGCCTAGTCCAGCGCGATAAGTCAAAAAGACTCCAAACGAGATTATTCAAGTTAGTGAGCCATACTTGTCGGACGATCAGGCGATGTTCCGATCCATAGGACGGAAAACAATAGTGCAAACTGATATAGCAAATTCGCAAAATACCGTTTCAACTCAATGACAGATCCACCGGGATCCACCCCGTCTATCTCGCTTGAGAGAGCTATTGTCAGGATCGCATTGTCGTAGCGGCCGTATGAGGGTGGAGTTCATGATGTTACCTAATAACAACCTAACCCACCGAGTCATCCGATGTTTAAATCTTAAAATTAAGGTTAGTGTTGACACTTGCAGCGGCTTTCCTTGGCTATCACTCCCATGACACACTTAAATCAGCGGTTGGAGGTTCGAATGTATTGTTTCGGAATAGAGCATATGCGCCAGCAGAAAATGACGTGACCCTGCAGTCAGCATGCTACCTACAGGTGCGTAGTTTTCGCAGAAGAAAACAAAAGGGATAATTTCAAATAAATGGTCCATGGTCCATTATGTCCATTTGGAATGATTCCACAATGCAATAACACGGCCTGCATACCTCTCAGATTCGTATGCCTGGGAGTCGGGACTTATTAGACTCACGCTTAACTACAGGGGTGATATGTAAATTGACTCTTGGGGGAAGCTACGACGCAGGGCGGCTTGTACAGCCGAGAGTCCTCTGTCAGAGCTAATCGAGGACTAGATCCCTGGGAGGATAATTTCCTTCACCGATTCTAAACCAGCTCCCTTGACCAATTAGGCAACGTGAAGGAGACAAGTGATCCATTACAATAACATTCAGAATTACTAAAGGGACACCACCCACCCTCACAATCTATGTATTGTTTCTAGGTTTCAAGTGGACATGTAGTTCTGCCAAAATTCGATTGCACGTTCTTTCGTGGTTTTGCAAGACGAGCCTGAGGTAATGGAACCCCTCCGTATGAATTTTGTGGGGGGAGCGACTGGATTTCGGAGGGCGGTCAAGGAGCATGGAGGGGGCCATGCTTGACTGAGTAAATAATCGAAGCCCTTGGGCCTCCGACTGTCTTAGAAAGCGGTATTGTGCCAAGAGTGGCCCGGCTGGACCAGGTCGGAGGAAAATTAAAATTCGGCCGATTTGGGATCGGAGCCTAATTCCAGGGTCCTCTCCCCACCGTGGGTTAATTTTTGTGCCTGTTCTGTACGGGGTAATTCGTCTGTCCCCACCAAACAACAAAGGCTTAACTGGACTGTGCATTTTTGAAAATTTGATCTCCCAATGTGCATCGAACCTGTCTTCCTTTAATAGAAATCACCATACACCATGACCAAACCATCGCAGCTCCATTTCCAGGCTCATGGTCCCTTTCACCGTATCTCAAGTATAAAAACCATCTCTGTCTTTGTATCTTCGTTGCGCCTTTCCCCGAGACCGCCGTGTCCCATTCACAAGTGCGGTCTGTACGCAGGCATGATCCAAATTGACGTTCTCCTTAGCGCTTCCTCGTTCCTCCTTGCCCTCTATTTTTACCTTAGAAAGCCTAACCCATATGCCTCGCTCCCACTACCACCTGGTCCCAAGGGATGGCCTCTGATCGGTAATCTTCTGGAAATGCCAACCCAATTCGAGTGGAAGACATATCATGAATGGTGCAAACAACTTGGTGAGTCGCTCTTGAGTGCAATGGATGATAAACGGCTGATGGGCAGGGAAGGCACAGATATTATGCACCTTAACGTTGCAGGGACATCTATTATTGTCCTTGATTCCCGTGAGGCGGTAGTGGAACTTATGGAGAGACGATCCTCAATCTACTCTGATAGGTATGTGAATTAACTTGTTAGTGTTGGTACTGCTTGCCGACGGAACCGGTTCTCTACGTGGCGTAGAGCTAGGCTGCCTATGATTAGTGAGTGTCGTGTGCCTTGCAAAGATTATTCGGATACTTATGCAGTGCGTGGAAATAGATGAACTGGTATGTCCATGTTGGCTATTGGCATATCGTCGAACTTCCCTTTTGTCTAATACATACCACAGATGAAATGGTACGGGCTCCTTGGCATCCTGGAGAGTAGGTATTCATAGCAAACGTACAGGGACTTTATCGTTGGATTTATGCGATACGGTAGGTGGAACTGCCTGGCCCCATTGGTACTTCCTGCTGATGACTTTGAACCCAGGCGACTACTGGTAAGCTTGTATAGGCTTGGAGTAGCCTAGTACCAGGTTATTGACATACGCGTCCTCAAGGCGCAAGCACCGTAGGCTGATGCACCAACTTATGAGTCCAACCGCCGCCGTCCGTTTCCGACCGCACCAACTCAAATCAGCTCACCATCTTCTCCAACGTTTCCTCGACGAGCCAGATGATGCGCTCGAAAACGTCAGACAGTGAGCTTGGAAACACTTAACCCTAGACAACATAATAATTTCAAAACCTAGTATGGCTGGGGAGACGATTATGTCTGTTGCTTATGGTATACAGGTTCAGAAGAAGAATGATCCTTACATTGAGGCTGCTGAACGCGGAGTACACCCTCTCGTGGCGGCTGGGGTTCCGGGCGCTTTCTTGGTCGATATGCTTCCCATCTTGAAGTATGTTCCTGAATGGATGCCTGGTGCCGGGTTCCAGAAGAAGGCCAAGGAGTGGGCGAAGCTTGGTGCAACGATGGCAGACATGCCCCTCGAAGCCTGTAAGCGCCGTATTGTATGTGACCAATCCTTGACTTCGGGTACCAGTGCGACGCTAAGATGTCGCTTTAGGCCGAAGGAAATGCACCTCCGTCGTTTGTATCTATGTGTCTCCAGCAAATTGAGGAGGGAACGACGGATGACGCCTATCAAGAACCCATTATCCGCGGCACTGCAGGAACTATGTATGCTGGTGAGCTTTGATTTGATCAGTTCCAAAGCTTCTGTTGCTGAATCTTCCATGCAGCTGGGTCGGACACTGTAGGAGATTGATATATTACCCTTTCCCATAGCGCTGACCAACATGTCCAGACTGTCTCAGGCGATCACCTCAGGCATTCTTGCTCTCATAGAGCACCCCGAAGTCTTGAAGAAGGCTCAAGCCGAAATAGATGCTGTCGTTAAGCCGGGTCATCTTCCGGAGTTTGAGGATGAGGAATCTTTGCCGTATATCATGGCCGTCGTTCTGGAAACTCTAAGATGGAGAGATGTCGTTCCCATTGGTAAAGCAAGCTATTATTGATTCACCTTTCAGTCACTAACTGATGCATTTAAAGCTATTCCACGTTTCATGCGAGTTGATGATGAATACAGGGGCTATAGGGTTCCCAAGGGATCTATCATTATCCCCAATGCTTGGTGCGTTGACGGCCATTATGAAATCAGCAGACGGGCGATTGATAATAGTTTCCGCAGGGCTATGCTTCATGATGAAGACGTCTATCCAGACCCATTTGCGTTCAAGCCCGAGCGTTTCCTCAAAGACGGCAAGCTTGACCCCTCTGTCCGAGACCCCCGACATGCCTGCTTCGGCTTCGGTCGTCGGTAAGCTCTTGCTCGGCGCAATCTCAGTTTAATCTAGATATTAATTGTTTACTCACCAGCATCTGCCCTGGTCGCTATGTGGCTTTTTCTGCTGTTTGGATTACCCTAGCTTCCTTGATTTATTGCTTTGACTTTAAGAAAGCGGTCGATGAAAATGGCAACGTTATCGAGCTGGCACATGACTATCTCTCTGCACTCGTCATGTATGTTTCTCTTCTTGCTCGCTCCTTGACGTGAACTAACAGGTGATATTATGTAGCATGCCTAAGAACTTCAAATCATCGATTACCCCCCGATCTGAACAGCACGTACGTGCGATCAAGGCCTCTGTCCTCCAGCATGAGTTCCACACCGAGCATCTTCCGTTATAATACTCCTCTATGTACCATCTGACACACATACCTTCGATTTATCACTCTTTCGATAATTAGCGGTATCGCCTTTCTTCTTTGAGCTTTGTTTTAGTTGGCTGTAGTGACCTTGGCAGACCACAGTAGTATATATAAACTGTAGTACAATACGATTGTAGTCCGCAACTAGAAACAATACGCACTCTGGTGTGTCAACACGTTATGCCTTGGAAATGAGTGCCCCACAGTCTCCGAGAATGCAGAAGAAATTCCATTAATTATAAGTGAAATTATGATTACTATATTCACTAGATTCGTAGCCCAGCAGATGTCGGGATCTCAAACATGCAGACGTTCTCTTTGTTATTATCCAAAAGGGCAAGTGATGCTGGCGATAAACGAGGCTCCTTAAGGCACCATTTGACCCCGGCGGAAGATGATAGACATTTGGGTTGACCCCTGTTAACCCTCCTTGAGCTCCAATTCCAAAGTGGGGGCCGCACTTTTGTTTTTCCGACTCGAATTTAAGTCTGCATGCATGACGCTTACCAGTGTTTACCACTAGCTATTTATTCTTTGCATTTTCGCTAAGGTAGATCTCGCTGAATCGACATCTGCATCTGACGCTGAACTTGGCCAGCTTGATTACCGCTAGGTGTAATTCTCGTTCCCCAATCTTTCGATGAACTAGTCATGCCCTCGTGGTGCCAGCGCTTCCCTCAATACCACTACTAGTAAGACTTTCTTAAGCGAGCGCCTAGCCATATAGCAATGCAAAAGAAATGCTGATACCGTCTCGCTCATCTTGCTGTTCGATATTACATTCCTGGTAAAGTGGTGGACAAAGTCCCAGATAGATTAACAAGCTTCATTGCAATAACCCCCGTATTACTCTGAACCTCTGCTCCAGCAGGGAGCGGGCGGATTGGACGATTTGGACCTCCACATCGCTCCCGAGGTACCACATATATTGGAGCAACGTTCTACGCTCAATTATTGTTTCCCTGGTTACCCATCGGCATTTCCACGTTCTCCCTCCATCATTACTAAGTGGAAGGATGCCGTCCCAGCTCCTCAAGAGTTCCGTTCCACACTGGGATGCTGTACCCGAACGCTGAAGAGTACACCCACGTACCATACCTCGCAACACTTGTTTGACCGGGTAGGAGCACCGTTGACCAGGAGGAAGGCGTGTCCACCAAGATTCGTCATTATGCGCAACGCGTGCCTCAAGAAGTTGACTATGTTTCGGAAACGTGTTCTTTGGGTGATCATAATGGATGGATCGCGGGTAGTGCAAGTATGGAAAGCCTGACTGGTAAGCTTCGGGACGCCCATCCAAATAGATGACGAGAGTCAGGGCCCTTATGATCTTAATGCACAAATCTGTATATCTATTTAATGGTGTGACGAGGTGACTTTGAGATTGCCAGTCGTCTAATCAGCAGTATGCCCCATTTGGGCGCTTATAATCGTAGCAAGAAGTGGAAAAAGCTTCAGAATAATATTCCAAATTTGGGGTTACACCAGGGGTGAGATACTTCAGGGTATACTATCAAGAGTATACTGTAAACTGCCAAACATGTCAAGGTGCAAGTGAGCTCATTGGAAAGCTCTTGTTTAGGGCTTTTCAACGTGAGTAGCCATGTCCTGAGGCATTGAGAAATAGTTCTGGGATAGAAAGATTTGTATGGGGGAAGCAAATAGGGAATAAAATGCAATTATCTCAACAGTGAATGAGTTGAGCATGGCATTAGAAAATTATCAAACCCCTGCATTGGTTGGTTATAAAAACACTGGGAATGATATAGTGTGATGCTGTACATACAATAGGGAGGGGAAGTGTGAGTTGTTTGTGAAAATTTCAAATAACAAGAGAATGGCTGAGGCATTTTCAATGTTTAAGAGTGTGTTTGAAGGGGATTAACAACCACTATTGACTGGTACAATCTACTTGTTAATGCATGTAGTTATTCCGGAGTTATTAGTGGATGTTTACATGTGTTCAGCTCAGCCTTCATTTTATCAAATCTTTATTTCCACCCTTTTGTGATATCCCTAAGGTGCAATAACACCTCATTTGGGTCACAGAACGTGCCCTTGTCATTACAACTACCTCCTGGGGCTCCTTTTGACATTTCTGACACACTGATTGTAGAGAAAAGTGCAAATTACTGATTTATAACTATTGCCACACAAAATCATGTATTTTGAGATCATTTATGAACACTTTAAGATGCAACTACCTGTGTTAGAAAGTGTATTACAATTGCTTTGAACAGCAAGCGCTATGAATGACTTGCAGCACTATTACGGCGAACCTGGCAAATTATGGCTTTCAGTAATATTGTGATTGAGGTAGCAGTAGCCGACTGTCAGGGTGTCGTCGGGGTAGTAAGCTCTGGGTCGCTTGGTCTAACATCGAAGGTTGCGTAGCGAGAGGTTTTTAATACCCCTCTGAGTGAGCGGGGCCGGTATATCTATGTTGGCAAATGCCCAAGCTCCCTAGAAATGGGGACGTGGCGAAGCTATGTGTCATATTTCATCCGAAGGGACCTACGCGTCCTAAAACTCTGTAAGCTCGCTTATATTCAATAGTTTCGTCCGGAATACTATCTCGCCCTCTTCATCGAGGTGGCAGATAAGGTCTTGCGCGAGCTGAAGGGCCCTGTCGCGGTAGTTCTAACATCGCCCTGAGCTTCTATCTTCTGCTGGTCGGGAATATACTAGATGAGCGGATTGAATTGCAAAATGATGGTGAGTAGTAATCCACCTGGGAAACGTCTTCTTGCGTCAAATCTTGGTGAGCCAACTTTGAAGACTCGAGGTTCGCAAAAATCTAATGTCTGGGTGCACTTGAGCGAGCCCTCTGCTTCAACCAGAAGTTTACCACTTACTCTGAACCATAGCCAGTCGATGTTCGACTTTTGCTTGTCATTCATCCCTCCGAGTAGGCCCTCCAAATTCACACGCGCGCAGTAGACCCCAAACTCTGTCCTCCGTTCCTGCCAGCCCAAATCCAATGGTTGGACAATCCATCATTCTCTGGTCTCCATCCCTTATGTCATCCCGAAACTCCTCATACTTTGGATCTATGCCGTTTGCAAAACCCTTCGCCTATATGCTGTGTGCCTGCATAATCGCCACCACCAGCAGGGAGAGGAGCGAGCCCTCAGATGAGATAGAAGAAACCTTCAGGCTATGCAGCTATTTCGTCATAGTGCCGCTATATAGCCAGTGTGTATCCTTGCTCTGCTTGGGGAAGTGTGTGAAGCAAAGGGGCTAGGGAGGCTGAGGAGAAAGGCTCATAGGTCAGACTCTTTGGTCAGGAGTGGCTTGGAAGGAAGAGTGTGTGATTCTTGTTCGCTCTCCGAGTTTCAATTTGGTTGTTGGCGCTTGCTGGCGCAACGCGAGCGTGTCTCCGATGCTGTACAGTCAGCATAGTGGGTAGCCATTCTGGACCGTGGCACTCTCGTCGCTTCTTCAGTGACAGCTCCTGCATTCGCCAGTGTTGGAACCCTTTTTTACCCAGGGGGCGTTGGTGACGCTGCTGCAATAGTGCCTGTTCGAGTGGATTTTCGTGCGTTTCGACTTTGATCGAGTTATAAACCGCAATCATTGGACGTCCAGTGAGCCCGAGGAATAGGGGGGTATAACAAGGCTCAGGATATTTGGCCAAGCACTAGTGGTTCATAGCACCAACTAGTACTTTTGGACTTGCTTACACGAGCACAACCCAATAGCCAACAAGTGTTCTAGCAAACAATTCCAAGACCAATGTCCTATTTATGATCACAAGGCGGCCGCCTTGTGAATATATAAGGTTGTGGTTCTTATTTGTGAGTTTCGCTGTCATGCCTTATATTGTCCATGGGTTCCCACCTGGTGTTTAAGTCGGCTCGGGTGCTTACAGCTGTAGCCAATTTAAGACTATTGATATGAAAATGATTGATGGATGGGATACGCAATCTGGAATCGTTGGGCCGGAAGTGGGGGATGGGATGTCTTCTAATCGGTTAGTACACTGCGCCGGCCACGACTTTCAGCAGTGAGTTGCGCTAAATTGATCTCTTTTTCTCATTGCTCGGCGTTAACATAAGGGGGCCGGCGAGATACTGAATTCCGTTGACCCTGCGGCCGGAATTTTGCGCCTGCGTTCCTTTGGATCTCGAACAAGCCCATGGGCGGTGAAAGTAAAATGCTACAGTGCAATGATCCTGGAATTAGGATGAGAATGGGGGTGAGACCTTCCATTTGTCCCACATGCACTTGAGCCTTGATAAGCCGTATTTCCTTGTCGGCCCTGGGCGTTGTATCCGGTTGCTACCCAAAATGGAACTAGTCTCCGGCCTTTGATTGGTTCCAAGCCCCCTTACGTCTTGTCTCTGGCAACGTGTAAGCGTGAACATGGGAAGCAACCTGACAACTAGTCAGCCACCGGTGGGTTATTCACCATAGGTTCATGTGGTCCGACTCAATGTTTTCGTGTACGGTAAGCAGTCCTTTTCTTCTTGAGAATACAGCTCTTTTTGCCAGGGACAAGCCCATCCATCAGGTCGATACAGGTAGACGCCTACATGTTCGAAAATTGAAATACCCCCGGTCTTTGTCGACCCTGCTCATTGATACCTTCCTTTAAGAGGGATACTACATACATGATGACCAAAGAAGCCAGGAGTCCTTTTCCAGGTCCAGGAGTCCCTTTCGCCACACCTAAAATATAAAGGGTCCAATTTTTCCTGCCGTTGGCTTCTTTCTTTTGCATCTTTCCCCTCGACTCCACTGTGCCATTCGCCATATCTGTCTGTGCGCAGACATGATTTCACTCGATCTTTTCCTCAGTGCTTCGTCATTCCTCCTTGCCTATTACTTTTACGCCAAAAAGTCTGACCCCTATGCTTCGCTCCCACTTCCTCCTGGGCCAAAGGGGTGGCCTCTGATTGGCAACCTCTTGGATATGCCGACTGAATTCGAGTGGAAGACCTATCATGAGTGGTGCAAGAAGTTTGGTGTGTGGTCCTTCGTAGTGGAGCAAGTAAGATACGGCTGACGGAAGTGGCGGTGACGAAGGTACTGATATTTTGCATCTCAACGTTGCGGGGACAAACATCATTGTCCTCGATACTGCTGAGGCGGTTCTCGAACTGATGGAGAGGCGATCTTCCATCTACTCTGATAGGTCCGTCACGTCCCATCACTGGTGGCGCTTCAGTTCCCCTGGCTGAATCCGGTCTCCTGTGCTGCGCAGGGCTAGGATGCCTATGATCAGTGAGTGGTCGTGTGAGTCTTCCTCCAGTTGTTGCGTACTGATGTAGTACCTGGAAATAGATGAATTGGTATGTTTGCGTCCTTTTTAGAGTATTGATCCGAGTGTTTATCTTGGTTGGGTGCGCCTGTACATAGATGAAATGGTAGGCGTTGCTTTACTTTTTTTGGGAAATGGCTATTCATAGGTGTTGCACAGGTCATTCAATGTTGGGTTCATGCAGTACGGTCAGTGGAATATGCTCAGCCTCGTTGGACTCTCAGGCTGATGATCAAGTTTGTTCCAGGTAACCACTGGTAAGCTTGTGAAAGCTTGAGGCCATTTGACACAAGGTTCTTAATAAACCAAAGGCGCAAGCATCGTAGGCTGTTGCACCAGCTTCTCCACCCAACTGCTGCCCTCCGCTTCCGTCCCCATGAGCTCAAGGCCACTCACAACCTTCTCCAACGTTTCCTGGACAACCCGAACGATGTAAACGGGAACTTGAGGCAGTGAGTTCTTGAAAAAACAAGATTACCGGTCTTCGGGAAAATGAATTCATTTTCCAAACTTAGTATGGCTGGGGAGACGATCATGTCCATTGCATATGGTTTGGACATTAAGCAGAAGGACGATCCTTATATCCAGACCGCTGAACGTGGAGTCCATCCCCTCGTGGCGGCTGCAGTCCCTGGCGCCTTCTTAGTCGATATGCTTCCCTTCTTGAAGTATGTCCCCGAATGGATGCCTGGTGCTGGATTCCAGAAGAAGGCTAAGGAATGGGCGAAACTTGCCATGACAATGGTGGATATGCCTTATGAGGCTGCCAAGCGCCGTATTGTATGTAGCTGTCTCCGAACTCTGTGTACCGTCCTGATGCTGAGGTGTTGTGAAAGGCCGAAGGGAACGCACCTCCTTCGTTTACTTCCATCAGTCTTCAGGAAATGGATGAAGGGAGGAAAGATGACGCATACGAGGAACCTGTTATTCGCGGTACTGCAGGAACACTTTATGCTGGTGAGTCTTGGTTTAGCTTAATTCCGAGCTTCTGTTCATAATCTCGATGTAGCTGGATCGGATACTGTAAGACCAACGATATGTTCATGCTCGTTCATGACGCTCATCGATACCCACAGACCGTCTCGGCGATCTCATCGTGCATTCTCGCTCTTATGGAGAACCCTGACATCGTGAAGAGAGCTCAAGCTGAACTCGACTCCGTCGTTAAACCAGGCCACCTCCCCGACTTTGACGATGAATCGTCTCTGCCTTACATCACTGCTATTGCCCTGGAGACTATGAGATGGAGAGATGTCGTTCCAATTGGTGAAGCAATCGATGTCCCTCCCAATAGCGCTAGACTGACATTATTTTATAACAGCAATTCCACGCTGTATGCAAGTTGATGACGAATACAAAGGCTACAGAATCCCTAAGGGTTCCATCGTCATACCCAATGCATGGTATGCTGATGGCCCTCATCTAGACTTCGAGGAAACCCTACTAAAGATATTTTGAACTCAGGGCCTTGCTTCACGATGAGAATGTGTATCCGGATCCATTCACTTTCAAGCCTGAGCGTTTCCTCAAGGACGGTAAGCTCGACCCCTCGGTTCGGGACCCGAGACATGCCTGCTTCGGCTTCGGCCGTCGGTAAGCCCTTTGCTTGATCCGTTGTCCATTATCCATCTCGAGTGCTTACACGCTGTGTGCCCCAGCATTTGCCCTGGTCGCTACATGGCCTTCTCTGCTGTTTGGGTTGCCATTGCTTCTTTGATCTATACCTTCGATATCAAGAAAGCGGTCGACGAAAAAGGTAATGTGATCGAGCTGACCCATGATTACGTCTCTGCACTCGTGATGTACGGTTCCCTTTGTTTCCGGGTTTGGAATAGGACTAACAAATGATAATTACGCAGCATGCCCAAGCCTTTCAAGTGTTCAATCACCCCTCGCTCCAACCAACACGTCCGCGCCATCGGCGCTGCCATTCTCGAACATGAGTTCCAGACCAACTGATGTGGCTTTGCATTTGCACATTTAGTAGCAGTTGACTATCCATGTTACTTTTGGGACTAGTTATATATCTCGTTGATCAAGTCAAGTTAACTATAGTCGGTTACACCCGCAGTATATGGAAAGTGAGGTATTAGTAGAGGCCCGCTGAGAAGTGGGGTCAAGGTGATGATAACTGAGTCCTACCGCGCCCTTGAGGCCACGGATAATTATTTTATGTCTGTAAATTGTTATGAGGTTCTTTCGTTGAGTGGACGTAAGAAGTCGAGCGCTAACCTTCAATAATATAGTGTGAGCGATTGGTCACCCATTTCATCTCATAGACGGATAAGGCAAGCCAAACAAATATAATTTCAGGAGTCCGATAGATTCGATCAGAACAGAGAACATCTCTTTTAATTTCAAACTCTTGGCTCCTTTTTCAACAATACAATGTTCAACCAATCACAGACAATTTTGAAGCCGGCGTCATCAAAGAACATTTTGTGGTAGCTCACATCAATGGTAAACCAATCAACGATGGAGTGGCTGGATAGTGAAATATCCCTGGGGGGCCTGACCATGATCTAGTACCCAGTTATAAACCATACGAGAGAAGCTCCGGGAAACACTTACGACTGGTCCAATCCTGAATCTATCGAACCAGTAAAGATCATGACCATTAGCAGGCCTAACTCTAAAGGTGGTGTAGGGCAACGATCAGCCGGATCTTGGGTTCAAATTATTTTCATACTCGTAAGGGCCAGGCACCAGTTTGAGTGACTACCCACTTGCACTCTTCTGCGGACCAAATAAGCTTGGCTTCATCGCCAGCACCCTAATATCAATTCTAGCATGAGAAGACCAGACTGGAATGCCAGCGAAAATGGGGCTGACCTCGGGTAATGCGACATAACGCCCCTCTGGTCCAGTGATGGTTAACGACGTTGGGCCCTGGGTTGAGGCGGGCAGGGTGAATACTGATCACCTGAACCAAAAAATCAGCATGATGCCAGGACCACTTCTATAATAAAATGGCTGCACACCGCATGGTGAGGAATAGTATCCTTGCCGTCGGCGGTGACTACAACATGGTGGGGTACTTCGTTGTTAGTAGTGAGGTAGTATTTCGTATTGACGCTCTGAATGATGTATTCATCTATGGTGGTATGAGACAATGTAAGGGGTGTCAAGTTCGTTTTGCAAGAAAGGGGTTGTGAGTCTGAGAGTATAGAGGCGAATAAGAGCACTTGTATACCTTTCTCTAGCCGTGTTAACCCCAAAACCCTGCACCGCAGTTTCCAAGACTCATTCTTCTTACCTAGGAGTGTTTACCTTCTTTTGGTAAAGAAGTGTTAGTGAAGAACTTAATGTCGAATGCGCTGACAAACGTTCAATAAATCAGAACATGCATAGACATATGATTGGATGGCGTTCGGTCTGGAACGTTCAGAAGGCTACGACGATCTGGAGAACTGCCAGAAGGAAAACATCATTGGATGTCCAACGGAGTTGGACAAAGATAGTATTATGGTCATGAGGGTGGCTTCTTGTGGGGTAGGTTCTATGAATTATCCGGGGTGCAAGTCCAAATACCAAAAGTGAGTGGCTGCTGGCGGTGGAAAGGATCTGAAAATAACCATTGGCCGACACTTCTACTAGTAGTGTCGAATTATCATGTATTTCAGTAAATACCGTTGTCAATTCTTTCTCATCATCATAAAGACCTTTGTAGCATAGGCTGTTGATAAATGTGCGGAAATATCGCTGAGTTATGTAGTTTCTGAGGCGTAAGGGCCGAAGAGAACGACAACAACTCACAAGCGTATGAATTTCTCCAAAATTCGCACGCTCAAAATCAAGTTTACTATTGTGAAATGGGAGAATTGTCCGTGGGTGCGGGTAAACCAGGAATGAGACGAACTCCTAAATACGGCCATCAAGCACCATTTTTAACTAGCTTTGTCTGGAGTATACTTGTAATCTTCGCGAATCGACGGTGGTGATTGTGGGCGCAAGCGGAGTATGCCCTGAGCTTGGATGGTTTAGGGGTGAGGAAATCGAATCCGGATTGAGTGCCCAAAATACCATTGGTAAGCTTATAAAAGCTTGAGGCCATTTGACACAAGGTTCTTAATAAACCAAAGGTGCAAGCACCGTAGGTTATTGCACCAGCTTCTCTACTCAGCTGCTGCCAAACACCGTTATTGTATGTACCTCTCTCCCAGCTCTGCACGGTTCTGATGTTGAGGTGTTGTGAAAGGCCGAGGGGAATGCGCCTCCTTCGTTTACTTTCCGTCGGTCTTCGAGGAATGGGTGAGGGGAGGAAAGATGCGTTAAGATACAGCTTCGATATAGGGTATGAGTGATTGGTCACCTGTTTCATCTTATGAACGGACAAGGCAAGTCAAACAAATATAATTTCAGGAATCCGATAGATTCAATCAGAACAGAGGACATTTATTTTAATTTCAAACTCTTGGCAGCTTTTCAACTATACAATGTTCAACTAATCATTTGAAGCCGACATCATCAAAGAACATTTTGTGATAGCTCATTGATGGTGAACCAATCAACGATGGAAGTGGCAGGATAGTGAAATACGCCTGGGGGGCCTGTACTTCCCTGCCAGGTTTGACTATGATCTAGTTCCCCAGTTATTAAACCATACGAGAGAAAAGAAACTCCGAGAAACACTTACGACTGGTCCAATCCCGAATCTGTCGAACCAGTAAAGATCTTGACCAGTAGCAGGCCTGATTCTAAAGGTGGTGTGGGGCAACGATCAGCCGGATGTTTTGGTTCACTTGTTTTCATAGAAAATACTCACTCGTAAGGCCCAGTGTCATTCTCACTCTGGGCAGTGCGAGTGACTACCCACTGGTACCTCTCTCTGGACCAAATAAGCTTGGCGTCCCCTCCAGCATCCTAAGTTTCATTTCTAGTATGAGAAGACCAGACTGTGCGATGTCAATGGACATAGGCTGACCTCGGGTAATGCGACAAAAAGTCCATTTGGCCCAGTGATGGTAGCGATGACGGGTGGGCCGCCACGGCCCGGGGGAGGCCTGATAGTGACCAGCTAAACAAAGACAAAAAAAGGATCAGCGCCATGCTGGGATCGCTTCTATAAATAGGTACGCACCGCATGCTGAGGAATAGTGTCCTTGCCATCGGCAGTGACCACAACATGGTCGGGTACTTCGTCGTTGGTAGTGAGGAAGTATTTCGTATTGTCGCTCTGAATGAGGAATCTATCCATGGTGGTATGAGACAATGTAAGGGGCGTTGGGTGTCAAGTTCGCTTTGCAAGAAGGGAGGTTGCAGGCTTGGGAGTATAGAGACGGATGAGAGCGTTTATATACCTTTCTCTAGCCATGTTAACCCCAAAAGCCTGTACCGCAGTTTCCAAGACTCGGCCTTCTTACCTAGCAGTGTTTATCTTCTTTTGGTAAAGAGATGTTAGTGAAGAACCAAATGTCAAACGCTCTGACAAACGTTCAATGAATCGGAACATACATAGACATATGATTGGATGACGTCCGGTCTGAAGAATTTGGAAGACCGCGACGGTCTGGAGGAGAACTCCCAGAAAGAAAAGATCATTGGAGTCGACTCCGCCAGACAAAGATAGTATGATCATGAGGGTGGCTTCTTGTGGGGTAGGTTCCATGAATTATCTAGGGTGCAAGTCGAAATGCTAGAAGTGAGTGGCTTGTTGGTGGCGGAAGTTGGAAAAGAATCTGAAAAAAAAACCGCTGACAGCACTTCTAGTGTCAAATTACCATGTATTTCAGTAAGTACTCACTTGCCTAACATTCTCACATGTCGGGGTGTGTCAATTCTTCGTGTCATCAGAGGTACAAGAGCCGAAGAGAACGACTCGCAAATGTATAAATTTGTCCAATATTCGCATGTTCAACGTCAAGTTTACTATTGTGAAATGGGGGGACTCCGTGGGTGTGGGTAGATAAGGAGACGAACCCCTAAACACGGCCATCAAGCACCACCACGGATCGATGGTGGTGATTGTGGGGGCAAGCGGAGTATGCCATGGGCTTGGATGGTCTAGGGGTGAGGAAATCGAACCCGGATTTGAGTGTTCGAAATACAAAGCATGGACGAGAAGTGAGTGCCACCAGTCGGGGAAGAGGTCTTGACCTAAAAGTGGCTGACAGTGGTGATATTGCCCGCATTATGCATAGTCGGATATGGTGTAGTGGCTAACATTATCGCCTCTCACGCGATAGCCCGGGGTTCAATTCCCCGTATCCGAATATTTTTTTCTTTCTGTGCATGGACTATGTCACGTGATGTGACCCATTTTTTATGCGGGGGTCGGCTGAGCGCATACAGGCAGCAGCAACGGCGACGACGCTGAGCTCACACAAGCCATGTCGCGCGCCCTCCGCTGCCTACGCTCATCACTCCAACCCCTCAGCTCAACACCATCCCGCAGCACTCGCAGCTCCAGCACACTGCACACCCGCCGTCGAGTGGACGACATCGGCACACGAGAATACGGACAGACAGCGCTAAAGGCGCGTGGCGACGCGGCGCAGACACCCTCACCACCACTGCCATCGGATCGAGTGGGGGCGCAGCTGAAAAGAGATCCAGTCTGGGGCCTGAGAGAGAAATTCGGGGAAGCAGCTCAGCCCTTGCCTCTATCAAAAATCAAGCAAGAGCCCCGCTTTGCACACCATCCTGAACGCTCTCTTTGAGCCCCTGCAGTTCAACCCGGAGGTTGCGAGACGATGTCTGACACATGGCAGTCATCCAACCTCGATAAACTGGACATAACGCTGGGATGTCGTTCCTCGGTACATCCTCCTTCTAATTCTGCCCACGTGCAAATGCTCATCCGGGTTGTTTATTAGGCCGCAGAGTCCTGGAATCCTATCCTTCTTCTTTTCCTCCACTCTAGTCCAAACCTCAGGACCCGCACACGACCTAACCCTCATCGCAAATTGGACATTGGCTACCTATGTGATCGGTCAGCACGTAGGTTCGAAAGTGGGGTCCTGGGACGCATGATGCGGTGGGTGCCGACGGCGCCAAAAGAGAAACTGGCTGGACTAGGAGAGAAGGATGAGTTGCTTCGGAGTGTAGGCCTGTACAAGGTCCAGGGAGATGCCGTCGCAGCAGTGATGGGCGCTATTTATGAGCAATTTGTACGCCATGGTCCCTCGTCTTTTTTCTTTTTGGCGTTCTCCACTAACAGAATACCTTGCTTTCTATAAAAGGGTGCTTCGGTAGCACATCGCGCCTTCCATACACGACTATTACCACACCTACTGCTAGACGGCAAGAACGGTGGGCTACCGCTGGTTTTCCACGATGAGGTGCAGGCGATATGCGAGCAGATGGGCGGTGCTGAGGGTAATCTAATGGAACCACACGGGACTGAGACTGAGACTAAGACTACTCAGTGACCACTAAAAGCTATCTACTTAATGTAAGCAACACGTCGTTCGACATGATAACTTGGACTGACCTATCGCAGGTTTAGCTCTAATAATATATTTGTCATTTTGCTTTCCCTCATTTGATTGTGGTTTACCCAAAAACATGTGGCTGATCAAAACTTGGGAGATACACTAGGGGAAGCACCGCCGACCACCTTGAATCCTTCTCGGCCCTCTATCTCCGAGACCAATTCTCGTGATTGACCTGCAATCCGGCCAAAAACACACTAGCTGCATCACGTTGTAAAAAGTCGATGCGGAGTAATGCTTGGACCATCCTCTCGCCTCCGATTACCGCTCTTCTTGAATAGAAGCCATGTGAGGAAAAAATTTGCGGCTGGGCACCCCGAGTAAGAGCTCTGGGGAACGCGTTCTGGATATGGGTCTATTTGCCACCATACTCCGCGTGTTTGTGTCATAGGCACAGGAATGACGGGGCTACTTGTGCGCCATAGTTATGCTTTCAGGCTAACCGTGGTTTCCCCTTGTAGCTGTCTGGATTCGGCACGTATCATATGCTCGAATATAGGATGTTGGAGGCGGAAGTGGGGGACCATTTGACTTAAACTCCAGATCAAGGCCATAGGTCATTTCACGATAAATTCCTAGGACCACGGAACAATTTGGGCTCGCGCAATATGCGTGGCGATGTATAGTATGGAGCCTATAATACTGAAAAAGGATTTATTAATGCACGTTATGTGGTCCTAGTTCAGAAACGTAGCACTTCAATTAAGGCTGCCAACGATCTATGCGAGTCACTCTAGGTCTAGTCGAGCGCCCACCTTTTGTTGTCCAAGTAGCCGCGGACCGCAATCAGAAATCATGTTACCGCATTGGGTGGTCTTCACCTGTGGATAGCTATTGGCTTGTATTGGAACTCGATTAGGCCTTGTTGCTCACGAACCTGACAGGTATAGTATTCACGAAATAGCGTTGCTAAGGAATTCGATGAATGAACGTCGATGAGAAGTTAACGGGGATCCTTCCAAAACTGGGATCGAGGTAATGCGACTTTATTGTCCTGCCGTCATAGAAGTGAGAGTCGCTCATCTCACCCCCCCGCATTGTAACCTGATTACTATCCAAGCTTTCTAGTTTTGACTACTTCCCGCCCATCCAAACCGAACGAACGACTGTTCCCCAGTTTACCGAGGCATGATGATCACCCTCTATTACTCTCCGATCCTAACTCTCTTGGCTGGTACTGTGGCTGATAATGGAGCCGTTTAGCTTTTTTAATTTTATTATTGTGGAATTATTCTTGAGACAAAGAGCCTGAACGTGCTAATGACATAAATTGATCCCATCAACAACGACGTAGAGGTGAATGTTCTCCTCCTTTCGCAAGTCCGATAGTAGGTCTTACGTAGCTTCGAGTCAGAAATCTGTTGGTGGTCCCTCTATAGTACACAAATCAAGTCCTCCAAGATCGTTCCAAGATCGGTGATATCTGGAACATGATACTCAAGATAACAAGTTCAGTAGCAGCATTTCTTAAAACCAAAATTAGTTGTTGAATGCACAAGTGCTTACACGAGATCTACGGGTATAGATTTGAGAACCAGGAGGTGGAGGACTGGCGACGTGTCTCCCGAAGGTGTCACCTTGTCAAGATAATTGATGTGATCAATAGTAACATCCCCGAGGTAACTGAACTTTTGTGACCCTCGCACAAGGGGATACCTCATATCATAATCCCACGACTTCCGAGGGTTTTTGTCTCGGCCAGAAATCGCTTGCGTTCCGGGACGAACATTCCGGTCTAATGCTCTTTTCTTTTAAGAGGCAGTCGGGCTCAACTATTGTTAGCGTATTGCTTGCAGTAATCCGGGTTTGGTGTCACTCTGGGTCTCTCTGACGCCCGTTCTGAGAGCTGGCGCTCTGAACAGTAGGAAATTGTCTCATCTCGGGTTCACTTCCCTAAGTTTGCTAATAATTATGCACCCGCATACACCCCCGCAGTATTTCGGTGGTAATTCTTAGTTTCAGAACGCAAAGATCGGAGAATATTTCCTCCCCTCCATTCGGCCGCAAGATATCTTGGTGGGAGGATCTCGTCATTCAAGAAAACCACTAGCTACCGTTCAAAAATGCATTAAATTGTGTTGTTAACCATGTTCTCCTCGGATTCCTCTTCCCAGACCGCGTAATGCAAGGCAAAAAGCAGAAAGGCTAGTCTATCGGATCAGGAACGGGTTCCGAAGTCATAGTCGGGAACCTGGAACCGAGGATGCTTAGACGCTGGCCCCTTGTTGCGTCACCTGCTAATATGAAACCTTTATCTGAGTCCTATTCTGACAAGACCGAGCCGTTAGCAATGAATAGCATCGAAATACAAAGCTACGCGGAGGTACTCATTCTCCTGCCTGAACGGATCTATGATAAGGTTCAAAGTGAACACCTTTTCTCAACGACTCAAGTAATGTCCATTGGAGCCTATTGGAGCAGTTTTGGAGCCTATCTGAGCCGATGGATTGTGACGTCAATTCATAACTCTAGGAGACTTGAGTGCTATTGTGTCGACCACACTGGACAAATACGAACAGACACAGACACGTAACCATTCACGTACACACATCCAAGCATATCCACCAGCCCTGGGCGAACAAGCTAACAGACTCTCGGCAACACTCCATTCGGCCCTCGGCCCGTGAATGGACTCACTAAACAGGTGCTGAGGTAGGAACTGGTAGGAACACTCGGGGATGCCTTATACAAATTGTATTAGAGCCTAAACATCGCATCCAATCTAAGCCGCCTATCTAGCTCTGTCATACCGCACCGCTCTTGGCTCTAGGACAATTCTGCTCAATTGTTTATGACTAAGTGTGCATTTCCGGATGTTATAAGGTCACCAGTCCTTTTGTCAACGCAAGTGATAAAAATATAGGGACCCTTTGCAAAGCTTCGTCCTAATATTCTTATTTAAATACTGTTTATCACAATAACACAATAAAATACTAACTAGAAGGGAGAATTTTGAGGAAGGTAACAAGCGAGGAAAAGAGGTCCATGGGTCCTAGGCCGCGCAACGGCCCAGAATCGCGGGCTAGCGCTCGTAATCCCAACATTCACCTTCATCCCTTCTCGCCAACGGTAATAAGGTGTAGGCCCGCCGTGACCTGAGAAAGGCCATATGGCCCACGCCGGGTCCAAGCGGAAGAAAGTTCGAACCGGTGCGGGAAGAATGGTCTGAAATGGTTCAAGCGTGGCGGAGTCCGGATGCACCCACCCTGAGTCCCTGACCATCCTGATAACACGGCATACTAGGGCATACTGGACTTGCTAAGATGAATTTTTCAAATTGCCCATGGAATGAACATACAATGGAACCGCCCTGGCCGAGTATTAAAGATCAGGCCCCCCCAAGTGGGCCAAGCACACCCTTGGTCGACGTCCGACATGTCTACTGTCCAAACCTTCCACCTACCAGACCTTTTCACCGGCTGTCCTCTTGAGGCCCGCTTAAGCCCACACCAAGCAAGGGCGACCGAAGAGTCTCGCGCCTGGGTAAAATCTTTCCGCCCCTTCTCTGACTCTACGCAAGCCGAGTTCACAGAAGCCTACCTGGAGCTCTTGGCCTCGTACATATATTGGTATACTGACTATGAACAGTTCCGAACAACCTGCGATTTTGTGAGTCGAATTTATTGGTGGGTGTGCAAATGAGTACCTGATCCTGATATTCTTACTAGATGAACGTGTTCACTGTTTTCGACGACTACACGGATGTACAGAGCGGAAAGGATGCTCACATCAGTGCCTTTAATTTTTCTCAGGCAATGAGACACCCCAACTGGGATGATGATACTATAATCAGCAGGATGACAGCAGAGTAAGCTGATTCTTCTTTCTGGCTAACTCAGAAGCACTGACATGATTTCAGATTCCGTGCGCGCACCGCCCGGCTAGCAGGACCTAACAATCTTCGTCGGCTGAATCGATATCTGGGAGGAGGCTGCAAATTCTGTTGCTAAGGAGGCAGAGTTCCGCGAGAGGGGTGAGTTCTTTTCCCTGAAGGACTACACCCCTCATCGGCGATACAATGCCGGCACTATGACGTGCCTTGCTCTTGTCGAATACGCCCTTGGCCTTGATCTGCCCAACGACGTGTACGAGCATCCGGCAGTCAGTAAAGCATTTTACGCTGCGTGTGATCATGCCTGGCATGTGAATGTACGTCCTCGCACGGCTCTGACATCGATCTATTTCGTGCTCACCCTATATCTTTAGGATCTCTGTTCCTACAACAGAGAACAGGCAAAGGGAGTGGATGGTAACAATATCGTGACTCTCCTGATGCAAGAACGCAACATGACTCTCCAAGAGGCCTGTGATGAGATTGGTGTCCGCTGCCAGAAATTTGTGGACGATTATTTGTCCGCACGAGATGAGATCGGAGAAACCCTCGGTCGGGATGTTTCGCGATTGATCGAAGGGATAGGTCACTTCCTGGTTGGGTTCATGACGTACGCAACTGCTTTCTCCATAATGGCCTAGATTCAGACGCAGTTCTGACTCTTTTTCATCTCAGATGGTGTTTCGTGACACCGCGTTACTTCGGTCCTGGACACCACGAAGTCAAACGCACTCTGATGGTGGAATTGAGACCTAAGGAGGTGCCTACTAAGGCTCAGGAGGTACCCGCCATATCCCAGGAGATGCCCAAGGGCGTGGTTTTTTGAATCATAGCCAATTTTTGGATTAATGTAGAATGTAGACTTTTTGTTACGAAGTCTTAGCTATCTGACCACGCTCTGATGTTTTGTGTCTTTGTACGAGTTGATAATTGTCATATAATAGGAAATTCAGCTTAACGATTATTTTTTTCGTTCGGCGATGACATGATGTACAACTCCCACAATGCTCCTTATCGTCACAGGTGCTGCGAACACAAGTTATCAGGAAGGTGAAACTAACTAGCCGCGCGCATCGTGTCTCGGCGGTGCCAAATTCCCAAGGATCCAAATCTACCCCGAAGGTGAACAGCTTAGCAACGTTTTATGTTCAAGGAACGGCTTCCTTCACCAAACTTTTGAATCGCATCAGATTACACTCGGCCACATGGATTCCAAACGCTGGAAACATATTGAAATACGAAACATCAAAAAACCGAACGGAGTACCGTCATGTGTCGGAGTTTGAAATTGAGGGAGCCCGCCCCGAATGTCTCGTGCGTTCCCTCCGAAAGGATCAGTTGTAAGGGTGGAGCTAGGATCGACTCAGAAGTTTCACCACAACCCTCCATCATGGTCACCGACAATCCCATATATTCATCAGATGAAGCTGAAGGTCAACATCACTGGCCACATTCAAGTAGTGTCTCTACAAAATTGGACAACTTTAAACAAATTATTGGTAGCTTGATGGATGACCCCAATTCACCAGCTTCCGAAGAAGGAGCCCATCACCTTATCAAAATGTTGAGCCTCAGCAACAAGTACAACCAACCACTGTGTGATGATGAAGAGATCAAGTCTGGCATCAAGCTTCATCGTATCCTGGAGGCAATGCTGCATTACTCAGAAGATTGCGGTGGGAAGCAGGGAAAGCACTATATAGTCTGTGGAGTTTGCGCCTGTGGTACCAGGGGCTCACAGGTGCTTCAATATCTACAAGACTATGCAACAACATTACTTTCACACCTTCTCTTTGTCTGTAAGCCTTGATTCCCTGAGCCCATTGGTTGATTCTGACTCATATATTGCTAACAGTCAAGGCTAACAGTTCCTATCACCTGCGAAATCGCTTCCCCTCACAGATTGCCACTCTAGCTGTGTGGGACGTGGTTACATCCATAGATGAAGAAACAATTAATCCTCATCTCAGTTCATTTCGAACCCAAGTATGCTCACCTTGCAGTTCATCTTAAGATAATAATTGACACAATGAACTTAGCTATTAAAGCGTGATGGATTTCAATGTGCTGCAACAGGGCGTCTTGATGCTGATCATCCTCATGTTCCACCTAAAGCTGAGGATTCAATTGTGACATTAGAAGCCTGTCACATCCTCTGTTGTGCTATTGCAGAATTTGAGTATGGGAATTCACAAAGTAAAAGTGTGAGTCTAGATTATCCATTTTGGTAATCTCAGTGAAACTTATGCAATATACCCTACTTTGTCTCAGTACCAATCTGCATTGACTACATTGGACATTCTATGCCACTATGCTAATCTCCCAGTCACTACCATTGGAGACATTGGCAAGGTCATAGATGAACCCTGTAATGGATTCATGTTACAAAGTGATGCCTACAATGGTTTTGATAATTTCAGGTGGAGCCTGAAGCCAACTGCTGTATGTGCCTAGTTCCTTCCATTACTCTTTTGCTAAGGGAATGCTTTAAGAATCCAAATGTGTATGACATACTATACCACAAGAGGAATCATGGGCTTCCTCATCACCCATCTACCCTTTCTTTCAGTGATTGGAGTCAGCAAGGTATTGCTTTACCCAACCCTGCTTTCATTTGTATCCATTCTGCAATTGCTGGAATTTTGCACATGAGTGGGGCAGGAGAGGTTATTGACAATGCCCTTGACAGATATGACCTGGGTGATTCAGGAGTTATTCTGACTGGGGATGATTTTGTCAATCTGGGAAAACACAATACTTGGCCTAGATTCATCAGTCCTTGTACATTAGTTGAGATAAATTAACTCTCTAGATGCATTGGAAATTGCACCATTAGGTATGAAGAAAGGGGAGGCACTGTCTGGAAATTGGAATGAGTGGGTAAAAATCATATAAGCTCATAGTACAACACTGTTCATTGTTAACATGCTCGCTGCCACCAGAGCAGACTAGAGTCTCGGGTACAAAATCTCATACAAACGGGCGACACAACACGAGGCCAGCACTGCCGTCCACTTTCTAACCCTCCCTCTCAATTCCAGCTTCCCTATCATGACTTCGGAACCCGCCCCTAATCCGATGTCCTAGCTTCTCTGCTTTTCCTTCAACACCATGTCCAACCCAAGCCATGTTCCTCATGACCTTCCATTGCATTAATCCACGATGCTTTTGATGCTTCTCCTTTGGTCGTCTCCTTTGAGCTTTTGCATCTGCCTCAAAGCTTTGCTTGGATTCTTTCTTCTTCAACTCCCTAGCTCGCGATAACTCTGTCTCTTCTCTCTGAAGAAGCGAATCCTGGCGGTTTTTCTCAGAAGAATTGGGTGCGAACACATTATCATCTGCGGAATCCTCGTCAACCTCTTCGCTTTCTTCCCCTTCTGCTTCGTATTCCTCCTCGCCCCCTCGTTCATGCAATAGGACACGACTAATGTCGGTTTGCTCTTCCGCACAATCCAACACCTCCATCAAATCTTCTAAAGTTTTCTCGTGGTTTGCTATCCCTTGATGATACCCGCTGAGGCCAGTGCCAGAACCTCAAGCGTATGACCTAGAATCATATCCGGGACACTCTCACTTCTACGTGATGGCTCACCATCCATACTCCCTTCCTCCAAATCTTGAGTCGTATCCCCTCGTTGAAAGTGACTGATTCCCTGCACAGCTGGCCTGCGCGTTGTCCGTGTCTTTAGATTTCAAAAATTTCGCACTTTGCACCTCCACCTACCCATAGATTGCCGCCGAATAGGCAACCGCACTATTACCTCATCCTCATCCGGTATATCCTTCAACCAGAGCATACATGTTGCAAGCGTCGAGTCCGGTCCCAAAGCGCGCTTTTCGGAACTGGACATGAAGGCAGGATGCATACCGTTCTCAGCACCGGTAGCCGAATAGGCCGGTCCCTCTTCTGCCTCCATTCCGCTTCAGCATCCGCTGCGGAAGCCACGGAGGGCGGCGTGGAATTTGACGAGTTGGTTTGATACACAGATCCGCTCGCATTAGATTGAGACCGGACGCGTGAGTGGCATTGTTTAGGGTGGAAAGGTATCATTTTATCCTTCCCATACTGCGTCTGGAAGACCAACCGACAGGTTGCTAGGTCGCTGGCGGACGTACTCCCCTCCTCCACCCTCCTCTTTCCTGCTCCGTGCCACTGCCCTGTGCATGACCCCCTGTTGCATATACTTTAGGCAGAATCTCGAGCGTTCCAACATCCCAACCTAAAAGACGTCGAGGAAGTTGAGCTTGGACGCTACGAAATATGAGGGAGAATCTGAGACGGCCGTGTCCGATACCACCGACGATAGGGAGCGTATGGGTACACATGGAGCAGTCGTGGAAGACTTCAAGTAGCGGAAGGACGACGACACCTAGTACTGGGGATTGCTCATGCATCCTATTATCGCGCACGGCGATGATGACGGCGGTGTCTGCCCAGTCCCGGATGAAGCTTTCTATCCCGGCGTTAAACTAGGAGAACAGGAAAAAGGCGGCGATTAACGAAACAAGAAAAGGAGTGTTAGGTCGAGTGCGACTCACGAATGGGTTGCTACTTTTCATCTTGGTCCTCGTCTTATATACCCTCTGATGATTGATGATAACTACGCAGTATGCGCTGGGCAAGTCGTCCGCGTCGTCGTCCGTTCCCTGTTCCGCTTCCCTCACCCCACTCTCCCTGACCCTGTTTATACCCAATCCGCTGATCTGCTCTATCCTTATGCTGAGTATCCCCGAAGGATATTCCGCAGTTGGTCTGGATGAAGTGATGATTTCGTCCCCTTTTTCTCTCAAATCTTGTTCCTTCTCCTGTTCAACTTCGCTTCGTCCTGTTTTCTCCCTAGATCGGTCACCGTCCTTCCCTTCGACGCCTTTATTCGAGTCGACACCCATATCCCGCACCGTTATTTGTTTTTCCGCCTGGCTATAGGACAAACTTGGCTTGGGCTGCTGACTCAACAAGTCCCTTGTCTTGGCCTCTCGCAGTTTCTTCTCCGTCTCCACCTCAATCTTCGCCTTGATTTCATCATAGTTCTTGTTTGTGTGCTCAAGATGTTGCTGAAGTGTCGTCTTTGGGAAGTATCCGCATTCCCAGAGCAATGTACCAGGGGACAGGGTTTCCGCTCGTCTCACTGAGAAGTTGGTCTTCGCGAATTGAAATGCGATTGTGCGTCGCTGCGTCATGTATGAGATGGGAAAGAGGGGATGTCAATGGTGCCAATGAGATCATCGGCTGTGAGGTTGTCTGCGGAGCATATGGTTATATGTGAAGAAGTATTAGGAATAGAAGGAACAAACCGGCATCCCAGAGCTGGACGCGAAAAGATTCTCGAGCGTCAACTTCTTGCTGGTTAACAAGAACCGCTGTAGTCTCCTTCCCAGACTGGATCGCCTTCTCGACTGATAATGCTGGAGTATAGCGACACTCAGCGGACGCACATTCGACAACTATACTAGCGTACCGAGTAGCCCAGACGAACTTCCCCCACTTACTCCACCCGAGGGTAACATACGGATCACCCTTTCTTCCATCTTCACCTGTCTTGAGGATCTTGATTCTATCGGCACTCCTGAACCCCGTGGCGCGCCTCACTGTCACGACAAGTACACCCAATGCATCAACATCCATCTTCGGCATCCCAGCTAATATCGACCTGAGATCCAGATTAATCGACTTGGGAGCCACGTACTCCGCAGCAACGGAATCAATGTTTTGCTGCAGCCACCCTGACAGCCCCGGTACGTCCATAATATTCAAAAAACTCTTTGCCAGTGGAGTACAATTCAAAGTTATCCTTGGCTGGCCCATCAGTGATACCTTCATCATTGCGAGAAACGGTGGATTTGGCGTCAATTGTATCCTTAACCGCGCAGTCGTCAACAGTCCCGTCAGCTCGACCCACACCGGCAACCTCATCCCACCCGATATGTAAAACTCCATCAATAAATGCAAATTTGCCGATCGACCCTTGAGGCCTCCAGAGGTGGTCGGCTTAGCCCTGTACGCCAAGGCAACTTCCATATTGATAAAATCACCCTTCTTCGGCCTTCATACCCTGAACGTCTTCGCCTGCCTCGCCGGCGGAGAGCCATCGGATACAGAGGATGCGAACAGGTTCGGTACCTTGCCCGATGTCGGCTACGCGAACACCGCGAATGAGTTTGGGGAGGGAAGCTTGAAGGGAGTCTTCGAGTGTGTCACAGATGGCGGTGAAGAGTGCTGGGTTGGCGATGGGCCAGACAGAGCGAAGGAAAGAGTTGAGCCATCCCGCGGATTCAGGGCCATCTTCTGGATGTTCTGTGGTTATTGAGCGGATCTGTTAAGTAATATGTAGAGGTGGAAGTGAGAATTGTGCAGTCTACGCACGAAGGTAGGTGACGTACAAGTGCATCTGGGTTTTCAGAGGACGGATGGGGTGGATCTGAGGAGGGTGAAAGCTGTCCAGAGTATGTTTGGTATGGTTTAAAGAAGACTGCGGAAGTTCCAACTAAGATGGCGAGGAGGCAACACCCAAAAGGTAAAATCCATAGGTCTAGCCATCTAAAACGTTGCCAATGACCGACTAAATGGTAAAGGAGCCACCAGATAAGTAGCCCGAACCCAGCGGTTACACCGGAAACGATGGCAGTCTGTGCCCTCACGCGATCTAGGTCCCTACCCGGATCATTCCACCAGCCGAGATGCGTCAACTCGCGAACAACCTGTTCAACAGCAGCATGGCGGCGACCAGATTCGAAGGCACCTTGATTGATAGCGGCACCCGCCGCCTGACGTTCCTCGGGCGTAGATGGGGGTGGTGGAATGCGCTCAAGTTCGACGTCTGTGACATCGTGGATGGTGAGTGGGAGATGAGTGATGGGATCGAGGACTTGGCGCTCATCGACCTGCGTGCCCCCTGGAATGTTGGGTTCCTTGCTTTTCGTGGCCTGTAAGTTATCCGACATTTGCTGTTGTTCTGTTGAATAGCATACGAATAGGTAGGCGACATGGATATAAGACTGGAGATTTCAGACACCTGTTGTAAGTCCTGACGTCAATGCACCACATTCTTGTCGACTCGCGCACATGAGCCACCACATTAGGTCACTGCCCATTCTGGGCTTACGGAAGTTGGCGTGCACAATCCCCGCATCCATCAGTATCGTAAGCGATGAGAAGTCCAGAAAACATATGGTTATCATCAAGGACTGATACCGCTTGCGGAAATCGCAAGATTTTTTCCACACTGTGCTCGCTCCTAGATCGTTCCTTCTAAGAACACGTATATCATCCTACTGAGCATGCGGACAGGACCCCGGTCTATCCCCCTGTACGGTTTGGATGGCCATGCTGAGCTAGGTGGGCTTGTTGACGTGGCAGAAGCTAAAACAGTAGACCCACGTCCTAGAACGTGGCTAGTTGTCCCAAAAAAGGGACAAGTTAGCTTAGAAGATATCCTGTGGTGCATGCCAACTGCGAATTTGAATTTGGTCAGGAAGAATTCAGTGTTACATAATTAATTATTTTGAAGCAGATACATCATGGCTTTGTTACTTCAACTCGAAACCACTCTTATAACACAGCAGTAATTTGATATTTTGTGTCTCTGAATGAAGTACCGAACAACCAAGACTCAAAAAGCGGCACTTACATGCTTCGACAGCCTAGCACACTCAGAGACGGACAGATAGGCGCCTTCCATATTAGGTAGCACCTTCCTTTCATAGACGGATAGCAAACATTTTGAATGAGATCTCCGTTGGTTTTTGGAATTTGCAAAATCCCTCTTGGCATTTTATTCATCCTTCCGAAAGAAGTGATTTTTGTAGGCTACCACCACGCTAACATTCGCGCTATGATGAGTCCCAGGAAACCACCTACGCAAAAGATATCATTAGGAGGAATCAGACCTATAATTCCCACGGCTTTCAGTCTTATTGAGAATTGGGATGGCCTACACTATAGTTTCCCAATTTCTCTCACACTTTCTCAAAAGTCAGAACGCGAAGAGTGGATTGTTTAGAAGCGAGAACGACTAGTTCAGGATGAGTTATTCATCATTACAGTGTAAAGATATCCTGGGGTCCTCGCCTGGCCCCACTGCGGTATGCTCATATGCCATGAGAAGAGATCGCGCAGATGGAGTGGCTGCCGTACTACTTCTCCATACGAAAATATCCGCCACCGTATGAATCGCGATTCTCTGGACACGTTAAAATGCGAAGCGCTCTCAGGGCTCTAGGAGGTTCGCCAGGTGTGCTTCCCAGCACTTAAATATGCCGCGACGGTTCCTTGACTTCGTCCTCGTCACTGTTCTCGTCGCCAGCAGGAGCCTTGTACTCGCATGGCCCCCTCGGAACCCCGCGTTCCCGCTCGATCCAGGCTTTGATATTCAACAAGTAGCCGAGTTGGCTGAATCCATCCCCTCACATTCCTGGGAATTTGGTACTGCAGCAGAGACGCTGTTGGAACTTTATGACCCCGACATTTCGGTTTTCGGGTCCGAGCCATTTTCTTCTACGACACGATATCTTCGGACCCATAGGGGTAGAATCGAGGCTTTGGAGTATGCGGAGAGCACGATTAAGATTGGGACGGGTGTGAATGGGTTGGCGGACGGGGATGGTGCTGTGGGTGATCCTGCTAGTCTTGGAGTTAGCGCTGTGTTGTTGGGTGATTATTTGCCCGATGGGGAGGGCAAGAAGTATACGAATGCCGCAGCGGAGGAGGTTGATTTTATTATGAACCAAGCACCTAGGTGGGAGAACGGGGCAATTTCACATCGTGTTGAACAGCCTGAGCTGTGGTGAGTGCACTATACCCTCTTCTTTTTTTTTTTGGCTTCGAGAACTTAATGCGAGCATCGTTGACAGGGCCGATTTCGTATATATGGCGCCGCCGTTCCTTGCTTATTACGCGGTACACACGTCAAATCTGACGTTACTACAAGAGACCGTCGAACAGTGTCGCCTGTATCGCCAAATTCTGCAAACGCCGGGCCATAACGGTCGATGGTCACACATCAGAGGACCAGCACATCCTGACCCTGGTTTATGGTCGACAGGGAATGCATGGGCTGCAGCCGGGATGACGCGGATCTTGGCCACAGTCATCAAGTCGCCGAGTTCTTTGACTGCAAGGACATGGACAGTGGAGGGCTGAAGCTATTGATTCGCTGACAACTTGGATCAAGGAAATCCTTGATGGAGCTATTGAGTCACCGCCGGAAGATGGGTTGTTGAGGAATTATTTGGATGACGTGTCGGGTGATGGACATGGATTTGGGGAGATTTCAGGAAGCAGTTTGTTGGCGAGCGTGGCTTATAGGATGGCAGTTTTGCGTCCGAACGTTTTTGCTGTTGCGTCGTATGGGTCGTCTGGGAGGAAAGGGAAGCCTAAGAGCCAAGGAAGATATCTAGACTGGGCAGAAGGGATCAGGACGGTGTTAGGACATGACAGGCATGTTACGGCTAATGGAACAGTGATACCTGCTGTTAACCCGCTTGGTTGGGACGATACGACTCCGTTTACTGCTGGGAGTCCGGAGGGCCAGAATTTTGTAGTCTTAATGTACGCTGCATGGAGGGACTGTATTGCGGTGGGAGTGTGTTAGGTTTTTTTTTAACTTATTAGCAGGAGAAATAATATGAAGTATCAATCCGAGATGAGGAACGCAGGATAAGAAAGACGTAGCGAGGATCTGTCCGACCGCTGGACCACACAACTACAAATAGTTGTTTATATGCTACCTTTTTCGGATTTCCACTCCCACATTCGTCGCTCCCAGTCGATGTTTTCGGATCCGACCTTGTTTCCTGTTGGGAATTCGGATGGAGGGATTGTGTCGTAGCAGAAACGTAGTCAAGTAGTTCTCAACTCATTAGCAGAATCAAGTGCCAATCGGATATGGTGTAGTGGCTAACATTATCGCCTCTCACGCGATAGCCCGGGGTTCGATTCCCCGTATCCGAATATTTTTTTTCCTTGGCCTGTTGCCCGGCGCCCCACATACCCGGTCATAATTACGTTGATCCCCGATGTCGGCTACTGAACTCTATTAGGTCCGAAACCCCTCTCCACCACGGGTGGAAACGAGGTTTGCAGGACATATATTCTTCGCAGGTTCATGACGGCACAGATTGTGCAGGTACGAAGCGTTGGTGCAAACTCGAGGTAGGATAGCCCTGATCAAGTGGTAGTCGAAAGCTACATTTCCCTCTGGCAGATAATTCATATGTAATCAGTTCATAATAGTGAAGTCTGTCCTTTGAAGACAGGAGGGTGTCGAGCTTGGCTTTCTCGACGAACGTCGTCGTGGTCATTCGGGTTTCGAGGAATGATATGTGGCTTCGAGACTCGGGACTAGGGATACTTCAGACACGGGTATTACAATACAAAGCGCGCTGTTACCGCGGATCAAAGTAGGATACATTCACAATGTGACAATTCTACAAGTGAGAGAGATTAACATATCTTCATCGAGTTTTGAAACACTGATCCTAACAAGGCAGATCTTTCTCTTCCCCTTCATACGTCAAGTGGTGGTTGCTAAAAACTGCTAGTGCACCGTGATGTCCGCGTAGGTCGCAGGGCTATCCTGGGGCCAGTGGCTTCTGACGCCGTGCTATCTGGAGACATCAACTATAATGCGGAGGATCACCTACGCGAGGTTTAGTACTCGTTGTTTTTCTCCCGCCCATTTAGGGTATTTTCGGAGGGGTTATCTAAGCGGGAAACAGGGCCAGCAACAGCTCCCTGGCTTTACCCCACGTCGTCGCCCAGCAGCTTTGGGTGGGGTAGAGGAACAAGAAAAATAGTGGAGAGAGTCTGGTGTGCATACGGCCCAGATCGTTTCCGTTAGCTGTGTGGAATGTGGCCTGATAATACACGAAAATACCATCTGGTGAGACCGGGCCGTGTGAAATTTGGGGGGACGTGATGCGGGCAAAGCAGATGGCATCGGACCAGGTTGGTCCATCTCATCCGGACCAGGGTCTCCAGTTTTCCTCTTAACCCCCTTCTCCAACTTCCTGTGGGCTCTCATCCCCTTTTCCTCCCTCCCATCATGTCTTCCAAAGGTCTGTGTCCCCTCACCTCCTCCTTTGCGCATATCACTCAATACATTGATTATCAGCCATCCGCGAATACGACGCCAAGCTCCTCCTCGCGTACTGGCTCGAGCGTGCACCCGCCATCGCGCCGCACGCCCAGGTCAAGACCAACTTCCAGTACCCCCCTGCCCGTGTTGCTCAGGTCTCATGGGATCCCTGAAACCAACACGATCACCCCCGATACCAAGATCCCGTCCTGGGTCCACAACACGAAGCTCGTAGCAAAGCCCGATCAACTCATTAAGCGTCGTGGCAAAGCCGGTCTCTTGGCCCTCAACAAGACCTGGCCTGAAGCGAGGCAGTGGATCGCTGAGCGTGCTGGGAAGCCCCAAAAGGTACGCATACATTCATGTTTCTACTGTCATTTTGTTCCTCTGCCCTGTTGTTATCCATCATCTATTGATCTCGCGATGCTTTATCGTGGTTCGCGATGGATTATCGAGCTATATCTACAGCCTCGTTTCCGCCGCGCATCCGGGGTTGATCTGCAAGGGGTACGATTGACGCGTTCATGTAACCCCACTCATTACGAGCAGTACCCCTCACGTGACGGTTCTTGTGCCTTTCTATCAAGCTTCTTACTTTAAATCTTCTAAACAGTTGATCGCTGACGCACCCCCCATCAATAGGTTGAGGCTGTCACCGGCACCCTGAACAACTTCATTGTCGAACCGTTCCTCCCTCACCCCTCCAACACCGAATACTACGTCTGCATCAACTCCCAGCGCGAGGGCGACCGCATCCTCTTCACGCACGAGGGTGGTGTGGATATTGGTGATGTCGATGCCAAGGCGCTCGTTCTCGACATCCCTGTCAACCAACCAGTTCCCCACCCGCGAGGCCATCGCGTCGACTCTCCTTACTCACGTGCCTGCAGCGAAGAAAGAGACGCTTGTTGATTTCCTCGTCCGCCTCTACTCGGTCTACGTCGATCTCCACTTTGCCTATCTCGAGATCAACCCCCTTGTTGTCCTCGATGCCTGTCCAAGGTGGCGAGCCCGCCATCCACTACCTTGACATGGCCGCTAAACTCGATCAGACTGCTGAGAGTATTTGTGGACCCAAGTGGGCCATTGCCCGTGATCTCTCCATCTACGAAGCCGACGCCGCAGCTGCGAAAGGCCCCAAGGTTTCCGCAGATCGTGGACCCCCTATGGTGAGTCCTAGGTGGGCCATTGAGAGACCCTATTTCCTGATGAATGTCTCGCTTGCAAGGTCTGGCCCGCTCCCTTCGGTCGTGATTTAACCAAGGAAGAAGCCTACATCCAGAAACTTGACGGATCAACTGGCTGCTTCCCTCAAGTTGACGGTCCTCAACCCCTGAAGGCCGCATCTGGACCATGGTCGCCGGTGGTGGTGCTAGTGTTGTCTACTCAGATGCCATTGCCGCTCACTGGCTTACGCTCACGAGCTTGCCAACTATGGCGAGTACTCTGGTGCCCCAACTGAGGGACAGACTTATGAGTATGCCAAGACTATCAGTGCGTCCCTTCGAAAACGATTCGACTCACCCATTACTAATGCCTGACCAACAGTCGATCTCATCACTCGTGGTGCCCCACGCCCTGATGGCAAGATTCTCATCATCGGTGGTGGTATCGCCAACTTTACCAACGTCGCTGCTACCTTCAAGGGCATCATCCGTGCCCTTAAGGAATATAAAAATCAGCTCACCAACCACAGCGTCAAGATATTTGTCCGCCGTGGTGGCCCCAACTACCAGGAGGGTCTCAAAGCCATGCGCCTTCTCGGCGAGAGTCTTGGCGTCCCGATTCGTGTCTTCGGCCCTGATACCCACATCACCGAGATCGTTCCCCTTGCTTTGGGCATCGACATCTCCAAGGCCAGAACTCCTTCGGCTGAGGGTTTGAAGAGTGTTCAGCCCGATACTCCCCCACCTCAGGTTGCTCAGGTTGCTCCTGTTGGTGATGCCGAATCTTCTGTTGGTGCTATCCATGCCGATGGTGGGCGTACCCAGGGACAGGACCAGATTGTTCACTTCGAGGCTGGACATTCCCCCTCTTCCCGCCCGTGGTACAGGCCATTTGACTCCGACACCCGCTCCTTCGTCTACGGTCTCCAACCCCGTGCTATCCAGGGCATGCTCGACTTTGACTATTCCTGTGGTCGTGCTGCCCCCTCCGTCGCCGCCATGATCTACCCCTTCGGTGGGCACCATATCCAAAAATTCTACTGGGGTACCAAGGAGACTCTCCTCCCCGTCTATACCAGCGTCAAAGAGGCTGTCGCGAAGCACCCCGACGTCGATGTGGTCGTTAACTTCGCCAGTAGCCGAAGTGTATACTCCAGCACTCTCGAATGCTTTGAATTCCCCCAGCTCAAGGCTATCGCACTCATTGCCGAGGGTGTTCCCGAGCGCCATGCGCGTGAGATCCTCTGGAAGGCCAAGGAGCGAGGTGTCCTCATTATCGGTCCCGCCACCGTCGGTGGTATCAAGCCTGGATGCTTCAGGATCGGTAACTCTGGTGGTATGATGGACAACATTATCGCCTCCAAGCTCTACCGCCCTGGTTCAGTCGGCTACGTCTCCAAGTCTGGAGGCATGTCAAACGAGCTGAACAACATCCTCTCTCTTGTCACGAATGGTACTTACTGAGGGTATTGCCATCGGTGGCGACCGTTATCCCGGCTCCACCTTCATTGATCATCTCCTTCGTTACGAGGCCGATTCCGAGTGCAAGATGCTCGTCCTTTTGGGTGAAGTCGGTGGCATTGAAGAATACCGTGTGATCGAAGCTGTCAAGTCTGGCAAGATCACCAAACCCATCGTCGCCTGGGCTATTGGTACCTGCGCCAAGATGTTCACTACCTGAAGTCCAGTTCGGTCACGCCGGTTCCATGGCCAACAGCGATGTCGAGACCGCAGACGCGAAGAATCGTGCCATGAGGGCTGCTGGTTTCATTGTTCCTGAGACCTTTGAAGAACTGCCCCGCGTTCTCAAGGAGACATACCACTCTCTTGTCAAGAGCGGCGCCATCGTTCCCAAGAAGGAGGTCGAGCCCCCAGTAATCCCCATGGACTACAAATGGGCCCAGGTATGTGGATAATCAAGGGTCTTACTCGGCGAGGTCTAAAGAATCCCTCTGCAGGAACTCGGGCCTCATCAGGAAGCCTGCCGCCTTCATTTCCACTATCTCCGACGAGCGTGGCCAAGGAGCTTCTTTATGCTGGAATGCGTATCTCCGAAGTTTTCAAGGAGGACATCGGCATTGGTGGTGTCGTTTCCCTCCTCTGGTTCAAGCGCCGTGAGTGATATTTTTGACAACTCCTCCCTCTTTCGATTACTGATGCTTTGGACTCTAGGCCTGCCGTCCTGGGCTGCTAAGTTTATTGAGATGGTTCTCATGCTTACCTGCTGATCACGGCCCCGCTGTGTCTGGTGCCATGAACACCATTGTTGCTTCTCGTGCTGGCAAGGACCTCATCTCGTCTCTTGCCTCTGGTCTTTTGACCATCGGTTCTCGCTTCGGTGGTGCTCTCGATGAGGCTGCCTCCATGTTCTCGCAGGCTCGTGACACTGGTCTCACACCTCGTGAATTCGTCGACAGCTGCAGGAAGAAGAACAAGCTGAGTAAGTTCTTGTGCTGCCCATATCATCTCGGACAGGCTTTAACGTACCTCAGTCTCTGGTATCGGCCATAAGATCAAGAGCGTCAACAACCCTGATCTCCGAGTCGAACTCGTCAAGGAGTACGTCCACAAGCATTTCCCCAGTCACAGCCTCCTCGATTATGCTCTCGCCGTCGAGAAGGTGACAACCTCAAAGAAAGATACTGTGAGCGGTCCTTGGATATTCAACTGGGACCTTTACTTACCTTGTTTCATTAGCTTATCCTCAACGTCGATGGCTGTATCGCTGTCTGCTTCGTTGATCTTCTCCGTGATAGCGGTGCTTTCACTCCTGAGGAGGCTGACGAGTACATCAAGATTGGTACTCTCAATGGTCTCTTTGTTCTCGGTCGTAGCATCGGTTTCATTGGTCACCACCTCGACCAGAAGAGGCTGAAGGCACCTCTCTACCGTCACCCCGCAGATGATATCTTCATCAACATGGCCGATGTTAGCCAACCCCGTGTCCTGGGTCGCATGCAGTAAAATGGGTGCCGTTGGTGAATCTGGGGAAGGAGGAAAGGAAAAAATTACTAATGCTTCATTGCGTTTGCCACAATTAATACCTGCGCTTGTCGATCAGCGTCTTTTTTGAGTTACCCCTTGCATTATTACGATCTTTACATAAGTCTACCGCACGCATATAGACTCTTTGCTTTGTTTTTGACTGGCAGAACAGCGTGAAGTTCAAACAAACCTCATGGTTTAGTAAGAGACACAACTACAAAGATTACGACTAGAACGCGCGATAAAGTGGTACAAGTAAGCAGTCAAACTACATTAATGTATTGGAAGTCCGCCGAGTCTTCTTCCTCCCTCCATCCGATATGATATCAATCATCATATGTAACGAACAACAGAACGCAACAAGAAGAGTTTACCCCCAAGTATATCGACTCAACTAAATACCATGTTCAGCACTTGCATAAACGAGCTTCTCAGCTTCTCTCGAGCGCGGTTTAATGGAGCACTTGAATGGAGAAGGCAGCCTAAATCGTGATCACAATTTGTTAACCCAAGCTCGACGGAGGGGCGAGAGAAAAGATAAACAACTTACGCAACGATGGCGGTCGAGTTGAATTCGACAAGAGGTTCGATGATGTTGCCAAGTTCATCTCGTGCTTTTGAGATATCCATTGTAGCGAGGATGGAAGCCATTGTTATCCAGAGGGTTGACATTCCGATGTGGCTCCCGACGCAGACTCTAGGGAGATCCCCAAATTGATCAGACAAAAAAAAAAAAGGAAGATGATGAAGATGAAAGGGGGGATGGTATGTACCTGCGGCCGAAACCGAAAACGAAATTGTATGGGTCGTAGGCGTTGCGGTCGAGTTTTCCGTCTCGAGTTAGGAATCGCTCGGGTTTGAATGATTCGGGTTCTGGGTAAAGTTCTTCATCCCTTGACATACCCCTATGAGACGAAAAAAAAAAGAAGTTATATATAACTTGTACTTTGTCGGATTAACAACACATAATACTTACCAGATGTTACCGATGACCAGAGACCCTTTGGGAATATGATAACCCAGGTAACTGTCGTTCTCAGTAACGAGGTGCGGAACAGCTATGTATATATAACAACGTGTGAGAAATTAATGACAATGGGGAAGGGCGGAGGGGCGGAGGGACTTACCAAGAGGGTTTGGTGGATGCCATCTAAAGGCCCCGGCATTTCATATCGGTAAATTAATCACAGATTAGGAAAGGTGTACAAAAAAAACCAGGCACCCGGGTGGGGGTGAAAGGGGGAAGTGGAAACGCCCAAATGTAACAAAAAACGTACCGCATTAGCTCTTTCATCATAGCCATCACGTACGGCAACCTCTCCTCATCACCGAATTCCGGTAACCTCGCGCCTTCCAACACTCTGTCGATCTCGGCTTGTGCCTTGGCTTGAGCTTCGGGGTACAAAGTCATCGCGAGGACAAAAGCGACGATCGAGGCACCTGTTGTGTCGGCACCGGCTGGCGTTAGAGTGTAAATCCGAGTCAGGCACACCGTGAACAATGGGACAGGGGGGGGGGGAGAGACGTACCAGCAAAGAAGGTCGCAGCTGTGTCTTGGATGATAATCTTCTGATCCGTGACATCCTTCTTCTCATCAAGAGAATCCAAACACGAAGACGTGAACGATCGTTGTCCAATACCTCTCGACTAGAAAAAGGTTTTTTTAATTCCAACGATATAGAAAAAACTGGCGTTTTTGTTTTAAACTCACGATGTTTTCTTGTGCAGCTAAAAAAGGGGCAACCCTAAACCTTGTCCAGAGGTCCCTCCATTCTCTAGCTTGACGCTTGAACCCGGCACCAGGGAGCCATTCGGGTACGTGCCGAAGCCAAGGTAAGACATCGACCAGGTATTTGCCGGGAATGGCTGCTGCGGCGCTGGCGAGCATGGCTTGTTCTGCGAGATGGATCCAGGGATCGTTGGTAGGCCTTGTTTCCATACCGTATGCGAGAGAGATTAGGATGCCACCGACGACGCTAAATACAAAGCATATGAGGTGTTGGCTAAGGGATAGAGGAGGGGGGGGGGGGAAACACTTACTGTCTGATGTGTTCCATGAATTTCTCTGGGGATTTGACGAGATAAGGGAGGAGGCGTGTTCGGATGAGTTGCATTTCTTTGGGTTGGTAGATGCTTGGGTTGGAGGCGGGAAAGTGTTGGAACAAAGGTGCGGCGGCATTCTCTCCATTCATCGCCGTAGGGCATGACAGCGAAAATGCGTGAGAGACCCATCCTAAGTGTCGTTTGTTCAGTGATTTGAAAAATGAGCCAGGGAGACATAAAGACCGTACATGTCATTGAGGAACGTAAAGTGCGGCCTGAATATAGGGATCCATGTTCCCTAGATAAGATAGGGGGAAAAAGGATTGATGGGATAGAGTGGGACTTGCCGACAAGAGTAGATGTGACCTCGTTTCTCGAACAGCTCATTAGCGACGTTGTGATTATTGATGATGATGAAATCTCTTCCGAGAGCACCGAGATGCAATATATCCTCGCCTTTTGAATTGAAAATGAGTTTTGGGGATTCAGCTAGGGGGGGGAAGTGAAACATTTGCGTACGATATTCCTTGGACCATCTGGCGTAGGTTTGTGGGATGTCTTTTGTGGGCACATCGAGTAAATTACCGATGATGAGACGTTTCTTTGGACCAGGTGGAAGTGGGAGAGAGGGTTTTCGTCTCCGTAGGCGGAGAACGAGAAGGACGATGAAGAGGAGGGAGAATACGACTTGGTAGAGGTTTAGAGACATTGGGGATGGGAGTGTGCTGTTGAGGTCGGGTAGAGAACAAGGAAGATGGTGGGGGGAGGGAGGGATGGGAGGTTATAAATGTTTTTCCTGAAATCCGGCGGCAGAAGGGAAGGGTCGATGTCACAAGTGGTATTATAGTTAGGACATATGGACATATGGTGATGCCTATGATGGCAATGATAAGGGTGGTACGCGAATACCATTCTTCGGCAGCTATGCATTCTAGTATATATTAATATTTGGACCTATTGCTTGTTTGCACCTAGGCTGGGTTGCAAACTTCCTATCAAAACACACACACACACACACCTCAAGAACTTTTACTAGTGTACAGAAGCCTGAGAACAGTTTCAGAAATATCCTAGGACTATCTCAGGCGGGGAACCCTGAGCAATTATTTCTATAAGGCTCTGGCCCCCCTTGGCCGGGGGAGGAAGATAAACCCGAAGTGGCTGGCAGTTTTCACCATTTGGGTGCCTCGGGAGAGATGGTTGAGATGGTTTAATGCAATATAATGGGGGGGCGGGCGACCGGTGACCAGCGAGGAGACCGTATGGGCCTTGGTGGAGATGTCAGCCAAGACATGCACAGTCGACGCGCCCGTGAGTGGACCAACGGAGAAAGGATGACAACTCCCCCGATCAATCGTCAGAGTGGGTTTCATTGAGTTCGGGACGGCTTCCTCTCCTCTAGTCATGGGTCCCCAGGCACCAGGACTGATGACGGGTTGGCGTTGTTCGGTAATTCAGTGCATTGTTTTATGTTTCGGTGAGTATGTTATCTTTCCATTCCGGTGAATCTCAAGCAACGGAGCGTGTATCTGTTGTCGATCTGTTATGTGATTTTCTCTGCTGTCGGTTATTATGCAAGGATGGAGCATTACCGGAGCCGACTGCAAGTCAGTCGGCGTTTCAAAGCACCCCCCCATCCATCATCCATGGCCATGGCCTGTGCTCGGAGTTCTGAGACTTTGATCTATGGATGGGTGGAAATGATTCGCTGAGTTCAGATGTTTACTCTGGGTCGTGGGTCCAACCTTGCTATGCGTACATTCTAAGGATACGTACATGGGGGTGGTGGTGCTTCATGCTCTCATGGCTGTGGTCCTGGCTGCCAACACAAAAAGGACGTTAATTTAGCTGGATTTACACAAACGATGCGCATATAGCTGGGAGGGGTAGGAGAATTTGCAGAGCAGCATGGCGCAGTGGTAGCGCGCGGGGCCCATAACCCCGAGGTCACTCGATCGAAACGAGTTGCTGCTAGATCCTGTGACAGCTTTTTTTTTTTATTTTTAAAAAGAATACGGATATACTTACAGCCCCAGCTTCCCTCCCCGCCGCCTGCAAGCTCGCCAAAGCAAGTGAAGAGAAGGAAGCTGGGTGTGCGTGGAAAGAAGAAGAAGGATCCCATGGCCCGGGGCACGTGGGGCCCGGCACACATAACAAGTTATTTTGTGATCTTCCAACACCAACCCCAACCCCCCCTGTGCCTCCCATTCCATGGCCACAACGCCAGCGACGCCCCCTCTCGACCACCACCACCACCCCGTCGCCACCTCGCCCTCGTCGCCACCCCCACCTGGATACGCTGCCACCAACTCAGACACCACCACTTCACCCTCCCCATGACGACCACACCGGCCCCCTCGAACCTCCCCATCCCCCTTATGCCCCCTCTCTTCTAGTCGACAACAACACCCCACCCCTTGCCTCTTCTTCCACCCATACATCCTTTACCCGGGTTGACCAAACCGAAGTGCCACGCTCAGCCATGTCACAAGACCCACAGAACACCTCCGAACCTTCTCCAGCTCGGGCAAGCTCAGAAGACCAAGACTCGCACGCACCAGAAGCCCCTCCGCAGGACGGCAGTGTCGTTGCAGATGGCCCATCGACACCGACACCGACGCCGACACCGCCGTCTCAGCAGGAACCCGTCGTCCCGCAGACTCCCCAGACTTTCCTTACTTTCCTGCTGGTTTCTGGAAAGCGAAGGACCATGTCGTTTGAACCGGAGACTACTATTGGACGTGTGAAGGAGCTCATCTGGAACGCATGGCCGACCGGTGAGTTTCTTCTCGGTCGCAATGTTTTGCCTCTCAAAGGGCTCTCCTTCTGTTTCAGAATGGCAGGACGAGCGCCCGCCCGCCCCCTCATTCCTCCGTGTCCTCTATCTCGGAAGGGTGCTGCAGGACGACGACACACTGACAAGTATGTAGCACAACCGTCCTTCTGTCCTGAGTTCTCTTTGCCCACGATGCCCCCCCCCCCAGAACTCAAAATAATCTCATCACTACCGAACACTCCCCAGCCCACTATCGTTCATCTATCTATCCGGCCGTATCCTCTGACGGGAGATGATAGCGCAATTAAAAACAAGCGCAAGGTCTTCGAAGGTGAGCTAATTATGGCTTGGGAATTCCCCTCTGGAATTCTAGGTGGGTCTTGGCTGACTATATGCGCGTGTGCCTCTTTTTTTTTTTTAGCTCTGAACCGGCCAGATGGCGCTGATACCGGTAGTGCTGGGTGCTGTGGATGTATCATTTGCTGATCGTGCGGTCTTCTGATTACTACTTGTCCATATGTGTGCGTTTGTAGCGGTTTCTTTCTTTTCGCCTTGATTGGGGCTGATCATCGCTCTCTCAGCTTCACGCCACTCTTTGCACGTCTCTTGCCAACCGACTTTTTGTTGTTATCTCCCTCAACTGACGCATACGCTCCCTTCCCATTGCCTTTCGGATCTATCCATCTTCCGCGACAACACACTCTTTGCGCTTTGCTCCTTTCGGAAACCAGGAATTCCTCAACAGCCGTCGATTCTGTTTCACCTCATGCCCTTTTGCCTCTCCCGATGAGGCCTAGCCCCTGGCCACAATATTGGAGTATCGGATTCGCAAGCCTTCCACTCTCACCCCCGCGACCGGCATATGACCAAGACTTGGCCCCTCTCAGATGATTGGCGCCCCGCGCTTTGAATTGCTCAAACCATTACTATGCGCACGTGGATGCAATATTGCGACATTTACAACGGCATATATCAAGTGTTTAGCGTGTGCTGATTAGGGTAATGAAGCCCGTGGTACGCCTTGGTTTCACACTTGAACACTTGGGTTAACGCTGTCCGTAAAATGCCCGGATTGATGAGCCGGATTCATGGGGGATCAGTAGCCTTTCTTTTGTTTCGGCGACCATCGCAGGTTGTTGCTACTTTCCCTGAATGAGAATGGCTAACGGACGAGTTCCCTTTTCAATTACGGGCGGGACGGGGGGAGGGATTGCGGGAGAAGATATTTGCTATTCTTATTTTGGTCTGTCACATATCATAACGTCCCACCATCAAACTTTTTTTGCATCTATAATTATTGGTTATTTTTGTGTTTCCTAGTTATCCATCAACCGGCCCTTCTTGCCCGTGTGGTTTTTGGATTGTACTGAGGAAGGAGATGAGGGGTGGGGGGGGGGATGAGAATGAGTTGGTTTCCCTAAAATTGCTTTGGTGGATTTTTTATATTGCCCACGGGCCGGGATGTCTTGATGGAAAGGTGTCAAAGCGTTGGTTTGATGGGAAAATGTACTGTGTATCGATTGTTGGGTGACATATGGCGAGAGATTTGTTCCCAGTCAGTTTAGTTATTGATGCCCAGGGGGGTTGTTCTGGGCTGGGGGGGCTTTGCGGTTCTTCTTCTTTGCGTGCGCGAGCTCCCCCCTCTTCCTGTTGATTGGAGTTATGTGAATGTCTTTGGGGGACTGGAGCTATGGATGGTGATGCGATAGAAGCCTGGGCTTACTGCAACCCCTCTATTGTGTATATATACAGTGCGGTGGCTGAACACATAAAAGCTGTTCAGCTATATAGCCCCTTTTGGTGTAGCAGTCATAACTGATAGCTATGCTTACAATGGGTCGCAAACAAGAACTAGTAATCATCAAATGATTTCGTCCCATCTTCCATTTCGTCTTCTTTATTTACTTTCTACATTCACACTATGTGTGTGTGTCTCTCTCTCTCACACAGTTTCTTTGCGGTTGGGTATTTCGGTTCCCGGAACACGTTCGTTAGCCCGGTTGTTCTATAATTTTGATTGATATAATGAAAGAAACATATGATATATTACCCTGGAAAGTTAAGAATAAAAATGATACCTTGCCTGCTCTCCAAGTCCACATGCTGATTTTTTCTGGCCCAGAGAACCGGCGGGGGTGGGAGACGCATTTGAAATGTAACTTTCATTTTCGGTCGTTACCTCTCTGGTCCCTTTTGTTTCCATTGAGTTATTTGGAAAGGAGAGGATGATATCTAAAGCGGAGAATACTGACCCATTTTTGATCGTGTTTTGTCCATCAAATGTGTGTGTGTTGGGCTTCCAAGATGATGATGATGATTACAATGATGATGAAAAGGTATGTACATGCATTATTTTATTCACAAGGCTTTCAGTTCGGCCTTTTGTGTGAGGGAAAGGGATTCTTTTCCATGTCAGCGAGCTCTTTTTTTTTTTTTTTCAATGTATGTACTATTCTGACTATCCTCCGCCTGTGCGATTGTTATTATGGTTCACTCCGAGGACGGACTGTGGAATCATAATCGACTTTTTTTTTTAAAAAAGACAAAAATGCAATGAACGTCATGTAATAAATATGCGACCTTTTCGCAAGTTTCGGCTTGGTGGTCAAATAACTTCAACAAAATGATCTTTTTTTTTTTTTTACCATCTGATTGATCCTATGGTTGTCTTCGCCATGGACCGGGAGGAGGGGTCAGTTCTTGGGAAAAACTCAACTGAGTCGTATTGTCAGTTGAAAAAGGCGGTGAGAAAGGACTTGTTGTATCTAGGGCAAAGAGAAGGAAAAAAAAGAAAAGAAAGAAAGGAAAGTGAAAAATGGAAGGAGGAGATATACTCGGGTTTTTGATCGATTGGGATCTAGGAAAAAAAGAAAGATTGGTGGACGGGTGGGGGTAGCCCTGTGTAAGTGTAATGAAGCAAATATATTATATGTTATGATGTATATACATACTTGATCGCATCAAACATACCCGAGCCAAAAAAAATAAAATAAACCGGAGGTCAAACATGAGAACAGCTTTATTAAAGGCTAGTGCCGAAACTAGCACCGCGTCCGTATCGTATGCCCAGCTACGCCTTCCCATTCTACGAAACCCGATTCACACCCCGAGTATCAAAACTCGATGTATTTTGTTCAAAGATAACCCCCTATCTTCATAATGATGTCGGCAAGAATGACTCACGGTGTTATTCTGACCGGAGGGACTGGAGAGAGAGGGAGAGGAAAGATCAAAGTTCGATGAACTTGGTCAGCTTTTGTCTGATCGTGAAAGGGTAAAAAAAAAACCAAAAGAGTTTGGCGGGTCGGTTAATGAGGGGGTTTCTGTGCAGGGTGTGTAGAGATACGAAGGGGATCTTGTGATGTAGAGGACAATGATATCTCCCTGGGTTTAGCCTTGAAAATTTCGGGCATGGGAGAAGCATATTCAGTCGGAAAAAATTATCGCCCGGTTCGAACCATGTATACCTGTTGACCATGTATAACTGTAAGTACAATTTCCGCCCATGGCCTGAAATTCAGGCTAGTTGCTGAGATCATCTCAGCAAAAAAAACCATCTAGATCCTGTTTTCCACGATCATCGTACCTGTTCGAAGGTACATGCGGTTTTTGAGCCTTGCTCTTGGGTTCGATCATCCCCAATGGCCTTTGTTTGCATGGGGCTACCTACCCACTCTATGATTGGGATGCACATAGGGTGCTCTGACTATCCACCTTGTTTTCTCATATCATCATTACGTTTCTGGCCTCCCCCATCGTTGTCCCTCTCCACTTAGTTGTTCTTACCCATCCTCATTTAATTCCTCCTCCATACCATCGCTTAATCTCCCCCAAACACCCGGTCAGCGAAACAAAAAAAAAACGGTATTGTGTCAGCTTCCTCTTCGAGAGCTAATTATTAGGTAAGACTGACCTCACGGAGGCCGTCAGTTACCCCTTCGGAATATCTCTAAATCTGCTGGGTACCAGACATCAGGGGCACTCTTGGAGGAGAAAACTAACTCCATAAACCTTCCTTGGCTGAGGGATATTGTGTTTCAGTTGGGCTTCGATAACTCAGCCAAACGGCCGGCATCTGCCTTTTCCGAGTCGTCCTGGTGCTAAGTAATGCACTTTATAAAGATGTTGTAGTGGAGACGCACGGCCATTCGTAGAATAAAAAGCTTATGTAATCACGGATTACTATACTACCCTCCCGTCGGTTAAGTACATACTCGCAATATTACTCTCTTTACGTAGAAAACCACACACACTCCTTTTCGTAGCTTACACGTTTTAGATAGTTCCGAGTTTTGTTGTATATCGGACTCTCAGTAGTATGAAAGATGTGCCACATAGCACAAATAAACTAGTCTTTCTCCCCCCACCCACAACCACTTGTTTTTCCTTACAGATGTATTGGTCTACGAATTATTCAGCCTCCTTGGTTTGTACGATTACCGTGAAGTCTGTTTGATGGATGTACATTTGTCGGGGCCTAACGAGACCATATACATGCAGGAGAGATAAGATATCGGTAGGTATAGATAAGCGTGATTATGAGAATCCACGTATGTGTAACGAACGACGACCCAAGTATGAAGAACACTATTTATCGCATGAAGACTGGGTCTAAGTATGACAAACGACGTTTCACGTATGGAGAACACGTGTGCTACTAGTATTGACTACACGAATGTAGACTCGATCGATGTTGTTAACTAAGAATAAAGGAGTCCACATGCATACCGACAGTGCCAAGAGGGGCCATACATGTACCTACTGTGTCCATGGTTGAAAATGGAACAGATACCTACGACAGACAAATAGAATTCGAGCGGCCTGGGATCGCATTTCGATAGAACAGAGGTTCTTTTCGGAACGTTGCGCAGGAAGCGCAAGATATAGTGTACGTCTGCATCTCTTCCCCCCAAGTTATCTGAACAAATACATTTGGTTTAAAATTTCCCCTGTACTCGCGTCGTTTCAAGGTCAGGGAATCGGATTAGCAGGGATTTTATAGCTAAAACTAAAATCTAAACAAAAATATGTACATAGATTCGAAGAATATAAACCAACTACATCACATCGGCGACCGCAGTCTCAATTAAAGTCTCAACATCTTTGTGCCTCGGTTTAATATCGACCTTGAATGGCTGGGGGAAGCTAAATGAAGCACTGATCAGCGCGGATTCATCCAGCACACTCTAGCCATGACTCACGCAACAAGTGTAACACTGGACTGTTCATGGGAGAGTTTGATCCGGTTACCATCTTGGTCGAGTGGCGCTTCGATAGTAAAAGCTGCCAGGATATTGACCACAACCGAATACAACATGTCCAGACCGAAGTGGCGGCCAGGACAAATCCTGCAGTGCATCAAATCCGGGTCAATCTATCATCTTTGTCGACACAAAAAATGACGTACCGACGCCCATAACCAAATGCATATGTGGTTGGATCGGGCACGTTGGGATCCAGTTGACCATCCCGGATGAATCGTTCTGGTTTGAATTCGTGTGGATCTGGATATGTTTCGGGATCATGGGCGATAGACCTCGAGTAACAATGTCAGCGGCCTGGGTGGGCAAGGTTCGCGGGAGGGAGTACACACCATGTACACCCAATGACCATCGTTCCCTTTGGAATGAAATACCCTTGGTATATATCATCTTCTGAGACGGCATGGGGAGCGGCTATCAACCACGACCATGATCAATAATCCCTCTGGATAGGGGGTTGAAGGAACACTGACAAAGAGGTGCCACGTTCTGCCATCTCATCATTTCCCTGAGTATGGCATTGACGTAAATAAGGTTTGGTCGGTCGCCAAAGTCTGGTAGGCGGTCGCGACCGACGATAGCATCAATTTCTGCCTGGGCCTTCGCTTGCACTTCCGGGTAGGAGGCCATAGCGAGGAGGAACGACTGTGCAGCGGATAGTGTCTGGTGCGGCAAAATTATTCAAGAACCTTAGAACCGATGATGAGTAACAACGTACAGTATCGACACCACCTGACGATAATAACACAAGGTTAGAATCGAAGGGTGCTCAACTCAAAATGACAAGCTTACCGGTATATGCTATACCGGTGCAATTTTTAATCAGTTTTTCAACTTCCCTGAAATCCGGTGCAGTTTCTGTTACATCTCTCAACATATCCACTACAACACATTCCTTAGCCCCATTGCGTGTCTACAGATAGTTGTAAGTAGAGTGTTTCCTCTGGGTGTCCCAAGACGCTCACCATCATTTCTCTCACCGCCTGATACGGAAGTTCTCTCATTGATTGGATGGTTTTATTCCAGGCTTTCGCCTTCTTGTTAAACCCGGCGCCAGGAAACCAATGAGGCATGTGCCTCAACCACGGAAATATCTCAACAAACAATGAACCATTCCACTTGCAAATACCTTCCACCGCTTCCTCGACGTTGGTGAGGTAAGGGTCATCGTCCCTGTGCACCTCAATGCCGTAGAGGGAATCCATGAGTGAGTTGGTAAGAGCTCTGACAATAGATGGAGCGCGGGATGGTTATGCTAAAGACATAAGATACGCACCGACGAAGATAAACGGCGAATTGATTCGGGTCCCGAGATAAACGACGAAGGAGCAGGTTTGCATGTCTCATATGGACGCAGTGATAATTCCAGATTTTGCTCTGTTTGAAGTACTGCTGGAATAGTCGCCGATGGCACTTCCAGACTTCGCCATATCGCATATGAGCCATGCTCCAAGTCATGTCGATGCTAGCCTGACGTGCTCAGTTGTGAATGGCCGCGAAGAAGACGATTAACTCACACATCAGTCATCATCCGGGTGGTGAAGCGATCTGAATATTTCCCTGATTTCTCTCTCAATACTTCATCGACTACCTTAGCCGAACCAAGAATCACGGCTCGCTTGCCCATTATATTTACAGATACAATATCACCTAGCATATACAAGTTAGCTGGGATTGACCTGATGACAGTCATGTATACTTACCATATTGTTTGAACCACTGGTCAAACGTTAACCACCATGCCTCTCGCGGTACGTCCAGTACATTCCCAATAACGGGAAGGGGTTTTGGACCTGGAGGATAAGGAAACTTATGGTTCGACGATTTACTCCAGCGGTAACCGAGTAGGATCAGCACGGTCACGGCTGCCAGGGTAATGAGGGAAGAGATTTCTGGTGCCATGAAGAAGTAAGGCGAGGCTCCACTGAGGCACGTACAGGCTATCTAAAGTCCAGCCAGGGCTCGCAACCGGCCAGCCTGAGGCATCGGAATGTTTTGGATCTGGTATCTTCCGAGCGCAAAAATCCAGGGCGAGATTATTCGCTTGGACGTTGCCCGGTGGCATACTTTTCTTAGTCTCGAAGCCACGCACTTCTATATAATTGATGACTCCGTGGGGTTAGATTTCAGGTATTTTCTAATGACTGCCGAGCTCGCCGTTGCCTAAAAGGGTTGTCGAGTTGATCCAAGCGACCTCTTCTAACCTAATCTGAGGGGTCAGCTACCTCTTCCAGGCAAATGCTGTCTAAACCTATTTCAACTCCGCGCCCATTTGGGCGTAGCCTAAATCCCCGGTGATAATATGCACAATCACATTTTGTCCTTGATAGAGCCTCGCAGATATTGACAATGAACGGGTAGTAAATCCTTGATAGGATACAGATGATTTATGCTATAATTTCTGGCTTTCGAGATGGAGCCGAGTCTGTGAACCGTGAGTGCGTCATGTTTCATTCGCAAGCCTCCAGGCTTGCATACATTGGGCATATTGCGCTGTTCTTAATGTTCTCAGTTCCATATTTTGCCGAGCCATGCGCCGATAGGACCGGCATCTCGACTTTTTTGTTTGGCTAACTGCATAGCTACGGTTTAATCTAAACTTGCTAAACCCTGATTGATAGTTAGAGTGATTGCAGCTAACGACGGAAGTCATCATTGTCCCAATTATTGTCATCCAGCCGAAGGACGGGGCGCCTTTGCTTTCGCTGACAGTCATGAAGGTTGAGTGGTTCTCCTCCTGTCCGTTGGGTCATATGATACTTGCCAATGCCGCAGAATTTACTTGTATGTATGTTTGGCCATCGGTATGTCACCAGAACGCAAGGCAGTGTACAGGGTCCCATGTGATCGTTGTATTTTGCATATCCTGACAAAGGAGTACACCCAGCGGAAGCGAAAGTGCAATTGGGGATATCCGCCGGTCAGGGGTGAACGTGAACTTCGTTATTAGCCTTTAAGATTACAGTGGCACGTGACCGAGTGCTAAAGATTACATCGGGATTCAGAGCCGCATTATCACAAATGTGAAGAAGTTATTTTAGTCGATGCGCCAGCAACAATAATACGTGTGCACGGTGACAAGGGGAACGGTAATGATGCTAAAAGAAGCACTGACGCCAGAAAAAAGGCAATGAGGATGAGGAACATAAACGAACAAATCTCATCCAAAAGCCACATTAGTGGTCCGATCGCTTCAACAAATCAACGGACAATCGTTCTTTGGCCATGCATACAGTCCTTCCATACGCCGGAGCGACCAGCTGGACCGAGCAGGAACATCAAAAGGGCAGGAAAAGGCGAAGAGAAGATGGTGACGGCTGGATGGGGAGCGAGCACAGGTGCGCCACATAAAGGGTGAGTCCCACCATTGAGTAAGAAAAATGTAGTGCCCGTCTGCCACTACAGCCTCGGCCCCTTCCAACATCCTACCAGACTTTTGTGCGGGAAGGGCAAAATAAAGTATATCTGTACCTTCCCCTGGCTTTATGGTTGTCGTGTGCGCACTTATTTTAGACACTCTGGACTCCCGACCGCCTTCCACATAACTTCTCGTCCTTCTACTTGTAATTCAGTGTCCGAGTCCTTGCACCACCCGTCTGCTATCAACCCTTCCCCCGCATTTCACTTCCTTGTCATAATCTTCTCGAGAGGAATTCTTGGGGTTCAACTTCCCCTCTATAAATACTACCCTTTCATTGGTAGTGGATACTAGTAGGAGCACACCATGAGAAATCCCCATATCTAGAGACGTGGATTCGTTGGAGAGTGTATAAATTATTTATATCATATCAGCGACCGCATGATCAATCAAAGTCTCCACATCTCCAGTGCCTTGGCTTTATATCGACATTGAACGGTTTTGGGTACCTAAAGGGAGCATTGATCAACGAGATTCATCCAGCAAACACTAGCCATGACTCACGCGACGAGTGTAGCACTGGACATTTCGTGGGAGAGTTTGATCCGGTTACCATCTTGGTCGAGTGGCGCTTCGATGGTAAAAGCTGCGAGCATGTTGACCACAACCGAATACAACATGTCCAGGCTAAAATAACGACCAGGACAGATCCTGTAGGGCGCCAAATCAGGGTCATTTTGTCATCTTTACCGAGGTGAAGCCACGCACCGACGCCCATAACCAAATGCAAACGTGGTTGGATCGGGCACATTGGGGTCCAATTGACCATCACGGATGAATCGTTCTGGTTTGAATTCATATGGATCCGGGTATGTTTCTGGATCATGAGCTATAGCCCTTGAGTAATAATTTCAGCACCCTAGCAAAGCGATGTATGTGGAAGGATGAGCATACCATGTACAACCAATGACGATCGTTCCTTTTGGAATAAAGTACCCTTCATAGATATCGTCTTGTGAGACGGCGTGGGGGGCGGCTATCACCCACCGATCAATACTCGTTCTGAACGGAGGAGTTGAAAAAGGACTAACAAATGGGTGCTACTGTCTGCCATCTCATCGCCTCCTTGAGTATGGCATTGACATAAATAAGGTTGGGTCGATCGCTAAAGCCAGGCAAGCGGTCACGACCGATGAGGGCATCAATCTCTGCATGCGCTTTTGCTTGCACTTCTGGGTAGCAGGCCATAGCGAGGAGGAATGACTGTGTAGTGGATAATGTCTGTGTCGCAGCGAAAATATGTAGGATAATCAGAGTCAGCGTCAAGTAGGCAACGTACAGTATCAACAGCGCCTGTGATAATGACAGCAGGTTAGAATCGAATGGGACTCGACTAAAAATGATGAGCGGACCAGTATATGCTATGCCTGTGCAATTTTTAATCAGTGTTTCAATTTCCTGGAAATTCGGCGCAGTTTCCGTTACGTCTCTTAGCATGTCCACTACAACGCATTCCTTAGCTTCATGGCGTGCCTACAGATAGTCAAAAGCAAGGTGTCACCAATTGTCTCAAGACGCTCACCATCATTTCTCTCACTGCCTGATATGGAAGTTCTCTCATTGATTGGATGGTTTTATTCCAGGCCTTTCGCCTTCTTGTTAAACCCGGCGCCAGGAAACCAATGAGGCATGTGCCTCAACCACGGAAATATCTCAACAAACAGTGAACCATTCCACTTGCAAATACCTTCCACCGCTTCCTCGACATTGGTGAGGTAAGGGTCATCGTCCCTGTGCACCTCAATGCCGTAGAGGGAATCCATGATAGAGTTGGTAAGAGTTCTGAAATAGATAGAGCGTGGGATGGTTATGCTAAAGGCATTAGATACATACCGACGAATATAAATGGTGGTTTGATTCGGGTCCCGAGATAAACGACGAAGGAGCAAGTGCGTATGCTTTGTATGGACGCCGTGATAATTCCAGATTTTGCTCTGCCTGAAGTACTGCTGGAATAGTCGCCGATGATTTTTCCAGACTTCGCCATATTGCATATGAGCCATGCTCCAAGTCATATCAATTCTAGTTTGACGGTTAAATTATGAGTGACTGCGAGGAACTCTGTTGACTTACACATCGGTCATCATCCGGGTAGTCAAGCGATCCGAATATATCCCTGATTTCTCCCCCAATAATTGGTCGACTACCTTAGCGGAACCAAGAATTACGGCTCGCTTGCCCATTAAATGCACGGACACAATATCACCTAGGATGCGCTGGTCGATCAGGTTAAAGCCGATGACGATTGTGTATACCTACCATATTGCTTGAACCATTGGTCAAATGTTCAACCACCATGCCTGTCGCGGTACGTCGAATATGTTCCCAATAACAGGAAGGGGTTTTGGACCTGGAGGATAAGGAAACTTCTGGGCTGACGATTTAGTCCAGCGGTAGCCGAATATACTAAGCACGGCCGCCATGGCGGTAACGGTAATGAGAGGAATGATTTCTAGCGCCATGAGAGGAAATAATGGGCGAGGACTTACATCCATATGAGGCTACATACATATATGGGGCCCAAGCCAATACCCTTATCATGTGTCAAGTGCCTGTTCAACTATCGGAGTTGGATCGGGGGTTTGATGTGCTTCTTGGGCGTGTAGAAAATTTTCAGAGTGGAATGCTTTACTTGCTTGGACCGTATGTACTGGGTCACAATTTGATTTTTATTATTTCATACAGCCGATGCTTCACAGATATGCTATCGTTTGTCCTGTAATTGTGCCAATGGTTTACTGATCACCAGCCGAAGGACGTTGCTTTCTGCTTTTCCTGGCGATCATGAGTGTTGAGTAGCTCTCATCCCTCGGACCACGCCAAACGGTACTCGCAAGTGTTGCGGAAAAATTACCTGGCCCCGGGCCCTGTGTGATCGTTGCATTTTTTTTTTCATAGTAAAGACAGTTGGGGATGTCCGCCGCCGATCAGGGACGCTGCTATAATTACAGTGACACGTGACTGGGTGCAACTGTGACGGGCGGTCGTATTGCGCCAGAGCTGCAGGTATATACAGTCGTACATCGCCATATAAGTTAGTCGCGTTCCTTGGGACAAATAAAACGTGATTGGTCGGACGAGCTCAGAACATCCAACTGCTTCACGGTGCAGAACATAATACCCTCCAGAATTATCTACTCTTGTGATACATGTTTATAATCTCTGCTCCGCATCCCACGTCAAATCAAGGTAATATTTGATCCAGCTGGAGTTGTTCTGATATGGTGAGCTGCGTCGAAATCTATGCTAACCTGATGAAGTAAAGGATTTTCAAAATGTAGATCGAACCAAGAGCAGGGAATTGGTACGTCCAACGACCCTTGCACGCAGTTCTCGGGAGGCCAAAGGTAGCACTCTGTGTTTCAATTGGGCAGTGGTCTGAAACGGTAAGCCGGTAGCAAGACTCGTAATGGCTAACGGATTTTGCCTATCTAGGAAGCTCTGTCAAATGGCTCACAAGCTCTTGAAAGAGGGAAAAATGGAGATCCTCGGGTGGTGCTTTCGATTTGGACGTGTTCCGTCAAATATATAATATATATTTCAGAGATGGGGGTGCGTTGTCGAATCTGACCAGAGGATGAGTTGGACAAGTTTACGCAGCTCGATCTCACTGATGGACCAATTTCAATACCTTTCTCGAAGCACCCGAGTAAACAATAACTTTGAACATGGCAACATACAACCTCATACAACCCATACATTTCCTATTTACTGAGACCCATTTCTTCAAACCGCCCCTTACCAGAGCTTTCACCTAACACAGGGTCGCAAAAACAAAAACTTTGTTTTGGCTTATGGCTTTGGTATTTCGCGGGATCACTAGCCATTGCATCCCTTTCAAGTCACCTGTCAAGGTTTTCCGGCTTCTGAGACTAGCTGAGGGTTCTTACTAGCTATTGACGTTACCCTGGAGGGCTTTGGTAACGGTTATCGAAGGCCTGTCCGAGTTGTCGAGGATCGCCGGTGTCATTTCTGAGCCCGATAAAGTCCATGATATAGTAAATAGAGTATAGTCCTACGTCCGGTTGCACAGGTAGTATTATCATCTACAGCCTGTTGACCATGCTATACCCTACAATAAGCCTTATCGTATGCCTTTGCAGATATGGGAGCTTGGGTGGATATGTTACCATAATAGGGTTGGGTGACGACATTGATAATGACAGTATTCAGCATGACTAATTGAGATTGACTTGTGCCGCTCCAGCGCTCAGCTTGCACATTTTTGATTGTCTGAGTGCTTTTTGAATACCTTCAGCCTTGTTTTACAGATGAACCAGAGACATACAATATTGTGAAGGAATGGGAACCTGTGTGTTCCAAGCCATGAGAAGCAGCTTGAGTAGGCCCCAATGACGAAGAACAAAAGCGAACTTGAAGGCGGTGGCTCCTTATGTACCAAAATCATGAATATTATGAAACGTCGAAGGGTTGTCGGATATGTTTACAAGACTTTCCCTGAGGGCAGACAGGTGGGCCCGAACAACACACGGGTCTTCGGAGGTTAGGAGCGACTGGATCGGCTTTACCAGGGTCTTCATCAGAGTGACGTCACAATTGCGCGTTGGGAAGTTTCCCCTAATGTATTGCACAGGCAAAATACATCTCTAATAATCTAACAGTTGAATAAATCCAAGATAGTGGAAAGGTATCTAAGCTTCTGAGCACACCATATTACAGAAACAAGCTCCGCGGGGAGAAAAGTATTTTGAGTTTGCGAAGGAAAAGCATTAAGTGAGTAGTCTGAGTTGAATCCGCTTCTCGACTCCGCGTCCCACACACCATCAGAGAGACCAAAAAAGCTGCTATCGATCAGATCGATTATGAACGAGTAGACTTGGAGGGCACAAATATCCACTGGAAGCACACGAGAACACGGAAACCGACGCCAACACCTAGAGCAGCCCGCTGTTCCCAGTTTGCCGAGAACGGCGCGACCGACGAAAGCACCGATGAAGAGGGCGAGGGCGGCGATGAGGCGATGGTCTCGTGACATAACGCGCTGCCGCAAGCGGAAGAGACCCGGGTCCGTCATTAATTCAACCCATACGGTGGTTAGCACAACTACAAAGAAGAATCAGTATATGAATCTAGAGCATGGAAGCCTCCACGCCAACGCCACCTGCACAGCCTGCTGACATTACATCGAAGCAATAGCTGTGGATCATGGTGCAGAGGAGACACCCAAAATGGCAAGAATACGCACTAGTGGTGCCGAACTGGGTATTTAGCCGCTTGCCCAAGATGCCCTGTACACCCAGACTGGCGCTCATGAAAGCGAGGCCGACAAATGTAAGGGCGTTACTCCACGCAGGTTCATCGCGTGCATTAGAAATGCTAGGTTGGCCTGCCTTCCAGAATGAAATGGCCGCAGCCATGGTGAGAATGGCTTGGACAAAGGTACCGAAAATGAGCCAACTGCGTTTATGGGGCCCTATGCGGTCACCCAGGCGTCCAAAGAAAGACCCTGCTTGGAAGGAAAGCAAGGAGCATAGAGCTTGTTGGTCAGCTCTATGGAAGGTTTGGTCACGAAAACCAGGCGCGCCCTCGAAGAGACGGGCGAGAGCGAGGGCGAGCTAGAAGGGAATGAGGTTCAGCAACTGGAGGTCGCGTTTTCCGTGTATAAAACCGCTCACTTGGGCAAAGTTTCCGGTTTGGAAACCGCACCACACGAAGATAGCAGAGAAAGAAATGACATCGCTGCGCGGAACTCAGTTTCACAGCACAAGAAATTTTGTTTGGGGTGAATACGTACATGTACCCGGTCATGAAACAGTATGCGGCCAGAGGACCCGTTGTCTGTTTGGAATCGACATCCTGCTGCAAGTATTGCCAGAGGGAGACGGGTTGCGCCTTTTCCCCATGTTCTACATCCAGTTCGGGGGTGCTACCGATGACTGTGGAGCGCGGTGAAGGGGACTTGGAGTGGTCTGCCATGGGAAGCCGTCCGGAGGGGTGGTGGTGAAAAGATGAAGATAAAAAGAGAGTGACCGAGGGCGGTGGAAAGGAGCGTGGATTGCCAATGGCCTTTTTGTGTATTTTCACTATGAGAGTAGCTGGGTAAGTCAGCTGTTCTTGGCGGTCTGGGTTAGCGGAAGCCCGGTTCGGCGACTCGGAGCTATTCACTCACGGATTGATTTTCCCAGCTCTAACGCCGAGTTGGTATAGCTCTTGGCAGCTCTTTGCCCTCCTGAGGTCAATTAGGTTTGGTTCCAGGTATTAGAATATGCAGCGAGAAGAAACGTGGAATGTTGTGGACTAGAAGGTTTCATGTTTTCTGTCTGTTTACGTTTGTGGTTTATCCTGCCATTTGTCAGCGCTACCCGTTCCGACCATCATATGGCTGTCCCAATCACATCTCCCTCAGCTCTCTCTGCGACATATATAACGCAGCCTTCCCACCGCTACTCGTCGATCACCAGGAGGTGTTACCAAGTGATTGTTTCTACTGGCATTCCGATTACTCGACTTGCATTCCTCCGCTCAAACTACGCTGACCTCCTTCGAACTCTTTCCCAATTGGAGCAGCCTTTTACCCAAAATTCGTTATGACCGGCAAAAAACTCTATGCGGATACCTCGCGGTTGGATATTTACGTCACCCTGACATTGCCTTGCTGCTCAGAAGTCATTTTACCCGATATCCCAAGCTCCCTTGCCAACGGATCAAACCCTTCTTGGCAGGTGTCCAAGCCTCCAAGCCCTGCTTGGTGAACAGCATCCCTTGAACAGAACCACTTGTGCTCAGGCTCGCAAAGTCCACGTTTAATGCTAAGCCCGTGTTTGAACCCTCATGACCGTACGAATGTAATTCTTGGCAGATTATTTTCAAGTTCGAATGGTGTTATCGAATTGTGACCATGAGGCGCTTCGAGATGGTCCGAGGGATATCAGCACAACATTCCTTCTATCGTTCGACTTGGGTAACACATTGGCAGCCTGAGAGCGTCGTAGAATGGAGCCCAGGCTTGCCAAACCTCCTGCAGGAGGATTTGCGAACTACTGACGGGATTGTCGGGTAAAGTAGGATCTCGGACAGAGTAGGACCTCGCTTATATGGACCACGCGTATCTATCTGTTCCATCTGCTTGTTCTCCAGGACCCAAGAATCCCATCGTGAGCGCTTGTAGCCGCTCAAGCTCAGCAAAAGCTGTTGGCACCACCGACCTAAACGCCGCTCGGTGAGACAACCTTGGCAAAAATATTATATGTAACAACATTACTGCCTCCGATATTTCTCACCCGACCGAAGCCTAAATGACTGCTGGGATATTTCTAACGGTTTTAGGAAACATAACAAACCGCAACGATGAACCACAAGTATTCAGTTGCTGTTCCGATTTTCGGCGATATGCCGCCAGAAACGTGAGAGGAATCCCTCAGCGCACAACAAGGCTGTGCTCCAGACACCACGACACGGATCACCATTTGTTCCGTCAACATGATTTAGGAGTATTTTTGGAACATATAATCATAAACATGATGCGCTATTAATACATTGGCAGAGGAAGCCCAGCTGGTAGCACACGCGGTACCAGTTGAGCGTGTCCTACGAATGTAATTAATTAGAGCGCGCGATGTGTTTGCCGATGCGCACGGCCTCGGCTATTGGGTCCTGGGCGCTGCTAGATGATACACGGTATGGTCGATAGGATCGACTTCAAACGATATTCTCAGGTTCGTTGCCCAAATGTTTTGTTGTCCATGGCAGCAGTAGCCGGCCTTTTGAACTTCTCCCAAGCCAACCATTGCCATGCATCACAACCCTGAGCAACTGTAATGCTTCCGATCGCTGTTGAGTCCCTGCGGTTGACTTGGAACTCCAGCACCCTGCAACGGGTGGTCAAATGTGTGGGACTGGATGAACTGAGGCCTTGAATATGTTCTTGGCCTGGTCTTGCATGTGCGAAATTAATCCCGAGGCAACTGGGTGTAGGTAGATTTCGGTAGTAATAGTATTTATCAACTCTCCAGCCACCGTCGTCCTAGCCTTGTTTTTCCTTATCTATCAATTCCATACATACCGATTTTGAATCGAGATAACACTAAGTCACCAAGTCAACAGTCGCTAACCCGAACTCACTGAGCCGACTTCTCTGACTATGGTTTCAGGGGCTCAATATAGCGTCGGACCTCATCGTGTATCACACACCAGGGGTCAATCAGGTACAAATGCTCGTTGTACAGTATTTCTATTGTAAATGTAAACACCTTCGTCAATGATGCTCCAGTGTGCTTAGAGACAAACTGACTGGTTTGAAACCCCAGTTATATACATTGATACTAGGACATGGACAGACTATGTCTTGCTACAATGAAAGCGCTCACTTGGCTCGCGTTAGAATAAATACGGGATAGTAGTAGGGAGCCAGGCTGGCACTTTACAAAAGAAAAATGAGGAGGAGCCTGAGCCGAGTAATAATAACACTCCCAATAATTTGTACTTTCGACTTGGGGGGCCAGTGTAGCCTCGATATACGTGGGTGTGTTCCGCAGGTCGTTTTCAAGTTGCCTTTTGCGAGTTGCTCGCCGACCGAGTGAGCTCCCATGCACGTGATTGATTGTATTTGGGAGAGAAGAATCTGCCAAACAACACGAAACGCCCGCACCATCACAGCGACTACTCATTGATGACTTCCAACACCGCCCTCCGGTCCTTTGCCTTGAACAATAATATCCTCGAAATATCGCCGCAGGATGATATATTCCGCTTTGATGCCGAGGCCAACAAAGAAATAAATAACGAAGCGTCCTGGAGCAAAGAGTGAGCACAGGATACACACTGCTCATCGATTTGGGACGGTTTCATTGAATTCTGAGCCATGGCCCATAGCCCCCATTACTTCAAGTCTTGCAAGATCTCTGCCATTGCGCTCATTAAGATGGTAATGAATCCATTTGCTATTTTTTTTGCGTGATGTACAAACATGATGTGTGTAGGTGATCCATGCGAGGTCGGGTGTGCCTCATGAGATCATGGGCCTCATGCAGGGAAAGGTCATGGGGAATTCATTGATCATCATGGACTCCTTTGCGCTCCCGGTTCAGGGAACAGAAACTCGTGTTAATGCCGCGAATGAGGCCAATGAATACATGGTGGAATACATTGAGAAGAGCGAGAAGGTGTGTCTCTCTCATGGTCATGTCACCGCGCGATGCATCATTGAATCCTGTCGGCATGCTTCGTAATAGGCTGGACGTCTAGAAAATGCAATCGGCTGGTATCACTCGCATCCAGGATATGGGTGTTGGCTATCAGGAATAGATGTGAACACTCAGATGAACAATCAGAGGTTTCAAGACCCGTTTGTTGCAGTGGTGGTATGTATCTCAATCTCAGTCGAGCTTGTACCTCAACGTGCGCTTACCCGCCCCCCCCCTGCGGAGATTGACCCCAACCGTACAATTTCGGCGGGCAAGGTTGATATCGGTGCCTTCCGCACGTATCCTGCAGATTATACTCCTCCTGAACGCTACTACTTCCGACTATCAGTCGATTCCTCTCAGTAAGATTGAGGACTTTGGTGTTCATGCGAATCAGTACTATCAGCTTGAGGTGGAGATTTTCAAGTCAAGTCTGGATAACGACCTTCTCGCTATGTTGTGGAACAAATACTGGGTGAACACTCTGAGTCAAAGCCCACTCATCTCTGTCAGTCACTCCATTGTTCTAAAAGCAGGCTTGGATGCTGATCGTGATAAAAGAACCGAGCGTATGCTGTGTCGCAGCTCAATGATCTGCATCAGAAGTTGGCCAAGGCACAGAGCACTGTTGTCAACACAAGAGCGGTACCGCCGACCTTGAAAGACAAGGAGACTTCGGGAAACAAAGAAAAGGAAGATAAAAAGAAGGACGATAACAATCAACTGGCGAAGAGCGTCAAAGACAGGTATATGTGGTCCTAGTTTGTGATTGAAACCGTACTGATCGTCTCATCAGTACTAAAATCGCGGCCGAGGCTCAGCATGGGCTCATTGCACAGGTTCTCAAGGATGTGATCTTCTCGATACGTCCCAATCCTCAGTCCAAGACAGGGGAACTTTCTCAGGTAGCTGACATGGCTATCGGCTGAACAGTCCGTTTTGCCCTGGTCCACAGTCCTACGTTCGATGCTTGTGCTCTGGCTCATTGTACAGTACAATACATTACATACATCCCCTCTTGACTGAGCTGATGGCGGATGGCGGCTTGCCCGGCCCGTGTTTCCCAAGCCAAACAGTGGGCCAAACAAACAGTTTGTTGTCCACCCCAGCAAACCTTGCTCGCCGTCAAGCCCTCAAACACCCCGCCGCCAGTCGTCAAAGTGAGTATCGTCCCCGTTTTCCATCAGGGTGATGTCTTTGAGGCCCCTCTGCCCAAATTCCAGCTGTAAATGCGGCTTTGGATGGCTGGATGCACAAACCAGTTGGCTGGATAACGAGCTGATGGCCTTTTCGCAGAATGTCCCTTCAAGAATACCAGGTCGTCGGCCGCCACCTTCCAACGGAATCTGAGCCGAATCCCAAAATCTACCGGATGCGCATCTTTGCCCCGAACGAGGTCGTTGCAAAGTCCCGTTTCTGGTATTTCATCAGGTTCGTCGTCCGATCCTCTTTTACGGCCAAAGCAATGATCCTAGGCTCTCCCTAGGCAACTCAAAAAGGTCAAGAAGGCTAGCGGAGAGATCATCGGTGTGAACGTTGTGTGTATTCTTGATGTCCCTTGCAGCCCTCAAGAGGCAGGCGGAGCGGGATATACTAACCATTTACCATGCGATTTTTTTCTCGCATGTGCTCCCTAGATCCATGAGAAGAAGCCTTTGAAGGTCAAGAACTTTGGTATCTGGATTCGATATGACTCTCGGTCCGGCACACACAACATGTACAAGGAATATCGCGAACTCAGCCGCACCTGCTGCTGTCAAGAGCCTCTACCAAGATATGGCCGCCCGCCATCGTGCTCGCTTCCGGTCGATCCACGTTCGTTCAATTGATTTGAATTAACCTGTGTCGCTGTTATCAGCTGACACCTGAAACCGTCTTAGATTCTCCGTGTTGTTGAAATTGAGAAGACTGAGGATATCCGCCGTCCTTACATTAAACAGCTCCTCGAACCCGGACTCAAGTTCCCCCTTCCTCACCGCGTGAATAAGATGCGTTCGACGTTTATTGCCAAGCGCCCGAGCACTTTCTAGGCTCAGATTGGGGTGATATTGACAGAGGCGCTAGCGGTCATTCGAGCAGGTTGCTATATCAAAATTAGCGATGATTAACTACATATGCATATGCCAATTATGCTCTGTATGTGGACGATTGCTATTACTCTGACCGATAACGTTTTAACACCATAACAACCTGGACCCACAACAATTTGGGCGTCCCGGGGTTATCCATCTGTGAAGCAAATGCCTCTTTTGGTAGCTGACAGTGAACAGCCTTTTCTGGCAAGAGTTCCACTGCTACAATCCGTTTACCTGTTGGTGAAATGTTGTCAAGGGTCATCGATCAGCGCCAGCCCTCCGCAAGTCCCTAAACTTGAGTCCGGACCCGTGCAATCTATGAAACCCCATGTAACTAGGGCAGCAGATTGAATTTGTGATATTAGCTTGCTTAGTGTCTGATATTTTAGCAGAAGTTTCTATACATAGTGGGCACATCAGAGCATCATTTAAGAAGGCGGAGCTCAAGGAACAAGCTCTTCGGGCGCTTGCCTATCTGGTGTCTCTCTGACGTGGAGACGCACACATGGCCTCTCGTATCACACAGCAAATCGAGTGCTATGTCAATCTTGGGATTTTTAGAACGAGATCCTTACGCACATACGAACTCCCGGTGGCAGCAAGCCATATCATTGGCTGAGCACCATCACACGTTGTGCTAGTGACTTATTTTAATTTTAAACAGCTTGTTCCTATTCTCATGAATAGGTTTATAAAGGGGAGGGAGAGCGCAAATCATAGGGGTGTCTCCCTAGAGCATTCTACCTGGTCAAGCAAACAACACGCTTCTTCTCTTGGTTTGGGTGACTTCTGGTAGCCCAACGCCCCGGCTATTCTAAATCATGGATTTATTCTCAAGTCTTTCGGTGGGCCTCTTTGCCAATCGGTATTTATCAGGTAAGGTTTGGGGCTATGATTTGATTTGGGACGAGTTACTGCGATAACTGACACGTCGGGTGGCTTAGCGATTGCTGTCACTGTGTCTCTTTGGGATCACTTGATCACGTTCGACGAGGAGTGCAAAGCAGTCTGGGCGAATCGATCTGAACATCCTCTGTTAAAGTTTGCGTATTTGGGTTGCCGGTATGCCTCGGATGTGATTCTGGTGTTTTCTGCTTACAGTGAGTGGTTTGGAATGGGTGATTGTCGCATATTGGAGGTTTGACGATGGTCTATATTGCTGAAGCTTTGAGCGGGAGTGCGGATCTGAATAAGACGGTGGGTAAAACGTACTTGAGTCATGTGTGTAAATGGACTAAAAAAAATCCAATTGATCTTTAGTTGTAAGATACCTTCCATTACCGAGGGTTACTTTCTGTAGACGATACTGATTCTGATGGATTTTGCTTCAGATGCCAAGCATATATATGGTGCTTCGTGTGGCTTGGATTTTGCTTCATCACTATCACCCAAGGTAAGAGTGAACAGGTGTACTTACTATCTTGTGGCTGTCGGATCGACTGAGCGAGACACACCCTCATTATTTGTTTTTAGTGTTAGTAGGACACCGTATCCACACGCTATGGGAGCATCGGCGCCGCATCACTTACAGCATATTCAGTGTGTTTGTTGTCTTCGCTGTGACAGCGGCGGTGTTGGCCGCTTTGGCAGGTGCGGAACTTGCGAGTGAGTGATGTATAATAGCTTTTGATTGTAACACATAACTTATTTTTTCCTCCATCCCCCGGTCCAATAGAGAAGGTCGTCTATCTGGAAATCATTAGATCCTGCGTATTTTTCACCAAGTCACGATATGTGCCGTGGTGTATTGGGCTTCTGGTAAGCGCTGTGTTTCAGCTTGCGGACCTTGTTTCTCGGGGACTTCTCCCGATAAGCTCACGCCGTTTGCTCGTACCATCATTTTTTTTAGGTGGCATTTGATTTGTTCCTTGTGTTGGTGACGGTCGCAAATGCGCTGGACCGACCTCGAACAAAGGACATTGAGATCCTTAAACGGCTCAACCGCGACGGAGCGAGATCATTTCTGGTACGTGAACAACAGGCTCGGAACTTTCACCTGAGTCTCTGACGTCAAACACATGCGATAGGGTCTCTTCGGTACGTACCCCACTCCATCACTCCACACAGATTGACGCGGACTTGAACTGATCCTCTTTACCTGCCTAGTGTTGTTATTCATAGCGCTGTGCTTGATTATCTGGGGCAGTGTAAGTGTTTCGGGGGAACCCCCTATGTACATGTTTTCGATCATCAAGGCTTATCTCCTGCATTCAGCTGGAAAAGAGCTACATGTTCCTCCCGTAAGATCTCTTCCGTCTCGGCAGTGCGGAGACGCTGACTCGGGTGAACTTTTCGATCAATTTCTGGCAGACCCACGTGGGCTTTTCTCCTCGATCATCACATCAAGGCTATTCTGCCGTGTTAATATCGCGAAAAAGAAGGATGTGAAACGCAAGATCAGGGCGGCGGTTCGCCAATACTCTGACGACAGCAGGAAGGAGCGTCAATTTTTATTACCGAAACTCTCCTTTTGATTGTTCTTGAAAAATTAACCTTGAATTTGTTGTTTTTTCTTTTTTACAGATAAGAGGCGGGGATATAGTTGTTATTACCCTGCCTTGAATTTGGTTTCGCTTTCAAAAGGGGCCTGTTTATTCATCTAGGCCCCACATTCGTTGGATTCTTCTCTTCAGACTCCCTCATCATCATAATCATAACTTTCTTCAGTTGTACATTACATAAGCAACCTACTTTATCACATCCTTGTTCTCCTCCTGCCATGACCGATTTCGCAAAGCTCAAGTCCAGCAGAACACATAAGGAGGCACAGCGATCTTTTGTAGGGAGCGCACAAAAGGACTCGGGGACTGAGAGTTCGAGCGAACACAAGGGGCCGCATGACGAGCACGTGATAGTAGATTCTTCAGACGCCCCTGAACAGCACCCGAGTGAGAGTCTGTTTGCGTCCTTGCCTTTGGGATTAGAGGTGCGCTCATCGGACTCGCGAGGGAGAGGGATATGGAGCAAGGGACATAGACGAGCAGGTGAGGCTACTTTACTGCTTGTGCTGAGCTAGTGGTAACTGAATCTTTTGTGTACATGAAGGAGAGGTCTTGTTGCTAGAGATACCGACCGTAGCCACGCTGTCGACGCGTTATCTGAGTAGCCATTGCTCAGTGTGTTTTCTTGAGGCTGAGGACGGAGCAGTTCAAACGATGTCCTACGTGCCGACTTGTTTATTATTGTGATTCCGTATGTTTGCTCTCACTTGATACACCTGCCCCAGGCAACCTGAAGCCGTTTAGGAATGCCAAACCCGCGATTGGCCTATGCACAAACGTGAATGTGCTGCGTCGAAAAAATGGGCTGCTGGCGCACCACCTATGGAATCGATAGGGGATTCAGGTTCAAATTCAGGGAATTATTGTTGCTAGTGATGCTATCCGTGCTTTGGGGCGAATCCTTTGGAAGAGGCAGAAGAAGGGTCGTGATAGTGTCTGGGTAGGTCACCTATCTTCTCCTTTGCCTACTATTTTGGGTGTCTGAATTGCCGTGCTACAGGTCAAACAAATGGATGCGATGCAGTCACGTATATCTGTCCACTTGCGTGTAACATCCGTCTAGTGCTGATCAGTCCGCTTAGATCGTGTCTCGCTATCAAGTAACTGAACAAACATCGGAACTCCACACACATATGGCTCATGCTCTGGTTCGGTACCTTGGGATGGAATCTCCTAACGACTTAGCGGAATATGGCATCAATTCCATCACTGCCCTTGTTGACCTTATTTCGAGGGTTCGTCCTCTAGTCTATAAATCTGATATCGGATGGCCTTATTGATCGTGTTAGTTCACGACGAATGCATTCACACTGACGTCACCTACCCTTTACCCCTATCGGGGTCTGCATTTCGCCCAGCGTCGCGCTCTTCAATCACTCATGTGATCCAAACGCCGTTCTCGTATTTCCTCGCGCAGCGCATAACCCGAAAAAACAAGAACCCTTGCTTCAAGTTATTGCAATTAAAAACATCATGCCTGATGAAGAGGTCCGTCAGTTGATACAGGTTCTGAACTGAGGGCGACTGATGGTATAAGTTCTAGATTATGATATCATACATAGACTCGACGCTTCCCCAGTCCATGCGGACAGCAAGCACTGAAAGAGACATATCATTTCACTTGTGAGTGTTTACTATGCAGCAAACCTCGCAAGGATGGAATGTATGTCGATCCGCGAGAGGGCATGTACTGTCCGAAGAAATGCGGCGGGGTTTGTTGGTTACCCACCGAAGGTCAGCCTTTTTTTTAATCCCTTCATTACATTCTACTTACAAGCGACTCATCCTAATTGATAGAAAACAATCTCGTACGGTGTACGAAGTGCAAGGCGGTGGTGAAAGACACAGATGCCGTACTTGACGCTGTTCGTATAGGTCAAGAAGCATTCGAGAAGGCAACACGAGTCCAGTCCTCAGGTGCGCGTAGCTGAAACGCAATGACCCCTCCCAAACCTTATCTCACCCATCTCTCTGGATTTTCCAGACCCACAAAAAGCGATCCAGCTAACCAAAAAGCTTATCCCGATCTTGAGCTCCGCAGGATTACTTCCCTCCGCACACCCCCTCCTCGCACATTTCCGCCTCAATACTACTCTCCTCATCACCAACTTCCGCTCGCCATTTGATTCAACAACGAACATAGTCGAACTCAACTCTCCTCAAGTTCAAGAAGAGCACCAAATAAGCCAGGAAACGAGAGCGACGAGTCTCAACTTGGCTCAGGAACACTTGGATGATGCTATCCGCTCGGCCACTCGAGCGTGTAACTGGCGTTAGTCAAGTATTGGTATATGGACACCCAATCCGGGGGCTGGCATTGGCTGAGCTAGGGAAGCTTTTAAGCGTTGATGAGCCCGCTCCAAAACATATGATCGAACAATCAGTCTCTGTATCGCCAGGCTCCTCTTCGCCTGGGCCTTCACCGAAGCTGGTCGGCAGTGCACCTTACCCACCCTCAGGACCCCAAAGACTGAAACTCGCATACGAAACACTAGTCCGTGCAAGACAAGAATTATTAGTCGGATTTGGGGAAGGCAGGAACGAGGGAGGTCAAGTGGGACAAGAGGTGAGGAAGCTTCTAGTCAACGTGGAGAGCGAACTGGGTGTTTGGAAAGGATGGTATCAATAAAGCTATGGCCGACTTGCCGAAGACTACTCTTCAAAAATAAACACTTTTTTTTAGACGAGGCGACTCAAGTGTATGTTTTGTGAATTATAAGAGGACAGACAAAAATTTGGCGCGCATCTTCATTGGCAGGACAACATCTCGGGCGTGATCTTATACTAGAAACACAGAGTCAAAGTTTACACTTGCGCCGCCTATCCTCCCGTCCGCCCAAAGCACTTGGGCACCCTGAAAATTAAAATTAAACTATCGGCCACCGAACGATTCCAGCATTGTCAGGGTCACCCTCATGGTCATTATGAACATAGCAACAACTCGGCAATGCAAGTAAGTCCCACATGAAGTTTTTGGATTTCTTATGCTACTGAAATCCCTTGAGTTTGCATTAAGCGTAGGCGAATACCAAGTCCCACCTCAGTCAATATATTGGCGAAGTTGTGAGTAACGCTGATCAATGCCGTGCGAGTCCACTGAATGCGGACGTCGGCATCCGATACAACAGGGTCAGAGGAAGGAGGCGAGGAACAACGATTCAAGAGAGCTTCCCCATCCGAAAATACCGAACGCGAAGAAACCGGAGATGTTTGAGGAGACGAAGAGTGATTCGGCTCTTCCCTCGCCTTTACTTGATTCTGCCTAGCCCGACCTGGTAAAGACTGCGGGGATGGGAGAAAGGTTATAACCCTTGTGGCCGAGGTCGCGCTAATCCCAGTCTTCCTAACAGCGGGGTTTCTTTGGAGTGGCATCCGGAAGGTACCGCTAGTCTTGAACTTGGAAAGCTGGAGATTTTCGACTTTAGATATGCGTGTTAACCCAGCTTACACGCAGAAGGGACACAGAACACCTTGGTCTATGTTTCTTCTTCACGGGGAGGGTACTCCAGTTTTCATCTTCGTCTCTTTCGACGTCATAACACTTGGCTTTGCTTGGTGCCGGCGCTAGTACATGCGCACCCTCTCTCTTTGTTTGAAGGCCCTATACTCGACTCTTCGGATGACGGATGGGGTTTCGTTCCTATGGATTGCGATGGCGATCTCCCCGCATTCCACATGCACTGCAGTTGCGTCCTCTCAGAGTGATAGAGGCCTCGTGATTCTGTATTTCATGAGTACGAACGTATGGATTTCCGGAAGAGTCCGGGATCCTTGGACTCCGGGGATAGATCAATATCGAAGAGGGTTTCCGATCTGGCCGGTGGATAGGTAGATGTAGACGGAGCAATTTTGGAAACTTGGTGATCGTCTGCGGGGTGTGAGTGCCGGGGTGTAAGTGGTAAGGTGATGTTCTTCGGTCTTTCAAGGTTCCTATCATGAGTAAACGCTGATGTTAGGCAATTGCTAGATATATGCGCTCCAATATGGTGACCGGAGGGCCGTGGTTGATGAGCCCCCCCATAAGCAGAGTCGAGAGATCGGGCATCGACAATAGCAGTTGGCGGAGCGACCGGAAGAGCAACGGGTGCGCACATTGTTCCGCTTGAGAATGGGGAAGGTCTAGTCGGACTGGGGGCTGCGCCTTTTGGAGTTGCTACGGTCATCCTGGGTTGACCCGCTAGTATATGTCCAGTGTAATTCGGAACAGTTATTTTAGAGCCAGAGACAAGATCATTCCGTGACTGAATTCCCTGCTTTTTGCTGGGTTCCAAACGGACACCAGTTGTAATCGAGGCAGCATCCCCATCTTTCCGAGCCGAATTCACTGCTTGAGATCGTATCGAAGGCATTAACTTTCGCAACAGTGAAAGGATTCGGTTTGTAATCCACTGTTTCTTTCCGTGAGGATATATCAATTTCCGTCAACAAACGAAGGTCTTCAGAACATTTTCTTGCTGTCGCATTATCGTATTCGCCGTCAGATGAATCGGAATCGGGAGTTACTCTTGAGCGGAAATTATAGACCCACTGGTCGCGGTTGGTGCCACCCATGAGTGAATCAACCAACGCATATGAAATGAAGATATACTGGCGCACGTGATCGCCTCGTTCTTGTTCTTGTTGCTGTATTCGGCATTTCTATACCGCTGCAAGCAAACTAACTACTCAGACGTGGTGTGCGCGGGCGAGGGTAAGCTAGGTATCTGCGCCGCTCGGCAGGGTGATATCCGCGTGCATATAAGTGTCCTGAGGAAATGCGAGGAAGTTTTCGTTGAGGGAAACGTGATCGCAGTCGAGTCAGTTTAACAATGATGATGAAATGCCTGCTCTTGTCGCTCAGTCCTCGACGCCTCCACGAGATTGTGGCGTCAGCAGAATTATCGCAGGCTCTTCATTTTGATAACTGAACGGTCTTTTGAAAGACTTCATTCAGCCTCCCACCGCGAAAGACAGAACTTCGCCGTTGGATACGCCGGACTAATCACTTATTAAGGCTCCCTCCTCTTCTCCACAACAATCGAAAAAATGAATGACGACATGTGCTGACGGGCTATTCGCCTTAATTCCTCGCAGAGTTACACGAACAAAGCTATATGGCTTCCTCATAAACCTTGTAAATATCACATTAGCGCCACCAAAAGATAAGATAAAACAAATAAATTTGGGAATGGTCAATCGACTGTTTTGATAGCCGGTCCCCACTGCTAAGAAAGTTCTCGGAGTACCTCGAGAACGCCAACCGACTACCAGCACATGGCGTGCATCAGAAATATAACAGCCGAGAACCTAGCCAACGAGGGGGTCTAGCTTTAGGAATCCGGTTTCTGACGGCGCCAGTTATCGGCCAGCCCTACCTGCGCAGCTGTGTCAACGGAGGCAAGCTCGCTGTGCAATTCCCCGCAAAAAGATGGACCTACTGCGAGGGGATATCATGTCACATGCAGGGGTCTCCAAGTGAGTGTGCTTCCCTCAGGCACTGCCAAGTAGTCAACCTTGCTTTATGATGGGAATAATCATTTGGAGTTGAATTACAGAAACCACGTATTGCTACATGGTATACCGTTGATACAAATTTCGAAATCATGTTTTCCACAGTAGTCCCAAGTTTCAACGCTGAATGGCTAAAGTATAACCCAAATGTATGTACTTTTAAGTCGTCCTTTTCCTAAACATTACTTTTGCCTTTCGATCTGGAATCACCAAGCCTTCGAAGATGAGATTCAGAGGCCGTTCTTGAGATCCATTTTCAAGCTGGACGTCGTAGTTGAGAAGTAGGTGGGCGAACATGGCTTTGATTATATTGACAGCAAAGAATCGCCCAGGGCTGGACCATGTATGTGATCAGTTTTATTTAGACGCCTTTAAGGGATCTTACCATGCGTGTCGGCCGTGTCCGAATGTAATACAATTGACATCCAAGGAAGCCATTTGGTACTTTTGACTATCCGGTTCCTTCTCTTCCTTGCGCATATCTGAGAACCTGAAGCCCTTGAATGCATGAGGATGCGGGAAGGTTTTCTACTAAAAATCAACAAACAACCCAACACAACAGCGAAACGAGATAAGTACCTCCTCTTTATTCATTGCATCGCTGGCAACCGTAACTAGAGTATCGGCCGGTATGAGTGTGCCATCAGACAACGTCCAATCTTGAAGTGTTTTACGCTTCATGAGCACTGTATTTATAATAAATGCTTAGTACGAATATATGTGCTTAATATAATGGAGGCGAAACATACAGATCCCAATGCTGTTCAACCTTTGCGATTCCTTCAAGAAGCTGTCGACCTTGTACAGCCTCTCCATTGCAGTCTTAGTCCAGCCGAACTCTGCAATAACCTTCTCTATTTCCTCTCGCAATTCTTTAACATATTCGGGGTGAATAGCCAAGTCAAAGAGGGCTTGAGTGAATGTCTTATAGAGCATTTGAGATAATAACAGGGAAAAACCAGGAGCTGGAGCATACCATTGAGCTGCTGAAAATACCTCCAAAGTTTATGGATAGGATGTATAACACGATGTTGTGCACATTCCGGTCCTCCTCCCTGAGGATATCTAGCATCCAAGTTATCAAGTCATTCTTGACTTTTGTCAGCACGGTATACCGGTTAAATGTCACTCGCAAGCTCACCGGTTTGTCAGGCCAATTGGGTCCATACTCCTTCATTTGCCTCATCCTCTCATCAATTGCTGGACCAAGATAACGGATGGCCCGCTTTCGGGTTTTTGGTGCAGTTGTCAGATATTGGCCTACTAACCTATGAATACTACTGAGCGGAGAAAACACAAGGTTGAAAATACGACACGCACGATCTCAAAAACACTGGGAAACACCTGATAATTTTGGCGCTGATAGCAACATCAGTGGTGAATCGTTCATTGAGGGAGCAGTACTCGGAAGTACGACCTAGGGGAATAGCTCAGAAGAATTCAGGTAGTGGATGTATGGCTCACATAATAGGCAAACCGACGAAGACTCTGTTACTGGCACGACATATAATGCGCATCGCGGTCTCATATGCTACAACTGGGGTCCATTCTGCAGTAAAAATGAGATTGAAGGGCGCCCTTTGAAAATGGCAGCTATACCGTTCTCCATTAGCGGGAACACAGTCCTTGAACGACTCAATTATCTCGTCTCTAATACTATCAAACCTAGTCCCCAGATTGCGTGTGAGCAGAGAGTGAATAGCCTGGGCATGAAAAGGAGCCTTCAAGGACAGCCCGCCCCATAGTATACTTTGTTTGAAGGCTCTATACGTTACACTTAGTTCGCAGCCCGTCGACGCTGCCTAACAAGTGAAGACCCACCTCCTCGGCTGCCGCAGTAAGTGACAAGACATCATCCGGTGCCTGGCGCATCTCGTCCATGAGTTTCGTTCCGCTGAGAATGACCATCCATTGGGACATTGTCGCCACTTTGAATGCTTTATTAGGGTACTGGTGGTGTACAATTTAGCCAACGTCGATAGTGGATCTGCATGTCCCAGCTTACTCTTCTATATCCCTCTTGAACCAGTAGGTCACTATGGCGAATTCCCTTGAACGCCGTTATATAAGAGGTCAGGACACCAGAGTATCCGACAGTGGGAATAGCATTCAACTATAATCAATCGGCAAATTATTGTAAGTAAAGATGTGCACGGGACATTGTGTATTCATACCGGAGATCTCTTCGCCTCGAGGTATTTGAAGGTTCCCATAGGCGAAAATGAGAATTCCGGCGAGCTGAGGAAGAGAAGGGAGTGGATCCCAGTATTGGGTCAAAAGGGATGTCATTATTGTGACACGGCGTAGGGTGGATGAATATAAAGCAGAAATAGCTTGGCTGAGGTGTAATTTTCGGCCCTCTTTTCCGCAGCGTTACACCTTAAGGTAGTTACTAGAAGGCTATTCTTATAGTCATCGTATGATATCAAAATGTCACCTCCGCTGCCATGAGGTAACGCCGCACGGATGGGTCACTAGCCCGGGTGATCTGCAGCCCCACTCCGTGTGCTTTGAACGAGAGGTGAGTCAGAGGGCTCATCGCAGGTATCACAGCCTCCCATGCCATTTTGCTTAAGTTCCAATTTAGGAGGCTACATCACCGTTCTGAAAGGCCTCCTTCTACCACCCCATTGGGTGGTGCGCAGATATCAGCGGAATGAGAAGTTGTATGTATTGACCAAATGGGGACTGAAATTTTGACGACTAATGGGAATGTAATAGCGCCGTAGGACGTCGAGTAAAGGAATGATATGTATATACATATATAGACGTGATGGCACGAAGCTGGGTCCCATGTGGGCGAAACAGACTGTTTACAGAGGAATGCTATATGATCGACGTTGTTACCGGAGACATCATTGAAGGTTCTATTTGCAAGTTACTACAGTGGATATCTACAGCAATGAGATAATGGACGATGTAAAGGGATAGGAGAGAGACGTCGAGCTGGGAACGCTCACGTTTCGACATGCAATTGCCAGTGGGGCTGGAATCAGCGCGGTATCTGATTCATTATTCTAAGATTCTCAGTCAAGGGGTCAATTTCGGCTTAAGCCACAGTCGTAGGTCCGGTCGGTAAGATGAGCACATGCTCAGAGTAGACTGGGCGATAAGTTCGGACAAATATTTGTATCTCATTTTCTGCTGGCTCAATCGCCATAATTACTTGTAATTAAATGCTTGTATGTGCAAGGATTTTCGGGAATTTTGAAGCAAAGAGATCGGGCGGGTGTGGAGAAAGACTATGTCGCCCTTGGTCCCCCAGCTAAGAAAGCCACCTCGGAATTTGAGTCCTTTCTTGCCAGACGCGTCGCGTCCAAGCCCCTATTGATGCTGATGGCATCAGTTCGGAGTTTGGGAATGGCTGGGTGGGAATGTGGTGGCCGATGCGACTATCCGAACTTGTCGCCTGTCCGAACTTCCAACCGGCCATAGTAGGCCATACAGCACGTTCTCTTTCATACCCAAACTTAGGTGCAGGACGCGCGGATTTTACTCACGAAGTTCACGGGAAACAATTCGAGATCTGGGTTAGCACGTCGAGCATATTCCTGTTATGTGAAAAGTGACTTTTCGGCGAATACTCCCGCGTGCGAGTCGCCTCGGGCGACTGTATGATAAGAGGGAGGGACTGACAATGCGTCTCCTAGAGGTGTTGCCTCGCCTTTCAATTGCGCTCGCTCCTACACATATGCTACCCTTCATCGTTACCCTCCTTTCCGCTGCTTATGTTCTCAAAAAATCCATAGACTTCTGGCGGACTGTGAAGGGTGTTGGGTGCGCCTGCCATAACTTACACTATATTAACATATTGATATGATCATAGTAACATCCCGGGTTACCGAACTTTAGTGACTTCGCACGGGATACCTCACGCCATAATCCCGCGACTCCGAGGATTTTGTCCTGGCAGAAATCATGCATTCCTAGACAAACACTCCAGTATGTGCAACAACCAATACTTCATTTTTACTCCACCCATTGTAGTAGTCTTTGAGGCAGTTGGCTGCGATATTGTTTCAGAAGTTAGTGCATTCCCCTTGAAGGCGGTCATTGTCGTAGCAGATGCTGCAGTAATTCAGGTTTGGTATCACTCTGTCCTCTATCCGATGTCTATTAGCCCTCAATGTTGCCTCCCTCATCAGGAAATCGTCTCGTCTCGGGCTCGTTTCCCTAAACCCGCTTATTACTATACACCTCTGCGGTATTTCGGCAGTAATATATTAACCTCAGAAGGTGAAGATTGGAAAAGGTTTCGCAGGATTGCCTCCCCTGCATTCTCTGAGGTGCTGCTATGCCATGTTCCTTCTCTACGGCTTTACTCACCCATCCCATAGCGGAACCTCAGACTTGTCTGGAGCGAGGCCATCGGCCTTATGGACGAACTTTTTCAGGATGTCTGGACCAGCAGGGATGTCATCACCATTGACCACTGTGGTGAACTCACGCGTTCTGTTGGTTCATCCATACATATCTGTCATGACCCCATCTTACGAAGGAATCTTCACAGATTTCTTTATATATTCTAGGCTCTGCTGCATTCGGCCGCAAGGTATCCTGGCGGGAAGATCTCGTGATTCAGGAAGGAACACCGGTTATCATTCAAGAGTGCATTAAATAGTGTTGCCGATCATATTCTCTTCAGACTTCTCTTGCCAGACCAGTGTACTACGGTTGTTCCGGAATACGAGAGCAATAATGCTAGCATTTGATGAACTCAAGGTGAGACTCTCGTTTCATTATATTGTCCATTGAACCCGACACGGATAGACAGCAATACATGTCCGAAATGATTACTGCCAGATTGAACTCAGAGAAGGTTGAACGATACGACCTGTTTCATAACCTGTTGGAGGCTAGTAGCGAAGAATTTGATTCAGCCGGAACACTAAGCACGATTGAGTTGATGGGTCAGTCTCATATACACTCCTCACTGATAATATTATAATATTGAAAAACATGACAGGCAATATCTTCATATTTCTCCTCGCAGGGCATGAAGTACATCTTTGCGCATTTTGGAAAAACTTTCGATAACATTGGTATATATAGACCACGGCTCATACCCTATGTTTTACTCTTGCTCTCCTAGCTCTCTATCAGGACGAGCAAGAGAAACTTTACAAGGACATCAAATCTGTCCTTCCAAATGGTGATATAGCGCCCGTTCGTTGCACCTCCCTTTCATACCCCTAATAATGACTTATCTTAATAGACATACGAGCAAATGCCACTCTTAGCGCGATCAACGGCGTATATTTTCCGCAGTTGTTCACTTCTGCTATACGGCGAGACTGACGAAGCTACCATAGTGTCCTCAATGAAACGGCCCGAATGTTCCCAGTCTGTAAGCCTCTATAGTACCGTGGTCAATTCTAGAAATTATCCTTAGGACAATAATCAGATCCCAATTATCCCAAATACAGCACGGAGGACACAACCCTCAGCACCACAAACGCGAATGGAGAGACGGTCGTGGTACCTATACCAGCAGGAACACACGTAATGATCAATGCCGCCGGGCTGCACTATAATCCGTGAGTTACCCCTGTTTGTCCATTGATGTTAATAGGCCACTGAAGGTTGACCCCGATGGGGACAGCCAAGTACTGGGAAGATCCGCATACGTTCAACCCTGACAGGTTCTTGCAGCCTGGCTGGGACCGACGTGCATTTTTGCCCTTCGGCAGCGGTGCTCGCTCTTGTTTGGGGCGGAGGTGAGCTTCACAAATTCCCCCTCACTATTAACTTACTGTATGGACGAATATCAGGTTCTTTGAAACGGAAGGCACAGCAGTGATCACCATGCTTGTATCGCGGTATAAGATTACAGTCAAGGAGGAGCCACAATTTTCACACGAGAGTTTTGAGCAGCGAAAGGCGAGATTGCTGGATACAAGCTGGTTGATTGGTCTCAGGTGCGTGTCGGATCGTCCTGCCCTATTCTAATGCGCTGATGAGGAGTTTTCAAGGCCTGTGAGGGTTCCGCTAGTGTTTACCAAGAGGACTTGAGTAGTGTACCAGTGACACACGGATATTGGCATGGAAGTCGATGTCCGTATTTTAGAGGCGTCCCTTGTTGTCAATATAGGTTCGAATTTTTGGCATTCCATTTCAACGTTGCTCTATCTAACCGTAGCGTGAGACAATAGATAAGAATAAGAGTTTACTTGTTTTTTCATACCATATCTCTTTGAGTAGCAGATATTAAATAAATAGGCCAACAGCGTAGCATATTAGTAAATGCTATTAGCCTACATATAGGTGTGGGGGGATGTTATAATTGATATTTGGTATGTGTTGGAACAGCGCGGCTTTCCCTGACGTCCATATCCTCCTCCTGCGTGCACCTCGTTATGAGGATGCAAGGAGATCAAAGGTCCCAGCATACCCAACCAATCCGGGGGAGGGGGCACCCGTCAGGGCCCCTGCGCAGGCGCCAATGCAGCGCAAACTGAGTTGGCAGGGCCCGGATGCAGATGCCAATGCGGCGCGAGTCAGGGAGGGCCAGATGTGGGTGCTAATGTGCCGTTCGGGGCAGCAGAGTCCGAGAATGAGAGTTATTGAGACGAGAGATGGAAAGGGGAGGGGAAATGCGGCGGGCTTATGTCACTCCCTATGGCCCTCTGCCTAGAATCGGGTGACAACGATATCAGGCAGGTGTCCGTTGCTACACGAATTATATCATGGCAGACAGAGAACATGCGGATAATATTGCAGCGTGTCTCAGTGTGGGGGGGAGATGGGTGACGAGAGGAAGAGTAAAAGTGACGGCCTGGGTCCGGGTGCTGAGTTCGGTCCTCCTGCGCCAGACGGTTATTACTTCCTAGTGGCGTCGACGAGACCCTACTCGTCCATCTACCTGCCGTGCTCATGCTCACATTGTTGCCGATTCTCATTCGTCCAAATGTCCAATAAGAATAAGTCCTACGCAACCTACTCGTCTGCGTGATGCTCGCCTTGAGCGGCTAGGCTCCGGGCGTGTAAATAGAGGCAGACGAATTCCAGGGGGACTTCTAAATCCTTGGTCCCCAGAATAGCAAAAGCTGCTGCACCACGCTTTATTTTGATCCGAATATACATCTGCCTTTTCTTTGTCCTTTCCCCGACTTCTTGTCCATCACCAGGATGCGCTGAGAAACAGGTAGAGGGGGACTCACCTTTGAGATTGGGTGTCGTTCTGATGACACGTAATAGCCTCCATGTCCGAAATATCATGTACGTCTACTCCTATCTTGATCACGTGGCCTGCTTGAAATGTATTGTGGACTAGAATGATGACAACAGCAATGCCGTCGGATCCCCTTTTGCACTCGAGTCCCAGCAAAAATCACACCGCCAGTAGCAGCCAAGCTGGCGAACTTGATTGCAGGTTCGTTTCCCTCGTCCCGCAGCCAGTCATTTCTACATTCCTTCATCGTGCACAGGTTGAGCTACCTCCAGGACTCGATCCTGGGGGACATGTACGGCGCAACCAGATGCAATTTCGACAATCTTGCGCGTTATTTCCTATCGCTCTGCCTCGAGCCAGGTCGGAAATCGACCCTCGATGCACTCCAGGATAAAATTGAGGTGCTACAGGAGGAGAAAGCCCTCGTCGAGAATGCTGCAACAAACGCCGAGGGGGCCGAGAAATCGCCAAGCAAAGAGGAGATGGAGAGAGACAATCTCTTGCAGAGTGTATATAATCAGTGCTGCGAAGCCGTTTTACCTGTCGCCAATAATCAAAATGTGAGGGAATGTTTGAAAGATTTGTACGTGTCTTTGATTCTTTGGTCCACCTCCTGTTTAAACCGTTATCACATTTCGCAGCCACAAAGCCCTTGAAGCTATAGAGACGACCCGCTACCCACCCTTTGTTCTACTTTGCAACGAGTCTCTCAAGCAGCTCTCAGAACTCGAGGGGCTCCCTCTTCGCTCGCCTTCCAAGCTCGATATCCAGTTCCAGGTAGCGGACCCGAGACCCGTCCCTAGCACCTCCGGTCTTCATAAGAACTATCGCAAGCCCGATACAGTCTGCACTTCACGCCACGTGCTCGAGAAGTTGGGACCCGGGAACCGCACCAAGGCGCTGCCCAAGCAACTCAGCTGGTCACAGATACTCACCGTTGGAGAATTCAAGGTCTCAGGGCGTAAAACTCCCAGCAGGGACGCCAATAAAACTATGGAAGAAGGGTTTCTTTTCGGCATCGATCGCACAAAGTCACTCGGCTATGACCTGCCCGATGAAACAAATCAGTCCCGGGGAGAGCCGGATCTATCTCCGACGTTGGTATCCCGAGCCCCAATATCGCTAAATCCCTCCCCGAAGACAAGTCAAGCAGCCCCATCTCGACAATCAGGCAATTCGGGAGGAAGGCAGAAGCGCGCCCACCCTGAGAGTACTACATCGAAGAGCAACAAAAAATTGAAAAGCTCTGGCTTGCTTACCGCTTCTCGGTCACGACATTTCGCTGCGGCAAGCGGTCGATCGTCCACGTCGTTACGGGCAGAAAGCACTTCAGCAAAGGCAAGTTCCGGGCGCGTGCAATCGATGACCTATGCGTTGGAACTTTTCTCGAGCAATGTTGGAGTTCATCACATTATCAACCTATTGTTTGTGGGTACGTATCCTTGGGGGTCATTTGTCTCCTTGGTATTGCAACTAATGACGAACATGTACACGGAATAGATGAACATCTGTGGGTCTGGTATTTCGACCGACAGGGTGTGATTTGGTCCGATAGCATCAGCCTAGTAGCCGATTTCCCTCGTATGCTTGTGCTGCTGCTTGCCTTCCAACGATTTGAACTTGAAGATTGGGGAATTATCAACGTGCTTAATCCCGAGGCCCTTATCCACCATCACGACATGCACAATAAACCGACATTGTCGAGGGAGCTGCCACTGGACCTCTCCCAGAATGACCATTTCACCGACGTTCACTGCGAAGGCTCTGTTCCGGAGAGTATCGTTGTCCACACGGACAAATTCCTATCTCACAAGCCCTATTGCCTAGCTGGCCGAGCGACTGCAGTCTTTACAGGCCAAGCAGAGACCGGAGAGAAGGTAGTCAAGTTCGCATGCAAGATATCTCACCCGGAGGTGCAGCGACCGCACGAAGGCAAGACTTTGAGGATTGTGCGCGGCATTGCACAGGCAAAGGACGAAACGATGATGAAACACCTACCGAATCTACTCTTCTACTGTGATGTGAAAGGGACGGGGACGCGTCGGATCCGAAGTATGCTTGGGCTCCCTCGCGACAAACGGAAGGGAGATCGGACCCTTAGGATCGTCGCGTTCAATATCCTAGAGAAACTTACGACGTTGGCGGGGCCAGAATTTGTTAAGGCGTGGTTTGACGCCGTGACGTGTGAGTATGGCAATTATTGGGTCGGTATTGCCTGACTGTGTTCAGGTCATGCATTCTTATGGAAGCACGGGGTTGAACACGGTGACCCGAGTCTGTACAATGTGATGTTTGACAAGGAGGCTAAATGTGGGGTCCTGACCGATTTCGACTTGACAATATTCCAATTTCGAGATCGTACACTTGGAACGGACCGGACGGGCACAATTCCCTTCATGGCTCTTGGACTTTTGCGTGCAGGCTACTGGGAGGGAAAGATTAAACGATTCTACCACCATGAACTGGAAGCGTTCATCTGGATTCTTCCATTCGTATTCCTCCTCTATACTAATGGAGAAAGAATATCCAAGTCCGTCGTCAACTCGTGGATTACATCCGACTACCAAACCTGTTGTAAAAAAAAGACTTATTTTTATCAATTCGAACAGCTAGAGACATCTGCATCTGAGGTGACGGAGGATTTCAAGGACTACTGGCCATTGGCATCCATGCTTTGTTACGCCCTTCTTGATGACCATTATGATCGGAATAACCGCCAGCGGCAAGCCCGTCGAAATGGCCATGATGGTGGTACTGGCGAGCATTTTCATCTGACGACTTCCCAGAACATGTGGGCCAGAATTATTTCCACACTCGACCAATGGCTGGACGGGCAACCTTACAAGAAATTTTTCGCCGCCCACATTGAACGCTTGAAAGCCGTCGAGCCAACTTTTTTACAAGCCGGGGGTGCAGAAGAAAAGGAGCTATTTGAAGTGGTTCTAGAAATTTACGAGGCCGTTATGAACTCCTAACCCATCCATCCATACCCTCTTCCAGCTTTTTCCATTGACCTTCAGAGTTTTCTTGTGTTCTGTCGTATTTGTTATCGAAATCCACCTCCCTCAGTGTTACCTACCAATATATCACCTGTCGAAAATTGAGGGTCCAGCTCGTGTCTGGCCTCAATTGTTTCCTCCCATTTTACATCCATCCTAACACTAGCAATGGTGGTATCCCAAGGAGAGATGGTCATGAGGCCCGGAGGGTGCGAGAACAAGATTAGCGAAGACGAGATAGTAACAACCCTTTATCTGCTGGTAGCGGTGCTGAATCTTTGAATATTCAAGTGCGGCTGAACAGCTCTATACATATTAGTTGGGCACCGCAGTGTGCGGTGGCAAAGTTTTAAGTCTGGCATATATGGCTTCCTAGGCCATGCCAGGGCATGCATTCTGCATATAATAGTATTTGATTAGGGTTGAATTTTAAGTTAGGATTTGATATTTGAATTTGTTTGTTTTAACCCTAAAATAAATGTATGCAGTCCTAAACTTATCCAATTGTCATGTTCTTGGGCTTATCTGAAGGCCCTTGGCCTCCTCTATCTTCTCTTGGTACTCAACATAGCTCAACTACTCCCATTCTAATGCTATGAAATATTATTTGGTATGGGAGAGTGGTATGAATGACACAAAGTGTTCTTAAAAACAAATTTACACATAAATTGGAGTATGAGATCATTGAGCAGGTGTCCAACACAGTATTTTGTGGGTAGTAGCATGTTCTAGACCTCACTAGATTTTCTTCTACACAATATTCCTGGTATATTTTGTATTGAGGCCCTGGTATTTAGGCTAGGTCTGTGTAATTGGGACCAAACAGCTCAATCTGTGATTCAATGGGCTCCTCAATTTATTGGGAGAGATACAATAGTCAACATATGGGGTCAGGAGGAGGTGTTGGTGACCATATCCAAAAGTAGCTCCATACCAAATATATATACATAATGAGTACTTGAGAAATGGGTAGGAGATCTGGGAAACCATTTTAGAAGTAATAGCATGCTTTGGACTTTGGTTGTTCTATAACTATAGAATATTTTTTGTGACATCTGTCACTCTCTACCACACACAAGTCAATCTAATCTAATCCAATCTAATATTATATTAAGATTGATTATAATTGACCAGTAAAAATTGTTTTTTGGTAAGTACATATAAATACAAGTATTATATATATATATATATATTAAATCAACAATTTATAATGTGGTGCATGGTAGCAGTCCGTGGCAGCTACTGTACCAGAGCATGAAGTGGGCCACCTAAGAAAACATTGCATTTTATATCGGCTGAGAGATAAACTTGGCATATCCCTTTAGCTAGGATTGCAGACAACTATTCTAAGAAGATAATGTACAAGTATCATAATTTTAGATGAAGCCATTGCCATGCTATGAATATTTTTGTGGGGTGACTGCCAAAACGGGTGGGTTGGTGATCTGGGCCAGGCATGGGAACTGGTTACGCGCCCATCCAGTGGCCGTGCAATGAACCCCAGCTACTTGTATACCTGGCAAACCAATTGCAGTTATGACCTGTATCAAGGTCTGTCCATCTAATTCTCACACCTTCTCACTCTCCACAGAACCACCACCATCTTTGCAGTGTAGATATACCGTACTTAGACATGTTGTAGTTAGTCACAACGTGTTACCCGGGTTAGGGGTCCGCTCTTGAGTCGCAAGGTTGGGATCACAAGGATGTCTATACAGACTTGATCCAAGTGTCTTACTACTTGACTTAGAGGCGGGCTGGATAAATCTCTGAGGCCCTTTCAGGCGAACAAGTGATTTAAGCAGAACAGTGTATAACACTAAGCTAAAGGTACAGGTGGTTGTGGCTAGGTTTATATACATATTGGTTGTCTGCTATTTATAAGTACCCTGGGTAAGTACTTGTCAAGGCGAGTCATAAGAAGGTGGACCCAGGTAAAAGAAGGCTTCCTGTGTGAAATAGAAGTTGTGTGTGAGAGAAAGGAAACATGAGTGTGAGAGTATCAGTATTAAAGGAGAAAAGAAGTATACTACTGTCCATCAGGAAGGTGACTAAGACCTATGTATAGTCCTTCTTAGGGTTCTGATAACATTACCCCGTTTTTACAATCATACTCCGTTATGATCTTGTGGTTCGTTGTCGCTTGGGTAAGCGGCTAGGAAGTCAACATCTTCGATGTAAATTGCTGCCGGTATAACCGGAGAAAAGGGTGGAGTCGGAGTTCGATGAATATTGAGTTCACGTGCGGTTTGGGGAGATGGTGGGTCTGGAAAGAAAGCATTCCAGAATTGTCGGTTTTGTTCGGGACTAAAGGTAGTTGGGTCCGGCAGGTTCACCGGTGTTGTTGGCGTCGGCGGCATCGTCGATATAGTCGTCATAGTAGGTTCCCATATTTGGTGTGTAAGGTCCGGGGAACTGGTAGTCGGGGACGGGTGTATGTGGTTTGGCAACCCGAGGCTTGGGTTGATTCTTGGTAAAGTAGGCCGTGATGTTCTTGGTGGGTTTGGTGCCTCGTTTGGGGCAGGCCTGTCGTGGGTGTTTGGGTTCCCAGTTCTTGCAGTAGGGGCATCGATATTTGATGCAGTTGTATGAGTAGTGTCCGGGAGCGTATAGTTTGCATCCCATACACTGGAAGTTGGGGCAGTCTGATGCCCAATGTCCATGTCGTTTGCATTCAGGACAGATATACTTGGAGTCGGCTGGTTTGGTGGGGTTGGAGTCGGTTCGTGGGTGAACGGTTCGGGTGGGGTAAGGCTTGGGTTGACCCAAAGGGCCGGGTTTAGTGTTGTGAGCCAAGGGCTTGGCCACGTGTCGTTTAGATTGCTCCTCGTCGAGGGCCTTGAAGGCGGCCATGGCGGAGTTACTGGCGAAGAGGTTTCGGCTCTTGGGGCCGGGGGTAGGATTGGGATTGGGTTCGGAGGGCTTGGTGGAGGACTGGGGTTGGATGACGGAGTCATCGATGGTGATGGGGTCCTGAAGGTTTGAGCCCGGGGGACCGTAGGATAGGTGCGCATACAGTGCGGACATGAGAGCCGGTCGATCTCGGCATGAGATCTTGAGTGATTCCGTCCATTTTCGTTGTTGTTCGAACGCTCTATTGAGAGCCTGAGTTTGTCGAACCATGTCGGCATAGTGGTTCCAGAAAGCTCTGTCGGAGCTTTGAATTGTAGGGTCATGTAGTCGATCTCCAAAGGAGATGTCGGTTGCAATCTTCCGGAGATCGCTATTGCTAACTCAATTCGATCCCAATGGTCCAGTGCTAGTTGCTGTTGGTCCGGGATATACTGTAATGGTTGCCTTAGGAAAGGCAGTGAGGGGTGCAGGGGTTCCTGCAGGTGTATTGTTGGGGTCGGGGGTCTCGTCTCTATCGGAGACGTTGGCAAAGGCGTCGGAGGGAGTGTAGGGAGATGGGGGCGGAATGGAAGCTCCAGAAAGTGAGCTCTTCGGAGATGGTGTGAATCCATCTATGATAACAATTGAGCTCGTAGTGTTGGAAGTGGAGTGAGAGGAGATAGAGGCAAGAGCTGATTGAGGGCGGACGATGGAAGACATTGTTAGAGGGTGGTTATAAACGTTTGAGAGGCTGTTTGGCTTCTGCGTTTGGTAGGTTCTCGAAAGTTCCTGAGGTTTCTTTCACGTTTTGTGAGTTCTTTTATATTCTTGGAGGATCTCCTTGGCGTTCTTTAGGAGTTCTTTTTCTGGTAGCCATTGGTTCTCGGTATGTGGGTATCCCTTCCATTTGATATAGAAGTGGAGTTGATTGTGGCGTTGGCAATGATTGATAATCGCTTCTATTTCGTATTCTTCTTCATCATTGATGATTATCGGCGGAGGCGGAGTTTGGGTTGCTCCATATGCTTCTGTTTCCTCATATGGGGTTAGAAGGTTTCGATGGAAGACCGGATGTATTTTCCAGTGTGTTGGGAGTGTCAATTTGTAGTTGATCGGCGATAGGACTTTCTTGATTTGGAAAGGTCCTAAGCGTTTCGGGGATATTTTGTTCGATAAGAACGGGAGTTTGAGGTTTTTGGCTTCTAGCCAGACACGTTGTTCTGTTGTGAACGGTTTGATTGATTTGTTGTTTCGTTGTCGCACGATGTCAGCGGATAGTTGATGTGCTGCTTGTGCTTCTCTTCTGGCGTGATCCAGAGTTCGAATTCTTTCATCGACTGATGGAAAGTCTGATGTTTCCATGATTGTGGGAATAGAGGGTGGGTTATAACCCATGATGAGTTCGAATGGGGATTTTTGCCTTGAGGCATGAGTTCTTGAGTTGTGTGAGAACTCGGCAAGGGGTAGGGAGTCGACCCAGTGGAGGGGATTTCGGGTGCAGTAGATGGAGAGGTATGTTTCAATCTCTTGGTTGTATCGTTCTGTGGATCCATCTGTTTGGGGGTGGTAGGCTGTAGAGAAGGCCTGTTTGATGTTGAGGCGTTTAGCCAATTCTCGAAGGGATTTTGCGGCGAATCTAGGGTCGCGATCGGATATGATTTTGTTGGGAAGACCAAATCTAGTGAATACTTTTTCGATGAGTAATCTTGCGATGTCATTGGCGGTTGATTTGTCGGAAGTAGGGATGAAAATTACCCCCTTCGTAAGGCCGTGGTCCACCACGGACAATATGGCATTAAAGCCATCAGAGTTAGGGAGACCCGTGATGAGATCCCATGAAATTTGGGAGAAGGGGCGAAGCGTCTCCGAAGCCGATATTGGCTGAGGAGGGACTTTATCCGGACGTCGGATAATTTTGTATTGCTGACACTCGGGGCAGCCTTTGACGTAATTCTTGACGAATGTTGACATGCCAGGCCAGTAAATGTCTTTCTTGGCCAGTCGGTATGTTTCCTGCTCACCAGGGTGACCTCTGGTGGGGTGGTTGTGATATTTCGCTATTACCTCGCGGCGAAGTCCGAGGTCCTCAGGAATGATAACCCGATTTTGGAAGGTGACAAGGTTGCCACTGTCGGTGGAGACGAGTCCGAAGTCGGAGTCGGCGGATTTCGGGAGGTGATCCTTGATTTGTTGGATAGCTTCGGCAGTTTTAGGGTCGTATTTTGGAGAATTGATGACCCGGTTACGTAGTGCCATGTCAATGGCGGAAATAAACAGTTCTTCTGGAAGAACTGTGACGTCGGTATTATCCTGATCATCATCCAGATCATAATCAGGTCGGCGGGATAAGGCGTCCGGTGCTGGAATCTTAACTCCAGGCACGTGTTCTAGCTTGAAGTTGTAGTCGGCCATGAGCTGGACCCAGCGAGCTTGGCGGCGGCTGATCTTTTGGGGTTTCCTCCAATAGGTCAGATTTTGATGATCAGTTTTAATGATCACCGGGTGAGGGGATCTGAGGAGATAATGTCTCCATTCTTCTAATGCGCGGACGATGGCGAGGAGTTCACGATCGTATATGTCGTAATTTCTTTCGGCTGGTGCAAAAGTTTTGGAGAAGAATGATACCAGTCTACGGTTACCATTGATGTCGTATTGATAGAGCACAGCTCCACTTGCCACTTTTGAGGCATCGGTCTCGATTTCGAAGGGTTTTTCTTGGTCAGGCATGAGGAGTACCGGCTCCTTGAGGAATTCATTCTTGAGAGTCTCGAATGATTCCTGTTGTTCGGACTTCCATTCGAATGTGTTTTTCTTTGATAGCAGATTGTTAAGGGGTTTAGTGAGGTCCGAGTATTTGCGGATGAACTTCCGGTAGAAGTTACAAAAACCGATGAATTTCCGTACTTGACGGACGGTCTTGGGAATGGGCCAATCTTTGATGCCTTTGAGTTTCCCGGGATCCATTTTGATATTGTCAGGTGTGATTATCATGCCCAGGTATTCGAGTCGTTGTTTGTTGAACTCGTATTTTTCTCCTTTGAGGAAAAGGTCGTTTTCTTCGAGTATTTTCAATACTTGTTCGGTGATTTGATCGGTTTCCTCCTGGGTTTTACCGAAAATGAGTATATCATCCATATAGATGATGATTCTGCCTTTGTCGAGTTGTTCGGCAAAGATTGTGTCCATCATATGTTGGAATGTAGCAGGGGAGTTGCACAATCCAAAGAACATTACCGTGGGTTCGAATAGACCCTGCGGCGTTTTGAATGCGGCCTTCCATTGGTCGCCTTCTTTGATTCGGATGTTGTTGTACCCGAGTCGGATGTCGAGTTTGGTGAAGTATTTGGCTCCTTTGAGCTTATCCATGATAGCGGAGATCATGGGGATTGGGTAAGCGTTCTTTACCGTATGTTCGTTGATGTAACGATAGTCTTGGCAAGGTCGGAGATCTCCTCCTTTCTTTGCCACAAAGAAGAATGGCGATGCCATTGGTGATTTCGAGGGTCGGATGTACCCTTTTCGCAAATTCTCATCTATGAATTCTTTTAGCGCTTTATTTTCGGCGGGCGCTAGGTGGTATGGTTTCATCGACTTTGGTTCGAAAGTCGGTTTTGTTTCGATGGCGTGATCAAAAGATCGTGATGGTGGGAATCGTTCGGATGCTTTCTTATCGAACAATTTTGCCCATTGAGCGAAACGTCGAGGGATCTTGTTTTCTTCCGGTTTTTCGGGGAGTTTACCGCGGAGTTTTGATGTAAGTTTGGCGGCGGTGTTATGGAGTTGAGTAGCGAAAGTCGCTTTCGCATTTATTTCCATTGGCGTGAACAGCATAGGGTTCATTTCGTTCTCCATGGAGAATTCATCGAGATTAATGTTATCGATATCGAAGTACTCTGTTGGTGCTTCGTCAGTGGTAGTGGTATGTCCAGCCATATAATCCATGGATATGGAGTTGGCTTCTATCGGTCGGCGGAGAGTTTTGAGAAGTTGTGGGAATGCCGAGTGTTCGATTTGTGGTTTCCAAGAAAATGTCTTGGTTTTCCAATTGATATCAGGGTTGTGTTGTTCCAACCAGGGAAAACCCATTATGAAATCCTTTGCTCCAGTGTTGGTGACAAAGGCTTGCAATTTGCAATCACGACTATCGATGATGGCGTCGATTGTGACATAATCTCGGATCATGCCATGTTGATTATTTGATCCATCTACATTGGTTAAGGCAATGGGATTGTCCAGGGATTGGCATTGATATCCGAGTCGGTCTACGACTTTGTTGGATATGAAATTTCCTTGAGCTCCTGAGTCAATCAGGGCGGTGATGGCCACGGGTTTCGACGATCGTTCGCTCCAGATCTCAATGGGGAGGAAAAGAGATCTTTTATTCGAGGACGTAGTTAATTGTACAGAATCGATCGTAAGAGGAGAAATTGTTTGTCCATTTTGGGAGTGTGCAGGGGCACATCGTTCGACATCACTCCGTTTTAAAAATCCTGGAAAGGACGCATTTGGGGGTCCTCAGCCAGTGCTGAATGTAGTTCTTCTTGGAGTTCCGGCTCCAAGGTGTCCACAAGTTGCTGCATTTGTGCGGCAACATCGGCAACCGCAAGTGAATACTTACGAGGGGTGGAAGTGGAAGGTTTAGGCCTGTTTGGGTTTCGAACCGGTCGAACCGGTTGAGTTCGGGCGCCGGGGAAGCGGCGGGTTGGTGCGGGCATGGGACATTCTGCAATGAAATGTTTCTCAGATCCGCATCTGAAACATTTGCGGTTCTGGTATTGTTTCATTTGCTGGCCAGTAAGGACAGCGTCGATTTCGAGGGATCCGTCGCAATTGTCTTTGCAAGGGATGTTGACTTCGTTGATTTCGTGAGGAATTATGGGGTATGGATCCTCGTATTCTTCGGTTTGGAGATTGTCTATCTCCATAGCGTAGGGATCTTTAGGTGTAAACCTAGGGGTTGATCGGGCGTAGTAATTCGCGTAGGGAACTGTGTTGTTTTGTTTTTGCTTCGATTGGAAGCGGTTGTTATTGTTGAAGGAACGTGGTGTTCCGTAAAGAGCGTTTACTCGGCGGAAATTATTGTCGAGTCGGTTAGCCATTGTGTACCATCCTTGAATGGTTTGTGGCGGGTTCTCGGAAGTATCGATTTTGATCGCGATTCTACGATCGATGGCTTTCCGGTAGAGATCGATGAGAGTTCGATCCTCGTGGATGTCCGCAAGTCGGACCATGTCTTTGAACTTCGAATTGAAGTCAGTCATAGGTTTACCTGCCTGTTTCATTGTTTGTAGGCAAGTATGGGCGTAAGCAGATTCATCTGCTGGTCGGAAATCTTGTCGAAGACGAGCTTTCATAGCGGCCCATGTTTCGTTGTAGAATCCATGGTACGGGGGTGTTTGCGCTAGTCCTGCAGCGTATCGTTCTGCGATATATTGAGATGCCCAGGTTCGAGCTTCTCCTTTTTGCATAGATGTGAGTGCGAAGAGGCACTTGTCGTAATTTCGGGGGTAGACGAGGTCATTTCCAATAAGGTAGACGTCGACGGCGAAAAGCCAGTCGTCGAATTTGGTTCGGTCTCCGTCAAAGATGGGAGGTTTGATAAATCCGATTTCTTGGGGTGCTGGTGGCACTGGAGCTGCTGGAGCTGGGGCGGCGGCTTGTGAACCCATAATTGTTTGTGGGTTGATTACAGGAGCGTGTGTGGGGGAAGTTTGAATGGGTGACGCTGGGGGTAGTGTTACTGGTTGCGGAGTTCGCGGAGTAAGAGAGCGAGGAGAAGGCTGAATTGAAAGAGGAGGCCTTCTTGGGTCTTGAGGTCGAGATGGTCCTGGTCCGCTAATTCGAGTCGGACGAGGTGGAATATTGGTTCTTTCGTAAGGATTACAAAAGGGTGAATCTTCTACTGGGGTAGAAGAAGTTGTCGGAGTTGGACCGGGGAATTGATGTCGGCGGGGGTCCAAGAAAGGGTATTCTTCGATCGCTTGTTGACGGAGTTGTTCTTCTTCGTCTGATTGAAGAGGTTGTTCGTCTGAGAAGTATTCTTCTTCAGACTGGGGATTGGGAGGAGGTTGTTCTTCGGAAATAGATTCTTCTTCTTCGGATGAAGAAGGGGGACGGAGTCGGGGTGGTATTGTGGTGGTTGATAAGGCGAGTGATTGATTTGTAAATCACGTAGCCGAGAGTGATGATGAGGATGTTTTTGAGGAGTTTTATGAACTCCAGTTTTGTTGGATTAATTTGTGGTTAGGAAATACAAATGTATTTCAAGACGGATGAAGGGTTGGTGAGGGAAAGGAGGCGGATTGGGAAAAGGAGGGAGGGGTCGATGGATTATGTACCACGCAATGATTCTTCCAATTGCGTAGCCGGCAGCGCAGATGACGATATTAAGAAGGAGTCTTTTGAACTCCAGGATGTCGGCGGGGAGGGGAAAACACGTCGCAATCGGCGACACACGTAGCAACGGCTACAACACGTGCTTTGAGAGCACAACACGCGCCAATGGGCACAACACGTAGCAAGGGGCTACAATACGCATCTAAAGAGACACAGGGTGGGGAACAGAGATTAGCTTAGTGTTTTGTTACCCGGGTTAGGGGTCCGCTCTTGAGTCGCAAGGTTGGGATCACAAGGATGTCTATACAGACTTGATCCAAGTGTCTTACTACTTGACTTAGAGGCGGGCTGGATAAATCTCTGAGGCCCTTTCAGGCGAACAAGTGATTTAGGCAGAACAGTGTATAACACTAAGCTAAGGGTACAGGTGGTTGTAGCTAAGTTTATATACATATTGGTTGTCTGCTATTTATAAGTACCCTGGGTAAGTACTTGTCAAGGCGAGTCATAAGAAGGTGGACCCAGGTAAAAGAAGGCTTCCTGTGTGAAATAGAAGTTGTGTGTGAGAGAAAGGAAACGTGAGTGTGAGAGTATCAGTATTAAAGGAGAAAAGAAGTATACTACTGTCCATCAGGAAGGTGGCTAAGACCTATGTATAGTCCTTCTTAGGGTTCTGATAACACAACGTTTTTGAAAGCCCCTGCTGCAACAGCCATGATGGTCTCGTGTCCCAGATGGCATGCCCCAAAGCCCCTTGCCAACCCACAATGCATTGCCACCCCCATCCTGCATCCTCATCCTGCTGTCCTCCATGTACAACTCCCATCCCACTGTCTTCTGCTGCCATCTCCTGCCTTCAACACAGATGCTGCCCTCAACATCACCACTGCCCTCAATGCTGCTGCTGCCCTCAACACCACCACTGCCATTACTACCCACCATCACCATCCTACTGTCGTCCATTGCCCCCGGCACTACTACCACCACCACCCCCACCCTGCTGTCATCATCCTGCTGTGGTCTGTCCTCCACTATTCTCAACACCACTGCCCCCAACACCACCGCTGTCTTCAATACTAACACCAGCATCCCCACCCTGCCATTGCCATCCCACCATCCTCCACTGCCCCCAATGCTACCACCACCACCCGCTGCGATACTACCACTACTACCCCCATCCTGTTGTCCTTGGCCCACCATCTACCACCACCCCCATCCCACTGTCCTCTACTCACCATCCCCATCCGCTCTCCACTTGTTGTCCCCTGCTGCCCTCAACACCATTGCCGCCATCTCCACCCCACTGTCCCCCACTGCTCTCAACACCACCGTTGCTTCTGTTATCTGTTATCTCCGTGTTGCTGTCTCCCTTCCTATTGCTCTCCACTTTGCTTGCATCTCTCCCCTGTGTGGACCTCATCAGGAATCTTAGCTATTTGTCTATTCCATCTATTTACAATACTATTTCAAGGATCTGTTACACCTCAAACCCAGAATCATACCGGAAGGCACGTAATTTACTAAGAATTTACATAGTTGTGGTATCTGACTGTTTTCCACGTTTGGGGTTTTGATGTCTTGGTGGAGCTGCTTGCATCTCATTTGTTCCAGATTGCATCGTCGATGGCACCCCAATATCTCCATCTTGGGCCCCCAAACCACCCCCTGTTACCCCAGGTGCCAGATCAACCCCAAGTTCGGCATCTGTAGCATGTTCTCCGTGGTTCCCATCTCGTACAATGTCCAGCCCATGGCGTATGTGTGGGGGAGGCCTTTTATTGGTAGGTTGGTTCCCCTCAGCACATTCAACTGCTACTTCCTGATTCATCTCTCTGTCTAGTTCTTTGTAGTATCCTTGAATCACTCGGATAGGGCGCTGTTGGCGTGATCTAGGGATTGGAATCTCTGCTTCGCTCTTGGAGCTGGAATCAGAGCTGCTATCTGATGTCTTGGTCATCCCCAGCTGGTCTGTGTCTGAACCATCTGCATCTGTGCTGGTACCAATACCACTGACATCAACACTGCCTCCTGCACCCCTTCCCCTGCCTCTGCCATGAGTTCTTCTACCACGTATATTGCCCATAACACAACCACGAGCCCTTACTGCTCTTGCTGCAGTGGCAGCGGCTTTCCTTGCCTCAGATGTGGCAGTCTTCTTTGCTTTCTCAACTGCCTTCTGATAGTTAATGATATTTTTCTTCAGGACTTTGAACCATGGTGCTGCTGAAATGCTGTAAAACAGACTCAATGGCAAGGGTGGGGAAGCAAACACTGAGGGGACAAGGATGGGAAGCTCTCACACTAAACCCAACACTCAACTCTCAAAACTTCAACACAACTCACTAAACTCGGAGGAGAGCTTAGGGCAAAGGTATAGGGTAGAATATGTCAAAGAGTAATTGTTTTGCCAAGGCAAGTTCGAGGGGGTGTGGATCTGACAGATAGAATTGAAGTAACCGATTTTAGAGAGTTCCAAATGACACAGTTTACTGGCTGGAATAGCCCTGGACCACTGCACAAAAATCTGATCTCTAAACTGAGTGTAATGCAAGACCCACTTGATTACAACTCCTCTGGACTCTGGGGACAAACTCAAGCTCAAGACCCACTTGGCTTAGTCTGTTCTGTCTCTGATTTAGAATTGAACTTGAAGAAATCTCAAGTCCAAATCCCTCTACTTTCTAGGCTCTAGGAAATCACACAAAAGTGAACTTGGGGTGATTCTCCTTTCAATAACTCTGTCTGAACTTGTTACCCGGGTTAGGGGTCCGCTCTTGAGTCGCAAGGTTGGGATCACAAGGATTTCTATACAGACTTGGTCCAAGTGTCTTACTACTTGACTTAGAGGCGGGCTGGATAAATCTCTGAAGCCCTTTCAGGCGAACTGGGGATTTAAGCAGAACAGTGTATAACACTAAGCTAAAGGTACAGGTGGTTGTAGCTAGGTTTATATACATATTGGTTGTCTGCTATTTATAAGTACCCTGGGTAAGTACTTGTCAAGGCGAGTCATAAGAAGGTGGACCCAGGTAAAAGAAGGCTTCCTGTGTGAAATAGAAGTTGTGTGTGAGAGAAAGGAAGCATGAGTGTGAGAGTGTCAGTATTAAAGGGGAAAAAGAAGTATACTATTGTCCATCAGGAAGGTGGCTAAGACCTATGTATAGTCCTTCTTAGGGTTCTGATAACAGAACTCTCCTGAAGACTAGTTTCACTTAAACAATTCACACAAAATAGATCTAAACCATTCTTGATCATGGCCGCAAAGTACTCTGCTGAGAAGTTGGGGTGAAGCCCTTCTTGCTCTTCTCAGAGGCCAGCAGCCATATTTTTATATTGAGAGAGATACAAAAACTAAAATAGACGAAACAGCAATATATGAAATACAGGAAATTTGGTCTGATGCAAAACAAATGAAAAGAATATTTTAGAAGGTTCTTCTGCATTACTGCAGGTGTCCGAGGTACTCGGAATATGTTCTCGAGTCAACAGCAGTCCGGCCGTTGCTACTAGGTCATTGGGAATGCAAATGTTTGATGACATATGCTTGAGCTCTCAGATCAAAATGCTGATCATGTCTCGGAGATGGTTTCCATTGTTCCGTGCCTGCTGAGCTCTTCCTCGGGGGAGCGATTCTGTAGCATTGTGGACCCACAAAGTACACATAATTAGTGCACAATAATCCGTTTGGAATATTCTGATGCTCGGAGGTGCTGTTCTGATGTTAGAAAACTTGTTCCATTGTCCATGCTCTGTTTCTAAGGGTTTTGCCTGTATGCATACCCTCGTTTCATGTCTCTGGAATATTCTAAAGTTCTCGCGAGCTGGTTTGGCTTGCTCCCGGTCTCTGAGTTTAATTTATCTCATGCACAGCCCTCCCTGATTGCGACCTGGGTTGGTTTGGCAAGCTATGTACAGCCCAGAATCCCCTAGTAGTTGCCTGAAATGCCTGCCCTTTACTGAGTTCTGTCATAAAGACTATCCCTTGCGTGAGTTTAGACACCATTAGGCATATGCTAGGGCACAAACACCCTATACACGGTCAAACTGGCGACCTTGGGATAGGTCCCAATCCTCTCTGAGGTTCCTAGATGTATTGCCAATGATTTTATAGTAATAAAATTGGTAAAAATAGTGTATTTTAGGTGTAAACCCAAAATCGGCTTATCACTGCCTCCTTGAATACATCCTTCATCCCCTTCTCCCAGTCCTGTCGAGCAAGCAAGTCCAAGTTTTCTGTGGCTGTCATGTGCCGGGCTTGTCCTGAGGTAAGTGTATTTTGGTTCTTTTGCTTTTCTTTCTCCAAAACTTGCTTTCTCAACCTCTCGTTTTCCAGATCCATAAGCTTCATCTGTGCATAATCCTCCTCTAGAGCAATACCAGCCTGCTTTATGATATCTCGTAGCATCATGTTCTCAGCTCGAAGTGCCTGCCGGGATGAAGTACCTGGAAGTGGTGGAGGAACTTCAATATGATATCACTCAATTGGTTCCTCTTCTTCCTCATCTAGTAGCTCCTCAGGCAATGCTTCAGCATGTCAAAATCATGGCTAAGTGTAGTAGCTGTCATGACGGATGGTGTTGGTGTTGGAATGGGCGTTTGGGTAGGTGTTGGAACTAAGATAGATGGGAGGTGTGCTGGAAGGGGCTGTGCAGCCTGTGTCGTTGTATTTTTTGATGGTTCGAAAGCTGAAGGATGGATAGCATCGCGATCTAGTGGCCATATCCCAGTTTTTCGGAAGGCTGATTGAATTGTGGTAGTTTTTAGTGCTTCAACACGTGCAATATGATAGTGAGCAAGTAGATTATCCTTTCTGATTGTGGTAAGAGACTGTGAGGCAAGGGTTACCACTCGTTTCCAGGACTGTGCAAGAAGTCCAAATGCACCAACGTCACAAGGCTGAAGGGCATGTGTCATATGTGAGGGAAGGCATATGATAACAATCTTGTTATCTGCAGCATACTTGCAGAATGTGAATGTGCAATGTGAGTTGTGGCAATCCAAGATCAAAAGGCAATAATCTCCAGCAGCTTTGTCTTGTGTTGCAGGATCAAAGTCATTTCGAAGCCATGTAGAACCAAGTTCTTGGTCTGTCCAGCCATTGGGAGATATAGATATACTATTAACAATCTGTGAGACTGCTATCTCGAGAACTGAGAGGACCAGAAATTAGAATACAAACCTTGCATTACATGGGTTGTCACGACCCCACTCTGGGTTCCTTTGCAGTCCTTGGAATATCACAGAGGGATGAAGAACAGATCCGTCAGCACAGATTGTTTCAATAACTGTAACAAGCTCCCTGTTTCCATCCTCGACTGAATAGGCTATTGTTTGATCTCGGTCAATCATAGCAGTAATCTTTGCACCAATACCAAGCTGAATACCCTTTTCATCCATATTGTAGAGGTTTTTTGGGTGTATATTGAATTCGTTAATCACATCTGTAAGCATATCAAAGAATGTTTTGACTGCAGTTTTGTTCAGTGCCTTTGCACGAGCCTTCTCCAAACCCACTGTCTTCTTCATCTTCAAATCTGTATGACGTTTGCAGAATTGCTTTGGCCATGAACCCCCAATTTGTTTATCTGAGATCACTCCTGCACACTGAGCTACAGATGCATACATCATGGGTATACCATGATGACCTTGAACCTTAACCCATTTGACCAAGATATCTTCTTGAGCATTAGTGAGAAGCTGTTCATTTGGATGTGCTTCATGCCAAGTTTTACCCCCTAGCAAGTATTCAGTAATATAAAAAAGCTTATTCAATGTCACATACCCTTCAAGCGGCGGCCAAGAGAAGATCTTGGGATGCTGAAATGTTGTTCTGCTTGATGAGCAGAGTACAATGGGTCACCATTGGGTTTTGTACCTGATCCTTGAATTGCAGCAATTGCATGTTCTATGCACTCCTCCCGTGGTCGGATGAGAATATCACGAGGAATCAAAACACCTGGGTATGGAGAGAAAGAACCAGACATTTAAGGGGGTAGTAAGCTGAGCCTTAGTCGTATGGTCTGTTGTTTTGTGGATGACTTGAAAATCACTCAGCCCTATCTTAAATACCCCTGGGATGTTTTACCAGTCATCTGAAACAGCTATACTGGTATATTTTAGATACTCAACACAAGGTAGATATGTGAATGAGTCTTAAAATAGGATAGGAAATACGCAGTAGCAATACTGGGGGTAGGGTAAACCTACTCTGGGTTGGGAGTCACTGTAAGAGATATACTTGTACATTGGGAACCACTACACTGATTTGTGAATTGTTTTCACCATTTTATAACCCTAATTAATGCCTTTCAAATGCACTACTGTGTATATCTATTGTTCCAGCATGTTGTGTGTTATTGCCCTTACTCTTCCTCTTTATTCCCTCAATACAATTTTATCTATTGCAAGGCCATTTTGAGATGCCTCGGAACATGCATACACATGCTGGAAAGGCCTTAGAAATCGCTATTTAACGAGCTCACCCACATGTCAATGCATTTGGTGGTTGCTTTGCAATTTACAGATAACCATCAGCATGATCTATTCAAGTTACCAAAATACTCTAACCCTGGCTCAAGTATTAAATACCCATACCCGTATCCATACCAAATCCATGGAAACTTGTACCCTCCAATATGGAGTATGGGTAAAGTGTGGGTATGGATACAGGTAAGGGTAGAAATACCCAGGGTTTACCTGTGTCCTCCACTAGTGGTAGATAGGTAGATTGAAGTTGCATTAATATATTATTGTGTGAACTGAGAGACATAAGTATTGTTTAAAACATGAAGATAAACCCATAAATTGCACATCTACACTAAAACATTCATGTTCATTCACCCCATTAGCTCAGGAAAATTCCTGAAGGGTAATGCATCAAAAACACATATACAGACATAGAGGTGTGCAACAAGGCACAAATAAATTCATTAAAAATACTGTTGACCCTGTAAATGAAGGAACATGTTTGTATGACACTAATTCTAGCAGATACTGGACATACCTCATTATCTGAAACCTACAGATGTCAATGATTACAGCCTATCCAAAATGCAAAGAAAGTGATTTTAAAATGATTGTTTAAATGATTATGGCCTACAGATCTGCAGTTGTCTATAGTAAATAGCAAGGGAGGGGAACTACTGGGTAGAGGAAACATGACCATCAAGTTTTGAGCAAATGGGTTTAGAAATGCGCTCCTTGTGGCAGCACTACTGCATTTGGTCATTGGGATGATCTTACCAAATTGGGCATATTGCTGATTTGGCATCAATTACACACTGATTACTCACTGAGTTTTCACCCTGGACAGCCGAAATTTGGTATCAAGCAACACTAGATATAGCTCATATCATCTATCTAAAATTGTTTTATTTTAATATTATATATGGCTCAGAAAATGCAAAGTGGCCCACTACTCAGGGTGGCCCACTTCCTGACCTGATACAGTATCTACTACAAGAGCAGTGGCTACAATATTTTACAAGAGTTCTACAGAAGGGCCCCAAAGGGGCCCAACATCATCCAATGTACTGAGTGAGGGCTTCAAGTGCCTGTGGTAGGAGAGAAACTAACTAGCAAACCAGAAAGTGGAGAGAAAGAGAGGGAGAAAGTACATACCAGTGGGCGGGCTAGGTAGGAGGGGGGGGTGGGGAAGAGTGTCAGACAGTGGTACCTCCCGGGTCTGGGGGGAATGAGAAGGCCAGGGGGTTAGCCTGGAGGAAAGTGATAAGGTTGTTGATGTCAGTGTAGTAGTTGGAACCACTGTCCTGTGCCCAGGTCCAGTAGTGGGTGTAGAGGGGGCAAGACCAGAGGATGTGGTTGCACCATTGAAAGGGAAAGCCACAAGGGCATGATGTTGGTTTGTTGGGAAAGAACCAGGAGTGGTACTTGCTGGTGGGCATATGGTTCAAGATGCACTGCATCAGGCGAGCAGTAAAAGAGGGTGGTTTGCACACCACAGATGAGAAGAAGGGTCTGTTGTGGAAGTAAGATGGCCTGAGGGGCTTGTTGCAGTGGGATAGAGGGAGGAACTACAAGCCTAGGAAGAGGAGAGTAGAGTCTAGCTGCCACTCCCAAATAACATGTTTGGTACTTAGCTTCTAGATAAACAATGCCTAGACTGGGGATGTAGCTGAGAAGGGTGGATGGGATTTCACGGAAGTGAGGGCATGAGCCTGCCCATGTACCAAAAGTTTCCAATGCAACAGAGAGTGTGTGATGGTGAGAGAGTGAGAAGGTGAGGCCTCAAGCCATGGGATAAGGAGGGAAGCAACTGATAGGGAGGTATGCTGTCCAGAGGAGGGGGAGGGGGAGAGTGCAGCCCGTACCGCTGATGGGGAGTCAGTGAGTAAAAAGAGAGAGGAAACATCACTACTAAATAGAGGAAGCAGGGAAGAGAGAGCAAAGGAGAAAGCATATTGTTCAGAGTTGGTACCTGTAAGGGAACCAGTGTCAGCAGAATTGGATTGTACAAGTACATTGTTCATGGATGCAACATATGAGACATGGGAAGAGAAACCAGTGAGACAAGGAGGAGAGGAAGATGAATTGAAACCAATAACAAGAATGTTTGAAGAGAAGAGGGCCCTAGAGAGGGCAGGGTCGAGTACAGAACTGTGCCAGGAGGACAGGTCCTTCCTGGAGCAGGGAGATGGGGGGGTAAGGAAGGAGAAATAGGGGGTGAACTAGTCCATGATGTAGTATCTGGGTTCAGCCAGAGGATGTGAGTGGAGGATAGGGTCACCTTTGATGGAGGGGAGGGCGGCATCCATGAAGGTGAGTGTGGAGCCAGAGTTCTTCTTCTGGCAAGCAGTGAGAAAGGAGAGGGAGAGGGGGTGGTGTTCAGTGGTTGAAGAGTTGGTGAGGAGAGAATTGAGCCCATGGGTATGAGGGAGCAAAGCAATCTGCATTGCACTCCAGGTATGAAGTTTACAGAGGTGGAGGTGTATGGGTAGCAGGTCAGCAATAGCTTCAATTCCTTGGGATGGAGAGGTGTGGAAAGCCCCTGTAATCCACAAGGTGGCATGCTGTTGCAAGGCCCTGAGTTGTTTGAGGAGTCCCTTGACACAAGCTGCATCATGGAACCAGAGAGACGACCCATATATAGCCTTTCTTTGAATCCTACCTTGTTGGCTGTACCATCTCACTATCCTGGGGCACCAACATAACCTCTAATCCCATGGACTGCTCTGTTGGAGTCGTCCAAGGCTCAGTCCTCTCCCCAGTGCTATCCTCCCTCTTCCTAGCCCCAGTCCTCTACATTGCTGAACATTTGTTCTCACTTGACTCCCTCCTCAGGAATGTGGACTTCCTGTCCTATGTGGACGACAGCCTCATAGTCTCCAGGGGTAAACAGTGGATAGACGTGACTCCTCCACTCATCAAAGCCTATGGAATCATCTTCAGGCTCCTTGCCGACTTTGGACTGGTCCTTGAGCACTCCAAAACTGAGTCATTTTTCTTCTCTTGATGACACAAGGAATCCTTCCCCACCCTGGACCTAGGCTATGCCCCTTTCACTGGCAACACTCCCCTCCAACCCTCCTCCATCTGGCGCTACCTGGGCTTTTGGTTTGACCCCCACCTCTCCTTCAAGGAACATGTTGCATTCTATGCCAACAAATCCTTTTCTCTCCTTGGTGCCATGCACCTACTAGGTAACTTCTCCTGGGGCCTCACACCCTCCCATAAATGCCTACTCTACTGGTCCTGTGTTGTCCCATTGATGACATACGGATTTTCTCTCTGGTTCCATGATGCAGCCCGCATCAAAGGACTACTCAAACAACTCAGGGCCTTGCAATGGCATGCCGCCTTGTGGATCACGGAGGCCTTCTGCACCTCCCCATCCCAAGGAGTCAAAGCCATTGCAGGCCTCCTACCCATTCACCTTCACCTGAGGAAACTCCACACCCAAAGCGCAATGTGGATTGCAGCTCTTTCCCACACACATGGGATTAACTCCCTACTCACCCATTCATCCACCATGGAACAACATTCCCTCTCCCTCCCCTTCCTCACCACACATCAAAAACATATCTCGGGCTCTGCCCTTGCTTTCATGGATGCTGCTCTCTCATCCATCAAAGACGACCCCATTCTCCACTCCCACCCTCTAGCTGAGCCAGGCTACCACATCCTCAACTGTTTCTCAAACCGTCTATCCTTCCTCATCCCACTCTCCCCCTGCTCCAAGAAAGATCTCTCCTCCTGGCACAACTCTATTCTTGACCCCGCCCTCTCTAGGGTTCTATTTTCCTCTACTACTCTTGTTTTTTTTTTTTTTTTTAATTCAACAGTTTATAACGTGGTGCATGGTAGCAGTCCGCGGCAGCTATCTACTACAAGAGAGGTAGCTACAAGGTATACGAGAGTTCTGCAGAAGGACCCCAAAGGGGTCCAACATCGTCTGATGTACTGAGTAAGGGCATCAAGTGCCCATGAGGGGGAAGAAACTAACTAGGATACTAGAAAGAGAAAGGTGAGGGAATATACATACCAGCAGGCGGGCTAAGAATGCAGGATGGGTGGGGAGGAGTGACAGACAGCAGTACCTCCAGGGTCTGGGGGGAAGGAGAAGGCCAGGGGGTTATCCTGGAGAAACATGATTAGACCATCGAGATCTGTGTAGTAGTTTGAACTGCTGTCTTGAGTCCAGGACCAGCAGTGAGTGTAGAGCAGGCATGACCAGAGGATATGGTCACACCATTGGAAGGGAAATCCACAGGGGCAAGCTGTAGGTTCGTTAGGAAAGAACCAGGAACGATATTCGCCAGTGGGAGCATGGTTAAGTATGCATCTCGCCAGCCGGGTGGTGAGGGATGGGGTTTGTTTTGCCACAGAGGATAAGAAAGACCTGTCTTTGAAGTAGGATGGTCGGATGGGTTTGTCGCAATGTGCAAGGGGTAGAAATTGTGAACTGAGAGCAGTCGAGGGGGAGGAGGCAAGCTGCCATTCTCGGATGATGTGTTTCGTGCTCAACTTCCGGATAGACAACGCCCACACTGGGGACGAGGTCGAGTAAGGTGGATGGGGTTTCGCGGAAGTGAGGTCATGGGCCAGTCTGTGCACTGAGAGTCTCCAATGCGAGAGAGAGTGTGCTATGGTGATGGAGTGATAATCCAAGGATTGGAGCCAAGGGATAAGGAGGGAGGAGACCAGGAGGGAGGTATGCTGTCCGGAGGAGGGAGAGGGGGAGAGTGCAGCCCGCACTGCTGAGGGAAAGTCAGTGAGAAAGAAAAGGGAAGTAATACTACTGCTGAACAAGGGGAGTAGAGAGGAGATGGCAAAGGAAAAAGCAAAACATTTGTAGTCTGTACCTGTCAAGGAACCGGCGTTAGTAGAGTCTGAGCGTACAATCACATTGTCCACAGAAGCAACATAAGAGACTCGGGAGGAGAAGCCAACGAGACGAGAGGGGGGGGAAGAGGAGTCAAAGCCGATTACAAGTGTACACAAAGAGAAAAGGGCCCTAGAGAGTGCGGGGTCAAGAATAGAGTTGCACCAAGAGGACAAAGTGTCTTTGGAGCAGGGGAATGGGGGATTGAGAAAAGTAAAATGATTGGAAAACTGGTCCAGTATGCGGTAACCCAGCTCAGCCAGGGGGTGAGAGCAGAGGATGGGGTTGTTGATGATGGAGGGGAGTGTGGCATCCATGAATGCGAGGGCAGAGCCAGAGATCCTCTTCTGTCTGGCAGAGAGAAAGGGGAGGTGCGGAATGCCCCTGTAATCCACAAGGCGGCACGCCGTTGCGAGGCCCTGAGCTGTTTGAGGAGTCCCTTGATGTGAGCTGCATCGTGGAACCAGAGGGATGATCCATACGTCATTAAAGGGACAATGCAGGAATGGTAGAGGAGGCGCTTGTGGGAAGGATTTAGGCCACAGGATGAGTTGCCCAGTAGGTGCATGGTGCCCAGGAGTGAGAACAACTTGTTCGCATAGAAGGCAACATGTTCTTTGAAAGAGAGCCAGGGGTTGAACCAGAAACCCAGGTATTGCCATACAGGGGATGGTAGGAGGGGGGTGTTTCCGGTGAAGGGGGTGTAGCCCAGGTCTAGAGAGGGGAAAGACTTGTTGTGTCTTCTGGAGAAGAAGAACAACTCAGTTTTGGAGTGTTCGAGGACTAGTCCAAAGTCAGACAGAAGTTAGAAGACAATCCCATATGCTTTGATCAGTGGGGGAGTTACATCCTCCCACTGCTTACCTCGTGACATGATGAGGCCGTCGTCAACATAGGACAGGAAGTCAATACCCCAGAGGAGGGGGTCGAGGGAGAACAGGTGATCTGCAATGTAAAGGACTGGTGCCAGGAAGAGTGACGATAGTACCGGAGAGAGGGCAGATCCTTGGACAACCCCAACAGAGCAGTCCATGGGGTCGGAGACAATGTTTGCGCCCCAAGCTAGGGAAGTGGTGCAACCCACTAGGTAGGACTTGAAGAATGAGAGAACCTGGGGGGGGAAACCCTGGTGGCATAGTATGGCAATGAGAGTGGAGTGATGTAGGGAGGGGAAAAACTGGGCAACATTGAAGGTGACCATGCCGGTGACCATGCTTTTGGCCCATCCAGCTCGGATGAGGTGGGTCAGATAGAGGCCAGCATCCTCAGTGGAGCAACCAGCAATGCCACCAAGTTGTTGGGGGTGAACAAGTGCATAGTGGACAGCTGCAAATTGGAGTCGAGTGGCCAGCATTTTCTCGAACAGTTTGCCCATAGTGTTAAGGAGTGTGATGGGGTGGAAGTCTCCAGGTTTAGTGTGGGAGGGCTTAGGGGGTTTGGGGATAATGACAGTGGTTGAATCCTTGAAGTAGGAAGGCCAGTGAGCTTGTTCTACACATGCATTGGCCAGGGCAAGGAGAGCAGAATGACAGGAAGGGCGGTATTACGCCGAAAATCGAAGCATTGCTAAAATAAGCCATTATACCCCTATATACCCATGGCTCAGCAATAGCTACGATGTAATCATCTTGATATACCCATAACATCCCCTACAATGACCCTAACCCGACTGGTATGTCATGTAAGGACCTCTATGAGGCTACAAGGCACCCCAGGAGTCAGCCAGTGGCTACTAAATAGCTACTGTATGGCTTCGAGAGTGGACAAAGAGTACAACAGGCGGCATTGCAGTTGTACATGCTCAGAGATGCACCAAGTATCGAGAACGTTGTCAGTAGAACTCCCTGATCACGAGGGAAGAGCTCACAGCCATATAATGGCCATCGAGATGACCTGAGAAGACTGAGGGCCCCTAACTCGACTATCTCGAAGGGAACACATGTAGCAGCCTAGCACTGAATGGAACCTTCGAGAGGATTGTGTGGCCGGCATCGAGACACTTGGTAGGCGGATTTTCAAGATACCTCGATTAATAAGGAGCAGTGTCCCTCACCCGAATAAATGGCGTACAATGTACTAAGAGACAATGTATCGACTGCTATATTAAGGGCAGGGATGATGTTCTATCGAGAAGAGGGAGACTATGGCTATGGCCCGGTGGACACAGACAGAAGGCGTTGGCCGAGGAATTACACCCGAAGCCGCGTCTGTTACCCGGGTTAGGGGTCCGCTCTTGAGTTGCAAGGTTGGGATCACAAGGATGTCTATACAGACTTGGTCCAAGTGTCTTACTACTTGACTTAGAGGCGGGCTGGATAAATCTCTGAAGCCCTTTCAGGCGAACTGGGGATTTAAGCAGAACAGTGTATAACACTAAGCTAAAGGTACAGGTGGTTGTGGCTAGGTTTATATACATATTGGTTGTCTGCTATTTATAAGTACCCTGGGTAAGTACTTGTCAAGGCGAGTCATAAGAAGGTGGACCCAGGTAAAAGAAGGCTTCCTGTGTGAAATAGAAGTTGTGTGTGAGAGAAAGGAAGTGTGAGTGTGAGAGTGTCAGTATTAAAGGGGAAAAAGAAGTATACTACTGTCCATCAGGAAGGTGGCTAAGACCTATGTATAGTCCTTCTTAGGGTTCTGATAACAGTGTCAGCTTGTCTGATTGCAATACAACGACCAGAAGGACCGCCGATTGTCAGGAGGACCAATAGAGATGAGTGAGGAGTGGAACAAATAGAAAACCTATTAAGCTACGGACGCATAAGCCTATCAGCCAGCCCCAAGGGGATAGCTATGGCAATACAATATGTGCAATAGCATCTCGATGACCGATTGAGTACCTTGAAAGGTCTTGCAGGGTCCGGTAGCGGATCAAAGGACAAATGATGGAGTAGTTGGACTATCTCAGACTATCCGCACGACGCATAAGCAACGTGCAGCCAGTACAGGATACTAGAAGGGTATACGAACAGTGTACCAGAAGGTTGGGTCGGGAGGAGACCAATAGGGTAGACGCGCAGCGGAAGAAAGCATGCGTATATGGGTAGAAAACCTCCCCGGGCATGCTGAAACAGCCGCAGGCTGTCGCGATGACCCACGAAATGACGCCAGCAGCGTCTCGATGACTCGAAATGAGTCTACAACAGGCAGCCAGGACCAATACCGGGTGGAAAAGCGTTATTACGCAGGGGAATATTGGACCGATTGTGTATACTAGCATTACTCTCTCTAATACTTCCTTATTTACTCGGGCTGTTTCCTAGCTACCAAAAACATATAAATACAGCGTGGAGGAGAGGTGAAAGGCAAGCACTCGCTGCCCTAGCTTCAAGACCACGAGATTGGGAATTAACGATTTCATATCTTGTGTTATTGTGTGCATTAAGGCAAACTAAGTGAGAGCTTCGGTCATAGACCACTCAGAAAACAGTAGAGACAAACTGTGATTGTCAAGAGAATTGTTGAGACCATTGTTTGAGTCCGAGGGACTTCTAGAGAGAGATATTGAGGCTCAGGGGTAGTTTAGATTCCCCTTAGGCCTAGAGACACAGAGAGATAGAGACTCAGTGGGGTAGTGCAGATTCCCCCAAGGTTTCAAGATCAGAGATATTGAGAACAGAGGCTGTAGTTGCAAGAAGAGACTTGTGCTACTACCACAGAGACCATCCCCAAAGTACACTTGGTGTCCTTGGGTATATTTTCGAGAAAACCCATTATATATTCCTATACCCCCAAAACCCCTTTATAAAGTTGAATCCCTCTCTTCGAGAACTGTCTCCGACGCCCCAGAATTGCATTTCGAGGTACTGGTTGATATAGGTAGTGGTTATCCGAGCCACACATTACATACCTACCCCACCAATACCATCACAGCAGGATATCAGTTTTTTTAGGTGTCGCCAGGTGAGGTGGTCAGGGCCAGCAGCAGACCAATTAGAAGTGCCTGCTAAGGCTTCTTCAAGTTCGGGTGGGGCAAAGGGAACCCAAACGCGGGGGCTCTGTTCAGGGAGGTAATCGAGCCCCAAGAGGTTAGTTGTATGGTCCTTTGCATTGAAGAAGTGTGAGCCCAGTGCATCAAAGAGTTCCTCCTGGGTAACACAGGGTTTGGAGGTCCTGGGGTCAACAACAGCGTCAATGGCCGGCAGGGAACGGGGGCCCACCCAAGACATCAAGTCCCATGGTCATTTGTTGGTGACCACTATGTCCTTAGCTAGAGTGTTGTAATAGGCACACTTGGCAGAGCAGCAGCCAGAGTGGAATGATCCCCAAGTTTCTTTAGAAGGGGAGGATCTGTACGAGTCCAGGAGGAGCGAGCAAGTGTCGTTCCACCATGGTTTGGATCTGTGGCAGACTAGGGAGGTTTTTGAGTTGGTGGACCAGGCGTTAAAGACAATGGTCATGAGGGAGGAGGCAAATGTCTTGATGTCTTTGGCTGAGTGTAGGGGGTGTGAGGATGCAAGGGAGCCCAAGCCGTGTGAGACTGCATCGAGGAAGGTGGTTTCTTCCTCGGAGTCGATTTTTATCATGGTTTTCCTGACAAAGGGAACCTTGGAGGGGATAGGGAGAGTAAAGGCCAGAGGGGCATGGTCTGAGGGTAGTCGGAGATGGGGTAGAATGTGATATTCAGAGACAGGAAGTCCGTTTGAAAAGAAGGCTAAGTCTATGACTGTGGAGGACTTGCTCTGATCTCTGGGGTAGAACATAGGCTGGGGAAATGATGGCAAGGCTCTGGTCAGGGAGAGTGACTCTGTCATATTGAGGAGTTAGGTGGCTCTAGCGGGGTGGGTAGAATAGGAGGGGTCCCACTCGCAGGACCAGATGTTGAAGTCCCCGACTAGGCAGAGGCAAGAGTGGGAGGAGATGGAGAGTGTGTCTGTAAGAAAGGATAACGTGGAGTCCTGTGCATCATTATAGATTCCCACTAGGTGAACGGGACCAGTGTGGAAGAAGAGGGACAGCCAGGAGATGTCCTGGTGTGGGGCTATGTCACAGCAGAGGGAGGGGTGGAGGGGGCGGAGGGATTTATGGACAAATACCATCGACTGGGGGCATGAGGGAGAGTCAGGATCGTTTTTGTCGCCAGGTGAGACAAGACAGTCCCAGTCAGGATGGAGGGGGCCACCAATAACGGGGGCACCCTTTTTGTCAGTAGCAGAAAGGACATACCTGATGATTTTCCAAGGGGGTTCTTGCACAAAGACCAAGTCAACAGCCAGAGTATAGAGAGCAACCAGAAGGGATTCCAGTAGAGAATAGTTGCATGCCACATTTTGAGAGACCACAGAGAGAGAGTCGGCCAAAGGCATCCTACTAGTAGGGCACTTCAGGAAGGGAAAGGGGGAGGTGGAGGGTGGAACAGCCAGATCAGGGGTGGGAGAGCAGAGGAAAGGGCGGGCAAAAGGTGTGTCGGGGAAGGGGAGAGGGGCAGTGTCTGACAAATCATGTACAGACATTGGGAGGGGCAGAGGAGGCGGCCGCAGCTTCAGCGCGGGCACAGCGCTGTTCTGTGCAGATGGTTTCCCTCAGGAGGGTTTGTCTGTTGACACGGCCTTCGATCCACTTGGGCTCAAAGCAGTGGTACCAGAATGGGCACTTGGTGCTGTTGGCAGGATGGGGACCATCGCAGTTGTGACATTTGGCGCCATGAGGGCAAGGTTGGTCGCGGGGAGTGGCCAGGATTGGGGGGTTGGCCTTGGGTTTGCCTTGGCAGCAAGTAGCATGAGAGCAGTGGTTCTCCTCCTTGTGAGGGCCACCACAGATGGGGCAGGCAATGTTGAAACATCTGCAGACATTGACCGTGTGACCCCAGGTCCAGCATCGGGAGCAGAGAGGGACACCGGGGCGAGCAGCGGCCTTACGAATGCAGCAGATATTGCCAAGGATGGGTATGGTGCGGTTGGCCACTGCATCAGCAGCAGCACCGGTTTGGGAGTCCCAAATCTCAAACCAGACAGTGGCAGTGTTGGCTCCCCGGTTGTTGCAGGAGGGGCGGGGGGGGGATACAATTTGGAAGTGGGGGGCCAGGGGGGAGCGTGAAAGGGCCTCGCAAACAAGGCAGCGGACCTCCAGGTAGGAAGCAGGACCTCCAGTGCAGGGCACGTCTAGTACTTTGAGGTAGGACTTGGAGCAGGCTTTGCCTGCTTTGGTAATACCACCTTCAATGACCTTGGAGGCCCAGGCGCAGATAGTATGGACATCCTCATTGTTGGGGACGTCACAACAGAGTAGGTGGGCGGCTGTTTTGTCCCTGGAGATAGAAAGGACACAGCATGCAGAAGAGGAGGCAGCGAGGCCCCTGTTGGCAGAGTCAACGATGCCAGGGAGGTCAAGTACCACCGGCAGGGGTGAGGGAAGGGCCAGTATGACTTCACGATGCGTTGGGCCCTTGGTAGTGGACGTGAATTTGGGTTTCAGTTTGGCCAAAGCTGAGCCTGGGGCGTTCTTGTTGGTTGAGGGTGATGTGCCCTTGGCGCATGCCATGCGTTTGAGCTCTTCCAGAGAGGCATCCGGGAAGGCACGGGAGAGTGCGATGAGACAACCAGTCCAGCTGGAAATAGAGGTGGTGGGGGGGGAGGCAGCTACATTGGCCCAGGAGCGGCCCGGGCCGCTGTGGGAAGAGGGGGGAGGGGCAGCAGAGCGCCTGTTCAGTTTGGTCTTCATGTTGATGGCCGGGGGGGAAGGGGGAACCACAGTCCTGAAAGGTCCTGGTCCTGCCAATGGGGAAGGTCCAGAGCCTCGGATCAGAGAAGTGTCAGAACTGATCTTGGGGCAAGGGACAGAAGTAAACTTCTGACCGCCCTGAACAGGGGTAGACCCCAGATCAGGTCCCTTTGATCCGGTTTTGACACACTTACCTTTATTAATACTGGCAGGCAAAGGTGAGAGGGGCCTCATGTCCACGTCCGGGGAGTGGGCAGGAGGGGGTGAGGAGGGGGGGAGCAGGGCTGGCAGTGCAGCCAGGACAGCTAGGCCCAGAGTCGAAGGGGAAGAGGTGGGAGGGAGGGATGGTGTAGGAATGGGAATGGGGTTCTGCATACCTGTGTTTATTACATGTTGAAGCCATTCAGCCAGGCTGAAGTTGCCTTGAGAGTGGACCATGTTGGCTAGCTTTGGTGAGGCAAGGATTGTGTTGAGTGTGTCGAACAGGTAGGGAACGACAATGGGATGGTTGTTGTCGACCAGTTCTGAGTGGGAGAGGGACTGGAGCCAGTCCCTAACCATTTTCATGCTTTCATCAGCCTCGACGGCATCAGCAGTGATCCTTTTGTAGGGCGAAAGGGCTGTGAGGTCTTCGTCGGCTGGTCTGTCGGACCAGTTGGTGGGGGGTATCTCTGGTTGGGGTGGGGGGTTCAAGTTGCACAAGGTGGGTACAATGTTATGGGTTTGCTTAGTGGGGTCCAACGCATCAAGCATGTGGGTGGATTTGTCGGAGTCCGAGAACTCCTCATCGCTATTGTTAGGCCTTGCACAGACCCAGTTCAAGGTGTGGGAGGCCTGGGAGGCTGTGCGAGATGAGAGGTTGAAAGCCTCAACGGAGGAGGCGAATGGATAAATTTGAGGGCTCAACGCCGTGATGGGCAATGAGCTAGTATAGTCGGTGATACCGCTCAACATAGTGGTGATGGGGTTCACTGGGGTCGGAGAGATGATTTCAGATATGTCTGTGCTCATTGTGGACTCAGAGACCAACACTAAAGATCGCAAGTGCGAATTGATGGTGGTGGTAAGAGGACAAGAAGCGCTTGAAGCATTTATGCTTTGAGGCTTCTCCAGCCCTTTCATATGGGTCCACACTCTCCCCCCCACTGAGGAAGACTTCTCCCATCTTCCTGAAATTCTCCAACCTCCCCCCAGGACTGTCACAGTTGCACAGGACCCTGCTCTCAACTACAGCTCTTGGTTGGTAGGTACTGCCCTCTGTCACAGATTTAGTGTTTCATGCATAACCTAGGAAAGGTTCAACCATTCCTCACAGGATAGGCACCATTGGATAGCCCTTGTCAAACGCTTTCTGGTGGTACCCATATCATTATATAATACCAACTCCTTGCTGAGATATTCACCAAACAAACTGTGCCATATACATAACATTAGTCATAAGGTCTAGACCCCTTCTTCAAGGGCCTAGACCACTTACATCATAGATCACAAGATCTTACATCATACTGATGTCATTGTGGGTGTATGGAAAAGCACCTTATTGTTAGAGATCAGGGTAGCAGGCAAGCTCCCAAAGAACAATAAGAACAATAAGGACAATAAGAACAATAAAGACAATAGAGAACAATAAGAACAATAAGAGTCTATAATTAGTACAGTAGTGTCTAGGGTCCTATGTAGTGTCTGGGGTACTTAGAACATATGTATATAAGTAGGCAAGCTGGTGGCTATAGTGCCCCAGACTTAACAACATCTTTGTTGATTCATATCACCATCTATCATCTTACTAAGGCTTACTCCTGATCTCTGATCATCTTATCTGCCTCCCCTACACTACTGATAAGAAGTCACAAGGTAAGTTGTGATATTTGTGACACCCTCCCCTACCTTGGTCCCCTGCTGGCCTCCCCACCCACAGACCTCAACTCTGCTCTCGCCCTTGCTGAGGGGGCCTACAAACTCTTGGATGCCATTTTGGCTTCTAAGTGGTCTCAAATCCCGGTCACTTCCCAGGACCAAAAGATAACATTCTGTGAGTACTTCTGTTGTTATGCAGCACACTGGGCTCCGGCTCCCTCTCCCCCCCAACATATGGATACCACATGCCCGTTCTGTGGAGCTGCTGAGGTAAGCAGCTCCTCTGGCTCTACTAATGTGGCCCCTGCTGTGCCAGCTTCTGGTCCGGCTATGCAGGAGTCTACTCCTGCAGGGTTGGTGCCAGTTGCTGGTGCTACCCTGGTGCTGCCCCCTCCCCCTCGCCCTGCGCACTCCCCCTGGCGCCCTTGGTTCATCCCACCTGGCGCGGCCCCTCCCCCTCCCCTTTCCTATGCCAGCGCCCTCAAGGCAGCTCCCACCTTGGTCCACATGGCCAAGGCATTTCCCACTCTCCCCATGGACTGCATCATTGCTGTCCAGAAGGCTGTTCTCAGTGCTCTGGCTACCAAGGCCAAGTGCACTTGCACTGTGGCTGGCCCTTTCAGGCGCCAAATCCTTGTCCCTGGGTCTGATGCCCTCTCTAAGGCATCTCTCCCACATGTCACCCACGTCATTAACTTGGCATTATCAGCCTCTGGCTCTGCGCTTTGCGTTGAGTTGGTGTGCCCTTCCTCTGAGGGCCTATCCCTCTCCACCTCTGCTGTTGCATTGGCTTCTGAGCTGGCAGCTGTTGGCGCTGCCCTAGGCAAGGACCTAAAGGCTTCTCCGGTCCCTGTTGCCCTCCTGACGTCACGATCTTACCTCAAGCTCATCAATGTCCCTCTTTTCCTGCCTGGTTTGACATTCATGACTCTCAGTCTGGCTCCCATGCTAAGGCAGTGGCTGGGCACTCCATTCCAATTGCTGACACCGTCTGCTTCATCTGGACCGCCTGTGCTAACCCCGGTACCCCCTGCTGCTCCTGTTGCTGGTGCTGGGGCCACACTCTCCACTTGTGCAGGGCTCACTCCATGTGCTGCCCCATCTGCTCTGAGCCTCACTCAGAGGCTGAACACTGGTCTTTAGCCGGCTGCTGCAAGGGCCACCCCAAGGCCAATCCCCCTGTCCCTGCCACCCCTGCTGGCTCTCTCTGCCCCCACATGGGCAAATGCATTAACTGCAGCAAATTGCACACCACCAGCAGCCTAAAGTGCCCCTTCTGGCAACACCAATTCTAGCTGAAGTGGATCAAAGCCTGGTATGTGGCCAATGGTTGCACTGCAGATGCTGGTTGCAGGACCAGTGTCGGTTCTTCTGCCCATAAGGTCAAGGGGCAGCCAGAGGCTTTGACCTCTCCCTTGACCTTGTAGGCCTTCTTGTTTCATTTTACAGTAGGTTCTGGGTTCTTTTTTTCTGCATTTGGGTTCTGTTTCCTTCTCCCCAGGGCCTCTTGCCCAGTGCTTTGTCCTGCCCACCCTTGGGGCCTCCCCATGTTTCAGCTTTTCTTTTAGTTATTTTCCTGGTGGGGTTTGGGTGTCTAGGCACTCACCTGGCTTGGCCCCTACCTGACTTTCTTTTCACAGTCACTTGATGGCTGCACTCAGTACAATGGACATTGTTGGGCCCCTTTTGGGGGCCCTTCTGTAAATTTGTTTTGTATTTAAGCAGTCTATTACTTGAGCATCTTGTAGTAGGTACACTGCCATGGACTGCTACCATGCACCACATAATAAATTGTTGATTAAAAAAAAAAAACAAAAGAATCTATTGTGCAACATTGCATCTACCAAAACACAAGGTATGGAATTTTGAATGTCTTCTGCCGCAATGGCTCATCCACCTTCCAGCCCTTAGTAAGGGTGTAACCCGAACGTACACCAACTGCCTTATATTTGCCACTGTTGTTGTGGGATACTTATACTAGTATAAATAACATCTACACTGCCGCCTGTAATAGTTAGTTTTACCATTTACACCTGAATCTCAGATACCGTACAAGTTCTGTCTTTGTGTGACTACATGTAAGACCACCTTGTAACCCACCTGGGTTTCACTTTTTTGAACTTCCGGACACTGTACAAACCCCTTGGCAACAACACTCACTGTACTCTCCCCTCCACCTGTGCCACGTCACACTCCAAAATGGCCTCCCCACCCTCACCCGACCCCAATCATAGGATTGGACAACTACACAACTGTCTGAGCTAGAGGTTTTGTAAAGATCAAATGTTGATTTTCACGAGACTCTGAGAATTTGCCAGGTTGGCACAGCACTTGAGGTTGACTAAATGTCGAGGATGAATATCAAATGACCTTCATCTGATGAGGATCTATAATTGAGTCTGCTTATTGACTTGGCTCTGAAATGGGAGGTTGAGGCCAACTCAATAGTTACTTAACTGTTGAACAAGAGTGTAGTTAAACTCAACTCTGTCTCAATTTCCCGACAGAAACAGTACCATAATTCGATTTTCTTGATAATTTTGAATATCAATTAGGTTGATATATCACTATAGCAAGGGTATGGCTCAATTCAAAATAATCAATCGCATTTTTAAGGTCTAATAATATATCTAAGGGCTTAATACTTATTGAAAAACCATCATAGATCTGGCTCGTCATCAGCATCAGAGCCAGGTCCAGCACTCCCATCATCCTCAACATCTTCAGGCATGGCTACACTATCAGCTTGCTTAATCTTGTCAAGCTCAACCTTGTCAGGGGTCCCAAATTGCTCAAAATCATTTGCAAGGATTTTCTTAAAATATCTGCAACAAAAAATTAATAATTAATGATCATCAACAAACAATTGCAGTACAACCCACTTATTCTGACGTTCTTCTGATGAGGCACGTGCACTGTGGAGCTGAGAATCGACAAGACCCCAGTAATCAGATCTGGACTCCTCTGCTTGTAAGAATGCATTGCACTAATGTATTTGTATAGATTATCCCACTGATTGGAGTTATAGAAATATTTTAACTCACTAAAAAGGCCACTCGAGCAACTTGCTTGTAGGTAATTGAGACACGGGCCGACTTGAGGATTGAGAGAATGGATTGAGTAAGCCGAATGATGTCCTGGCATGCAACTGGTGGTCCTTCAGTGAGTTCTGGCTGGTACTTTGAACCAAGGGAGTCTTTGATCTGGGCGAGAAATTAATTCAAGTTGGTACACATAAAGCTCATCTTACCTTATTCTTGATAGCATATTGGCGTTGGCTGAGAATTGAGTGCATGTGAGCAGAAATGATCTTCCGTTTTGTCTCATTCGTCTTCATGCCTGGGTAATAGCCAATATTGCCTTTCTTGGAAATAAGTTTCTGTTGACTGGTAAAACAGTTGACAACAACACTGGTAAATTCACTTACCCAGAGTGTTGCTGTAGGGCCAGACTCAGGAATCTGCCTGAGGGCCTCTTTATCTTCTTTATGGCCATAGCATGGAGTATTGGGGTTTTTCATTATCAAAAAAGTCTGACACTTGATGTAATCCTTGAGAAAACAACTAAGTCAAGAGGGCAGTGATACAAGAAAATGATTTACCTTCATATCCTTAGGCAATGTCCATATGGTACCATTATTTTGGCGTGTGGCATCACCGAGTGAATCACGTATGCTGAGCATAAGTGCTGCTGAATGAATTTGCTGCTCTGCGATAGAAAGCTGTAATAAATGTCAATACAAGTGAAACAGTCAATGAGAAAAACCACTCACTGGGACCATTGCATTAAGCTCAGCTTGCGTGGCCTTCTTGAGCTTTTCTTGGCGCCCAGCAGAAAGGGCTACCTGACTGAGATCTTCTGCAGGCTTGCTTTCTGCTTTCCTCTTGCGTTTGAGGCCATCAGTAGTGGAGGGAGCCAGAGACAAGGCTCTCAGTCCAGGAGAAGCCCCAAAAATCTCAAAGGAGGTAACAATATCACCTTCAGACAGAGGTTCAGTGGAAACATGAGCCGCATGAGCCGGGGAGCTGGGGATGTCTTCAAGTTGGATTGAAGATACCATAATGCGGCTGCTGACATGGTTTGAGAGAAAAGCCATTTTGGTCGAAAGGGCAAGTTGAACAGAGGTGTTATCACGTGGCATTGCAAGACTTAATGTTGTGCGTGACAATTCATGAAGTTAACAATATGGCACCTCAAAGAAAGATTACTCAGAATGGTGGTACATTCAAGTCATAATAAAATACACACCACATTAGTCATATCCAGTCTTTGAAATATTGCTGGACAAAAGAATCAAGTGCAAACCTTGCACCAACAGACTCAGATATGAGAAGAGTTTGGACCAAAAAGCGGCTGCAAAACACCTGAAGTCGAACGCTCATCAGAGAAATATCCACAAGCCAAAAGGAAACAAGCCAGAAGTGAACACTCACATCATTGAAGCCCCATCCATTGGCAATCAGATTCGGTCAAATCTGGTTTCGTTTGTTTGAGGCCTGGCTGCTGATGAAGATGATGGAGATGAGGGAATGGAAGGTACCTATGACATTGAGGACTTCGTAATGTTTGAAGATAACCCAGATTTCTTTGACGGTGAACTCTTAATGGCCAGGAAAAGTGCTAATGACAGCGTAATGGACGTCTGCAAAGAAATTCAGATGAGCATGAATGGAGCTCAGGATTTCCCATCAATATGTTCTGACCACAACAGTGATTTCGAGAACAGCTGTAGCGATTCTGGTATATTTATGCTTCTAGATCGGTCATTTAGGTCAGCTAAAAAACTTGCAGATAATGCATTGAGCACCTACACTGAGCCTGAATGTGAGCCATACGACTCAACCTGGTTCCCATATCCTTCGAAAACAGTGTTCTTTCTTGATCTCCTTGATCATCTACCATGGCTAAGGCTCTCCAGTGACCAGTTGAAAGCTATAATATGGGTTATGAAACAGACAGGGACACCCAACGTACTGTCTTTTTATGCTCTTCGAAAACTTCAAGAAAAGCTGCAGAACAGCTTCGTGACAGGGAAGAAGCACCTATCTGTCATGGGAAAAGAGTTTTTCATGAACAGCCCTGTTGAAACAATCCGTTTAGTAAGCTCTGACCCTTAGATCAAATGTTTTACTTACCCTTGTGCAGGAGTGGTCCAATTCCTGCATTAGACACCATTTTAACCTATATCCTGAAGTCACTGATACCATAACAGAATTCTGGCAGGCCAAGAAATATGTCAGTGAGGTTCCTAGAGAACAGCTAACACCAATGTGGGCCGACTGGCACAACAGTCCTCACCGACACTTCTATATCAACGAGATAGCTCACCTTCAAACCGGAGAGTATATCGTTCCACTATGCTGGGTAATATATCACGACACGGAGCATGCACAAGCAGCAATGCTGCATGAGATCAAACCAGGCGAATATGAACTTGAGGATACAGCGCTGCAGTACATCCCTTGTATTCAGCATTCCAGAAATCTTCTGGACCTTGTAGCAGAATTTTCAAAACTTCAGATTCACTGTAAGCATATACCAGAATCCCACTATACTTGAGCTACTCACTTTGCACAGAAACAGTAGCACTTTCAACTCTTGGTATCACACAAGCTTCGAATCCACACCCCGTGCAAGCAGTTGCAATTGGACGGCCAGCATTCTGTATCAGAATTATGCCCTGGACAGATGATGTATCTGGCAACTGTAGTAAACAGTATAATGCTCACATGAATGTGTATTTCACGAGTGCCAACATACCTCATCATGTTTGAGCACAGGAGTACTTTATTCACTTTGCTTCGGCCTCACCAGATGTCTCAGCCTTGGATCAACTTGATGCATTTGTAAGAGACTTGTGAGTAATTCCTGAGTTGTTGATGCAATGCAATGCCAGGGCCTGACAACTTGAAGGGGAGGTGACAAGTGGCATGATGCTTGGGACAGTCAGCTTCAACAGGAGATCATATTCCAAGTGTACATGCACCTCAATGCAGGAGACAATCCGATGCAAGCCGAGCTTGCATCAAATCCAGGCTCAAATGCTAAGTTCTGGTGTCGCTCGGACATGTCAGGAGGGACAAAGGACATGAGAGAGACAAACAAAGGTTACTACATGCTCTATCGGGTAAGTGATTGATGCACAACCTCTGATTGGCTGGACCTCAATCTGGATTTAAATGTTACTCGATAATTCTTTAGTTTCTGGAAGAAATGCTTCGACTTCCAGAAACAACTGTGAATGTGATTAAGGAACAGTTGCACATAGCTGCCATGGGCATACAAAACACCATCAATAAACTCACAATGGATATGGGAGTGAAGGACCGCGTTGCTGCTGCTTGGATCCCAATCTTAATTGAACAGGCCAGCAATGAGCAGCAAATTTGCATTGACTCAGAAGCTACACGAGATCCATGGCTCAACATAAGAACAACAAAGAAACATCTCAAACAGCTCAAAGATGTAATCAAGACTGAAATCCAACATGATGTTATTTGTTGGTTGATTATGCAGCCAGAGGAGCAGTTTTCAAAACTGCCTTTAGACTCTCGTGAGTATAACACTGTTCAAGCTATGCTCAGTGCTCACCAACATAATGAATAGCTGACCAGTCTAATTTTCGTGCTGGAGACCACTTTAATGTCCTGTTTGGGATCCCAGGTCTGGACCCTCATGCCGACACGCCGTGTGAGATCTTACACACAATTTTGCTTGGGATTGACAAATACATATGGTATGAAACCTCGAATAAATGGACCCCTCGAAAGGACCAGGAGTTTGCCACCCAGTTGGACAATCTACTCATGGATGGACTTGTGATCGATTCATTCCAACCCAATTACATCCTTAAACATAAGAATTCACTCATCGGTCGGCATTTGAAGGGGCTTCGGCAGTTAGCTGTATTTTGTGTAACTCCTGACTCAGGAATTTCAGGATTGATCAGAGACTCAAAACTATTTGATGTATGGAAAGCGCAGGGTGAGCTCGGTGCCTTGCTCTGGTTTCCTGAAATCAGGGATATGAAGACCTATCTGGTGCATACAGGCCAAATTGCATTGAATTCTGTTCTCATGATGTGACAGGATGACCTTGACATTGCGGTTGCGAACGTGCTTGACAGCTGGGGTAATTTTGATGCAACACATATACAATATAAACTCAAGCTCCACCTTCTAACACATTTACAGAGGGATATTGAACGTTTCGGGCCTGCCATTCTATTTTCGACAGAATCCTTTGAAGGGTGGAATGGAATATTTTGCACGTGTAGTGTTCTCTCAAATCATGCCTCACCAAGTCATGATATTGCAGATGCACTTGCTGGTATGGCAAGATTTAAACATATTGCAAGTGGCAGATGGTGGAAAATAGATGGAAGTTATCTTCAAGCCAGCAAGAGCATCCTGGATTGCTTTCAAAATAATCAAGCACTTTGTTGCCAGCTCGGCTTGAGCCTTAATACAAAACCCCAGCCAGGTCTATAATTATTATTTCCATTGCTCCTTTCCCTATCTAATGGCGTCATTGTCAGGAACAGTCAAGAGAATTACTAAGGATATACAGGCATCAGCTGATTTTGGAAGTTATTTTGATGTAACACAAAATATTTATCACGGAGATAGAGCAGTTTCAATGGTTACAGAATATGTCAAGTGCTCTTATGTGATTTCTCAGGCAGGAGACGTGTGCAGGCCTTTGTCATGGGTATTTTATCAGCCTCAAACGGTATGTTGAAAGCCTTTTCTCAAATGACCAACCTGCTGAGTCCTCCAATCAGCTGGGTCAAGTGTATGCAGGTCGAATTAATATGATATTAGCGAGTACTTCCAGTCCAAGCAAGATAACATCAGGCCTTGTTGGCATAACACGCTACTCCTTCTCTCCAGTAAGACACCCCCTTTTGAATATGCCTATTCTCGAGGCTTCTGGTGTCAGTGATGTTGTCCTGTCAAAGGTAAAATACTAAACTCTTCGGATGTCATTAATTGATTAATTATTCTATTTTAGTCTATCATGTTCATTTTCAATGCTCAACATGATCCAGCACTGGTAGCTCTTCAACACCCACAAAAGCGCTTTGTGGCTAATACTCATGCACTTCACAATGCTCACCTGCTCTGTAATGCACTACCTCGAGACCTTACACAGCCGATTGCAAAATATAGGGACAATGCTCGTATTGAGAAGCATAATGAATGGGCTGAGGTGCTGAGAGTCTCAGGCCCTGCCAAGAGACAAGCTACAAAAGAACGAGCAGCAGTCACTTGGCAGAAAAATAAAGAGGCCGTGCTTGCCACTTCAACTGAGCAATGTTGACAAGGGGACTAGCAAATAGTGAAATCTATTTAGCATAGATGTTAATTTGACTCTCAAACTTCGATTCTCACTTGAATATCTACTAAAGATGTGTACAAGCTCAGGGAAATCTCCACTTGACATCAAGGGATAACTCCTGTTCCATTCTCTTGGTAATATATACTTGAGTTCAGGGATACCATTATGACATTATTGAGCCCTTCAGGTCAACTAAACCCTTGCAGCAATATCAACTCGCAGTTATCCGAAATACTGCCTCTAGCTCGGATTCCTCAACAATCATTTGATCTGTAAGCCGAATGGGTGTGTACCAGGCAGCCTATTCAGCCCGGATAACCACCCAGATAATCACAACCCCCCTGAACCACTATTGTTCTCACCCCGAGGACATCGATGGACACTGGAATTGCCCAATATGGGAACACCCTCACACCACTTGAGTACTACTAGCAACCCACCATGGCCTTATATGACTCTGCTTGACCAAATTAACCAACCACTTAGTAATGAACTGCCCCAACCAAATTTATCCGCCGCTGAAAGTATATACATGGAGGGTATCACACAACACTGAGCCCGACAACAAGTGGCTGAAGACTCAGCCGGATTGTCAACTCAAGCTGTAACAGCCTCCCCCCCTGATGCGTTGATTGATGAATTTGACCTACCTGACTTATGATTGCACCCTATATGGGATAATTACTAGATATTTGATATCTGTCGACAGCTCTTCATTATCAACCAGGCACATATTGCCCTTAATGACTCTTATGCTGAAACCGGTCTTGAACTAGTAGAAGGCAGCGAGATGTACTACCGAGGACTAATTGGTATTATGCAACAATTGGCCTTCCTTTATGCAAACCTCAGAGCAGAAAAGGCAAGTTCCCAAACATCTACTCCTGTGGACCAGATCATGCATCAGTTCAATGACAACAGTACCCGACCCCTTACACCCCACAGCAATGTGCCCTCAACCATTGCAAATGCCATCGAAATGGCTCATGAAAACCTATTAGGCCCACAGTTGGAGTATGAGAGTGATCTCGAATATCAATGACAAGTTGCTGCTCAGGAACATCATCGGCAATATGCACACCCCATGGGTATACCACATAGCACCCCAAACATAGTGCCTCCCTTACTCTTGCCTACTCCACAACACCCTCCTGGACCTACAACTACTGATGGAACATCGGAACCACCAATAGGGGGATCAATAACCCAAATACTTAATAGCTACGGACACCACAATGTCACCAAAGATCAACCACCTCAACACTCACCACTTTTGGTACAGTTTAGCAAGCCTCCCCAGATACCAAGCCCATCATCACCACAACATGGCCCCCTGCATACATCACACCAACCACTACATCCATCATCCCTGAACCCAAACCTCAGACCACCAAACCCAAACCATATACCATGAGGCCCTGCTACACCAGTCCTAGGACTACCACCTCCCATAGCATGGCAGTCCAAACCAGGTATCAGAATACCTCACCCTCTAGGGCAACACCAACCCCAGAGGCCAGCTCCGCACATACCACTGTGCCCAAGACCACCACCGCCACCTCCAGGCCTGCCGCCTAATCCATACACCCCAGCCACACCTGGTAATCTGACAACCTCGACTCAACCTCCATTAGCGAATCCTTATACTCCACACGCCCCACACACGCCCCAGCAATCCTCACACCACCCTGCAGCCCCTACCCCTATTACCACGCGTGTACCCAGAGCAGTCTCACTTGTCCAGGATGCACCCATTGGACGAGCACCTGGAGTAACAGAAGCTACCCTAGCCCATAGAGACCGAATGCATTATAAACTTAATGAAATTATTGACTGATACCTATCCTATGCACCAAACCCCACTGATGCAAAGGCTGAATCTAGTAAGGGAGTGATAGACCAAACTATCAAATATAAAGGCACCCCTCATTTTGTTGACCTTGAAAAGTTCCTCACAATGCTATGCCTGAACTACAACCTGCGAGGGCTTGGAGGACCAGGATTTCCCTGCAACCAGAAAAGATTATTTAATTTAGTCCCTCACCTGGAAGGTGAAGCAAAGGATCTAGTAATGCGCCATGTAACAGGCTCTATGAGCACGAAACATATATGGAGCTTCAACAAAGCCATCCATGCCCTATATGACCGATTTATTCAGCCTACTGCAACCTTTGAAGCACGTGAGAAACTATGACACACTCAATACAGCACCAAACGAGGAGTGCAATCATACTATGATGAGCTAATTGAACACTCCAATAGCATGACTACACCACTCGATGGACTCTCACTCCTAGAGCAATTCCTAGCTGGATTACCATCCGAAATGCGCCATGAACTGATTGTGAATGTTGGACTACAACCCAAACTACATTCCCTTGAAGAATTCCGCAACTATGCAGCAGCATATGAATCTAAAGTAGAACTACATGCTTCTTACCAGACCTGATGGAATTCAACCACTAATATCCTCAAAAGAATCCACTCATAAGGAACAGGACCCCTTGAGAAAGCCACCCATCCATAGCTACCGCCCTGGAATACGACCATCACGACCAACACCAGTATGCAACAATAGACCAAGTGATAATCCCCATGTAACACCAAAGACTGATCCACCTCATGATAAACCCTCATATTCCAAACCTTACAATACAAACAATAACTGGTCAAAGGACAACACAAAGGGGAAAGCACCAAATGATGGATGCTTTACCTGTGGACAGAAAGGACACTTTGCAAAAGAGTGCCCCCACAAAAATTGAGTACACCTACAAGTGACCCACTCCAATGCAGGAGATGACCCAAATGATGAGAATTCACATATGAATGACACTCTGGACGAAACTCAGTCAACTTATGGCATGATTAACAAGAATGAACCAAACCTTGAAAACCAAAATGACCTTGAAATTGAAGGTGCTGATGATGAATGTGTTGATATTGAAGTACCTGAGAATAATTGGTATGAAGAAGATGATACAACTGATATTGAATTTACCAATGCCCTGACTGTGGTGCCTTCAGATGCAAATAATGACAAACATAACAATGACATAGCACAACCTATAAAAATGAAGCATATATCCTTGCCAAAAGCTAAAGAGAAGATTATGCGACCCCAACATACCTCCCAAATGAAACAATGCCTGGCCTCACTGATTTGAGTAGGGAATATTGATGCTTGGGCCCTATGGGACTCAGGAAGCATCACCACCGGAGTAACACCGGCCTTTGCACAAGTAGCCAATATTCAGGTCAATGAATTGCTAGACCCACATATACTGCAATTGGGGACAGTGGGAAGTCGATCTATGATCAAATATGGAGCACATGTGCCAGTAGCTATTGGCAAAATGCAAATAACAACATACGTGGATATAGCAAACTTTGACCGTTATGACATGATCATAGGAACACCCTTCATGTGTGAAAATGGCGTTATACTGGACTTAAGGAGTAACTCAATCATCATGAATGGTGAACAAATACCGGCACTATCACTCACCGATGAATCAGATGCACGACTATGGTGTTACCAAACAACTGAGAAAGTCAACACCTGACTATCTAACGGAATCACGACTGCTCCCACAAAGCCCCAAAATAAGTTACCCAAGGTAACTGTGGAGGAGGTGGAAGAAGAGGACAGACTGAATCAACCAAAACAACTACCTAAAACAAGCCCACACATATTAATAACAGCTAGCAATCAAATGGAACCACCCAACATACCCATGAAAAAAACCAAACCAAAATGCATAGACCTCTCACTATACTGCCAACCCACAAGTTCCAAAGTACAGATAGAAGACCTAGTAACCAAAGATGAGGAAAACCTAGAGTCAAAGACCAAAATCGACAAAAGTGAATGCACACTTATAGATACCCCTATCAAACAAAACAAATATGCCCTATACTTTGACCCACGAATGCCTGATGAATGGAATGCAATGGCATTAGATGCCTACAACAGTATTAAAAAAGCCCCAAGACTAACCTACAGATACCCATCACAACACGAGATATCCATGCCCCAACCATTCGTCTCATGCCCAATGTCAATTAAGACTGTTGAGATACGCAGATCCCATGTGTTCCGACTACCAAATCCCCGAGACCCATTCAAAGACATACGAAAGGCCCTCAAGCCTCGAAGTGATACAATCAAGGCCAACCCTCCTATCGATAAGGGAAAACAAAAGGCCACTGCACTATCCATGGAGGATATACCTGAGCTACAAGCTAAATGGATGATAGAATATAGAGATATGATGAATGGGGTACCTGACCAATTACCCCCCATAAGGGAAGTTAACCATGAGATTAATTTGATCAATGAGAACAAGAAATACTGATACCACTTACCACAATGCCCAAATGCCATGAAAGACCAATGTCGAGAAAAATTGAACCAATATGTGAATGCAGGATGGTGGATCCCTAAGCCGGTCAGCCAAGCAGCCCCACTATTATGTGTAGCAAAAAAAGATGGTATCATCTTACAAACAGTACTCGATGCACGACAACGAAATGACAACACCATCAAAGACATTACTCCAATGCCAGACCAGGAAGCAATTTGAGAAGATGTAGCTCATGCATGATTTCGATCAAAAATTGACCTATCAGATGCTTATGAACAAGTCAGAATTATTGAACGAGATATAGGAAAAACAGCATTTGCCACTATACGTATCAGGTACCTATGTGAGCAACATCATGCAGCAGGGCGACTGCAATGCTCCTGCTACCTTCCAATGACTAATGACCCACATATTCCGCGACGTAATTGGCCTCTGCATACATGTCTACCTGGATGACATATTTGTCTTCTCTGACACTATTGAAGACCACAAAAAACACTTAAGAATAGTCTTTGACCAATTACGACAAGAACAACTATACCTGAAAGCCTCAAAATGTGATCTATATGCAGCTGAAATCGACTGCCTTGGCCACATCATCAATAGTCATGGAATACACCCTGACCAAGATAAACTTGCCCGACTTCGAGATTGGAAGACCCCTACAAACTATAACGACATTCAAAAGTTTGTAGGCCTTATAAACTATCTGGCAAACTTCTTACCTGATATCATGGCCTACACTGGCCTCCTTATGGCTATAACTCAAAATGGGACACCGTTCCACTGGAGACCACTCCACCAATGCTGCTTTGACATGATTAAACAAATCTGTTGCAAGACACCCATACTCAAACCTATTGACCCCCGAAACAATGAACCCATATGGGTAATATGCGATGCATCGAATACAGAAATTGGCGCTATGTACAGCCAGGGCCCCTCTTGGGATAAATGTCGACCGGCCAGATTAATATCAAAAAAGTTCTCCACAGCCCAACAAAATTATGCTGTTTATGAACTTGAAACCATTGCAATCCTTGAGGCCCTACTAAAATGGGAGGATAAGCTAATAGGATACCCAATCCACATCATAACTGACCATAAGGCTCTTGAATTCTTCAACACCCAATCTCATCTGTCCCATTGCCAATATCGCTGGAGTGAATACTTATCCCGATTCAACTTTGACATCACTTACGTCAAAGGAGAACACAACAAGATTGCTGACTGCCTCAGCCGATACTTTGAGAATGACAATAAAAATGACATCCGACATGATCGTGACTTTGTAAACGCGGACTACCGACTTGACCCTGAAGGAGATGATCTACCTCTACTGCGATCAGCTGAATTGCAACTACAATGGGTGGAGATACGAGCAGCTAGAGACTTACAAGTCCAAAGAAGCACCCGCCTACAGGAATGTAGAGAGGATTGTGACCAAGAAGCCAAACAGCTGAGAGAAGCTGAGGCCAGAATTACCCAGACAACCACAACAAATAGCACACCACCCCTCAAACTAAGTTTAATACTACAAAATACCATACCGGGTGATGAAATTACACGTACAGTAGCAGATGCTACACTGGACCGAACAATGGTGACTGCACCAAAACCACTACCTGATCCTATATTAACAAAAATTGAGCATGAATACAAAATCGATACCTTGTTTCAAGCAATACTGGCCAATCCTGCAGACTATAAGACATCATTTGTTATCAAAAAAGGACTATTGCTCAAACCAAACGCATGAAATGACCTTACCTTATGCATCCCCAACAACCGAGCCATAATTGTAGACATCCTAGAGGCTGCCCATAACATTGTTGGTCACTTTGGAGAAACCAAGACAAGCAACTACATACGACAATGGTATTGGTGGCCAAAAATGGCAAAGGATATACGCGAATTTTGCAGAACATGTGGTACCTGTCAAACAACAAAGACTATAAACCAAAAACCATTAGGGAAACTACACTCACTACCCATACCCACACGACCATGGGAGTCAATAGGCATGGACTTCATTGGGCCATTCCCTGAATCAAAGGGCTATGACTACCTATGGGTTATCATCTGCAGAATGACCAGTATGGTGCACCTTATACCCGTGAAGACAACAAACACAGCTACTGACCTATCCTGGATATATGTGTGTGAAATTGTCTGCCTTCATGGCCTACCTCAGTCTATAGTCAGTGACCAAGACCCTAAATTCACTGCAAGATGGTGGAGGGACGTACATTGTATACTGGGGACTAAACTCCTGATGTCCACATCATTCCACCCCCAAACTGATGGACAAACGGAGTGCGCAAACCGCAGCATCGGCCAGATCATCTGAGCAATGGTACAACATGACCAAAAGAACTGGGCAGAAAAACTGCCTCTAACTGAATTCGCCATCAACACCAGCATATCCCAGACAACCAAATACGCACCATTTGAATTGAACATGGGGTATATACCCTCAATGATTAAGGAAATTAACAAGACTGAACTATACCCTCAAGGGATAAAACAATTTGCCGAGAATGCACTCCAGCACTTGGCTGAAGCACATGATGCAATTATTGAAGCAAGGGTACACCAAACAGCAAATGCCAACCGACGGCGGAGTGATGAACCCAATTTCACCGCAGGAGACTTGGTATACCTGTCCACAAAAAATCTAAACTTACCAAAATGTTGTACTCAAAAGCTATGCCCAAAATTTATTGGACCCTACAGGATTATTCAGTGTAATCCCGCCACCTCAAATTATACCCTGGACTTACCAAATGCCTTGAAATCAAGGAGGATTCATCCTACATTTCATGTTAGCCTACTAAGACCTTATCACTCATCAAGGGATGATCAGTTCCCTAACCGAATGCACCCTGAACCATACAACTTTGGTACAGATGATGATCATGAATGGTTTGTGGATGAAATAATAGGACACCATCAAAAAGGAAGGAGTATTGAATTCGAGATCCGCTGGAGCCTGGGAGACACTACATGGGAACCCTTGAGCAATTGTAATGAATTAGTGGCCCTAGATCGTTACCTAGAATTACATGGCGTCAAGAAGGTCAGTCAATTGCCCGCCCGAGAAGACAAAAAGAAAGCAAGACCACCCACAAGAAATATATAACAAGAAGGACCAAGTTCCCCTATGCACCTTGATAATCAATCTCCACCACCTAACCACACTCTTAACCATGCCAAACAACCACTATCCAGATATAACGCCTACAAGGAACGCAAACATGACAATTTGCAGGGAGGGGGAAGGAATAGGAACATGACTGAGGAATGCAGGGCTCAATCACGCTCTGGAATTATATAATCAGAATGAGCTCTGAGGAACAATTACTCAGCTGTTGGACAGGATTGAGACCCTATCCAACCAACGCTTGGACCACCAAGACCCTAGGCCCCTTAAACAACACTTACTCACCAACCCTCAATCTGACCAACCAAATGACCACCCTTGGCTCATCAGCGAGAATGCGCCTGCCCAACCCACACTGATCTCATGCATTACTACAAGGAACAATTACTCAATTAACTATGAGTGCCCACGCTGTCTCCACATACAACCCCTAATCGAGGACCAGAACACATCAGGACCATTTCCTGATGCCTGAGGTATACTATCCCACCATACCTACTATTTGCTGACTACAGGAATTACCTATATGGGGCAGACAGCGGCTGCAGCCGCATCACACAAGACACAGACCAGCTCTCCCTTTATCCCAAACTGAGCCCACCCGATCTATTCAACTGCACCCGCCGGGCTACCCGTGACCCCATCTGAGGCACAAAACCTCATTTCACTGTCACAAGACCCCAACACTCTAGGATTCATCTGAATGGAAGCATTCCTATTAATCCAGGAACTACACCTCATCGCTGCCCGAATGCACGAAGACCACCACACTCAAGCAATGATATGGCTTATGCAATTGTCGGGATTCAACCCTGCAGTAGACACACCTACCAATGTAGCCTGAGAGAACCCAATGGCTGAACTCGCTAGACTCTGCACATCAATGATCCAGCCACTACCCGACCTCCGAATCTTTGAGCTACTCAAGATTGACTAATACACAAGCCTCATCCTCTGTCACAACCACCCTGGCTCTCCCTCACCCATCCGTGGAATAGCAGTGGATCTATCCCTATGCATCGAACGGAGATCCCTCTTCGGCTACAGCCTGGCACGCATGCTATGTCAATCTAATAGCAAGGATAAGAAACAAACATTTATCCACACCTTCGCTCTCATCGTAGCCCAGCCTAACTACTACTCTGTAGCTACTCAGTCATTTGCGACCAATACCCAGACCAGACCAAAGATCATACTTCACCCTATCGACCTCAATGCGAATCCTGATATCACTATTAACGGGCACCTGGTCCTGTCCGTACTAGTCTGAAACCAAATTCCCCCTAGCTGGATCGACCATGCCTACCCATTCGGCTTCCTCTACCTCGATTACCTATTCTACCAACACTTTGATGACCTAGCCACCATTGAGGCTACAGATGACCGCCATATCCAACTCATAGATGACCATGGGGAACCCCCCACCATCCCGGAATGGAATGGATGGCACACCCCATCCCCCTCGGATATAGCCCGCATAATGATATCATTTGAAAACCTCACCTTGCGCCGTCGATCAGACCCACGAACCACGTACAGATGGATTCGAGCAGGAACCTGCCCCACCTCTCGACTCCTCACCAGTCGCAACTACCCCAAGGAACAAGCCACCCCACTCGCACTACCTACCCCTGGCTCCCCCCCTAGTAGCTGTTACCCGGGTTAGGGGTCCACTCCTGAGTTGCAGAGTTGGGATCACAAAGGCGTCTATACAGACTTATTCCCTTGTGTCTTACTATCTGACTTGGGGATGGGCTGACTGAATCTCTGAAGCCCTTTCAGGCGAACTAAAGATTTAGACAGAACAGTGTATAACACTAAGCTACGGATACAGGTGATTGTAGCTAGGTTTATATACATATTGGTTATCTGCTATTTATAAGTACCCTGGGTAAGTACTTGTCAGAGCAAGTCATTGGAAGGTGGACCCAGGTAAAGAGAAGGCTTCCTGTGAGAAATAGAAGTTGAGTATGGGAGAAAGGAAGCGTAAGTGTGGGAGTATCAGTATTAAAGATAGAAAAAGAAGTATTCTACTGTCCATCAGGAAGGTGGCTAAGACCTAAGTATAGTCCTTGTGAGGGTTCTGATAACATTACCCCGTTTTTATGATCATACTCCGTTATGATCTTGTGGTTCGTTGTTGCTTGGATAAGTGGCTAAGAAGTTGGCATCTTCGATGTATATTGCAGCCGGTATGACCGGGGAGAATGGTGGAGTCGGGGTTTGATGAATGTTAAGCTCGAATGCAGTTTGGGGAGATGGTGGATCTGGAAAGAAAGCGTTCCAGAATCGTCTGTTTTGTTCGGGGCTAAAGGTAGTTGGGTCCAGCAGGTTCACTGGTATTGTTGGCGTCGGCGGCATCGTCAATATAATTGTCATAGTAGGTTCCCATATTTGGTGTGTGAGGTCCGGGGAACTGGTAGTCGGGGATGGGTGTATGTGGTTTGGCAACCCGAGGTTTGGGTTGATTCTTGGTAAAGTAGGCCGTGATGTTCTTGGTAGGTTTGGTGCCTCGTTTGGGGCAGGCCTGTTGTGGGTGTTTGGGTTCCCAGTTCTTGCAGTAGGGGCATCGGTATTTGATGCAGTTGTAGGAGTAGTGTCCGGGAGCGTATAGCTTGCATCCCATACACTGGAAGTTGGGGCATTCTGATGCCCAGTGTCCGTGTCGTTTGCATTCAGGACAGATATACTTGGGGTCGGCTGGTTTGGTGGGGTTGGAGTCGGTTCGTGGGTGAATGGTTCGGGTGGGGTAAGGTTTGGGTCGACCCAAAGGGCCGGGTTTAGTGTTGTGAGCCACGGGCTTGGCCACGTGTTGTCTAGATTGTTCCTCGTCGAGGGCCTTGAAAGCGGCCATGGCGGAGTTGTTGAAGGGGTTTCGGCTCTTGGGGCCGGGGGTAGAATTGGGATTGGGCCCGGAGGGCTTGGTGGGGGACTGGGATTGGATGACGGAGTCATCGATGGTGATGGGGTCCTGAAGGTGTGAGCCCGGGGGACTGTAGGATAGGTGCACATACAGTGCAGACATGAGAGTCGGTCGATCTCGGCATGAGATCTCGAGTGATTCTGTCCACTTTTGTTGTTGTTGGAACGCTCTATTGAGAGCCTGAGTTTGTCAAACCATGTCGGCATAGTGGTTCCAGAAAGCTCTGTCAGAGCTTTGAATTGTAGGGTCGAGTAGTCTATCTCCAAAGGAGATGTCAGCTGCAATCTTCCTGAGATTGCTATCGTTAATTCGATTCGGTCCCAGTGGTCCAGTGCTAGTTGTTGCTGGTCCGGGATGTATAGTGATTGTTGCCTTAGGAAAGGCAGGGATTGGGGCAGGGGTTCCTGCAGGAGTGTCGTTGGGGTCGGGGGTTTCGTCCCTGTCGGAGATGTTGGCAAAGGCATCAGAGGGGGTGTAGGGAGACGGGGGCGGAATGGAAGCTCCCGAAAGTGAATTCATCTTTGATGGTGTGAACCCATCGATGATTACAATTGAGTCTGTAGTGATGGAGGAGTGAGAGGAGATAGAGGTGAGGGCAGATTGAGGACGGATGATAGCAGACATGTTTTGAGAGCGGTTGTTTAAAAGGTGGAGAGGCTGTTTGGCTTCTGTGTTTGTTAGGTTCTCAAAAGTTCCTGAGGTTTCTTTCACGTTTTGTGAGTTCTTTTATATTCTTGAAGGATTTCCTTGGCATTCTTTAAGAGTTCCTTTTCCGGTAACCACTGGTTCTCGGTATGTGGGTATCCTTTCCACTTGATATAGAAGTGGAGTTGATTGTGGCGTCGGCAATGATTGATAATTGCTTCTATTTCGTATTCTTCTTCATCATTGATGATTATCGGCGGAGGCGGAGTTTGGGTTGCTCCATATGCTTCTGTTTCCTCATATGGGGTTAGAAGATTTCGATGGAAGACCGGATGTATTTTCCAGTGTGTTGGGAGTGTCAATTCATAGTTGATCAGTGATAGGACTTTCTTGATTTGGAAAGGTCCTAAACGTTTCGGGGATATTTTGTTCGATAAGAACAGGAGTTTGAGGTTCTTGGCTTCTAGCCAGACACGTTGTTCTGTTGTGAACGGTTTGATTGATTTGTTGTTTCGTTGTTGCATGATGTCAGCGGATAGTTGATGTGCTGCTTGTGCTTCTCTTCTGGCGTGATCCAGGGTTCAAATTCTTTCATTGACTGATGGAAAGTCTGATGTTTCCATGATTGTGGGAATAGAGGGTGGGTTGTAACCCATGATGAGTTCGAATGGGGATTTTTGCCTTGAGGCATGAGTTCTTGAGTTGTGTGAGAACTCGGCAAGGGGTAGGGAGTCGACCCAGTGGAGGGGATTTCGGGTGCAGTAGATGGAGAGATATGTTTCAATCTCTTGGTTGTATCATTCTGTGGATCCATCTGTTTGAGGGTGGTAGGCTGTAGAGAAGGCCTGTTTGATGTTGAGGCGTTTAGCCAATTCTCGAAGGGATTTTGCGGCAAATCTAGGGTCGTGGTCAGATATGATTTTGTCAGGAAGACCAAATCTAGTGAATACTTTTTCGATGAGTAATCTTGCGATGTCATCGGCGGTTGATTTGTTGGATGTAGGGATGAAAATTACCCCCTTCGTAAGGCCGTGGTCCACCATGGACAATATGGCATTAAAGCTGTCGGAGTTAGGGAGACCTGTGATGAGATCCCATGAAATTTGGGAGAAGGGCGAAGCGTCTCCAAAGCCGATATCAGCTGAGGAGGGATTTGATCCGGATGTCGGATAATTTTGTATTGCTGACACTCGGGGCAGCCCTTGACGTAATTCTTGACAAATGTCGACATCCCTGGCCAGTAGACGTCCTTTTTGGCCAATTGGTATGTTTCTTGTTCACCAGGGTGTCCTCTGGTGGGGTGGTCGTGGTATTTCGCTATTACTTCGCGGCAAAGTTCGAGGTCTTCGGGAATAATAACCCGGTTTTGGAAAGTGACAAGATTGCCATTATCGGTGGGGACAAGTCCGAAGTTGGAGTCGGCGGATTTCGGGAGGTGATCCTTGATTTGTTGGATAGCCTTGGCAGTTTTAGGGTCGTATTTTGGAGAATTGATGACCCGGTCACGTAGTGCCACATCAATGGCGGAAATAAACAGTTCTTCTGGAAGAACTGTGACGTCGGTATTATCCTGATCATCATCCAGATCATAATCAGGTCGGCGGGATAAGGCGTCTGGCGCCGGAATTTTAATTCCAGGCACGTGTTCTAGCTTGAAGTTGTAGTCGGCCATAAGCTGGACCCAGCAAGCTTGGCAGCGGCTGATCTTTTGGGGTTTCCTCCAATAAGTCAGATTTTGATGATCAGTTTTGATGATCACCGGGTGAGGGGATCCGAGGAGATAATGTCTCCATTCTTCTAATGCGCGGATGATGGCGAGGAGTTCACGATCGTATATGTCGTAATTTCTTTCGGCTGGTGTGAAAGTTTTGGAGAAGAATGATACCGGTCTACGGTTACCATTGATGTTGTATTGATAGAGTACAGCTCCACTTGCCACTTTCAAGGCATCAGTTTCGATTTCGAAGGGTTTTTCTTGATCGGGCATGAGGAGTACTGGCTCCTTGAGGAATTCATTCTTGAGAGTTTCAAAAGACTTTTGTTGTTCCATTTTCCACTCGAATTTGTTCTTTTTCGAGAGGAGGGTGTTGAGAGGTTTTGTGAGATCCGAGTATTTACGGATAAACTTCCGATAGAAGTTACAAAACCCGATGAATTTTCGTACTTGACAGACAGTTTTGGGAATAGGCCAATCCTTGATGCCTTTGAGTTTCCCGGGATCCATCTTGATATTGTCAGGCGTGATTATCATGCCTAGATATTCGAGTTGTTGTTTGTTGAACTCGCATTTTTCTCCTTTGAGGAAAAGGTTGTTTTCTTCGAGTATTTTCAATACTTGTTCGGTGATTTGATCGGTTTCCTCCTGGGTTTTACCGAAAATGAGTATATCATCCATATAGATGATAATTCTGCCTTTGTCAAGTTGTTCAGCAAAGATTGTATCCATCATGTGTTGGAATGTAGCAGGGGAGTTGCACAATCCAAAGAACATTACCGTGGGTTCAAATAGACCCTGCGGTGTTTTGAATGCGGCCTTCCATTGGTCACCTTCTTTGATTCGGATGTTGTTGTACCCGAGTCGGACGTCGAGTTTGGTGAAGTATTTGGCTCCTTTGAGTTTATCCATGATAGCAGAGATCATGGGGATTGGGTAAGCGTTCTTTACCGTATGTTTGTTGATGTAATGATAGTCTTGGCAAGGTCGGAGATCTCCTCCTTTCTTTGCCACAAAGAAAAATGGCGATGCCATTGGTGATTTCGAGGGTCGGATGTACCCTTTTCGCAAATTCTCGTCTATGAATTCTTTTAATGCTTTATTTTTGGCGGGCGCTAGGTGGTATGGTTTCATCGACTTTGGTTTGAAAGTCGGTTTTGTTTCGATGGCATGATCAAAAGATCGTGATGGTGGGAATTGTTCGGATGCTTTCTTATCGAATAATTTTGCCCATCAAGCAAAGCATCGAGGGATCTTGTTTTCTTCTTGTTTTTCGGGAAGTTTACCGCGGAGTTTGGATGTAAGTTTGGCGGCGGTATTATGGAGTTGAGTAGCGAAGGTTGCTTTCGCATTTATTTCCATTGGTGTGAACAGCATAGGGTTCATTTCGTTCTCCATGGAGAATTTGTCGAGATTAATGTTGTTGATATCAAAGTACTCTATTGGTGCTTTGTCGGTGGTAGTGGTATGTCTGGCCATGTAATCCATAGATATGGAATTGGCTTCTATCGGTCGGCGGAGAGTTTTGAGAAGTTGTGGGAATGCTGAGTGTTCGATTTGTGGTTTCCAAGAAAATGTCTTGGTTTTCCAGTTGATATCAGGGTTGTGTTGTTCCAACCAGGGAAAACCCATTATGAAATCCTTTGCTCCGGTGTTGGTGACAAAGGCTTGCAATTTGCAATCACGACTATCGATGATGGCATTGATTGTGACATAATCTTGGATCATGCCATGTTGATTATTCGATCCATCCACATTGGTTAAGGCAATGGGATTGTCCAGGGATTGGTGTTGATATCTGAGTCGGTCTACGACTTTGTTGGATATGAAATTTCCTTGAGCTCCTGAGTCAATCAGGGCGGTGATGGCCATGGGTTTCGACAATTGTTTGCTCCAGATCTCAATGGGGAGGAAAAGAGATCTTTTATTTGAGGACATAGTTAATTGTACAGAATCAATTGTAAGAGGAGAAATTGTTTGTCCATTTTGGGAGTGTGCAGGGGCACATTGTTCGACATCACTCCGTTTTAAAAATCCTGGAAGGGACGCATTTGGGGGTCCTCTGCCAGTGCTGAATGTAGTTCTTCTTGGAGTTCCGGCTCCAAGGTGTCCACAAGTTGCTGCATTTGTGCGGCAACGTCGGCAACTGCAAGTGAGTACTTGCGAGGGGTGGAAGTGGAAGGTTTAGGCCTGTTTGGGTTTCGAACCGGTCGAACTGGTTGAGTTCGGGCGCCAGGGAAGCGGCGGGTTGGTGCGGGCATGGGACATTCTGCAATGAAATGTTTTTCAGATCCGCATCTGAAACATTTGCAATTCTGGTATTGTTTCATTTGCTGACCAGTAAGGACAGCATCGATTTCGAGGGATCCGTTGCAATTGTCTTCGCAAGGGATATTGATTTTGTTGATTTCGTGAGGTATTATGGGGTATGGGTCCTCATATTCTTCGGTTTGGAGATTGTCTATCTCCATGGCGTAGGGGTCTCTAGGTGTGAATCTAGGGGCTGATCGGGAGTAATAGTTCGCGTAAGGAACTGTATTACCGGATTTTGGTTGCTTCGATTGGAAGCAAGTTCTGTAGGAGGAATTTAGGGTTCCGTAAAGGGCGTTTACTCAGCGGAAATTGTCGTCGAGCCTGTTGGCCATTGCGTACCATCCTTGAATGGTTTGTGGCAGGTTTTTGGAAGTGTCGATTTTGATCGCGATTCGGCAGTCAATAGCTTTTCGGTAGAGATCAATAAGAGTTCGATCTTCGTGGATGTCCGCAAGTTGGACCATGTCTTTGAACTTGGAGTTGAAATCGGTCATAGGTTTACCCGCTTGTTTCATAGTTTGCAAGCAAGTGTGGGCATAAGCAGACTCATCTGCTGGTTGGAAGTCTTGTCGAAGGCGAGCTTTCATGGCGGCCCATGTTTCGTTATAGAATCCATGGTATGGAGGTGTTTGCACTAGTCCTACAGCGTATTGTTCTGCAATATATTGAGATGCCCATGTTCGAGCTTCTCCTTTTTGCATAGAGGTGAGTGCAAAAATGCACTTGTCGTAATTTCGAGGGTATACAAGGTCATTGCCGATGAGGTAGATGTCGACAGCAAAAAGCCAGTCATCGAATTTGGTTTGGTCTCCATCAAAGATAGGAGGTTTGATAAACCCAATTTCTCGGGGTGCTGGTGCTGCTGGAGCTGCTGGAGCTGGGGCGGCGGCTTGTGAACCCATAGTTGTTTGTGGGTTGATTGTAGAGGTGTGCGTGGGAGAAGTTTGGATAGGTGATGCTGGGGGTAGCGTTATCGGTTGCAGTGTTTGTGAAGTGAGGGGGTGAGGAGAAGGCTGAATTGAGAGAGGAGGCCTTCTTGGGTCTTGAGGTCGAGATGGTCCTGGTCTGCTAATTCGAGTCGAACGAGGAGGTATGTTGGTTCTTTCGTAAGGGTTACGAAAGGGGGAGTCTTCTAAAGGAGTTGTCGGGGTTTGGAATTGTTGATGGGATTGGGGTAGGAATGGGTATTCTTCAATTGCTTGTTGGCGAAGTTGTTCTTCTTCGTCTGATTGAAGAGGTTGTTTGTCTGAGAGGTATTTTTCTTCAGACTGGGGATTGGAGGGAGGTTGTTCTTCGGAAATAGATTCTTCTTCTTCGGATGAAGAAGGGGGGCGGAGTCGGGGTGGTATTGTGGTATTTGATGAGGCATGCGATTAATTTGTAAATCACGTAGCCAATGATAATTTTGAGAGTATAAGAGAAGAGTTTTCTATACTCCAGTTTGTTGGTTTAATTTGTCACGAAATATAAATGTATTTCGAGACGGAGGAAAGGTTGGTGAGGGGAGTGATTTATGATGTACCACGCGATGATTCTTCCTATTGCGTAGCCGGTGGCGCAGATGATGATATTGAGAAGGAGTCCTTTGAACTCCAGAATGTCGGCGGGGAGGGGAAACACGTCGCAATTGGCGACACACGTAGCAACGGCTACAACACGTGCTTTGAGAGCACAACACGCGCCAATGGGCACAACACGTAGCAAGCGGCTACAACACGCGTCTAAAGAGACACAGGGTGGGGAACAGAGATTAGCTTAGTGTTTTGTTACCCAGGTTAGGGGTCCACTCCTGAGTTGCAGAGTTGGGATCACAAAGGCGTCTATACAGACTTATTCCCTTGTGTCTTACTATCTGACTTGGGGATGGGCTGACTGAATCTCTGAAGCCCTTTCAGGCGAACTAAAGATTTAGACAGAACAGTGTATAACACTGAGCTACGGATACAGGTGATTGTAGCTAGGTTTATATACATATTGGTTATCTGCTATTTATAAGTACCCTGGGTAAGTACTTGTCAGAGCAAGTCATTGGAAGGTGGACCCAGGTAAAGAGAAGGCTTCCTGTGAGAAATAGAAGTTGAGTATGGGAGAAAGGAAGCGTAAGTGTGGGAGTATCAGTATTAAAGATAGAAAAGAAGTATTCTACTGTCCATCAGGAAGGTGGCTAAGACCTAAGTATAGTTCTTGTGAGGGTTCTGATAACAGTAGCGATGCTTCTTGAGCCACCCCCATCAAAGAACGCATGGATTATGGAGATGATGACTATCTTGAGGACAAACCTGCCCCTCTTACCCACCCCCCCTCGCCACCTAACTGCGTTCGAAGCCAGTCCCTATCCACCATAGGTGACCCCTAATCATATCCCCATCACCTGATTAGCTTGCTCATCACCCCACTGCCACCATTCCCAAAGACCAACTGCCGCCCCACTACTGATGTGCCCCCAACTACAATATTAGAGACTGACGAAGCAGTCTAGAGGGGGAATATTGTAACCCGAATGTACACCAACTGCCTTATATTTGCCACTGTTGTCATGGGATACTTATACTAGTATAAATAACATCTACACTGCCACCTGTAATAGTTAGTTTTACTGTTTACACCTGAATCTCAGATACTGTGCAAGTTCTGTCTTTGTGCAACTACGTGTAAGACCACCTTGTAACCCACCCGGGTTTCAAAGGGCCATCTTGATTCACAATATCAAATTTGCAGACAAGGGCCTGTGATATGGTCATGCCCCGCAAACCCAAGATGCCACATTAAAAATGCAGGACAAAACCTACAACAAGCTCCTTGGCTTACACATAAAGATTACCAAGGGCAATCTCAAGCTCCATGAAGGATATATCAAAACAGTCAACAACCATCATGTTTCCCAAGTGGAATTAAATACCGCAATGATCTGGCATGGCACTTGCCTGGAGGATATTCCACTCAAGCATATGGTCTTTGAATTGTGAGAACCACATTTATGGCCCAATATCTACATTGATCAACTTATCCAGGCCAAATCAGAGTGGGTGGCATACCCTTGATAATAATATCTGATTTGTATATGCACCACAAGTTCCTTATGTATCTACACACGTCCCACACACCCCCATCCCTCCTACCAGGGGACAGACACCACCACTGTTCCTTACCCACAATGCCACACCGGCAGATGGCCCCTCTACCTTACCAACAGGAGATCCATGGAAACCAGATGCTGCAGATCAGGAGTCACAGCCAGAAACTCCTGTATTGCAAATTTGTTAGTGTGCCATTATTCATAACTGATGTATTTTAGCCCCTGAACATTGGTTTGTCAAGCTGCATCCCTATCTTGATGACAAGCATGTCCCTTTACTCTGCATTAAACACTCTGATAACCCTATACTGGGACTGTTAGGGGGATTGGAAGGCTAGTTCCATGGATTATCAGGAGCAGTGTTATCAGAACCCTCAGAAGGACTATAATTAGGTCTTAGCCACCTTCCTGATGGACAGTAGAATACTTCTTTTTCTCCTTTAATATGGACACTCTCTCACACTCATGCTTCCTTTCTCCCACTCCAACCTTCTATTTCTCACAGGAAGCCTTCTCTTTACCTGGGTCCCTCTTCTAATGACTCACTATGACAAGTACTTACCCAGGGTACTTATAAATAGCAGAACACCTACACATATATAAGGATAGCTACATTTCCTTGTATCCTTAGCTTAGTGTTATACACTGTTCTGTCTAAATCTTCAGTTTGCCTGAAAGGGCTTCAGAGATTCGGTCAGCCCATCTCTAAGTCAGATAGTAAGACACAAGGGAACAAGTCTGTATAGACGCCTTTGTGATCTCAACTCTGCAACTCAAGAGTGGACCCCTAATCTGGGTAACAAGCAGCTGTTGAGGTACACTTCACATTGGGAGAGTGTGTGATGCCTATTCCCTATCAGTACATTGAACCTGTTGCACCTACTGGTGTAGGGCAGGGTGCTTACATTATCAAAGATAAAAAGGATTTTGGTGAACATCAGAATGTTGTCGGCATTTTGAAAAACCTATAGGATTGCCACACAGGACTGTGGAAGGGAAAGTATAGATGGACTGGGAGGAGGGCTATTAAGGCTAATCAATTATGTAGATTTTGATGTAATGTTGTTACCTTCTTGATCTATTGGGTGAAATGCATAATATCAGTTCTTGTTATCATAAATATAATAATATTTTCAAGCCAGGTGGTCAGTCCACAATATGGACAACTCATTAACACATTTATGTAACTAGACTCTTTACCTTATGGCTCTAGCCACAGGAAGTGCATTAGCACATGTATACCCAATGACTGGACCATCATATGGCTTGGGCCACAAGAACCCACACACCAAGTATGTGCATTTCCATTGTTCTCCTTTCCTTACATGTCTTGAAAATTTTCTCTCTTTCATATGCACTTGTTTACTCATATCTCAACCACTCATACATGAATGTTGTTTTGACTCCCTCAACATCTGCACAAGCCCTTCAAAAAAGGATGCCAAGGAACAACCTACCATGGCAACCTTTGTTGTGGGCAATACCAAAAGTCAACCCTGTGTACATATTAAATGCACAAAGGTTGACCCAGTCAATACTGCAATACTGCCCCACCCAGAGCCTAATCTACCCAATATTATACAGGAAAATCCAAAGTTTGTGGAAGCTACAACAGATATCACTGAGTTCTTTGAAGTACAAGAGGATTGGCCTTTGAGCAATGAAATGACAGCAGATTGCCCTAAAAAACAACCACAGAACCAGGTATATTCATCTTACCTGCATCTATAATCCTGGTATGCTTAAAACCACTTTTGAAGGGAACATCAACCAAAATAGCGGATTTTTGTGAGCAAGAGGCTGTTATCCAAGACTGTATCATGCTTTTAGAGACCCATCCTCTCTCATCCCTTCTTAACCTTGTACCACCACCACTGATTTTCGAGTTGGTCTCTGGCTGGTTCATAGCATTGTAGTTAGGCATCTTACTTGATTTCTGACTCCCCCCCACCCATGCCACCTAAACCCAGTGCGCAGACGGCATCCAAGAGGTTGCCGGCCACAGCACATTTTTTCACCCTGGGGGCCTTTGGCTCAGCCTCCCCTCCCTCCCCTACCCCGGCCCCTGCTGCCACTGACTCTGTCGATGCAGCTCTAGCCAATGTTGCTGCAAAGCATTTATGCTTTGAGGCTTCCCCAGCCCTCTCATATGGGTCTACACCCTCCCCCCCTCCTGAGGAAGATTTTTCACATCTTCCTGAAGTTCTCTGCCCTCCTCCTCCCAGAATGACCACCATCCATTGGGATCCTGCCCTTGACTATGGCAACTGGTTGGTGAAAACCATCCTCCCCTGTCTTGGTCTGCTACTGGCCTCTGCGCCCCCAGACCTCAACTCTGCCTGTGCCCTGGCTGAAGGGGCATACAAGCTCTTGGATGCCATCCTGGCCTCTGAGTGGTCTCAGATCCTGGTCACCTCTCAGGACCAAAAAATCACTTTCCATGAGTACTTCTGTTGTTATGTGGTGCACTGGGCTCTGGCTCCCTCCCCCCCCCCCCCCCCAACATGTGGACACCACATGTCCGTTCCATGGAACTGCTGAGGTAAGCAGCTCTGCTGAGCGCTCTGACCAGTCCCCTGCAGCCCCAGCTCCTGCCCAGGCTGTGCTAGGGACTATTCCTGCAAAGTCTGGTGCTGCCTCTGGGGCTGTGCCTGCTTCTGCTCCCCCTCCCCCTTGCCCTGGTGCTCTCAGTCTATCCCACCTGGCATGGCATTCCCCCCCCTTTCCTATGCTGGCACCCTCAAGGCAGCACCCACCTTGGTCCACATGGCCAAGGCATTCCCCACTGTTACCCGGGTTAGGGGTCCACTCCTGAGTCGCAAGATTGGGATCACAAGGATGTCTATACAGACTTGGTCCTTGAGTCTTACTACTTGACTTGGAGATGGGCTGGATAAATCTCTGATACCCTTTCAGGCGAACAAGAGGTTTAAGCAGAACAGTGTATAACACTAAGCTAAGGATACAGGTGACTGTAGCTAGGTTTATATACATATTGGTTATCTGCTATTTATAAGTACTCTGGGTAAGTACTTGTCAGAGCAAGTCATTGGAAGGTGGACCCAGGTAAAGAGAAGGCTTCCTGTGAGAAATAGAAGTTGGGTATGGGAGAAAGGAAGCGTAAGTGTGGGAGTATCAGTATTAAAGATAGAAAAGAAGTATTCTACTGTCTGTCAGGAAGGTGGCTAAAACCTAATTATAGTCCTTCTGAGGGTTCTGATAACATTACCCCGTTTTTATGATCATACTCCGTTATGATCTTGTGGTTCATCGTCGCTTGGATAAGCGGCTAAGAAGTCGACATCTTCGATGTATATTGTGGCCGGTATAACCGGGGAGAATGGTGGAGTCGGAGTTCGATGGATGTTAAGCTCCAGTGCGGTTTGGGGAGATGGCGGATCTGGAAAGAAGGCATTCCAGAATTGTCTGTTTTGCTCAGGGCTAAAGGTAGTTGGGTCCGGCAGGTTCACCGGTGTTGTTGGCGTCGGCAGCATCGTCGATATAGTTGTCATAGTAGGTTCCCATATTTGGTGTGTAAGGTCCGGGGAACTGGTAGTCGGGGATGGGTGTATGTGGTTTGGCAACCCGAGGTTTGGGTTGATTCTTGGTAAAGTAGGCCGTGATGTTCTTGGTGGGTTTGGTGCCTCGTTTGGGGCAGGCCTGTTGTGGGTGTTTGGGTTCCCAGTTCTTGCAGTAGGGGCATTGATATTTGATGCAGTTGTAAGAGTAGTGTCCGGGAGCGTATAGTTTGCATCCCATACACTGGAAGTTGGGGCAGTCTGATGCCCAATGTCCATGTCGTTTGCATTCAGGACAGATATACTTGGGGTCAGCTGGCTTGGTGGGGTTGGAGTCGGTTCGTGGGTGAACGGTTCGGGTGGGGTAAGGTTTGGGTCGACCCAAAGGGCTGGGTTTAGTGTTGTGAGCCACGGGCTTGGCCACATGTTGTCTAGATTGTTCCTCGTCGAGGGCCGTGAAAGCGGCCATGGCGGAGTTGTTGAAGGGGTTTCGGCTCTTGGGGCCGGGGGTAGAATTGGGATTGGGCCCGGAGGGCTTGGTGGAGGACTGGGGTTGGATGACGGAGTCATTGATGGTGATGGGGTCCTGAAGGTTTGAGCCCGGGGGACCGTAGGATAGGTGTGCATACAGCGCGGACATGAGAGTCGGTCGATCTCGGCATGAGATCTCGAGTGATTCTGTCCACTTTTGTTGTTGTTGGAACGCTCTATTGAGAGCCTGAGTTTGTCAAACCATGTCGGCATAGTGGTTCCAGAAAGCTCTGTCGGAGCTTTGAATTGTAGGGTCGAGTAATCTATCTCCAAAGGAGACGTCAGCTGCAATCTTCCTGAGATTGCTATCGCTAATTCGATTCAGTCCCAGTGGTCCAGTGCTAGTTGTTGCTGGTCCGGGATGTATAGTGATTGTTGCCTTAGGAAAGGCAGGGATTGGGGCAGGGGTTCCTGCGGGAGTGTCGTTGGGGTTGGGGGTTTTGTCCCTGTTGGAGACATTGATAAAGGCGTCGGAGGGAGTGTAGGGAGACAGGGGCGGAATGGAAGCTTCCGAAAGTGAATTTGTCTTTGATGGTGTGAATCCATTGATGATTACAATTGAGTCTGTAGTGATGGAGGAGTGAGAGGAGATAGAGGCGAGGGCAGATTGAGGGCAGATGATAGCAGACATGTTTTGAGAGTGGTTGTTTTAAAAGCTGGAGAGGCTGTTTGGCTTCTGCATTTGGTAGGTTCTCGAAAGTTCCTGAGGTTTCTTTCACGTTTTGTGAGTTCTTTTATATTCTTGAAGGATCTCTTTGGCGTTCTTTAAGAGTTCCTTTTCCGGTAGCCACTGATTCTCGGTATGTGGATATCCTTTCCATTTGATGTAGAAGTGGAGTTGATTGTGGCATCGGTGATGATTGATAATTGCTTCTATTTCGTATTCTTCTTCATCATTGATGATTATCGGCGGAGGCGGAGTTTGGGTTGCTCCATATGCTTCTGTTTCCTTGTATGGGGTTAGAAGATTTCGATGGAAGACCAGATGTATTTTCCAGTGTGTTGGGAGTGTCAATTCATAGTTGATCGGTGATAGGACTTTCTTGATTTGGAAAGGTCCTAAACGTTTCAGGGATATTTTGTTCGATAAGAACAGGAGTTTGAGGTTTTTGGCTTCTAGCCAGACACGTTGTTCTGTTGTGAACGGTTTGATTGATTTGTTGTTTCGTTGTCGTACAATGTCAGCAGATAGTTGATGTGCTGCTTGTGCTTCTCTTCTGGTGTGATCCAGAGTTCGAATTCTTTCATCGACTGATGGAAAGTCTGATGTTTCCATGATTGTGGGAATAGAGGGTGGATTATAACCCATGATGAGTTCGAATGGGGATTTTTGCCTTGAGGCATGAGTTCTTGAGTTGTGTGAGAACTCGGCAAGGGGTAGGGAGTCGACCCAGTGGAGGGGATTTCGGGTGCAGTAGATGGAGAAATATGTTTCAATCTCTTGGTTGTATTGTTCTGTGGATCCATCTGTTTGAGGGTGGTAGGCTGTAGAGAAGGCTTGTTTGATGTTGAGGTGTTTAGCCAATTCTCAAAGGGATTTTGCAGCGAATCTAGGGTCGCGGTCGGATATGATTTTGTTGGGAAGACCAAATCTAGTGAATACTTTTTTGATGAGTAATCTTGCAATGTCATCGGCGGTTGATTTGTCGGAAGTAGGGATGAAAATTACCCCCTTCATAAGGCTGTGGTCCACCACTGACAATATGGCATTAAAGCCGTCGGAGTTAGGGAGACCCGTGATGAGATCCCATGAAATTTGGGAGAAGGGGCAAAGCATCTCCGAAGCCGATATCGGTTGAGGAGGGATTTTATCCGGTCAACAGATAATTTTGTATTGCTGACACTCGGGGCAGCCTTTGATGTAATTCTTGACGAATGTTGACATGCCAGGCCAATAAACGTTCTTCTTGGCCAGTCGGTATGTTTCCTGCTCACCAGGGTGACCTCTGGTGGGGTGGTCGTGATATTTCGCTACTACTTCGTGGCGAAGTTCGAGGTCTTCAGGAATGATAACCCGATTTTGGAAGGTGACAAGGTTGCCACTATCGGTGGAGACAAGTCCGAAGTCGGAGTCGGCAGATTTCGGGAGGTGATCCTTGATTTGTTGGATAGCCTCGGCAGTTTTAGGGTCGTATTTTGGAGAATTAATGACCCGGTCACGTAGTGCCACATCAATGGTGGAGATAAACAGTTCTTCTGGAAGAACTGTGACGTCGGTATTATCCTGATCATCATCCAGATCATAATCAGGTCGGCAGGATAAGGCGTCTGGCGCCGGAATTTTAATTCCAGGCACGTGTTCTAGTTTGAAGTTGTAGTCGGCCATAAGCTGGACCCAGCAAGCTTGGCAGCGGCTGATCTTTTGGGGTTTCCTCCAATAAGTCAGATTTTGATGATCAGTTTTGATGATCACCGGGTGAGGGGATCCGAGGAGATAATGTCTCCATTCTTCTAATGCGCGGACGATGGCGAGGAGTTTGCGATCATATATGTCGTAATTCCTTTTGGCTGGTGCGAAAGTTTTGGAGAAGAATGATACCGGTCTACGGTTACCATTGATGTTGTATTGATAGAGCACAGCTCCACTTGCCACTTTCGAGGCATCGGTTTCGATTTTGAAGGGTTTTTCTTGATCGGGCATGAGGAGTACTGGCTCCTTGAGGAATTCATTCTTGAGAGTCTTGAAAGACTTTTGTTGTTCCGTTTTCCATTCGAATTTGTTCTTTTTCGAGAGGAGGGTGTTGAGAGGTTTTGTGAGATCTGAGTATTTACGGATAAACTTCCGATAGAAGTTACAAAACCCGATGAATTTTCGTACTTGACAGACAGTTTTGGGAATAGGCCAATCCTTGATGCCTTTGAGTTTCCCGGGATCCATCTTGATATTGTCAGGCATGATTATCATGCCTAGATATTCGAGTCATTGTTTGTTGAACTCGCATTTTTCTCCTTTGAGGAAAAGGTCATTTTCTTCGAGTATTTTCAATACTTGTTCAGTGATTTGATCGGTTTCCTCTTGGGTTTTACTGAAAATGAGTATATCATCCATATAGATGATAATTCCACCTTTGTCGAGTTGTTCAGCAAAGATTGTATCCATCATGTGTTGGAATGTAGCAGGGGAGTTGCACAATCCAAAGAACATTACTGTGGGTTCGAATAGACCTTGCGGCATTTTGAATGCAGCCTTCCATTGGTCACCTTCTTTGATTTGGATGTTGTTGTACCCGAGTTGGACGTCAAGTTTGGTGAAGTATTTGGCTCCTTTGAGCTTATCCATGATAGCGGAGATCATGGGGATTGGGTAAGCATTCTTTACCGTATGTTTGTTGATGTAACGATAGTCTTGGCAAGGTCGGAGATCTCCTCCTTTCTTTGCCACAAAGAAAAATGGCGATGCCATTGGTGATTTCGAGGGTCGGATGTACCCTTTTTGCAAATTCTCGTCTATGAATTCTTTTAGCACTTTATTTTTGGCGGGCACTAGGTGGTATGGTTTCATCGACTTTGGTTCGAAAGTCGGTTTTGTTTCGATGGCGTGATCAAAAGATCGTGATGGTGGGAATCGTTCGGATGCTTTCTTATCGAATAATTTTGCCCATCGAGCGAAACGTCGAGGGATCTTGTTTTCTTCTTGTTTTTCAGGGAGTTTACCGCGGAGTTTGGATGTAAGTTTGGCGGCAGTATTATGGAGTTGAGTAGCGAAGGTTGCTTTCGCATTTATTTCCATTGGTGTGAACAGCATAGGGTTCATTTCATTCTCCATGGAGAATTCGTCAAGATTAATATTGTCGACATTGAAGTACTCTGTTGGCGCTTTGTCGGTGGTAGTGGTATGTCTGGCCATGTAATCCATAGATATGGAATTGGCTTCTATCGGTCGGCGGAGAGTTTTGAGAAGTTGTGGGAATGCTGAGTGTTCGATTTGTGGTTTCCAAGAAAATGTCTTGGTTTTCCAGTTGATATCAGGGTTGTGTTGTTCCAACCAGGGAAAACCCATTATGAAATCCTTTGCTCCGGTGTTGGTGACAAAGGCTTGCAATTTGCAATCACGACTATCGATGATGGCATTGATTGTGACATAATCTTGGATCATGCCATGTTGATTATTCGATCCATCCACATTGGTTAAGGCAATGGGATTGTCCAGGGATTGGTGTTGATATCTGAGTCGGTCTACGACTTTGTTGGATATGAAATTTCCTTGAGCTCCTGAGTCAATCAGGGCGGTGATGGCCATGGGTTTCGACAATTGTTTGCTCCAGATCTCAATGGGGAGGAAAAGAGATCTTTTATTTGAGGACATAGTTAATTGTACAGAATCAATTGTAAGAGGAGAAATTGTTTGTCCATTTTGGGAGTGTGCAGGGGCACATTGTTCGACATCACTCCGTTTTAAAAATCCTGGAAGGGACGCATTTGGGGGTCCTCTGCCAGTGCTGAATGTAGTTCTTCTTGGAGTTCCGGCTCCAAGGTGTCCACAAGTTGCTGCATTTGTGCGGCAACGTCGGCAACTGCAAGTGAGTACTTGCGAGGGGTGGAAGTGGAAGGTTTAGGCCTGTTTGGGTTTCAAACCGGTCGAACTGGTTGAGTTCGGGCGCCAGGGAAGCGGCGGGTTGGTGCAGGCATGGGACATTCCGCAATGAAATGTTTTTCAGATCTGCATCTGAAACATTTGCGGTTCTGGTATTGTTTCATTTGCTGGCCGGTAAGGACAGCGTCGATTTCGAGGGATCCGTTGCAATTGTCTTCGCAAGGAATGTTGATTTCGTTGATTTCGTGAGAAATTATGGGATATGGGTCCTTGTATTCTTCAGTTTGGAGATTGTCTATCTCCATAGCATAGGGGTCTTTAGGTGTAAATCTAGGGGTTGATTGGGCGTAGTAGTTTGCATAGGGAACCGTGTTATTTTGTTTTTGCTTCGATTGGAAGCGGTTATTGTTATTAAAGGAACGTGGCATTCCATAAAGAGCGTTTACTTGGCGGAAGTTGTCATTGAGTCGGTTGGCCATTGTGTACCATCCTTGAATGGTTTGTGGCGGGTTCTCGGAAGTGTCGATTTTGATCGCGATTCTGCGATCGATAGCTTTTCGGTAGAGATCGATAAGGGTTCAATCTTCATGGATGTCCGCAAGTCGGACCATGTCTTTGAATTTTGAGTTGAAGTCGGTCATCGGTTTACCTGCTTGTTTCATAGTTTGTAAGCAAGTGTGGGCGTAAGCAGATTCATCTGCTGGTCGGAAGTCTTGTCGAAGACGAGCTTTCATGGCAGCCCATGTTTCATTGTAGAATCCATGGTACGGGGGTGTCTGCACTAGTCCTGCAGCGTATCGTTCTGCAATGTATTGAGATGCCCAGGTTCAAGCTTCTCCTTTTTGCATAGATGTGAGTGCAAAGAGGCACTTGTTGTAATTTCGGGGATAGACGAGGTCATTCCCGATAAGGTAGACGTCGACAGCGAAAAGCCAGTCGTCGAATTTGGTTCAATCTCCGTCAAAGATAGGAGGTTTGATAAACCCGATTTCTCGGGGTGCTGGTGGTGCTGGAGCTACTGGAGCTGGGGCGGCGGCTTGTGAACCCATAATTGTTTGTGGGTTGATTACAGGGGCGTGTGTGGGGGAAGTTTGAATGGGTGACACTGGGGGTAGTGTTACCAGTTGCGGGGTTTGCAGAGTAAGAGAGCGAGGAGAAGGCTGAATTGAGAGAGGAGGCCTTCTTGGGTCTTGGGGTCGAGTGGGACCTGGTCCGCTAATTCGAGTCGGACGAGGTGGAATATTGGTTCTTTCGTAAGGATTACAAAAGGGTGAATCTTCTACTGGGGTAGAAGAAGTTGTCGGAGTTGGACCGGGGAATTGATGTTGGCGGGGGTCCAAGAAAGGATATTCTTCAATCGCTTGTTGACGGAGTTGTTCTTCTTCGTCTGATTGGAGAGGTTGTTCATCTGAGAGGTATTCTTCTTCAGACTGGGGATTGGAAGGAGGTTGTTCTTCGGAAATAGATTCTTCTTCTTCGGATGAAGAAGGGGGGCGGAGTCGGGGTGGTATTGTGATACTTGATGAGGCGTTGATAAGCCGATTTTGGGTCTACACCTAAAATACACCATTTTTACCGATTTTATTACTATAAAATCAATGGCCATACATCTATGAACCTCAGAGAGGATTGGGACCTATCCCGAGGTCGCCAGTTCGACCGTACATAGGGTGTTTGTGCCCTAGCGTATGCTTAATAGTGTCTAAAATCATGCGAGGGATAGTCTTTATGGCAGAACTCAGTAAGAGGCAGACATTCCGGGCAATTGCTAGGGGATTCCGGGCTGTACATAGCTTGCCAAACCAACCCAGGTCGCAATCAGGGAGGGCTATGCATGAGATAAATGAAACTCAGAGACCGGGAGTGAGCCAAACCAGCTCGCGAGAAAGATAGAATATTCCCCAGAAGCATGAAATGAGGTTATGCAGACAGGCAAAACCCTTAGAAACAGAGCATGGACAACGGAACGAACTTCCTAACATCGGAACGGCACCCCCGAGCGTCAGAATATTCCAAACGGATTATTGTGCACCAATTAGGTGTACTTTGTGGGTCCACGATGCTACGGAATCGCTTCCCGAAGGAGAGTTCAGCAGGCACGGAACAATGGGAACCATCTCCGAGAAACGATCAGCATTTTGATCCGAGAGCTCAGGCATACGTCATCGAACGTCTGCATTCCCGATGACCTAGTAAGCAACGGCCGGACTGCCGTTGACTCAAAAACATATTCCGAGTACTTCGGACACTTGCAGCAATGCAGAAGAACTTTCTAAAATATTCTATCCTTTTGTTTTACCACGGACCGAATTTCCTGTATTTCAAATCTCTCTGTTTCGTCTATTTTAGTTTTGTATCTCTCTCAATATAAAAATACGGCTGCAGGCCTCTGAGAAAAACAAGAAGGGCTTCACCCCACTTCTCAGCAGAGTACTTCGCAGCCGTGATCAAGAACGGTTTAGATCTATTTTGTGTGAATTGTTTAAGTGAAACTAGTCTTCAGGAGAGTTCAGAGACAGTATTTGAGAGGAGAATCACCCTGAGCTCGCTTTTGTGTGATTTCCTAAGAGCCTAGAAAGCAGAGGGATTTGGACTTGAGATATCTTCGAGTTCACTTCTAAATCAGAGACAGAACAGACTAAGCCAAGTGGGTCTTGAGCTTGAGTTTGTCCCCCAGAGTCTAGAGGAGTTGTAAGCAAGTGGGTCTTGTATTACACTCAAGTTAGAGATCAGATTGTGTACAGTTATCCAGGACTATCCTAGTCAATAGCTGTGTCATTTTGGAGCTCTATTAAAATCGGTTTCTTCGATTCTGTCTGTCAGATCCGCACCCCCTCGAACTTGTCTTGGCAAACGATTACTCTTTGACATATCCTACCCCATACCTTTGCCCTAAGCTCTCACACGAGTTTAGTGATTGTGTTTGAATTTTGAGAGTTTGAGTGTTGGGTTTAGTGTGAAAGCTACCTATCCTTGTTCCCTCAGTGTTGTGCTTCCCCACCCTTGCCATCGAGTCCGTTTTCCAGCGTTTCAGCGTGCGATTAATTTGTAAATCACGTAGCCAATGATAATTTTGAGAGTATAGGAGAAGAGTTTTCTATACTCCAGTTTGTCGAGTTAATTTGTCACAAAATATAAGTGTATTTCGAGACGGAGGAAAGGTTGATGAGGGGAGTGATTTATGATGTACCACGCGATGATTCTTCCTATTGCGTAGCCGGTGGCGCAGATGATGATATTGAGAAGGAGTCCTTTGAACTCCAGAATGTCGGCAGGGAGGGGAAATACGTTGCAATTGGCGACACACGTAGCAACGGCTACAACACGTGCTTTGAGAGCACAACACGCGCCAATGGGCACAACACATAGCAAGGGGCTACAACACGCGTCTAAAGAGGCACAAGGGGAACAGAGATAGCTTAGTGTTTTGTTACCCGGGTTAGGGGTCCACTCCTGAGTCGCAAGATTGGGATCACAAGGATGTCTATACAGACTTGGTCCTTGAGTCTTACTACTTGACTTGGAGATGGGCTGGATAAATCTCTGATACCCTTTCAGGCGAACAAGAGGTTTAAGCAGAACAGTGTATAACACTAAGCTAAGGATACAGGTGACTGTAGCTAGGTTTATATACATATTGGTTATCTGCTATTTATAAGTACCCTGGGTAAGTACTTGTCAGAGCAAGTCATTGGAAGGTGGACCCAGGTAAAGAGAAGGCTTCCTGTGAGAAATAGAAGTTGGGTATGGGAGAAAGGAAGCGTAAGTGTGGGAGTATCAGTATTAAATATAGAAAAGAAGTATTCTACTGTCTGTCAGGAAGGTGGCTAAAACCTAATTATAGTCCTTCTGAGGGTTCTGATAACACCCACACTCCCCACAGACCATGTTATTGCTGTCCAAAAAGCCATTCTTGGCGCTCTGGCCTCTAAGGCCAAGCGCTCTTGCACTGTTGCTGGTCCCTCAAGGTGCCAGGTTTTGATTCCTGGCTCAGACGCCCTCTCTAAGGCATCTCTCCCTCACATTTCTCACATTGCCAATTCGGCACTATCAGCCTCAGGCTCTGCCTTTTGGGTGGAATCAGTGTGCCCTTCCTCTGGGGGCCTGTCCCTCTCCACATCTGCTGTTGCATCTGCCACTGAACTGATGACTATTGGCACAGCCATAGGCAAGGACCTCAAGGCGCCCCCAGTCCCTGCTGCCCTCCCCATGTTGTGGTCTTATCTCAAGCTCATTGATGTCCCCCTCTACCAGCCTGGTACTGCTGACTAGGTCACTCCTGCCAAGGTGGCGCAGGCTCTTAGCTGCTCACCTCTCACCCTCTCCCTCCCTCTAGCAGGCCCCCCTCAGGTGGTCCATAATTCTGCCAAATCAACCACAGCAACTGCCTGGTTTGATATCCATGATTCCCAATCTGGCTCCCATGCAAAGGTGGTAATTGGACAGTCTATTCCCCTGGCCAGGTCTGCCGCTTCATCTGGGCTGCCCGCACCAACCCAGGCACTCCCCAATGCTCCCACTGTTAGTGTTGGGGTCACTCTATTCATTCCTGCTGGGTACACTCCCCTTGCTGCCCCATCTGCTCCGAGCCTCACACTGAGGCTGAACACTGTTCCTCTGCCGGCTGTTGCAAGGGTCACCCCAAGGCAAAGCCCCCTGTCCCTGCCACCCCCTTAGACCAACCCTGCTCCCACATGGGCAAGTGTGTCAACTGTGGCAAGTCCCATGCCGCCAACAGCCAGAAATGCCCCTTCTGGCACCACCACTTCCAGGCTGATTGGATCAAGGCTCGCTATGCTGCCAATGGCCACACTGCAGATGCTGGTCGCAAGACCAGTGTCGGTTCCTCCGCCCGCAAGAGCAAGACTTTGGGGTCTCACACCTCAACCTCAGTCTCCTCTTAGTAGGTTTTCTCATTTACTTTACATACTCTCTGGCTTGGGTTCTTTTTCTTTCTCCCCAGGGCCCCTTGCCTGGTGCTTTGTCCCACCGCCTTATGGGCAAATTCCACTACTCTTCTGTGCACTCTGGGTGGGGCTTGGGTGTCTAGGCTCACGCCTGGCCTAGTCTCCACCTGTCTTTGCTTAGTTTACATGGTCACTTGATGGCCTCACTCAGTACAGTAACGGCTGTTGGGACCCCTTTGGGGTCCCTCTGTGAACTTTGTCTTTATTTAAGGTAGTTGCCTGTTCTGTGTAGATACAGCTACCCCCAGACTGCTATTGTGCACTGGGTAATAAATTGTTGATTTTTTTTAAAAAAAAAAGAGACCCATCCTCTATGTGACCGGGGCTGTGGGTTATGTCAAAAAAACTAAGCATTCACATCCTATTGGTGTATTGAGTGTTTTGACTGTTGTATCTACTGTCAAGATTGCATCCTTGAATGACATAAATACCAACCTTTCCATCACATTGAACATTGGACAGGAACTCATTTCCTCTGCATGTTGCTGGTTTCTCTCAACTTCAAATTATGTCTTGGTCACAACAGCAACTGATGCCCCTCCTCCCAGACCTGCCTATCTAAGGAAATGACTATTGTTCATTCCAATGGGATTCACAAACACCATATAGTCTTCTACTGGTGCTCAGACACCAAGAGTAGCTCCCAGCAATTACTGCAGGTGCGATTGTTCCTGGCTACATGGAGGAAACCAAAGTCAGCTTTCATGTTTCATGCATTGGAGGGCTTCCACTGTCTCACTCTGGTTTCCAAAATAATGGCTTACCACTATTACAACATTTCGAGATGATACACAGATACTATTTTACCACATACCATCAAGGTTGGACATTCTTATCTACCTAAATTTATGAGTAACTAACTAACCCAAGCACAGGACCAATATTAATAATTCCTCAATGCCATGTGCATGTGGCATTATTTTACTCAACAGAGACATGCTGGTCAAATCCATGGCATTGACAAGGAACTGCCACATCAATGCAGCAACTCCCTAGCTCTTCATTGTTTCTCTTGCCCAGAGCCTGGGTTTAACATTGATCCAGCAATGCTACTGGCAGCTTCACCTACTCAAACATGAGTTAATGCATTTTCCAAGTGTTATCTTCTGATTTTATCCTCAGGCACTTGTATACACTATTTGTGTCAGCCAATGGAAACTTTTGCCTCCAGTCAAAGACTAAAAAACATGATCCTAATGATAAGCCTCTGAACCAAGGCAATGGTTACTTTAGCAATGTTGCTCCATATCTCAAGTATCTTGACAAGGTCCAGCCAGGTTCTAATGTAAGTAGCAAATATACCCCTTGGCTCTCAATTATAATGTAATGAGCAAATTTCTAGACATCCACCTGTGCCAAATTAAATGCTGTCTGGACACAAGACATGATCAAATTCAAAAATACAAGTGTTAGCAGAGTGGTGGCAGTTCAGTGTGCAATACATGGGTTCTACTTGCCTCAAGGGGTTGTAGATCTGAATAAGGGAGAATCATATGTATAAGCCTCAATATTTAAGCATCACTAGTTTTGAACTTTATCTTTACTTTTGCTCATACTGATTATGCTCTAGTCCATGCATTAGGGAAGGAAGGCTTACAACAACAGTGGATTGTGCTAAGTTACAATATATGGTGCCAGTATTCAGTCAACCTCAAGGAACATATTGAGACAAACCTACCCAAGCATAAGGACTTAGTTCCACAGATCTGAGGGGCCATTCCAGCCTTGCATGTCCATTTACACCATGAAAAGTGCCAGGTGATATATGCATTTGCCTATCTGCCATTCTCTGGCAGGACTTGTGGTGAAGGAATAGAGAGCACATGGTCTGTCCAGAATCATGCTGCTGCAAGCACAAGGGAATTGAATGCAGGACACCATCATGATATGCTCAATGATTTTAATGGCTACTGGAACTGGACAAAACTTCAAAAGATCAGTATGTTATTATTGTGTTCCACTGGTTGTTAGGTGACATACAATATTTTTCAGGTGAACATCTTGCAACACAGTACAAAAAATATTTCCTCAAACTCCAAGAATGACAGATTTTATTTGATGAACTTTCAGAATGTTTCCCAGAAAGCCAAATTAGGGAGTGGGAAAGCCTGGATACCATGCCAAAGCAAGGAGCTGATAAAAAAGTTATCAGTGTATATCAAGCTTCTATGGACCATGGTACATTATATCTCTACTGCAAAATCATGTTCTGATTCACCACAAGCCCCTTCACAGAAGCAAGTTGTCAGTCTGCATCAAAATGACATTGAGAATATCCCCATGAATCCAACTGCTGTGGGATTAATTGAGGAAGGAATTCAGATTGAGGCAATGCAGTTTGTATTTTTATTATTTGTTTGCTCATCATGTTATCTGACAATTCCATGCTAGACTTAAGCTTTAACGGCTCTTGAAAAGAAAGGATGAGGAGCTTGATGCAGAATCAGCTTGTGCAGCTCTCAGATGCCAACTGGAACAATGGTTGAAGCTTCAATACAAGATATGCCCACTACTTGTCATGGGTGACAAAGCTGAGGAGCCTGACACATCTGCAGAACCCAAGGAGAAGAACTTACAGTTGCCTTCATGCTTCAATGAGTTGCAGTGTCACATGCTAGGCCTCCACAACCTACAACTGGTTGAACATGTGTTGCAGCAAAGGCAAGCATATGATGCAATTGAGAATCTTAGGGGGGCAATTCATCTTTTTAACATGTATACTAATATTAAAAAGCAACAAGTCTCTGGTCAAAAGAAGAGAACCTGTGCAAACTGGTTTCTGCAATCTTTACAGCAAGACAAGTATGAACATGCAGACATGTACCATTCAGCTTATTGAGCTTTGAAAAGGTTGAATATCTTGCCAAACTCGGAGCTGTGGGACCTCAAGGATGATGAGCTATGGGGTAATAATATGACAGCACCCTGCTGCATAGGTGACTCTAAAAGGGAGCCATGTTTTGGACAATTGGGAAACCATCCAGCATGTCTGATGATATCTGGAAACTGGAACATAAGTAAATGAAATTGTTAGTATATCTCTATTTGCTTATTTATGTTAGTGGAGCATGTCCAATGGTTCAGGACCTGGGCAGCCAGAGACAGAGTGTGTGAGGAGGTTGAGATTTTGGAGGAGGAACACTGTAGAACACAAGTCACTTTTGACAAGATGACAGCCATATGGGAACACATGGGAGATAAGCTAAGGGGGACAAAGTATGGCTACTGTGCCTATGCATACTGCCAGGCAGCCATGTACTGCCACTTTGGAGATCATTGTCATAGAGTCTGGAAACTTGCAAAAGAAGAGTGGTTAAGTGTCTCGGCTCATTAACCCTATCCAAGATACTAACAAATGTTTTAGTTCTGCCAAAACCATTTGCTGAACTGTTTGTCATAGGTAGTATGACATGCTGGCAACTGCTTAAAATAATATATATGTGTTTATTCTTATTCAGCTATACAGCAATTCTTATTATAAGAATTTAAATCTGTTCAAACGGTTTGAACTGTTTGGCACATGGGAATATACTCTAGCCACACTGAGCAAAAGCTCAAATGACTTGGAACGGTTTGCTTGAATGGTTCAAGCGGTTCGAACCGTTTGGAACATAAGATGTACCCTACTCACGGCCCAGTGGGTATGGCTGAGCAAGGTTTGAACGGTTTGACTTGAACTGTTCGCCCTTAATAATAAAGGGTTTTGTGGAACCGTTCCCTTTACTCACAAGGGGAAATGGTTCGAACTAGCTGCTGCGGTCCCTGGGGCATGAAGTACATCTTTGCTTATTCTGAAAAACTCTCAATAACATTGGTGTTTACAGACCACGGGTCATACTCTCTGTTTCGCTCTTGCTCTTCTAGCTCTTTATCTGGATGAACAGGAGAAGCTTTACCAGGACATCAAATCTGTCCTTCTAAGTGGTGACACAGCGCCTGTTCGTTATGCTTCCTCTACCGTACCCCTCATAGTGACTTGAGCTCAATAGACATACGAGCAAATGCCGCTCTTAGCCCGATCGATGGCGTACGTTTTGCGCGATTATTCATTTCTAATACAGTGTAACTGACGACGATACCAGTGTCCTCAACGAGACGCTCCGGATGTTCCCAGCCGTAAGTCTCTAGCAATGACTAAAACTATCCTTGAGACAGTAATTAGGTACCAAATATCCCGAAATACAGCGCAGAAGACACAACCCTCAGCACCACAAACGCCAGTGGAGAGACGGTCGTAGTACCTATACCAGCAGGAACACATATAATGATTAATACCCCCGGGTTACACTATAACCGTGAGTCACCCCTTCCTGGCCATCGATGTTAATAGGGCCGCTAAGGTTGGTCATGGTGGGGACAGCCAAGTACTGGGACGATCCGCACGCGTTCAAACCTGACAGGTTCTTGCAGCCTGGTTGGGACCGACGTGCACTTTTACCCTTCAGCGGTGGTGCTCGTTCGTGTTTAGGACGGAGGTGAGTTTCGTAAATTCCCCCTTATCATTAGCTTACTGTGAGGACAAATATCAGGTTCTTTGAAACAGAGGGCACAGCAATAATCACGATGTTTATATCGCGGTATGAGTTTACAATCAAGGAGGAGCCGCAATTTTCCCACGAGAGCTTTGAGCAGCCGGAGGCGAGACTGTTAAATGCGAGTTGGATGATTAGCCTCAAGTGCGTATCGGATCATCCTGCCTTATTCTGATGTATTAATAAGGTCTTTCAAGGCCTGTGAGGGTGCCGTTGGTGTTTACGAGAAGGGCCTGAGTAGCGGACTAGTAACACGAATATTTGGCATGGAAGTTGAAGTCCGTCTTTTAGAAATATCCCTTGTCGCTATGCGTCCATGTCCTGTACATTGATGATTTTGGCTCGCACTCCTGCCATTCCATCTCAAATTTGCTGTATTTTACTGTAGCGTTAGACCATAGATGAGCATAAGAGTTTACTCATATTTTTATATCGTGTCTCTTTGAGTTATAGATACTAAACCCTATAGGCCAATGGCATAGTACCATTAACCCGTGCAGGCGTAGGCCGATGTTACATTAAGATTTGGGGTGTGTCTGCATGTTTTGCAAAAGGAAGTAGGCTCGGGAGCCCTAGGGATTCTTCCTCATAAACTATATTGTAGGGTCGCCCCAAGTCCGTTACAAGGACGTTCACAAATCTATAGTAGCAACGCCAGGGGTCAGTGCTTTGATAGCCATTAGTTATGATAGCGTATAAGAAAGACTATGCTTAATAGGTTCCTAACGAAATGAGATGCTAGATCCAAACACTCCAAGTATACCTTAAGCATGGTATATATGGGGCATGGGGTATATAGTATCATAGATTTGTGGGCTGAGAGCCTGAGCTTACTTGGACTAGGAGAAGATCAGCATAAAATTTGAGGTACGCCATAATGATGGGCACCGACCTTATCTACCGCTGTCTTAGCCGTTAACTGAGGCCCCTCACATGTCGCATTCCGTAAGGCCGACCTGAAAACGCACGACTTTAGAACGCCCTGCTCGAGGCGCCGCGGGTCCCTGATGTCTTTCAAGTGCTCTAGCTCGAGAATCGTACTAGTGTTCGGCCTGTCAGCGGGGAAGTGCGACCAACATTGTGTTATGAGTTCCCAGACCCTCTCCGTTAAACCCCATTGACGGACCGGCCATGTTCCGCTCGCTGGCCTCGTTGGACGTTGCCCATTTGAGACCTTGAGATAGACCATGAAATCCTTCGGAAGTTCAAAGAATGGTACTTTGCCGGTAAAGACCTTCGCGATCAGAAATGTCAGGAAACCTAGTTTTTTTGTTTGGAAAATTCCTTCTTACTTCATAGCAGACACAACCGAAAGCATAGATATCACTTTCCGGAGTTCTGTGAATTATAGCATCCGAATCATCCAGTAATTCGGGGGCCTCCCAGCGTGGCGTGCCGCCTCGATGCCCAGAACTCTCGAGCATTGCAAACCTCATCACTTCCATGTTGTTGAGAGACGACAAGCCAAAGTCTGTGAGACAGGCTCGGCCACCTTCAGTCATTAAGATATTTGCCTACCTTTAGGATAAGTGTCAAATAACGAATATAGAACAAATATTCCTTACGCCCTTCAGGTCACCATGCACTATCTTTTCGTTGTGGAGAAAGTTTAGGCCGTGAACAACGTCACGGACCTGATCGGCTTTGTCAGATTTCCACCAAGGATACTGCGCCAATAGCACTTACCAACAACAAACGATTGGTTTCGGGATGCGAACGAAGATATTCCACCACAGTTCCATTCTCCATCCAAGGCGAGATAAGGCAGATTCTCCCGTTTACATCGCCCAAGTGGTATACGCCATAGAAAGGCAGTAAATTGGGATGCTGGAGTTGTCCCCATATGACCGCTTCCTTGAGAAAGACCTATGATGTGGTTAGGACCTGGGTCAGGCAAGACCAAAGATATGAAGGTTACTTTGAGTACGTCGTTTATTGGTGATTTTTGGTATAGTTTGATCACTTTAACACATACAGGTTGACTTTGAATAGCCCCTTTCAAAATTTCCCCAAAATGACCAGAGGTGATTGGATTCTTTTCAATCTCGAGGTCCTTGGATTTGAGAGCGAAGCACTGAGGATAAAGGCCAGAGGCGGTAGAGAGCCGAATGAGAGCAGTCATAATTTTACTGTGAGAAGTTTTTGTTATTTGAGGATAATCTAGGATCTATGTGTCGTCAGGCAAGTTGGGACTCGAAAGAGAGACTGACTTACTTTTTGGAAACCGTCAAGCAGCACCTGAGCATCAGCTCCCCTGGTATTCAGCATCTCTCGATATTTTTCTTCATCCTCCATAATATGAAGTAAGCACTTGTACTGCAGCATGACATTGAGAGGAAGCTGGTGGCCAAGAGCGTCTGGAGAGGAAGGCCGGGAGTATGGCACTGCTAGTGGGCAGGTGGAGGCGGCTAGATCCGACACAGAGCTTGGATGGTTCGGTGTTGCTACAGAAGGGCCACACTCAAATGAGCACCGGTTTTCTATCTCGTGGCAATCCGCGATTCCCTCTAGCATGGTATCCTCATGTATAGATTCGGGGATGGGAGAGGGCGATTCATATGACTGACTGTTATAACGTGAGCTGTAGCGTCGAGATCTCGATGAATCTGAGGAAGCAGTACGCCGAATTCGCGTTGCAAGGGATATTGCTGAGTCGCGAGAACTATGTGAGCGCGAAGGTGCACGCTGTATCAAAGGCGCAGCCATTTCTCCGAAGCGTTCGTGAATCGAGATGATAGCCCTCGCATAACCAGCTAGCGCTTCAGGCACAAGATCACTGAGGGAAGGATTTCCTTCTGCAAGAACTTCGCTATTTGTCGGTAGTCCAAAAGTTTCGTACGCCAAGATAAAGTTCCGAATATTGACGGCCTGAGCTGAGGAATTAGGGCCATGGTAGAGGGAAATTGCTGTCGCCGGAGAGAGGCGGTTGACAAATCTGCCCCAACTTCAGATCAAGGGATGAAACTGAGGCAGGAGTAAACGCACTCGCAGAGCATAGACCCATCATTTAGGGATTTTCCAAAAGACTTGATGCCGTCTAAGGCCGAGAAGTCCTCGCTGGGCCACGATGTAATGAGGCGGTGTAAGAGACCCAGATACGTCCACGTGTCCGACCTTGATGCCGGAAAAATACCACTTTGCGTCTCAGAAATGAGGATCAGCTGCATTTCTTTGTAAAGTAGAGAGGCAGCCATGCGAATCAGATCGACGATTTCTGTAACAGCACTGGGAAAGGGTGGAAGAAGGGATTCGTTGGATGAAAGAAATTCTTCAAGGGAACCACTATGTGGGTGTGTGTAGATGGTATCGGGTGCCAGTTCCGTATCAATACCACCTTCATGTTCGAAACTTTCTTCTGCCGGGGCCAAGTCCGGGGAGGTGGGCCTACGCAAAGGCAGAAGGGAGATTTCAAGATAAGGCGGTGGGTGAAAGTTAGCCTGCAGTGAGTTTGAGCATGCCTAGTTCCCAAGATACAAGATGCCAGGTCGTACTGGAGGTGGGAGCGGAATTTCACCTGTCAATGAAAACTGAGAAGAGCGAGCATGGTGGTTGACGGTGGTATGATGTCTCCCGGTCCGTGCCGAAATAGATCTGAGAGCAGATGATAGAAGCGGCTGAACATGCTCTTTGATACGAATCCGGAGACTCCTTGTGCGTCTTATTTCGTCCTGTAGCTTCGTTGGTGGTTTCATCAGCCGCCGGGCCTAAGGATGTGAGCGTTGAAGAGAAAGATGGAGCTAGGTAACGCCTTCATTTATCCTCACACGGCCACCTTGGGAATGACGACCAACATGTGAGCTTGAGGCTATGCCGCCCTGGCAGGGCAACACCAACACCAACGGTGGTCTGGCTTCCCATCGCCCACTCCCACCGTACGACAATACCATGAGATGTATCCTCAGCCAAGCTATCTACCGTCTATGGTAGGCAAGGCTAGCTCCAGGCCAGGTAACAGGACCATAAGGCGCGAGACGGTACCTTGGTAACGAAGAGACGCGATTAAACGCTCGTGGCAGTGCAGTCCCCGGTGCTGCGGATCCGTCAATTGCCATATGACGAATATCGACAAATAGCACTATGAGGATAAACAAACGTAGCTTCTGGCCCGACACGGCTGATAAGACGAAGTGAGTAGCAATGTATAGAATAGACGTGTTGCTGGGAGGTGTGAACCATTCAATGAAGATTGATGACTGCCTGATGAAAGCGGGGTGGGGAGGTAATCGAAGGCGGTGCATATTTGGGCAATACGCCATACCAAGGAGAGTTTCAAAGCTTTATTTCTATAGTAAAAGGAAGACAACATACATACATTGTAAATCCAGCCCTTTCCCAAAGGGTGTGCCAAATACGAAGGGTCTCTTTCCTCCTCCCCGGATGAGATGTGGCTGGGCACATTCGGAGATACTGCGCGGCTGGAGTGGAGATTAAGGAGGCATCGGTGAGGTCACGTCGAGCGAGAGATGATGAGGAAAGCGCGGAGAGGTGCTGTGACCTGTTGGATATTCGGACACGGCCAGAGTTCGGACAAACATTTATATCTCATTTTCCGCTGGCTACTTTACCGTGATTCCTTGTAGTTGGCTTCTTGTATGTATTTCCGCGCATTTCCAAGCAAACAGATTGAGTGGATCTGAAGAAAGACGGTGTCGCACTTTGTCACTCAGCCGGGAAGAGCCATGGGAGTTTCAATCCATTTTGGCAAACGCAAGTTAGGCGCGTCGCGTCGAAGCCCCTACTTATTGACAATAATGGCATCAGATTGGAGCTCGAAGAATGGCTGGTGGGACCAGAAGTGACTGGCTGAACTCTGGTCGTATTCAAGTGTCCAACAGGCCACACATAATAAGTACTACGGTAGTCCCCATTTTTCTTCACAAAATCACTATCAAAGACCCTACGTATGCATCAAATTGGGGGGCTTGAAATGGCTTGCGATACCCATACATACGCAGATGATTAATGCGTAGTAAGAGTAAGTCTGCCATTGGAGATAGCCCTGGGACAATAAAATAAAGAGAAGGTATGCTTCACCCGCAGGACCCTCACGCCATACTGTGGAGCTGCTACTCTCAAAGTCAGCCTTAAGCGGTTGCGCCCTTCAGATCACTCCTAACAGTGGAGGCAAAAATGAATGCTCACCTATATTTTGAATTATGACATTATCAGCCCCAGGCCCCAACTCCCTGCGGACTGCTAACCTCTGCTAACGCGCACCGCGCCATGATAGCCGTTGAATAATAAATAAATAAATAAAGATTATTGACAACCCTGTGGGTCGACCATCTCTGAGAGTGCTGATCACTATCTCCTTTTATACTTTTATATGTTTGTGTGCATTACATACAGTGATTTCAAGCCCCCACAATTTGACACATTTATGGGGCTTCTAGTGGCTTCTATTGTGATTTTGCGAAGAAAAAGGACAAGTTTATAAATACTGTCAAATAGTTGTCAACCGCCCTGCCATGCAAGGCGGTATAAAAACGTCCTGACCTTGGAGGAAATATTTAACAGAGCGCATTAGCTACATTCTGAGCTCTCTGTTCCACTATTTCTATAATGATTTCTTTCACCCCCATCCTTATTTTGTTCACGCTAGCTACATCCACGGTTACAGGTGCCCCACTCTCTCTGTTCTGACTCAAGCTATCCTCTTATCCTCTTCTCAATAGCTCAAACTTTCGAAGACTGTGCCAACCCACCATGTCAAGTTACAGGTCCAGAATGCTCCAACTCATGCAGTAGACAGCTCCCTATAGATAAACAAACCCGGCAGGACGTGAGGCTCTTTTTATTGATGTAGCAACTTGTATTGATAATCTTTCATACAGTGCAGAAAAAATCCTGCTATTTGTTACTGCAGCAACGATTTCGCAACAGTAGCACAAGGCTGCCTTGCGTGTGGAGTTAAAAACAAAAAATGTTCCTCAAAACAAGCTCAGGACACGTATAATTGTGAATTATTGCTATTTCATCTACAGAATTATCATTTACTTACACTTCCTTTTATCAGGCCACCGTTATGGTTGCGAGCAGATGGGTATGCTCATACCCAACTGGACCTCGCCTCCCACACCCCAAAATAATCATAAGAAGATCCAGAAGACCAAGCCAACCAATTAGCCTAACATTCAAGCAGCAGCTCCTTTGCGTATGGTGGAACGTATTCTGGGTGTACGCGCATATTCATACCAATTAATGCATTAAGTCTATTAGGATGGACTTGCAGTAGTGCCTGGCGCTTTTTGCATGGTAAAACTCTGTAGGTACTGGAATTTGTGGCATTTCACTTGCTCAAGACCTGCGACAAGGATTGAGAATCAAGGAGAGATTGAACCAAAAAGCGAACGTCCGAAAGGCTTCCGCAGACGGCAGGAACATTCACCACTCGAGGATAGACCACCCAAAATAGGCCCAAATATACCCGAGGATGTGACGGTAAAGCGTGTCAACGTGCTTATGCGTCACATGGTGGACTCAAATCTAACAAATGCCGACAGTTGACAACAACATCGTATCAGAATGGCCTCCCATTACTCTCAATCTGCCGTAACTCAATGCAACTCTGGGTGGTGGCTCGGACGTCATCGTCTACATGGACCCGCAATATGTATGTACTTCTACTTAAAAGATGCAACTACTGGTAGGGAAATTACCTCCCATCTCACTGATTTTCTATCCCTTAATTCATCGCCCATGTACCGGGGTCAGAAACCAGCGACATATGGATAACGTCGCACTCGCATTACTATTCCACACCTGCACTTTGCAACATCTCTTCACTTCGTCGAGGCCTTTAGTGGAAATATCCATCGCAGTGGACAGGGAGAGCGCTCCCAAGGTTTAAATTTGGCAATCCATAGAAATGTGTGGCGGAACAGAAGGATCAGAAAATAGCACCCTACCATGAGCCTCATTTAAGCTAGGAAGGGTTCAGCACAGAACTCGAAGACACCACTCAGTGGTACCGTGCACTCACTTTGTCTACCACCGCCTTGGTCATTATCTGAGGTCCCTCATACGCCGGACCCCGTAGAGTTGACCTGAAAACACGCGACTTCAGGACACTTTGCTCCGGAGGCCGCAGGTCCTTGATGCCCCTCAGATGTTCTGAATCAAGAACTGCTCTTGCGGTCGGCCTGTCAGCGGGGGAGTGCGACCAGCATTGTGTCATGAAGTTCCCAAATCCCGTCTATTAAACCCCATCGACGGACTGGCCATGTTCCACTCGCCGGTTTCGTCGGGCGTTCTCCGTTTGAAACCTTGAGGTAGACCATGAAATCCTTCGGAAGTTGAAAGAATGGAACCTTGCCAGTAAAGACCTTCGAAATTATAAATTTGTCAGACAAACTAGAGGTTCCGTTAGAGACTCTTTCTCACTTCGTAACAGACACAGCCGAAAGCATAGATATCACTTTCCGGTGTTCTGTGAATCACTTTGTCCGACTCATCTAGCAATTCAGGGGCCTCCCAGCGGGGTGTGCCGCCTCGGTGTCCGGAACTCTCGAGCATTGCAAACCTGATCACCTCCATGTTGTTGAGGGACGACAAGGCCAAAGTCTGCGAGACACGCTCGGCCACCTTTGGTCACGAGGATATTCGCCTGCTCTTACAATAAGTGTCCACAGAGCGGACCAAGGTGATTATGTTTTTACCCCTTTCAGGTCGCCAGTGTACTATCTTTTCGTTGTGTAGAAAGTTCAATCCCTCAGCAATGTCGTGGACCTGATTACTTTCCTCAGATTTGCACCGAAACATACTACGGTGATAAGCATTTACCAGCAGCAGACGATTGATGTTGGGATGGGAACGAAGATATTCCACAACAGTCCCATTTTCCATCCAGGGTGATACGAGGCATATTCTCCCATTAGCATCATCCAAATGGTGCACGCCATAGAAAGGCAATAGATTCGGATGCTGGAGTTGTCCCCATATGACTGCTTCTTTAAGGAAAACCTATTATAATACGGCGTCATTAAAAGCCTGATCAGGCGAAAGTATAAGTGCGAGGTTTACTTTGAGTACGTTGTAGATTTGTGATTTCTGGTATAATTTGATCACCTTGACACACACAGGTTGGCCTTGTATGGTTCCTTTCAGGATCTCTCCGAAATGACCACAAGTGACAGGGCTCTTTTCTATCTCGAGATCCTTGGGTTTGAGGGTGAAGCATTGTGGATAAAGACCGGAAGCAGTAGAGAGCCGAATAAGAGCAGTCAAAACCTTGCTACGGGATGTATTCACTATTTGAGGATAGTCTAAAATCTAATAGGGCATTAAGCAAGTCGGGACTTAACAAAGGTTTGACGCACTTTCTGGAAAAAGTCGAGAAGTTCTTGAGCATCGGCGCCCCTGGTACTCAGCATTTCTTGATACTTCGCTTCATCTTCCATGATGTGCAGCAAACACTTGTATTGCCGCATTGCATCAAGGGGAAGCTGAATGATGGGAACGTTGGAAGAGGACAGTTGCTGCGCTGAGGGGCAGACAGAAGTCTTGAGATCATTTGCGTTATGATATAAGAGCAACACATACGTGAGTAATCATTCTCAATTTCACCACCACCTGCAATCTGCCCCAGTATGGTATCCTCGAGTATAGACTCAGGGATAGGAGAAGGCGATTCAAATGACTGGCTGTAAAAGCGTGAACTGTAACGTCGAGACCTTGAGGAATCTGAGGAAGTAGAACGTCGAATTCGTGTTGTAAGCGATGCGATTGAATCGCGGGAGCTCCGTGGGCGGGGAGATGTGCGTCGCATAAACGGCGCAGTCATCTCTCCAAAGCGTTCGTGAATTGAAATGATGGCCCTCGCATAACTGGCTAGTGCCTCAGGGCCAAGGTCGCTGAGTATAAGATTTCCTTGTGCAAGAACCTCCCTGCTGGCCGGCAGACCAAAGGATTCGTAGACCGAAATGAAGTTCAGAATATTAGTGATCTGGGCTGAAAGATCTGGGCTATGAGAAAGGGGAATCGCCGTTGCTGGAGAGAGACGATTAACGAATCTGCTCAAAACTTGAGATCAAGAGAATACATTGTAGCAGGAGTAAACGTACTCGCAGAGTATAGTCCCGTCACTCAGAGATTTTCCAAAAGACCTGATACCTTCTAGGGCCGAGAGGTCCTCGCTGGGCCATGAATTGATAAGATGGTGCAACAGACCCAGACGCGCCCACGTGTTCGATCTCAATGCCGGAAAAATCCCTGTTTGTGTCTCGGAAATGAGAATTAATTGCATTTCCTTGTAAAGCAGAGAGGCGGCCATGCGGATGAGATCAACGATTTCTGTCACGGTGCCAGGGAAAGGTGGGAGGAGAGATTCAGTGGGACGAATGAAATGAATGAAGTTCCTCGGAGGAACCACCCTGTGAGTGTGTGTAGATCGTATCGGATGGCTCGATATCAACACTAGCATCACGCTCGAATTCACTTCCTTCCGTCGAGGCCAAATCCGGGGAAGCAGGTCTGCGCAAGGGCACCAGGGAGACTTCGAGATATGATGGTGGTTGGAAACTATTATTTTCCGGTATGTCTGAAAAATGCTCGGATACCGAAGGTGGGAGGGGAAGTTCACTTGTCAAGGACAGTTGAGAAGCACGGGCATCATGGTAGACAGTGAGATGAGGCCTCCCTCGGGTCGAAATAGATTTGACATTCCCCAACAGAGCAGATGATAGAAGTGGTTGAACACACTCTTTGATACGGACACGGAGACTTCTCGTTTCCCGTGTTCTACCCTCTGGCTCCGTTGGTAAACTCATCAGCCGTCAAGCCTAAGAGGCGAGCGGAGAAGGAGTTGAAGGGGGGGGACGAAACCAGATAATGCCATTTCGAGTTCCTGTATTTATCCTCGCGCGCGGTGCTTGGGAATGACGAAGGACATGTGAGCTTGAGGCTATGCTGCCCCTGGCAGGACGATTGGTGGCCGCCGCTTTTGATATGTGACCGACCGTCTCTCGCCTCCTACCAGTACTGTGATATCGGTAGGATAGACCTTCAGCCAAGTCACCCAGAGTTTTTCGGTAGGTCTGGTAGGTTAATTTCTAAGCGATACGAATCGCTAGCTAGAAGCGACGTGCGAGCGTCAGAACCCACTTCGTCGAGCGCCCATGGCGGTGTAGCCTAAATCGGACGCTACCAGGACGTCTATTAGGCCACATGCGCCTAACTTCTAAATGATTTCGGGAGAGAAGGGGGCGGTATAATTATTTTCAACGTCATGCGGGCCCATCGAACCCAGTTCAGGACCTACAGCACATACATATAGGATAGACGAGTACGATTCCTGGTACTTTCTCCTACAATGCTTTCTGCCAGCTGAGGGCCATTCAGGCGAGGAAAATGGCGGCTAGTAACCAACATGATAATAATAGAACGTACTGCGTAGGAGCTAATCTCGGAACCTTGTGTTAGCCGTGGTTTGTACACCAGGGAACAATGGGCTCTATTGCGCTAAGAGACCGAGACGGCCAAATAATATGATTAAATCTTACTCCTCCCACCACAGCACCCCCTCCGACTCGGGTCAATCCGCACGACACATATCTAGTCCCTTCAACAGCTGACGCGTCTGTTGGTCACACGCCATTATGATATATATATATATATATCTCACCACCAGCCAAAACTACCGGGCAAGTGGGTCAGAGGAACACCTTAGACCTTGGAACTTACTCGGGTCTCAAGAAGAGTTGTCCCAGCTTTCAGTCCCCACCCCTGGACGGTCACCCGTTCTTTCAACCCTCAAGGAAATTCAACAAAAATAACTCTCAAGGGTATCCACCTGTTAGGAACCGGTTAGGACAGGCTTGATATCCACCCTCTCTTCGTCATCCACTATTGCATAAGATTCTAGAGCCCCCCCCCCGCCCCCAGACACACCCTTGTGATCGAGTGTGTAATTCGCGGAAGATCCTTGTTCATTTTCCTTTCCCGGCAAAAACTATTCATGACAGAATCACGAGAATACGTAAAGTCTGGGATAACACCTTCTTTTTTCGGGCCCTTGATGGATATTGGAAAACCCCCCCACCCCTCTCCACTTGGTTGATAATCAACCCTCATAAGGGTCCTTGTTGTTTATAAATGACCGTTCACATGGGCAGAACTGTTTCTGTTCAACAACCCGCGCCGGCCCATACTCATCTACGATGTCGAAACCACAATCTAACAGTGCTCCTTCTAATCTCCCCAATGTCATGAACATGGACGCAACGAATATCACAGAGAACGTGCATCTGATAAACGCTTCCTGTACGCTTGGAACTCTCCCCATCTTTGTTATTGGTGATTTGAAATTGATTTGTATTTTTAATCTTTTGTCGTTTTTAGGTCCGGATGAGAGGACCAAGTTCATATTCAAGTCTTTGGTTAGGGGGATTCCCGATTGTTGGTGATCCAGGATTCTAGGAGTTGATGATCAGGCATAGGTTCAGCACATGCACGATTTCGTGAGGGAGACCTGTCTCACGACAGAGGAGTGGATGTATGATCCCAGATATCACTGATTCTCCACATCTTATCGAACTGATCAATCCCTTTATTCTCTCACAGGACAGCCATCAATTTCCTAACTGAGACCGGACAGAAGTGCACAGATCTCCGTCAAGGTGAGGAGGGGGGAAGATGTTGTTTTTGTAATAGCAACGAAAACTCACCCGGTGATGGCTACACGTCTATAGAATTTATACTGCTGTCGGATACGTTGGGTGTTTCCACTCTTGTTGACACTATCAATAATGCCAAGCCTCCCGGAGCGACAGAGGCGACGGTCCTCGGTCCTTTCTTCACCGATGATGCTCTTGATGGTGAGATGTTCGCCAGATGCAACTGATCATCCTATGTCTTACTCTTTCTACAGTCGAGGCGGGAGGGTCTATCGCGTCGGAAGGCAAGGGAGATTACATGTACGTGCACGGCAAGATCACCGACACAAAAGGCAAACCTATCGCCGGGGCTACTATCGATACATGGGAGACAGACGGTCACGGTTTATACGACAACCAGGTAAGGAAAACCAAAAACGCCGGAAGTGATTTGCATCATCCTGAGCGCTGAAACTTTTTAGTACACTGAACGCTCGGGCCCAGAATGCAGAGGCCGGATTCATACCGCGGCGGACGGCACTTATTCTTATCGAGCGGTGGTGTACGTCATGATAATTTGATCTCTTTCGGTTGGGGCTCACAATCTCCTAATCTTTGTTTTTCTTATCTTTAGACCAGTCGGCTATCCTATCCCTGATGATGGACCCGTCGGCAGGATGATTACGACCTTGAACCGCCATATCTACCGACCTGCTCACATTCACGCTATGATCAAGGTATGTGTCGTTGTGTCGTTTCTATTTGGATCAAGCTTTGTTTATAGGTTGTGGGGGGGGTGTGATGATCAGGCGGAAGGATATGAAACGTTGATCACCGCACTGTACTTGCGCAATGATCAACATCTTACCAGTGATGCGGTCTTTGGTGTTAAATCTTCCCTTGTGAAGGTAAGCCCTTCTCGTTTCACAAAGCCCCACCCATCCTTGTTTGTTACTAAAAACGGTAAAAAAAATTCAAGGACTTGGAGTATGTTGAGGATGTCAATCTGACGAAAACGCGCGGATTCGCCCGAGCGGTACCTCATCATGTCCTTCATCATGATTTCGTCCTAGCGACTCCTGAAGAGGGAAGCAAGGCGCGAGAGGGGCTTAAGCATACTTGGTCCAAGTAGTTGGCGAGTGAACTCGAAGGAGAGACCCCGGATTCGCTGTTTGTATAACATGTACAGTAGTTAGTAGACGGATATCATCATCATCAGTTGGAATTAATTATCGCGGGTTGGAAAACGGAGATATGTCTGCAACGAAACAGAATCGGAGATAGGTACAGAACCAGTTACGGCTACTCGGCTTGGAAATAAATACACCGGGGCGTCTCTTGACGGGAAAGGGGTGGCCTCGAGGCTGTTCATTGACAGATTTGCCCACGGGGTCGTGATGGGAAAACGACCTGTCCTTGGCCATTGCCCCCTTGGCCATTGCCCCCTTGGCCTTCTCCCCCTCCACGACATTCCATCTGGGATTTTATTGGCTTCTGTTAGAGCATTTACTACTTGGCCGACTGTTATGAACAGCGGCTCCACTTTCAAAACGTCTCACTCTCTACACCTATCATGATTCTAGACGTCAAGCAGACTGAAGCGCTTGAAGCCCGCCGTCTGGCTGAAGAACAAGCACATGTGGGTCGTCCTAAATGCGCTCCTTGTTCTCTCCCCTCCAAGAAATGCTGTGTGCGCTGATTGTTACTCTTTTTGCCCTTGTGCAGCAGGAACCCCCACCAACGTATGCATCCCTCCAGGCTTCGGCCTCGAACCAATCACTACCGCACCAAAGCGCCTTGCCCAACCCGACGAATTATCTCTCGGTCACTCGACTCCACGAGACACTTCGAGAAAGTGTGACAATCGACCCGACGCTATATGTACCCGAATATCTGCTACCACCATTATTACCTGGAGAAACCCTTGAAGCGAGAAAAAACCTGAGGCTTGAGTCGACGCACGGGTCGATATATGCTAGTGTCCGGATTGTGCCATGCTACGAGAGTACAAAGAGCAAAGTCCGGATGTTCATGAGATCAACCCACGGCGGCATAAATGCACGAATAGTATGTTGCCCCCCCCCCCCCTTTCTTTCGCTTGTCACACACATCAGGGGGGTTCTGACGTTTTGTTGTGTTTGCCAGCATGCGCAGGAGCCCCGTCACCCCTTTCAACTTGTAGCCCACTCTGCGAACGGGAATATACAGCTACGACTGCCCCGTTCGTTCCAGGGCCCGATCATGATATCCCTCCGGCATGGTTCTGTAAAGTTCTCGGACGGGATCAACCAGCATTTGACGACGTTTGGGGAAGCGAATTATGTGCGACATTGTTTTGTGGGTGATTTTTCCAGATGGGCGGACTCGCACAAGGACTGGGTGGGGGATGAGATTATCATTGAGGCGAAGCATGGGGGGGTGAGGATCCAGTATGAGGATGACGCACCGGGGTCCATTGTGCGGACGCGACCGAGTCTTCTAAACCGGGTGTTTGGGTTTTGATTTTTATTATTTTGTTTTCTTTGAATAATTTCCATGCTGTACTTCTACATATCTGCATTATCCGGGTCATGTGAGCCCTTGCCTGCTGCTTCGGGACAGGGACCCTCAAACTCCAAGCCCCCAGCTGGGGTGGAACACGTTCCCCCGCTTGGTCAGCAGATAATCCATCAACTGATCTTATCGCTCCCATAAGAGACAACCCCCCCCAGCGACTTGCCCATCCCATCCCACCACAATCCATCATCCATGGCCAACTGTTATGTGCGTATTTCCTCCAAACCCCCTCCACCCAGCTCACCCCTCATCCCAGTTCGACATCTCAATCGGTGGCGGCGCACCCGAAAGGGTCGAGTTCAAGCTCTATGACAAAGAGGTGCCCAAGACGGCCAAGAACTTCCGCGAGTTGTGCACCGGACAACATGGCTATGGCTACAAGGGCAGCAAGTTCCATCGTGTCATTCCTCAATTTATGCTTCAAGGCGGTGACTTTACCAAAGGCGACGGTACTGGCGGCAAATCCATTTATGGCGAGAAATTTGCAGGTAAGTTTGAAGCGTCCCCCCCCCCCCAGGTACAGATCCTCAAAACCTCCATAGATGAGAACTTTACCCTGAAGCATAGCAAGCCTGGTCTCCTGTCCATGGCCAATGCAGGCAAGAACACCAATGGCTCTCAGTTCTTCATCACCACTGTCGTCACTTCTTGGCTCGATGGTGCTCACGTCGTCTTTGGTACGAGTGTTTAAAATCCTTGATGATTCTGTGCTCATATAGGATAATGTAGGCGAGGTTGTCAAGGGTATGGATGTTGTAAAAAAGGTCGAAGCACAAGGGACCAGTGGAGGAGCCCCTAAAAAGACAATTGTGATCGTGGCCAGTGGTGCCCTCGAGTAAGCTTGATTAAACTTGATCTATAACTATGTATGCGAAGTTTGTTTGAGTATGTATGTTGTGAAGAATCGGAGTCCCTGTTTAACTGGATGTTGAGCTATTGGTCACTTGGCTGGTAGAGAGCCGGCTAAAACGCGATCTCATTCCATCATGACGTCAGCTGATCTTATTTCTCATCACTGGCTCCTCATAAAGGGACATGCTCTCAACACCCCAGAATCCATCATGGACGACTGTTATGTGCGTCTTTCCTCCGTTTGAGTCCCCAACTCTCCCCCGCAGTCAACTCCACCATCCCGGTTCGAAATCTCAATGGATGGCGCCAGTGCCCGAAGGATCATACAGGCTCTATGACGGTATAGTTCCCAAGACTATCAAGGATTTCCGTGAGCTGTGCACGGCGGAAACAGGGCTATAGCTACAAGTTATCATTCCCAGATTTATGCTTCGAGACGAGGTAATTTCACCCGAAGCGAGACGGCACTGATGGTAAATTCATCTATGGGGATAAATTTATGGGCGGGTTGCACCATGTTTAGAGCCTCAAACAACCTACACGGTTTCGTCGTCATGTGGATATGTAACAAGGGCGGTTGACCGGAATGTTCGTCGTCGAGGGCCCCTGTGGTACTAATTGATTAGCTCCGAGCAAGACTGATAAACCTAATCTATAACTTGTAAGCCCATGAGCAGGAGTATCGTGTGCGTTCTGAGGCACAGGCACGCGTTCGCAGACTCGAACATAACTCTGTATGCGAAATTTGTGTGAGTAAGTGTATTGTATATCGTGAAGAATCTGAGTGCTGCTTAGCTGGATTTTTTGATAAGTAGTTGGCGCCTTCCGGTACCTAACATGTGACCAGAGTATAATAAGGTTGTTACGTGTGTACTGGCCAGAAATGGCGTCATGCGCTCTTCGGCTTATCGTGCACCTCTACGTGGCTCTTCGTTTCATCCTCCCTCATGAGTCAGTCCAGCGGGGACTCAGAAACGGACCCATTACTTGGTGTTGCAGGCTTGGGATGCGGAACCAGCGTCAGTAGTGCTCTAGATCGACGCGTGAGTGACTTCCGTCAGCGCCGATATGAAACAACTTCCGGAACTTTCGTTCAAATTTGTTTTCTAGACCGCTCAGGATGGGGAGTTGTTTGATAACATCCCTCGCCAAAAACGGCAGCTGGGTGAGTTTTTGTTTTGAAATGGGCTTGGGGAATGAGTTTGTGACATATCGTGGTATGCTATCCGCGCATTAACAGGTGTTCTGAGTGCCAGGTTTTTTGATCTTCAATCATGTGATAGGATCAGGGTGGGTTGTTATGCCTATTATCACTCGATAAACTCCATTTACAGAGTCAAACCAACAAAGTATTTATGCCACTCCGAGCAATATCTTGCGTTCCGCTGGCAGCGTTGGTGTCGCCCTTATCATGTGGCTCGTCGGGTCCTTGATTGCAGCTGCAGGGACGGCAGTGTATATTGAACTTGGGACGGTAAAAGTCACAAGTTTCTTTGAGCCGTCGTCTTTTCTCAAAATTCGGCTTGTTAACGGGGACAGGGTATTCCGAAAAATGGGGGAGAGAAAAACTATCTCGAGTACGTTTACCGGCGTCCGGAATTCCTGGTATCTTGTGCCTTTACCGTCTATGCTCTGATCACGGTATGTAACAACACTTGGATTATTCAGACCCCTGGTCGGACGGCTAATTAGTTTCTCCTCCCCCTTTTAATATCCCAGGGTATGGCGGCCGCCAACAGTGTCGTTTTCAGTGAATGTGCGAAACCTGAATGAACTTGGCGTTATTTTTTGTGTTAGTGCTCAATTTAGCAAAAACCCATTTTGCCCCATCTCAGATCTCCTCCACTCAGCGGCTATTTCCCCCACGTGGTTTAATACCCGGCTAGTCGCCTTTCTATGCTTGACGTTCCTCTGCGTGATCCACGGCACAGCGCTCAAATGGGGTCTCCGCATACAAAACACCTTGGCCATGTTCAAACTCGTTGTCCTTAGTTTGGTTGTTGGCTCTGGGCTTTTGTCGCTCATGGGGGTACCAGGTTTTCAGGTCCGCGATGGGTATGAAAAGGCACGTAATTTCGAATGGGATAAGTTTTGGGAGGGATCCGGTACGGGGGCCAGTGCCTCTGCGAGCGCATTGTATGCCGTCATATGGTGAGAGGGCAACTTCCGTCCCTTTGTTCCGTGCGGTCAAACGTTTCTTCCTTCCCCCCTGCTCCTTCCACACACACACATACACACACACACACACACACAATTGGACAGGTCATTTATCGGTTACTCCAGCGCCAATGCTGCGCTCTCTGAGATCAAGAATCCCGTTAGGACAATCAAACTCGCGGCTCCCGTTGCCATGCTTGGCGTCAGCGCCATTTACATGCTGATAAACATAGCCTACTTCGCCGTCGTGTCGAAAAATGATATTTTGAATAGTCGCAGGGTCATTGCGTAAGTGCTTCCCCCCCCCCGGCCGCCTTTATAATTGCACCCGTGCTATCGACGGCTGACGCCCCCCACCTGATTTGGTAGGGCTTTGTATTTTCGCAATCTCTTTGGACCGACAACTGAAAGAGTGAGTATGTTAACCGCAGCTGGCCTTCCCCCTGAATATAAGATCTTTTGTTTCAGGCTTTAAGCGCGTTCATAGCGTTATCGACTTTGGGCAATCTCCTCGCGGGACAGTTTGGACAGGGAAGAGGTGAGACGCGGATCTACGGATCGCGGGAAATGGTTTTTTTTTTCACACCGGTATATTATCAGTTATTCAGGAACTTGGACGAGAGGGGATCATTCCTTATTCATCATTCTTTGCGAGCAATAAACCATTCAATGCTCCGTTGCCCGCTTTGTTCCTACAATACGTCATATCTTCGACCTTTCTACTGGCGACGCCCCCTGGTGATGCATATCTCTTTCTGATCAGTTGTGAGTACTACCACCTTATCTTATTCTGGCATGCGCTGATCCTTCATTATGCTTATCTCCTTGACAGTATCGTCCTATTGTGCTACCCTCGTTAATACCCTTGTTGCTATTGGAGTACTACTTCTGCACTCTCGCGCTTATCAGGCGGCATGGGGATGGGACCCCCCTTTCAGAGCACCCAAATACGTGATCATCATCTATACTGTCTCCAATGTTTTCCTGGCCGCTGTTCCTTTCGTTCCGCCAAGACCTGGCTCCAGTATCTACGAACGCTTACCTTATTGGGTGAGTTCTAGCTTTAAGCTTCAGTGAGATTTTTTTTTTTTACTTACAGCACATCTCAATTGAATGAATCGCTTACTTAATGGTGAACCCAGTCTCATCCTGTTGGCGCTTTTGCTGTATCGGCGATTGGGATCGGTTATTGGTATGTTTGGGGAGTATGGTTACCGAATAAGAAGGGGTACAAGTTGAAACGCGAGTGGGTCTTACAGGAGGATGGGGTTTCGCGGTGTATCTTCCAGAAGGACCCTGTATGCACCTAAGCCCCTGCCTATATTTGTGGTACATAGGGCGTCGGCGTGCCGAGGGCCGCTCACTTTTTTTTATAGAATAGATCCCGAGAATGCTAGAGTGTGCACTAAATGTCGATCCCCCTCCTCATAACCCGTGAGGTCATTCTCAAGTTGAGTTAGGTACAGCTGAGGTCCTTCTCACGATTAGGGTACTTTACACACTTGTCACTCGGCCTCCATGTGAACCCAAATATGAACGTATAAAGCTTGGGGCTCCTGCCCTGCTACTTTGTCCTATTTTTTCCCTTCACCCTCTACCCTCTGGCTATACAAGAATCTGTGCGTTTGTGGACACGATGGACGATGAGACTCTGAAAGCCTGGAAGTTTGCGGTACATGGGCACTATGATCGAGTCAGGTGTTTGTCCCTCATTTGGTTTGACTACTGTGAGCATTGTTTTTACATTCGTTCATCCGATCGATTTGATGGCATGTCTGAGGATAATGGTATCCTAGTCCTCACCGTCAATGATGAGGTGTGTTTTCCTGTGCTTGGTCAATTCGATATCATTTAATTTTCAAATTCTAAGGTCGAGCTATTTTGGGTGGGAAGAACATCTGCTTTATCACTGGTGCCCAAGCCTAATGATCCGATCCTTCAATAGAAATCAAGATATACTTGGGTTACATTCCTATTTCTATGGGTACGTCCGGCCTAACTTTCGCTATTAATCCCTTACATCATATCCTGATAATACGGCGGTTGGGGTGGTAACCAAAGACTCGATATGCGATCTTGGCTGTTGTATCGTATGTCTGTTTCATACCAGCTGTCTATATACCCTTCAAAAGTTGACATGTGTCCTTAGGCTAGGGGCGGTGGGTGCGTACACTTTGCTGTTGACTGGAGGTTTTTTATAGGGCTCATTATAATGGGAATGATGGGGCTCGGTGTGATTGATAGTTGCGGTACTTCCGGATGTGTCGACCTCGGTGCGTGTTTGGCTCCCCAGTTTCTCGGGTTGGGAGGGGGATAGTCAACGTTGTTGATCTATTTGATCTGTTTATCCAGCTGTGCGTATGACTTTGATTTTCGACTTGAGATTCTGTTGACTGTGAGACTAGATGTGAGTTGATTCGGCATTTGAGGCTGTTTTTCTCCCGAGACTTATTGCGTGTATACTTCGTGACTCCCAGGTCGATTGTGGTTGAATATAGAAGCATTTGTTGGTGCCACTGCATGGTGGTCGATTGAAAGTGTGTATTTTGGTCCGTAAGCTGCTATGTATCCCTGACATCACATTTCATCCCAGTCGTTCTCATGCTGCGCATATATGCGCTGTATAGCAAATCAAAAACCGTTGCCTCATTCCTAATTGGTCTTTTTATTGTGCAAGTCATATCAATTACAGGAATTTATGCGTATGGCACAAACCAGAGAAAAGGTTAGCGACAACGTTTGGGCCGGGCTACTCTCCGTCTCGATGACAACATTACCTCTTCAGTGGAAGCTGAACGAATCGCAAACTTGAGTCGCTGCAAGATTACACTCATACCAAGAGTGATGGTCGCTTCGTGGGGTGTGTTGACCTTGTGATTTTCTTTTTCTCTATTATCGTTGTGTTTATCGTTGATGATGAGTTAGGTACGAGCTGATCTTATGTGCACTAGCGGCATACAAGGCAGTTGCGAACTATAAAAGCGGTATAGGGGGGATACAGAGAGTCCTTTTGCGAGATGCGATGATATACTCTGGCTTGTGAGTCTTCCGCATGCCTCGTTAATATAGACTTACCATTGAGTCGGAACAGGACTTCGTTCATCTATGTGTTCAATCTGTTTGCTTGGCTGGTGCATCTTGTACGAAGCTCTCTCTCCCTCCTTTTCGATATACTTAGTTCCTGATACGCTCATTCACTTGAAGCCTGATTCATTTGATGCATGGACGGGATGGACCATTGTTTTCCCGAGCGTCCTCGGTTGCCGTATGATGATCAACGTCCGAAAGTTGCACCGCAAAAATGCTCAACGGAGTGCTGTGGACTCACCGACCGACGTTTCAATAGAGATCCCTTCGACGCCGACACCAGTCCTTGCCCATTCGTGTTAATGTACTTCCAATATTGTTTAGTTTGGTGTAAGTGGTCGCATTTCTCAGGACCCACATGGTAGGGTATACTCAATAAGCAAATCAAAGCTCTATTATTTCACATCGAATGAATGACTCTCGTCACCGAGCTTGTGACCGACGCTGAACACCATCCTGCCAGGTGTCGTCATTTGGTTTAGGCGCAATATATGTACTGTATATACATTTATCAACCAACTGCTGGTTGTCGAGCGCCTGAGTTTCCCTGATTCTATGGTACTGATCTGTCGTTGATAGGAGGCAGATGTGCTCTAAATGGGGATCACACCCATGCTACGCGAGTTGCTGGAAGCCTAACTTGTCAATCTAGTCACAAATCAGGTGTTTCGAGGCCTGACACAAGTCTTTACACGGGTTTGATAGAAACGAAGGACATACGACATTGGTCCATCATTGTACATATCGTTATTAGACCTCACGGTCACGCTACAGCCGAGCCGATTGTAGTAGTGCGCCGGGGAAGATAAGAAAAGCAAAGGCCTAAGCGAAGGCGCCATTTTGAGAGGAACCACTCAACCCTCCTCCTCCCAATACTTCCATTTCCCTTCATAACTAGAGTGCTCTCCTTATCGCGGGCCTCGCGCCCTCCTCGTAATGATGGAATATCCTGGGCCAGATGCTCCTGGTGTTACTCATGAACTGTACGTCAGTCATTCACATGTGAATTTCCTTTCAATTGGAGATTGACGTGTTGGACAGAATGCTTCACAATATCTTCCAAATTGTGGCTACATGTTGGTCTCCACAGTCCGTTGGACCGCACCCATCTCACTGGCACTCGTTCATTCACAGCATTTATGTTTTATGACCATCTCCTCACCTCTCGTACGCCCGTGTTCACGTTCTTGACACTGGTTGGCATTGACTCTCATTTGCAGGTCGTGAAATCGAAATTCTGTGGAAGAGACCAAAAAGCCATAGCTCCTACTACTTCTTCGTCAACCGATATTTTGGTTTCTGCGGGAACTTGGTTGTGTTGGTGCTGGGGTCGACGAATTTGACATCAGAGGTGAGATCACGTGATTGAGTCTTTGGAATTCAAATTGAAATTCGATAGAGGTGCACGTGATCCTTCAATTGATTTTTGGGTAGGGCTGATATATCTTCAGCTGCAAGCGATACAATCTGTTCCGGCAGCTCTTGGTTATTGTGACCCAGGTTACCGTCTCTTGTGTGTGCACACATTTTAAATTTACCCCTTCGCTAAGGGCATCGTCCAGATCTCCTCGCACTCCGTGTTTATGCATTGTATAAATGTTCACAACGACTATTGATGCATCTGGTGGGAATTGGTGCCGTGCTGGCAATTATTTCCGTCGTATGTGCTGCACATCTTTCCATGGTCCAGGCGTCTACCGGTTTAACTTAGAATGTTGCCAGTGGGCCTTATTCGGTCAAAAGAGTGAGCCAGCAATGATTGGCAGTGGTTGCCACATTGGGACATCCAAAATCACGTACGGTGCATGCTTTTAAAATCACAGCTATCCAATTAGTTGACAGATGGTATATTTGAAATCAGAGCAATCCGTGAGTGTGATTGTTTACCAAACGTCAACCATCTCACGCATACAACTGTGTGGCTAATTTGAACTCTAGGTTTAGCAGGTGCATGGGAAGCACTGTTTATGTACGATTCCATCATTTTCGGATTGACGCTACTCAAAACTTGGTCTGCTTGGAGAGAGTATTCTATGTTGGAGCCTATCCCTCTGGTAACACTAATACTTCGTGATGGTATGTTTTCTTTCTTGACGCGTAGCAGGGGCGTAAACTAAGATAAGGTTCGGCAGGTGTCATATACTATGCGTGAGCATCTTCCTTCCATTATAGTCACTGATACCCACGCTGTGCATGTGGCTTCGATCAGCGTGATGGCTTTGGCGAACTTATTGAATATATTATCCTTTTATGTGAGTTTCTACATTTCCGCCTACCAACCGTCGGTAGGGTTACTAGTGTTTGGATACGATACAGCTGTGTGGTGTATGTTGACCTAATCTCTCTGCTCTGAACGCACCTGGGGCTTATGCAGGAATCAAACTAGACATTCTCTCGAGGGTTCCTCTCGACATTCGCGAGCAAGTGAGCCATTCTATTTCCTCATCATAGGGGCTTCCACTTCCATTTCCCAATGACGAACATCTAAACTTCCGAGTTCAGTATCTCCGTCACGATGATGTCGCGCCTTATGTTAAACTTACACGAGGCCGCGGACATTGGTATTTTTTCCACTCAGCACACGACGAGGCACGCAAGCGTGGAATTTATGGAGGAAAGACAAGCGAGCGGGGTCGAGCTGGATACGGTGTGGACGGAGACTGGGTGTGATCGACAGACGCAGGGGGGACTGGCGGCAACTGGGGTTGTATCGAGTCTAGCGACGATCGATGAGGAGCAAGGGAGCTCGGAATCCGCCCCCTATTGAGTGCATAGATGCAAAAGCGTCAACATCTGTAGCCATGTATTTTTGTAGAACTATAAGTACTGTTCGGTGTATACACTATACAACTACGGGCATCTATATTGTTTGTAAAAATAGGTTATGTCGATTGCCTTACGTTAATCTCAGAACACTGATGTATAGTTCGAAATAAGGAATGTAGTTCCTCGTTAGAGGATCAGAAAACGGAGCGAGGGACTACCCGATGCTGAGCTATAGCTTATACAACTGCAAATAGCTATCTTCTCAGAGGCTCAGCAATCCAATGAGCATATGATTCCCACCCTCACCTATGGATCTATCCACGACTTTGGTTTCAGCCATCTCCTTCGCCGCGCTCTCTATGCCATATCCAAGTAAAGTTCTTCCAGAGGTATCCAATCCTCGGAAAGGGGGAGGGATGTTGAACGCATCAACATAACTCACTCAATCGTGAGGAGTAATTTACTCACACCCTCCAATTCTAGTGGTAGCTTGGCAGGTTCAACATACTCTCCTCTGACACAGGCGGCAATCATGAAGTGGCCCAGTAATTGCTGATCTATCGTACCACGGGGTTCAGTGCGAATAATGTCATCGGAGAGATCGGCCCTCGCCTGAGAGACCATGTATCAGTAAAGGGGGTTAATTTCACAAGTTGTCAAACTGGCCAGCTTAAAAAGCCAATTCACAAAGCGTGAAACTATCAACGGACTAAAGTCATCCAGATACGAAAAGTCAAGCTGGCAAAGCTGGGAAAGAATTTCGTGATTTCTCTAGCCCTTTTCAAGCTATACACTACCCAAATAGACCATTTAGAACACTGCGCTATTGCGTGAGAAATCTGCTGGCTATTGCCATCCCGAACTCATTTGAGATTGGGTAGAATCGCATTTCGATAGGTACTGTGTTCTCCCCCTTGCTCCGAGTTTGGCTCTTAGTCTTATGTTTCAAAGCAAACACAATATATTACATACCACATCCGTCGTTCTTTAATTTGAAATTAAACTGGTTCCATTATAAGAGAGATTCAGCGTTGCCTCGTTCCGGCCAAGACGAAACTTCCCCGAACGAGCAGGAGTACGAAGATACACCGACCAATGTTTCAATGGCGGTTTCTTCAACTCCCGCACACGTCCTTGCTCATTCATGTTAATACACTTCTCATGTTGTTCGATTTGGTGTGAGTGGCGTTTCCCAGGACCCACACGATAGAGTAGTGCTCAATGGATATATGAAAGCTCTGCTATCTCATGTCAAACAACACTTGTCACAGAACTTGTGACCGACGCTGAACACCATCTTGCCAGGTGCTGCAATTTGGTTCGGGCCACAAGTATAAACATCATAGAGAATATTGGCCAGCTGGTAGTGGCTGAGCGCTTGAGTCCGTTTGATTCTCCAGCGCTGATCCGTCCGATGGGAGGCAGATAGTGACCGTGGCTATCTTGCGAGCGTTGCTGGGAGTCTATGTAGCCAGCCAATCGATTATTTTGGTCATAAATCAGGCGCCGGTAACAATTGATTACGCTAGGGGCAAACAGTGTCGAAGGCTGACGTAAGTGTTCACACGAACTTGATAGAACCAACGAACCGAAGAACACAAAACATTGGTCCATCATTGTACATATCTTTATTGGACCTCACGGTCACGCAACAACCGAGCCCAATGTAGTAGCACACCGAGGAAGCTAAGAAAAGCGAAGAACTAAGCGAGGGAGCCATCTGAGAGAAACCATCTCAGCTCTCCTCCACCAATCCCTTCATCCCCCTTCGCGACTAGGGCGCTCTCCTTATCGCGGGCCTCGCGCCCTCCTCGTAACAATGGAGTATTCTGGATCAGATGGTCTTGGTGTTACTTATGAAATGTACGTCGGTCATTCACATGTGACCTTCGTTCAATTTGAGATTGACGTGTTGGACAGAATGCTTCACAATATCTTCCAAATTGTGGCTACATGTTGGTCTCCACAGTCCGTTGGACCGCACCCATCTCATTGGCACTCGTTCATTCACAGCATTTATGTTTTATGACCATCTCCTCACCTCTCGTACGCCCTGTTCAACGTTCTTGACACTGGTTGGCATTGACTCTCATTTGCAGGTCGTGAAATCGAAATTCTGTGGAAGAGACCAAAAAGCCATAGCTCCTACTACTTCTTCGTCAACCGATATTTTGGTTTCTGCGGGAACTTGGTTGTGTTGGTGCTGGGGTCGACGAATTTGACATCAGAGGTGAGATCACGTGATTGAGTCTTTGGAATTCAAATTGAAATTCGATAGAGGTGCACGTGATCCTTCAATTGATTATTGGGTAGGGCTAATATGTCATCAGTTGCAAGCGATACAATCTGTTCCGGCAGCTCTTGGTTATTGTGACCCAGGTTATCGTCTCTTGTGTGTGCACACACTTTCATTTTGTTACTTCGCTAAGGGCATCGTCCAGATCTCCTCACACTTCGCGTTTATGCATTGTATGAACGCTCGCGACGACCATTGAGATATATGGTGGGAATTGGTGCCGTGCTGGCAGTTATTTCCATTGTACGTGCTATACATATTTCTATGACCAACGAGCCTGCTTATCTAACTCACTCGATCTTGCCAGTGGGCCTTATTCGGTCAAAAAAGTGAACCAGCGATGATTGGCAGTGGTTGCCATATCGGGATGTCCAAAATCACGTACAGTGCATGGCTTAATATCACAGTTGTCTAATCAATTGACGGATGGTATATTTGAAATCAGAGCAATCCGTGAGTATGATTGTTTACCAAAGTTTATCAACCATCAGTCATCTCACGCACGCAACCGTCTGGCTAATTTTGAACTCAAGGTTTAGCAAGTGCATGGGAAGCACTGTTTGTGTACGATTCCATCATTTTCGGATTGACGCTACTCAAAACTTGGTCTGCTTGGAGAGAATATTCTATATTGGGGCCTATCCCTCTGGTGACACTAATACTTCGCGATGGTATGTTTTCTTTCCTGACGAGTAATAGGAGCGTGGACTAAGATAAGGCTTGGCAGGTGTCATATACTATACGTGAGTGTCTTCTTCTATTACAGTCACTGATACCCACGCTGAGCATGTGGCTTCGATCAGCGTGATGGCTTTGGCAAACTTATTAAATATATTGTCTTATTATGTGAGTAATTACATTTTCTACTTACCAACTATCAACATGGTTGCTGATTTTCGGGTACGATACAGCTATGTGGCGTATGTTGACCCGAATCTCTTTGCTCTGAATACACCTGGGGCTGACGCAGGAATCTAACTAGCCATTCTCTCGAGGGTTTCTCTCGACGTTCGCAAGCAAGTGAGTCGTTCTCTTCCCTTTCACCGGGGCTTCTAGTTCCACTTCTTTAATGATAACTATCTAAACTTCCGAGCTCAGCATTTCCGTCACGATGATGTCGCGCCTTATGCTGAATTTACACGAGGCCGCGGATATTGGTATTTTTTCGATACAGCGCACGACGAGGCGCGTGGGGGCAGAATATACGGAGGAGGGACAAGCGAGCGGGGTTGAGCTGGACACGGTATGGACGGAGACTGGGTGCGATCGGCAGATGCAGGGGGGACAGGCGACTGGGGGCGTAGTGTCAGGTTTGGCGACGATCGATGAGGAGCAAGGGAGCTCAGAATCATTGACTGCATAAATGCAAAAGCGTCAACATGTATTTTTGGTGTGGTACTGTAAGTACCATTTGGTGCGTACACTGTATAAGTACAAGCATCTACATTGTTCTGTTATGTCTATTGCCTCGTGCTGATCTCAGAGAACGCTGATGGATAGTCCGAATGAGGAATGTGGTTGCTCATCAGAGTACCGAGGAACTATCCGACCCTCTGAACTAAACAACTCCAAACAGTTGTCTTCTTAGAGACCCGGCAATCCGATGACACTAGACCTGCCAGACTCGGTCCACGGTACAGAGGGTACAACAGAACTAAGTTAAGGACCAGATTTGTTTCCGCATTTGGCACCCATCAAACTATTTGGTACAGAATCTGTAACGGTGAACAAACCTTTTCCTGGTATAGATCAATATCACTGGTCCTGAATTGGTTGCAGGGACTGAGGCAATTCAGCAATTTAAATGTTGCTTCGGCCCCCATAACTAATTCAGGATTTGTAATATTAATTGGTACTGAGAAAAGAACTCTTCATTGTTCCAAATTCTGTATTAAATCCTTTGATAGCACCAAACAAAGAATGAATTTGATCCTTAAATTAATTCTGTTATACCCTTGGTACTGTGGACCAATTCTAGCAGGTCCCTAGTGTGAGTATATCATTTCCATCATGACTCTCCAACAATATTCATGATATGGACTCCACCCTTTCAACATGCCCATTCCCCAATCCTTCACTTGACACTAAATTCCAATTTCCTCCAGGATCATGTATTAGTGCTTCTCTCTTCTAGACTTAGAAAACTACCTGTGTTAGCAGACACCTACAGTGTTATGAGGTGATGATTGAGAGCCTCATGGAGTGGGGGCATCAAGAGCCCTCAAAACAAAGTGACCTGATGCCAGGCAGCTAGTATTTATGTGTGGGAAAATAGATGATTTTTGCAAGGCTCAGTACATACAAACATGGCCCAGAAACATCACTAGGGTTGTAATACAATTGAGAACAAGTTTAAGAGGGTCGCAACGTTGTTAGAATGGCAAAAAGGGTTCAGAGAAACCGAGGTTTGAGTTGAGGGGTGATATTCACCTGTAGGCTGTTCCTACCAGAATATACGGCCTTCTGTTTAATTTTACAGTCTACTGCAGGTATCTGCTGTTAGAGATGGGCAGTCAGAGATATTTTTGCAGAGATGGGGTGGGGGGATAAAAGTTGATCAATAGCTGAGTTTTTGATGGTGTTTTATACAGTAGCTAGAGTCGTTTCAATGCTTTTAACAGATGCGGTAGATTCGTAACATATGAGAAGGTACTATATTTACAATCATCGGGGAACATGGTCCTAATAAACCAAGACTTTCTCGACCGTGTATTGCTTAATGGTGGGTATCGCCATCCTGATCCAGTGTAACGTTCTATTAATTACACGCGTGCATTGCGGGACTGATGTTCACATGATGTAAAATGACCTTGGGGAGAATATTCGCAACCAGACCCGAGCAACAACGATCGTGTTTAATCAAGCACACCGTGCTAGATGCTTTTATATTATATTTCCGTTTGCATTGAGATCATTCCACTGGGGATTCAAAAGACCACAAAATGAGATGGAGATTCAACTACGTGGACTGGTTGCTAGGTCCCTGGGAAAATCACAATATTTTCTTGCATTTCGGCTGATTTGATGCTCACGAAGTAGTGTCATTTGCAACTACTTGAGATGCAGGTGGTGTAATTGCAATTGCTTGTATGGTGGGTAAGATGACTGGCCGAGGGATATCACTGCATATGTACGAAGCTTGGTCCTGTCCTGGAACAGAAGAAACGCCCAGGGCGCTTGAACCTGACGATAAGCCAGGCGTTACAGACATTGGAGAAACAACTACAGGCGTAGCTGACTGGTTGATTTCGGTATACTTGTTTTCTGGTATCTTAATTCACTTGAAGTATGGTTCATTTAATGCGTGGACGGGGCGGGTTATTGCATTCCCGAGTATCCTCAACTACTGTATGATGATCAACTTTCGAAAGTTGCCCGGCAAAAATGCCCAATGGAGTGCTGCGAGCTCACCGACTGATGTTTCAATAGAAGCCCTTCAGCGTCCATGCCAGTCTTTGCTCATTCAATTCAAAGCCCTGTTATTCAATGTCAAATAACACTTATCGCAAAACGCGTAATCGATGCTGAAATCCATCTAGGAAATATCAACCAACTGCTGGTCTCCGAGCGTTTGATTCCCCCAGGTTCTCCAATACTGATCCGTCTGATGGGAGGCAGATAGGTCCCTAAATAACTTAGGGACCGCAGCTATCCCACGAGGGTTGCTGTGATTCTAACTGGTCAATCGATTGTTTCGATCACAAATCAGGCGTCGAAAATGCTGGTTACGCCAGGGGGGAAATAGTGTTAAAGGCTGACATAAGTCTTCACACGAATTTGACAGAAAAGAACACAAGACATTGGTCTATCATTGTACATATCTTTATTGGACCTCACGGTCACGCAGCAGCCGAGCCCAATGTAGTATGTAGCACACCGAAGGAACTAAGAAAAGTGAAGAAAGCTAAGAACTAAGCAAAGGAACTATCTTGAGAGGAGCCATCTCGGCTCTCCTCCACCAATCCCTTCATCCCCCTTTACAACTAGGGTGCTCCCCTTATTGCAGGCATCGCGCCCTCCTCGCACCGATGGAGTATTCTGGACCAGACGCTCTCGGTGCTGGCTACGAAATGTACGTCAGCCATTCACATATAAATTTCATTTTCAATTTGAGATTAACATGTTGGACAGAATGCTTCACAATATTTTCCAAATTGCGGCTATGTGTTGGTCTTGAAAGTCCGTTGAACCGCACCCGTCTCACCAATATTCGTTCGCTCGCAGCGTTTATGTTTTATGATCATCTCCTCACCTCTCGTACGCCCGTGTTCACATTCTTGACACCCAGTGGCATTGACTTTGGTTTGCAGGTCGTGAAATCGAAATTCTATGGAGGAGACCAAAAAGCCATAGCTCCCACTACTTTTTTATCAACCGATACTTTGGCTTCTGCGGGAACTTGGTGGTATCGGTGCTGGAGTCCGCGAATTTGACATCAGAGGTAAAGTCACGTGATCGCATCTTTGAAATTCAAATTGAAATTCTGCTTCTTCAGAGGTGCACGTGATCCTTCAATTGATTATTGGGTAGGGCTGATGTGTTATTCACCAGCTGCAAGCGATACAATCTGTTCCGGCAGGTGTTGGTCGTTACGACCCAGGTCATCGTCTCCTGTGGGTGCACAAACTTGCGGTTCACCGCTTTTCTAAGGGTATTATCTAGATCTCCTCACACTCCGTGTTTATGCGTTGTATGAACGCTCGCGACGACTATTGATATATATGATGGGAATTGGTACTGTGCTAGCAATTATTTCTATTGTGCGCACTAACCACCTGTCTATGGTCAACGACTATCTAACTAACTCATTCGATCTTGCTAGTGGGCCTTATTTGGTCAAAAGAGTGAACCAGCGATGATTGGCAGTGGTTGTCATATCGGGACGTCCAAAATCACGTACGGTACATGCTTTTAAAATCACAGCTGTCTAATTAGTTGCCGGATTGCGTCTTTGAAATCAGAGCAATCCGTGAGTGTGATTGTTCACCAAAGTTTACCAACCATCAGTTATCTCACGCACATAACCGTGTGGCGACTTTCGAAATTTAGGTTTAGCAAGTGCATGGGAAGCACTGTTTGTGTACGATTCCATCATTTTCGGATTGACGCTGCTCAAAACTTGGTCTGCTTGGAGAGAGTATTCTATATTGGGACCTATCCCTCTGGTGACACTGATACTTCGTGATGGTGTGTTTTTTTTCTTTGACGAGTAGCTGGAGCCTCGACTAAGATAAGGCTTGGCAGGTGTCATATACTACGTGTGAGCGTCTTTCGTCCATTGCAGTTACTGATATACATGCTGAGCATGTGGCTTCGATCAGTGTGATGGCTTTGGCGAACTTGTCGAATATATTGTCTTATTATGTGGGTACTTTACATTTTCTATTTATCGACCATCAGCAGGATTGCTAAATTTTGGGTATGATACAGCTATGTGGTGTATGTTAACTGAATTTGTTCACTCTGAACGCATCTGGGGCTGATGCAAGAAACAAATTAGCCGTTCTCTCGAGGGTTCCTCTCGATATTAGCGAGCAAGTGAGTCGTTCTCTTTCCTCCTCATAGGGGGCTTCGACTTCCACTTTATTCAATGATAAACATATAAACTTCCGAGTTTAGTATCTCCGTCACGATGATGTCGCGCCTTATGTTGAATTTACACGAGGCCGCGGATATTGGTATTTTTTCGATGCAGTGCACGACGAGGCGCGTGGGCGCCGGAATATATGGAGGAAAGACAAGCGAGTGAGGTTGAGCTGGATACGGTTTGGACGGAGACCGGGTGTGATCGACAGACGCAAGGGGTACAGACGACGACTGGGGGTGTTGTGTCGGGTCTGGCAACAATTGATGAGGAGCTCGGGAGCTCAGAATCTGCGCCCTATTGACTGCATAAAATGTCAAGATTTGTAGCCATGTCCTTTTGTTGTAGAACTACGAGCACCATTTGGTGCGTACACTGTACGAGTATGGGCATCTACTATGGCCGGGTGTATATCAGAAGGAAAAAAAAACTTCGGAGCCGAATAGCGACCCTGAGGCACAGTAAAGGACACAGCCGCCGTTGCCAGCACATTGCTCGGTCTTGGCGCTAATGACACGGCGCACTCAGATGCGCCCTAACGGCACCCGCTCCTTCGTGTAATGTGAGCCCGTACATGTGTACTTTCGAGTAGTAATTAGTTTGTTGAAGAAATAGAGGACAAAGAAATACTGACATAATCCATCAATTTGTAATACCTCCTTCAGATTCCGATGAACCCGTCAGTGAGGCTGGTTCTAGGAGCCTGATGTGACCCAGACTATCCGAACGACCGTCTTATCCGAATAACCAAACAGGCCATAATAAATACATCAATTGTTTTGCCAGAGCGATAAAAATAGCTTAATGTTATTCTCAGAGAACATTGATGGATATGTGACAATATGTGTTCGCAGCCTTTTCATTCAACCGCAGCTAGATCCATATGTAAGAACTAACCGAAATGTAGGGGGGGTAACGGGGGGCATACAGGGGAATACAACAAGCGTCCATAAAATATCCAAGAACGGCTCATAGTGTACTCAAGAACTGTCCATAGAGTATCCAAGAACTGTTCGGGAGCGTACAAGGACGCTCCTTACATGAGGTAAGTCAAACCGCCAGCGAGGGCGGCGGCAATACCAAGTCCAAAGGTCTTGTCAGAGACAACACCTTTGGAGCCATTGGATTGGGCGGTGGTAGAGGAAGAAGTAGCAGCGCCGGAGCCAGTGGCAGAAGGTGCCGCAGGGGTGGAAGTCGCAGGATAGGGGGAATTCACGGGCTTAATTTCAAATTCATCTGATTGAGCATAAACCTAGATGGGGTAGGTAAGAGAAGGAGCAAGTGGGGAATATGTGGACGGTACGGACGTCGGTGTTATTGAGGATGTTAGCAAGGAGGATGCGGTAACCGGTGGCCGGGGGTTGGTTGGACTGTTGTTCGGTAATGGTTTTGGAGCAGTCGGAGTTTGCTTGAATGGCGATGATGGGCATAGGAGCCGTGAGGATGGTGGGGTTCTTGACAAAATTATGAATATTCGACTTTTCGAAACATGAAATTGGGAGGGAGGTAACATACGCTATTCGACACTCTAAAAGCGACAAGTGTGAGAGAAAATGGAAAATTTCAAGGCAGAGGTAGACTTACAGGACAGTGAAGGAAGAGGGATTGCCTGGCTTGCATTCCCAAGCGAGTAAATTGATAGACTCCGCAACTGCGAGACAAGTCAGATGTGCATAGTAAACCAGGGTTACCCATGGCTTACCCCACCATGAGCTTGGAGACGGATTTGTGATCTGGAAGAGGTTCTGGGCGGCGGCGAGTCCAGTAAGGGAGGTAGCGAGAATGAAGGATGCCAAAGCGACCATGATTGCTGTTGAGTATAAGGGAAGGTGAGCTCAACGCGACTTGAAGCGAGAAAAGAGCGTGGGGGGCGGTTGGCTTGGATGGGAAGAAATCGTGCAGAAGGCTAGCGCGCGAAGTTTGTCCTGTCACTGACGGTTACGTGTCAATTCTTAGCTTCGGCCCACTTCTGATCACCTGATTGCGGCGGTAGTTATTGCATCGCGTCTCATCGTTATTGGTGTTCAGCTCACAAACACGACTGTTTGGTGCTAGGTACTTGGCTTGGGTGCTGGCAGGCTGCACTTTTCGTCAGATTTCCTCTACAGCACATAACTGAGAGCTGCCAGCAAAAGATGGTCACCATCTCATGACGAGTGACTCGTACACCATGAATGCAGGAGGGCAACGAAGGGATTTAGGTTTTATCGACAAATTCCATTTCGAATTCGCTGTCACCGATGTCGATGAGGGCTTCCCCGATTCTTGATGCGGTGCGTTTGCTCCCGGATTGTTTTTCTCAACAGAGCGACGAAGGCGTGTTCTGAACCTGCGGTTCTATGCAGAAGCTTCTCTCTCTTGTGCGTCTTCTCGACGCTCTCAGCGGTCTGGTTTGGTTAGTTCACACCGAGTGCGCTCACTGGGCCTCTCGACGTACTTGGCTCAAGTATGTCCCAGGGGCTCCCGTCACGCTTCGGTGATGTGGCATGAACCAGATGCGCATCAAACTTCTCAATACGACCATAGAAGGGGTTGAGGTGAGTCCATGGTGTAAGATGTTGCGATGCGTTTATCTCAGTGCGAATGGTTGTCTCCTTCATTCCTTCCTCTGCCTCAGCCTGCGGGGCCATGCAGCTATTTCCACTCTATTTTATTCCGCCGGGTCCATCCATGTTTTGAGACGCTTGGTTTGGAGCGATAAAACTTGAAGAGATGGTTAGCTTACCGTATATGAACAGTGTCTAGGTGTCTTTGCAGCGATCAGCTTCTGCTCGACAAGATCAGCCTCCGATAGTCAGATACTGATGGGCCTTTGGGCTCCTCGGAAGCCGCCCTCCACAGGCACCTTTTTCCGATACCAGCTGATCCACTTTCCCTTTGGCTCCAAACTCCTGTACCCTCGAGTGCAACCGGAATCAGCTTTTGCTGCCGCTCCAGATCCAGTGTTAACGCGAAGTTGAGCCTTGCCCCGACCCATTCGAGCCGTGAGCTGGTTCGACCAAGTCCCACTCCTTCGCTGTCGTTGCCTGTCTTGTCGACTACGCCTTCGCGCTCCCGCTTCTTTAAACCTCAACCAAATGACTGTCCACAAATAGATCACAACAGTTGCACCACCAACTTGCTCGATCGCCTTTTATCCTCTCTTTCTTCTCTACCACCAGCATCGCCAGCCTTCGCTCAGTGTCTTGCGCACGGTTCTAAAAGCTATTCTCTACTTTCTACTCGTACTTTGCCTCGTACTTCCCCCTCTGTTTGGGTTTTGGTTTGTATTGTTATCGGCGATCACGGGCTTTGTCGAAGCGCATATATTCGTTGATACCTTGCATTCATTCATCCCTGTCCGGGCGAGTTTGCTCGAAGTCCTCTCCGGAACACGGGGAAGCTCTTTCAGAGCCTTCGTTTGATCTTCCACCACGCCACATACTTTTAACTTGCATTTGCCTTCATTCACCGCTCAGCTAAAAGCCGTTTGGCTTCGTTCCGGCGTATTTCAACTCATTCTCCCAAAAGACCCTTTCTTCTACGCATATACGCATACTTTCAGCTTTCTTTTGGTTCGACTGCCCATCATTCCAGCATTATTTTATAAGGGCTCTCCAGTCTATTGTTATTGTTATTCTATTCGTCACTACGGGTCTGTATTTTTCATTGCCCACAGCAGCTCAGTTATATCCTCACAAATCAGCGTTACCAGCATCATTTTGGGCTATTCCATACCTTTGACGTCTTCGTTACATACAGCACGGCCCCCTTCTCACCTCGCATCTTTGATTTCTTCCGATTCTCAGACTTGACTGCATTCAAGCTTTCTCATTGTCCGCACTTTTCGCTCGCTCGCTCTAGCAACCTTTCTTTCCCTTCACAGAAATAATTTCCCTGTTTTCGTTAAATCATGACCGAGTTCAACACAAACGTCCCTTCCGTTCCCCTTAATTCACCGCCACTTACCCCGGCACCTAGTCCGCGGAGCCTATCGCATGGACAACATCAAGGTGAGGAGCCACCGTATGTTTCTCTTAGGAGCTGCTTACTGACTAGTCTGTGCGAAGGTGAAACTGAGTCCTGGTTGCAATTTGGAGAGGCTGGACCCCCAGGCCAGCTTTTAGCCTCGCCACCCACACATATTAACGCCGTCATCATTACGCCGTCAGCATCTCCTACATACCTGCAGAGATTTCAGTCGCCCTCGACCCTAGAACTCAGCCGAGGCAAAAGCACCTCACTCTCCCCTACCACCGACAAGCCCACTGCCCCTTCGTGTCTCTCTGCTATTGGTGAGCCTGGACTCACAGACCAGGCCATTGATGGTTCGGACGCTCTCGGAGTATCTCTCGCTGCCTGTCATGAGGGAACACATGTACCCACGCTGTTGGCACAACGCACTTCGCCTACTCTTGCTCGTTCCCCCATCACCCCGCACCGCGCTAAGCCAAGGACGGGGACTGGTGTAGGCATTTCTTCTAGTACTTCGGATCCAGACTTTATTGGTCCCGCGGTGGAAAATCTCGCTGATGGGCTTGGTCGTGCCTCGTACTCTCAGGTCTGTAATGCGCCAGCCCATGCCGACCTTGGAGTGCACCGCCACCCACCACGCGAGGATCAAGGCGAAGCGGAAACTGAAGGTCGCTGCGTGAGTGCTGACTATGATGTCGCAGAAGCAGAGAGCGTTGCAGGGAGCTCCGTGCCCGATGACTCAATCTCGGAGTGCTCCAACTCCGACGTGGAGATCTACCTGGAGGCTCATGGCCTAGATGACTCGGCAATGCGCATGAACTGCGTTGGGCAGAGTTCTTTTACAGGTTTGTTGGCCCTCCCAGAATTTAGAGTCTGTTCTTTATATACCTTATATAGAAACGGGCTCGAAACAAGCCGCAGAAGAATCGCCTATGCCGCCTCCCGCTGTGCATACCAGCGCCGCCGAAGGTATGTTACTTACATAAATGTAGCACAGACAGACACCAGGGATTTACTTAAATTGTAGACGCAAATACAACCATTGTGGCTGAGCCACACGCACGAGCTATCCATACGGATCGCGATAGTGAAGAGAAGAGCAGGCAGGACGACGGTGGAGGCTGGGTAACGAATCGGAACTCCGACTCACAATTTCCAAGTAACCAAGGATCTCGAACACGCGTTATTTCGGTTGTGAAAGAAGGGAACGTCCCGCTTACCGCCCAACACGGGGAGTCAGTTAAGCTCACGGTAGCAAGTCCCGCAACCCTTAGCAATGGTGTGTATGCGGATTTTGATTAATATTTGTGAGTTGCAAAGCTTAGATGCGGAAACAGGATGCGCTCGTCCAGAAGCCACCCCCAGCGCCAACGGTACACAAGTAAATGGTTTTTCACAAATCGAGGGCTTCGGGATCCAATCTATGGATGAAAACCTGGGTCAGGTTTCGAAATCGCTGCAGTTGACGAGCGAACTCAAGCCTACAAGTGCCGATTTCAAACCTCGTATGAGAATCGAACTAAAGCCACATCTCGTGGAGTTCAAACCTTCCGGGATTGAATTGAAACCGCCTCAGATAGGTTTTACTCCAGACCCACCCGCATCGGACCACGATTTCCATAATGCCAACAGAACACTGACGGCGAAGGCCCTTGCAAGCCCGTATGGGGCATTGATTCAGCACGATGCTGGCCATCCGTTCCAGTCCAATCGCGCCGCTTCCGACTTCCACCTTCAGCCCAGCATCGATCACACGGACGATACGGTATATCTTGAAAAGTTGCAGGCTCACGTCATGCGCAGTGACGTTGGCAGTACTCAGCCGACGGAGATTCTCCCCACGTCCCAGTCATTCGAGGATCCTCATAAAACGCCAAACGTTTATATCAATGGCTTGCCGCCGCATTTTCCAGAAGACCAGCTATTTGCTCTTGCTGCACCTTATGGTGAAGTCAAGAGTGTGAGGACATTTACCCGACACGTCAGGGACAGTGAAAGCGGATATGGGTTTGTGCTGTAAGTCAAACACATAAACCTTCTGCCAAATTCATTGACAATGTCAGTTTCGAGACGGTCGAGGCGGCGGAAAGATGCATCCTCGCACTCCGTAAATATCGTAACCTTCATCCCACTTTCTCCAAGGTGATATTAACCTACTATATTTCGCTAGTGCCAGCTCATAAATTTGTTTGCAGCAAATTCATAAGATTCCTGGTACAGTATACGCACAGGGTTTGGCCAACAATGTTTCTGACTCTATGGCCTCACTTGATTCTTGGGATTCCAAACGGGATGATAGTGATACGTTCAAACGGCGCATGGAAAGTCTCCATGATCCGACAAGCACGAATTTATACATGGAAGGGTACGTCAAGCAAATAAGCTCTTTGGACCTATAAATGACCAAGCTCTTCAATAGATTGCCGCTTAGCATTGATGAACCGGTGAGCTGGGGTGCCTCGGAGAACTGTTCACCGCTGACAGCGTTTTCAGACATTAGCTGCTCTAGTTTCTCCTCACCGCATTAGTAGCAGCCGCTTTTTCCAGACCAGACTGAGCCATCCTCCCCGCATAATTGCATTCGTCAGGTAGGGAGGCGTTGAAGTGAACGTCCCCATTGTCAATTAATGATTTTTTCATCAGACTGGAGACTCGAGCTGGTGCTGAAGAAATTGTTGAGCGCCTTCATGGACGCATGGTGAGAGGGTGGAACGACACAGGAAGTCGTATCTCCGTTCGTTTCGCCGATACAGCAGAGCAACGTGAGCTTAGGGTGGGTGTTTGCGCCACCTCGTTTTGCTCAATGTAGAACTAAGTTCCGCCATTAGAGGACAGAGCGTGTAGCAAGTGAGGGTGACAGCTCAGTTTCGAGACTAACAATAGCTCAAGCGGCTCTGCTCAACCTTCGTGGCCAAGAGCTCAGACAGACGGCGAAGCACGCCGTCTTGCCCGTTATCGGAGAGCGTAGAAGACCAAACGGCATTAATTATCCTTGCAATGACTTTTCCTCTAATGGGATTCAGTTAGCCAATCATCAGGTATCCCGGCCGGTTTTTGAAGTCGACTACTCTCTTGCCCCAGGACGTCATCCTCCCATTCAACGTATTCAATCACCGGCCGGGATGCTCAACCAAGGTCAATGTCAGCAGTACGGCCGGCCCACCCCCCGTAACGTTGATCCCTCAATGACCATTCTCCTGGATGGTTCACGCGGGAGTGGGAATGCATTTCGTGGCACCAATACCGCGCCCTATGAATCATATCTCCAACAGCACGCCATTCCAGGTCTGCCAAATATTCCGGATGAATATTACACGCGTTCCGTACATGCCCGGATGGGATATACCGCTACAGAGGAATTTATTATGCGAGCACACCTGGAGTCGAGGCGTCGCCCCGCCCCTCTCGACTTAGTATCCCACACCACAATCCATAAGGACCCCGAAGCAGAAGCTGCGTCGGCCAATATTGCAACGGGGGTTCGGGGTTATCGCACAAGGGCTGCCGCCATCAATCTCGACCGAAGGGACCAACCTACTACTCTCGCAGAAATAGAGCCCGTCTCCTTGATGAATGAAGACGAATTTCACGCTGCCGCGATGCGAGTCCATGGAGACCAGTCTCAGAGCGTTGGAGAGCAAGGCGCAGATACCGCCATCAGGACTTCCTCGAAGGAGTACGGGGCCAAAAGTACCAGCGGTCAAAGCGTCCGAGCAGTGCCCCGCCCTCTTCATACGCCGCTCCTCGGCTCTCGAACAGGGCTTGGGTCATCCAGTGTCGGCGAGCAACACCATAACCAACACGTCCGATGTACAACCTATCCATACCGACCCGCTCCAACTCAACAACAGCGCCATCAGCAGCACAGCAGCATGAGCATCCCTGGCACAGGCCAACGCACGCCCCAGCACGCATCCACTGCCGTAATGAACCAAAATACGATGGTTCACGAAAAATCGGAGTATCAGGAATATCTTGAGAAGCACGTGATTAGACGCGATGTCGGCAATAAAATTCATTCAAAACATCACTCGCAGGTCTACGACTTGGACAACCAGCCTTCTCCATCACTAGTGTCCCCCACCCTTACATATTCCTCTCAGACGCCGTCTACTCTCAGTCCAGCGACTCCCTTCTTTGGCTCCTTTGGCTCGCAAAATGATGGCTTCGACCGCAACAACCTCGATTGTAAGAAGCCTAAAACAGCGGGACCTTGAATGCAGCCCCGACTCTTTTGTTTAGCCGAAAGTCCAGACTCGTATCGTTCTTATCACTAGTTCTCGTAGACATTCACGTGTAGTTCAATGTAACAACGAAAGTGCAAAAGACTATCCTTCAAAAAGGACAGATTTCGGGAGCGCCCTGTTCTAAAATGTGTTCATCCTTACTATTGCCCTTTTCCTGGAGTATATTTTACGTCAAAGCCTAGCTTTTGTCTTACATGTATTGTTAAATACACCGTTACTTAGGGCTTTGATGAACGTTATATGGAGAAAGGTTAGAGTATAAGCGCCTGCTCAACCATCCACTCAGAATAATCCCTTGATCTTCGATGCCATGATGCGGAACATCGTCTCCTTCCCAGAACTGTAGGCTTGAGGGCCACTGGGATTCCTACTTCAGTTGTCCTGGATGAGCTGGACAAGTACACCAAATACAATATTGTGATGGTGCCATCTAACTGAAGGACTTCCCATTTCCCTGGCCGGTTTGCAGCCGATCGGAGCCTCACTTCCATCGTATTTCCCCTTAGACGAATTACAATATTATATGCGAAATAGAAACAGTCGTCGTCAATGATGAAATCCAAGAAGAGACTAATAGCTACCTACAAGATGAGTTCAGACCAAGTACTTACTCACCACAACGGATCTTGGTTTTCTGTGAAGCAATTTTCTGAAGCCTCACAAATTGCTTCCGGGTCATTCATTATTGCCCCCACTGCCCTGAAGTCTATTGGTGATCCTAAACACACAAACCCTCTCGTTCCGCTCGAGGCTTTACTGACGTTTATGAAACCTCCACATGGGATTGGTGCAGAGAATCTCTTGGAGGCTCGGGACCTTCCCTCTGATATAGCCCACGGCATTCTTCTGATAACAGGTGTATACTTCTCTATCACAAACTCACTCCTCGTCTCAATGTCTGTATTACACCTATGCCCGAGTGTTATCTTCGCAGATCCTCTGCAGTCTCTTGTACCTTGAGCCAAGTATTTTCTGTACATATATAGTGCTGTGCTAGTGTATTGTGCTGGCGAAAAAAAACTAGTGTCGAAGAAGACGACCGTACGCAGGGATACCACCAGAAGAAGCATATTTCGCGTGTAGGATAAGCTCAATGATCAATACGCATCCTGAGGGCTGCCAAAGCTAGCTACTCTGTGTATAGGAGGTACTTCGGCACGTGATTTTGCGGGGACAAGGCGGATGCGAAATACTTAATCTTGCGGGTCGCAAAAATTCTATTCCTGGTTATCGACTGCGACTATCAACTAGCGAAAAGGTGAGCCACCTACAAATGAACTTGAGAATCTTGTTTTCCGCCTGGGTTGTGCGTGAATGATTTGTAACCAGGCGTATAAGTATTCGCGAGCCCGGGTAACCGATGAATGATTATTTACGTGATTATGAGCTTCGCAGACACATGACACTGGTAAAGCATAGCGGCCTTTATAACTTGCCCATAACCTCGTGGCCGATATCGCTAATACTCTCACCTCATGGTGTTCGACTACTTCACACACAAGAAGGCCTGGTGGGCACCCGCATCCATTGTACAACTCGAGTACTGGTGCTAACCTTGGTCCAGTCGTTCCAAACAGGATGAGCGCAATGGGCATATCCGTAGTTTGGGCCTTCCCGCCATGGACCGGCCAATGGCCGAGGAGGATGTGAAGATTCTCAACAAGCCTATCGCGGAACTGGTGGCAGAGGTTAAATCAGAGCAGCTGGATCCAGCGGCTGTGCTGACTAGCTATACTCGCAAAGCAGTCCGGGCTCATATGGCCACCAACTGTTTGACCGAAATACTCGCGGTCTCCGCCCGGAAATATGCTGAGTCGTGCAACAGGGAGGGACCGCTCGCCGGAGTGCCCGTTAGTCTGAAAGACGTACGTACCTGTGTTCTGGAATGACAGCAGAAGATCTGATATTTACCTGAAAGACTTTTGCTGTCAAAGGTTGGGATAACTGCATGGGATACTCCTCCATGATCGGCAAACCAGCCAAGGACGATTCCCCATTGGTACGCCTCTTGCGTGATGCCGGCGCTGTCCCATTTGTCAAGACCAATATTCCCATCACCCTCCTAGCATTTGAGTCGGCTAACGATGTCTTTGGACGAACCACGAACCCACACAAAAAGACTCATTCACCGGGAGGCTCTACCGGTGGCGAGGCTGCGCTACTCGCTTATGGTGGCTCGAGAATTGGGGTCGGCACAGATGTTGCTGGGTCTGTCCGGGTTCCGGCGCATTATTCTGGAATATACTCTGTAAAGGCATCAACTGGGAGATTCCCAAAAGCAGGAAACGCGACGAGCATACCTGGGCAAGAGGGCATTCCCGCGGTTGCATCGCCCATGGCACGGACTTTGGAGGATTTGGAGTACTTTTGGAAGGCTGTCGTGAGCATGGAGCCATGGAAGTATGACTATACGGTGGGCTTGGCTTGGAGAACTTGAAGCACTGTGACACCTTTTTCTGATGAACTGTACTAGTGCCATCCGATTCCTTGGAGACCATTCAACATGCCTTCGGAGAGACCGCTTAGATGGGGTGTTATGAGGAGCGATGGTATGTTCTGCTGGACCAAAAGCTTAAGCTACACTGACGATGGACAGGGGTTGTCACTATTTCCCCTGCTTGTGCGCGTGCTTTAGATACTGTCGTTGAAACACTGAAGAGGAACGGACACGATGTCTTTGATATGTTAGTCAAAGACATGTGACTATTTCGGGTTTTGTTGACGCTCTGCCTTATAGCTCACCCCCGAGCCCTTATGAAGGTTTTCGTGTTGGTTCACAGCTTATTATGGCAGATGGAGGTATGCTCACGTTCACCTCATGCAATCCGCTGGGGTATTCAAAGAGTCTACAGCCAAGATTTCCACAGCGCCAATTCGAACTTTCGAGTTTAATGATCCAGGTGTTGTCGAAGCCCTCCGCATGTTCAAACTACCCAACATTCTGCGGAGATTGTACGCGTTCTACGTCAGATACATCAAACGTGACAAAATTTACGCTGGACTTATCGATGGGTGGTATGCCAAGTCGACCGCTGAAACGTGGACATTAAGTGCCCAACGCGAGGCGTACAAAGGGCAATGGTTCGGATTCTGGGATAAGGAGAAACTTGACTTTGTATTAACAGTGCCAAACTCATTACCCGCTGTACCCCATAGAGGGATGAAGAAGGGATGGAGAGCTTGTGGATATTCGTTCTTATTTAATATCGTGAGTTTATTTTTATTTACATTTCACAATTCCTGTGTTTATCGGGGGCAAATCAGTTGGATTATTCGGCGGGCGTACTCCCTGTGACCAAGGTTGACGCCTTGCGTGACAAACTGCCGAAAGGTTTCAAACCCAGCAATGCAATCGAGGCTGGAGTGTATAAGATGTATAGTGCAGAGGATATGCATGGGTTGCCGCTTGGTGTTCAAGTGATTGGGAGAAGATTGGAGGAGGAGAAGGTATTGGAAGGGATGAAGCTTATCGAAGCACTGCTGAGGAAGGAAGGCAAAGCCTATGAGTTGATTCCTATTTGATGATGACGTGTGCGCTGAACATATTGAAATTTAAACTGTTCCCATTAGACAATACGTTCAATGGAACGCAATAAATGTTGCTAGCGTTCGTGTCTGAGCCCAAGGATACACTTACAGATCGAGGCACGGTCGGACCTTGATACAAATCTTGGTCAGTGAGGACTCCTCAAATATTCAAATCTTGTGCTTCCCAACTAGCCCTCTCGGCCATATTAGGTTTTTAGTCAACCGACAAACCATATGAATAAAATAGGTGTACACACTAACAGCGACTCAGGGAAAACATACGTGGTGGAGAAACACTGCTCAAACTACGAGGGCGGCATAATTGATATCTGCTTGTCATACCGCGAGCCCCGTGGGCATAAGTATCCTTAGAATGTGATTTTTTCTATGCTTGATGTAAACCAAACGGCTCGCACGAATGATTCGTACACAGTAATATCCTTGAGGGCAACTACTCTCGGTAACGGATCGGAAAAGATGACAACAATATGGTCCCAAGTGCGGGCAACTCGGGGAGGCCTCGTCTAAACTCCACGTTTAGCGCTTTCGGCGCAATGATACGCGGTTCCCTGCTCAGGATAAACAGGTGTTCTCGATCAATGGGGACACCCAAGACGTACGTGCGTGAGGGAAATGTCGCGGTTACAGTGTGGAAAAAGCAAGACAGGAAACTACAACCTGTCCCTACGAAGATCAATAGGCTCTTCTGGTCTTCACAGCGGTGGGAAATAGACATCAGATTCCCTGTGAACACTGTTACGGGCAACATATTCCTATCGGCACTGACCATCATCTGGTACCTCTTGCTCTCCAGAAGGCGGTGAAATCCCTTTCTATCTCATCTTATGCCAGGACGCATATTTGGTAATACCTGTGCTTGATTTTGGAACATAATACCATAACTGGATGAGCCCAAAAGTGTTCAAACATAAGTAAGTATATACCTTTGAGCGAGCCCGACGAATCAGATGTCGATGTCATGTTGCATTGAGTTACCGATGGAACAAGCTACCAGGAGGACGGTAAGACCATTTGAAGACTCAACTGGTGGATGTTTATCACCATCCAGCGTCTTTTCTTTGTTCCCCGCAGGGGCATAGGGCACAAACATAGGAGGACGGGACGAATCAGTAGTCATGCTACCAACGGATCAGCTTAGTAGGTGCGGGCTTTAGTGATCTCATGACAATCTGGGGGCATCATTGGGCAACTGTTTGGTGCCATCAGCTTTGTATCTCGGACACGCCTCGAGTCGATAGTAGCCTATACGAAACCCCTCCTATATAACTGTTCAGATGGAGTGGACACGATATAAGTGGAGTACATGGTGCTGATTTTCATCTGTGAATCATGAGAAGGAGATGACGTGGATCAAGTAGTGACGGTTGTCAAGCCCGACCGCATCTCAATTGGTGGGATTCAGCGATGTTGAGGTTGCTAGGCCGATAAGCTATGCTATCTACGTTTAGGTAGTCCAGTTTGGACGTCGTGTATCGTAGACCTGTCCAGATGTCTGGAAACGCGGATGATCAATGCCCACTCTTAGCAGAATCAACGCTGTCGAGAATTTGTAAGATATCTGTCGGCCTAATATAAGTTCTTGACATCTAGCGTCATAGCACTTCACTGAACTGGTATCCCCCCTGCACTCTTGTCTCGTCCTTCTGCAGGTCTCCGTTTGCTGCTTTTGTTTGTCGCATCGCTGGGCGTGATTTCCAAGCCCAAGAAATGGCTAATACAACCGGACCCACCCTCGCAGACATTGAGTCGCTGTAAGTCTTCCCACCTCCTCATCCATCTCCCTCTCTGGCCGTATCCTCGCTAAAAGATAGTCGTATCTCGGCTATACAAATTTCCCTTCTCTCTTGTGGAAACCGGCACGGTCATTGATGCCCATTGCACTACCTTTTCCGACGACTCATTGAAAACCTGATTTTCATTTAGGCAAATCACTTGGACACTCGCTGTCATCGCTATCAGTACGTTCGGTTCCTTCATCAGCCCAGTGCTATCCTCTTAACCTCTCGCCTCTCCCGACTCCGCCTATTTACATTTGAATCATATTCACTTGATTCCATGATCACTCCAGCATTGCTCGTGTACGAATATATCCTCACATTTCAGTATGAAGTTCAACTATTCTGGTCACTATGGATCCAGAGGATTTCCGCATTTGGCCGAGGGTGGAAGAAAAGAAAGGGTTATGGTCTTGGGTATGGTGCTAGTGGTGATGGAGTTGTCAGGTATAAGGATGATAGAGATGATGATGGAGACCAGGGAAGCTCGCGTTGCCTCACTTGGGCGTCGTTTTTATTTTTGGTGAATCGGTATCTGGCGCTCATAGGACACTTGCCGGTGATGTGGGAGTATTTTTTGAGGGTAGAAGAGCTGGTAGAGAAACGCGCCGTGAGTGAATTATAGTTCTCTTTTTTCTTTGTGTGTGAATGCTTTGTCCATCGCTGAACGTGGGGCTTTTGCCTACTAGATGTGAGTTCCGGTGTCTATTTTTTTTCTATTGAAGGGAGCTGATATACGAATTGCTAGCAGGTGTGGACGACTGCAGCTATATCATCAGTTTCTAGTGTTCACGATTCAACTTGTCGTTGGATGTATGCACCTTTTAAATTTGTTCTTAAAAGCCTTGTGCCTTGTCGCTAACGACTGGAATGCGATGGCAGGTATGATGATTACGCGCATATATGCGCTTTACGAACGGAAAAGATGGGTCGTGATCATGTTTAGCATAGTAACGTGTATCGTAGTCGCACTCATCGCTGTAAGTGAGACTTGGTATACTCAACGCTAGATTTCTAATCGAGTATCTAGTTCGCTATCCTAGGGAGTAAACGAGGTGGGAAAGTGCCACCGGTGCAAGTCCCATACGGCTGTGGTGCGGCACTCAGCGTGAATGAGTAAGAATTTCTGAGCTTGTATCTCAGATCCCGCGTTAGCTAACTCTACCTGTGTGCGGCAGGGCACACTGTGCGTTTATTTGTTTCCCATTCGCTCAAAACGGCACAGCTCAAGCTTTCTCAAATGCTACAGATCTCGCAGTAGCATGGTCCAGCGAACTGGGTTTTGATACACTCATCTTTGGAATGACGCTCTACAAGGCCCTGACGTTCCCGAGAGGCGGAACCATCGACCTTCTGAAGATATTAATAAGAGATGGTGTGTTTTCTCCCTAATTCAAGATCCTTGTCCCCTCAGCTGAGGTGCTTTGGTACTAGGTACGATATATTTTGGGTGATTCTCTCTCTTACTTTACTATGAGAAACCAACCCAGTTTGGGATCGATACTTAACATGTGGCAAAAGGGTAATGGTTATCGTCTCTCTATGCAATATTTTATCTTTCCTAGTAAGTCGCAGAATTTACCGTCGTTTTCCGTCGTTTAACCTACTCTGTTCCGTATAGCTTGGTGGAGTATGTTCTCTCTTGTGCTCAGCTTGAAGACTGGTCCTTACATGAGCGCCCCAGCTACTGAGCCGTGGATCTATAACCATGTTCACTAATGCGCAAGTGGAGTTTTGCATCTCAACTGATTCATTCTTGACACTGACGCTCACCTGTGCGGATGGGTTATCTGTGATCTGTGAATAGGATATCGTCGATAATGGTCTCGAGATTGATGTTGAACCTTCGCGATCCGAAGTCACGTATCATGAGGGGAGACAGGAGGGCGACGAATAATGGACTTGAATATGAGACTGAGGGTGAGTTTGGGTTTGGTGGTAGTGGACATGGAGTGATAACGACGGTGGTGTTGGATTCGAGGCACTTGTCTGAGCTAGCGATTTCTTGCTTTGATGGGGATGAAGAAAGTAGGACAGGATGAACTTATTTATTATATTTTATTGCGGCAGTTCATTAATTTGGATTTAATCGAGTCATAATACAGTAGGATATATAGTGAATATTACTGAAGGCTTAGATTATGAACACCCATACCCCCGCTACCATTTAGGATATCACTAATGTCACTCAGATGAAAGAGCCCCCGCGTCTGAGATGTCAGCAAAGTCATCTACAGCATCCTCTCAGGCGCATGCATGAATATGTGCTCCGAGTTCAGTCGTCTGCTAGATCTGTTGGTATGTATATACTTCCTTGTTTGGGGACTGATCAACGTTGATCGATTGATCATCAATATCAATCTACCATCTGTCATTGATGTTGTATGATTAGAAGATGGTCAGCGAGGGTGAGCATATCCGGCAATGTATTGCATAGCAAGATGCTCCTCTAGAAACATCAAGTATGCATTCTTGAAGACAGATTGCGGTGTCATGTGTGCTACTGATTGATGACAAAGGTGCCCTCCGAAGAGGATTACTACGATATGTGGCGGGTTGCGGTTGACTTGTTCATCATTGCCTCCGCCGCCTTAATAATATTGGTACCTGGAGTTCTCAGTACGTATCATCACGTGCCCCGGGAAAAGTGCTGGGCCGTTAACGTCCAGACTTCTGGCAATGGGTACTTCACTCCAGGCAACTAAGATAGCGCAATGCCGCGCGCAATTCCTGGGGAGTTCCGCCGAGACGCAACGCGGGTGAAAAAGATGGATGAAAATGAAACCATGAATTGTATTAGCTCGCGATCCGAAACTACGGTATGGTACAATGAAGAATACGACGCTAGTTGTATCAGGCTACTAGCGCTTACCACGTACTGTCGAGCTTGACTTTATCTGTCTCGTAAAACTACTCACCCTGTAACTGACAGGCTACGTGGTTACACCAGTACTTCCTCTCAAAATGCCCGGCCTTGTCATGCATGTTGACCCTGTGCTGACTCAACGTCCACTTGACAATCCTTTTATCATCACCAGCACCTTTTCCTGATCCTGACTTCCAGTCATTGATAGGTTAGCCCATTGCTAACCTGCCTGAGTTGTATTTGAGACCTAGAGCTGAGCACCTTGTTGGAATTCAAGATCGCGCCGCAGGGCAAACTGCTGGAATGCCGAGCATGCACCTCGAGGTAACCTTATTACATTACACTTATCTGTCCTATGCTACATAGTACCCCCTTCCCCTGTCTGCTTGCGCCCCTTGTCCTCTTGTCGTACTCTAATCATACGTTGTCCCCACCGTCTTTGTGTGATTCCAACACATCCCAGAAGATGTCCCTAAAGTCTTCTAAGGCTACCTAACAAGGCACGTCCCAATGAGTGCCCTACTAGTGACACAGATTCTGGTTCCCCACTACACTATACCTGATCCGTCCATGAAACCGTTCCCCACTCAGTCATTTGTTTTCGCAGGAAGAGAAAAGTCTAGGTGGAACTGGGTATTACGGTTGGAACTCCTTGCTTTTGATACCGACAGGTATGCTCATGAGAGGACGCTCCCTCATAGCAAAATTACTCGTGCTATCAGAGTCTACGCCGGGTCCCTAGTTTGTGACGGCGGGCGTAGTGGGGGATTCTTGGGAGCACGATGTCGGAATCCTAATTGCTTCAACCACCCGAATGACGTTTTTCTTGTGAACAAGCATTAGCTTGGAAGAGATAAAAAAATTGGTACTACCTTGAGCTGCAAGCCGGGGGAGGGAAAGAACGGATGGGAGGCTCAAGTTTGAACATACCTCAACTAATGGGATTCAGCAACTTTGAAATGCCTAATATTGGTAAACAATACCGGCGACTTATCTATGTGTAAATAATTTAACTTGAATATGATGCCCCCTGGGGTGCGAAGAATGTCCGGATGCCCGGAAGTCCCACTCTCGCCGCTGGGTCCGAGCCGAGCGGATGGTTGACAATTACTTAGCAGAATCGATGCCGTTGAGACTCTATGCCGGACTAGGGTCGCGGTGTGTTGTTTCATGACAACGAGGAGTTTCGGGATCCCATTCAGGTCCATCAAAGGCAGTGATGTTTAGCTCCATGGAGCGTTTGAATGGTATCTGTCGGCTTAATATAAGCTCTTGACGTCGCAGCAATCTACTCTCCTGGTGTTTTCCCTACGCTCCTGCCTTACCCTTCGGTTCACTTAACAAGTGTCCGTTTGCTGCTTTTTGATCGTCGCGTCGCTGGGTCTGGTTTCCCAAGCACAGGAGATGGCCAATATAATCAATCCCACGCGTGCAGACTATGAGTCACTGTAAGTCCCCGCTTCCCAGCCTACTCCCCCTCTAGCTATGACGTTGCGAAAAACGTCGTATTTTGGCTTAATTTCTCTCCTCTCTTGTGGAAACTGGCACGGCTATTGACGCCCGCCACATCACCATTCCAATGACTCACTGAAGAAACCGATGTTATTTAGGCAAGTCACCTGGACGCTTGCGCTCATTGCCTTCAGTACGTTCAGTACCATCTTCATATCACGGGATCCCCTTAATCTCTAGCCCCCCTCATGACCTCCTAAATCTGTCTGTTCGCACCTGAATCACATTGTGATTGATTCCATCTTCATTTCAGCACTGCTCGTGTACGAGTATATCCTCACTTTTCATTATGAAGTCCAATTATTCTGGGGGTTCTGGACTCAGAGGATCATGACGCTAAGTTGGGGGCGAAAAAAGAGAAAGAGCTGCGATCCTCGGTTTGGTGGTGGTAGTGAAGGGGTTGGGCGGATGCAAGGACGACGAGGAGAAAATGGAGATGATGACGACCGTGAAGACCGGGAAAGCTCGCGATGTTTCACTTGGGTATCGTGTTTCTTTTTCTTGAATCGGTATCTGGCGCTTGTGGGACATTTGCCAGTGATGTTAATGCATTTTGGGAGGGTAAAAGAGTGGGCGATGAGGCAGTATGTGAGTGGAATCCTTTTTGGGTGTATGCATTTTATTAGTTGCTGAAAGTGTGGGTACTCCATACCAGATGTGAGTTTCAGTAGTACTAATATTTTTGGTTGAGGCTGATATGCGGATTACGACTACTATAGATGCGAACGGCTGCAGTTGTATCATCAATTCTTGGTCCTTGCGATTCAATTTGTAGTTGCATGTATGCACGTTGTGTTCCGGAAGCACTGGCGCCTTGTCATTGATGCGGAAGTATAATGGCAGGTATAATGATTATGCGTGTATATGCGCTTTACGAACGGAAAAGATGGGTTGCGATCTTGTATTGCACGGTATGCTGTACGGCAATCGCACTCACCACTGTGAGTAGAATTCTGGATACCGAGCACCAGGTTTCTAACTGATTATCTAGTTCGCGATACTAATGAGTAGGCGGGGTGGGAAATCTCCACCAGTGGAAGTTCCGCTCGGCTGCGGCGTGACATTGGACGCGGACGAGTAAGCATTTTCCAGGTTCACGTCCCGCCGGGTCCCTCGATAGCTGACTCTGGCCTGTGTACGGCAGGGCACGCTGTATGTATTTCTACCCCCGATACCCATAGCAATTCAGCTGAAATTTGTCTCAAATGATATAGATCTCGCCGGAGCATGGTGCAATGAGCTGGCGTTTGATACGCTCATTTTTGGAATGACGCTCTACAAGACCCTGACCCTTCCCAGAGGCGGAACCATAGACCTTTTGGGGATGGTGATACGAGATGGCATGTTCTTTCTTGGATTTGAGATCACTGTCCTCTCAGATGACGTATGTACTTTCTTTACTAGGCACGATGTACTTTGGGTGAGGTTCTCTCTCCCTAATAGCTTGGAGTCGACACTGATTATACAAAAGGGTAATGGTCGTCGTAGCTGGGTGCAATATCCTGGCTCTTCTGGTAAGTCGCGGAATTCATCTTCGCTGGCTTTGCTCTTACACGGTTGAATTGATCTTATCGGTATAGCTTGGCGAAGTACGTCCTCCCTTGATGTTCAAATTGAAGACTAGCTCTTATCTTACGAAACATTTCAGCCACTTAGCCGTAATTCCGTATCCATGTTCACAAACGCGTAAGCAGCGTTTCGCATTTCGGCCGGTTGATTCTTGACGCTGACGGTCATCTGTGCGGGTGGGCTGTCTGTGATCTATTGCGAACAGGATATCATCGATAATGGTCTCGAGATTGATGTTGAACCTTTATGATCCGAAGCCTCGTATCATGAGGGGGGACAGGGAGACGACGATTAATGGAGTGGGGTACGAAACTGGGACAGGGTTTAGGTTTCGATACAGTGGTGGTGGATACGGGATGACGACTGCGGGTCCAGACTTAGAACATATACCCGAGCCGACCATTTCTTGGCCTGGTGCACATGAGGGATGTAGGACAGTATGAACTATCCATCATGTTTTATTGTCGCAATTCTTTCTTTTATATGGTACAATAGATAAATAATAGGTAGCAAAGCACAAGTTATGATATGTCCATACCCTAAACACCATGGAGGATATAATCAGTGTCACTTGGGTGAAAGAATTCCCTCGTTGAGAGGCCAGTAAAATTACCTGGAGTGAGCTGTCGAGCTCATTCTCTTCAAATGCAGAGTCATTCCGGCTCGATGTCTATTATTCCTGCATTCCACTTTTCTTTACGGAGACAGTAAGTACACCGTATGTGTATTATTATACACCTCCTATTAATAACGATCGTCCTACGTTATTCAGGATAATAATTATAAACAGATTTGCTGTATTTATGGACCAATTCAACACCCTGGATCCCAGTCTTCTTTACTATACCGAGTTCTGTATATCGGGACATGTTACTTTGAGAATGAAGGCGGCACGGTAAGAGCGGTCCGTTATGCTCATTTCCCAATGATGGGCCTGAAGGGAAAATATAGGTAGGAGTCGGCCCCGCTGGTGGGAAGCAATCATATGATGGGTGTTGAGTTGTGCTATCGGCAGGATAGCGTTTATCGACGCGTCTCGGTTGCATGGTCACCGTGACCACACGTGTTATAGTTTTTCTCCAATCTCGATACTCCTGGAGCTTATCAACTCAGTACGCAGGTGGATCGGAGCAGGAGGTCTCCTTATGTCTGCTCGTGCGGAGTTCTGAAATTAGAATATGCCTCTGCTTGGTATGTTTCCTATCACGATTCAACGGCGATCCAGTGTTTAGTTCGGGATCACGCTTATTGTAACCTGGACGACCAGGGGGCACTGATCCGAGCAATATCACGGTGCCAGTAAGGAAACGAGAGGCTGGTGGAGTTTAGACCAACTTTCTTCGCTAGTGCAAGCCATTGTACGCTTAGCAATCCAACGATGATTGATCGGAGCAAGACTAAGTAGCATGTCACCAACCTTTTCCCTCATATCCTCCGGGCGCCACGCTCGACTCAAATGCTCGCCAACCTGCTCCGAAATGTCACCAAGGGACTCGTCAGCACATTGGAAATACTCTTGGATCATGGCTACTCAATCCACCTCGCCAATGGAATATCACATGGCTCAATAGTCCCGCTGACCTTCCAGGTAAATCCGCGGTCGCTCAAACTTTTGCGGAACGCCGCAAGGAATGGACATCTCGGTGCCGCATTCTTCTTCTCTAGACCAAACCACTGCTGGGCCGTTGCAAAGGTCGTCTATCTAATGGGCTATGGTTTGAAAGTCTGCATATGTCTGATCCAGATTAACATGCGGAGCCTACATGGCAGTATATTCAGTATCAACATGCCCCTGAGGAACGGATAGAAGAGTATTGCAAAAATACGGGGAAGACCTCCATAGGGAGTCCGGTGGATGAGATAATTGAGGATAAAGTTGTGGGAGTGGTGTAGTTACCAAAACAAAGAGTATAAGCCATTAGTAGTGACAGGCACCAACTTAATGGCACCTGGCGAAAATTTGATTGTGTCTGTCCACCAACTATGATCCATTCATACATCTGTCACTCGCTACCTTGCACCCACCCAAGTATACGCTTTCCTCTCAGCCGGCTTGAATGGACCATGGAACCACCTGTGGACGTAATGAATGGCCCCTTACCTTGTGTATTTGTGGCCTATATATGCCGCCTGTTTGTCATAAATAGCATAATCCAGCAGGAGTGCCCTGTAGCCCACAGTTTCCTAGGGTACAACTTCAGGGGATGGACGAATCGGAATCTGTGTCGTTAGGTCAAAAACACCCATACGACGCGCTCTGGGTCACTGTCTGTTGTCATCGGCTTCAGATCCCTACGCAACTTGAGCTATGGGTTGATAAAAATGTATGTAGACTGCTTATCAGCAATTGCTCGGGTTAGATGACTGAGATGAGTAATTAAAATCGATGATGGTCAAGGGAGTCCACCCTTGACCGTCGCAGCCGCCCCTGACAGGGGCGACCGTCCCTCGATTGATCGGACTCAACCATGTTGAATTTCTCAAGTCATTAAGCAACGCTACTCACCTACAAATCAAATGATTTGGTGATCAAGCACTTTAGGAGCGTCCCAGTACTTGAAAATGCCACACTCGGTCATCGGAGTCTGAGGTTGGTGGACGGTAAATGTCCAGTCACTTCTGAACAGAATTCAGTGCTGTGGAGAATCCATACCAAGCCAGGGCTGTAAGATGCTGTCTCATAACAACGGGGCAATTGTGGAGTGATCATCGGTGTTTTGGAACCCAATCAGATTGGGTTCATCAAAAGTAGTGGTGATGGTAGCTGATTAATTCCATGGGGCATTTGACAGATGGTGCAGTTCCTGTCGGCTTAATATAAGGCTGTTGACGTCTATGTTGCAGTATTTCACTCCCCTAAAAAGACCCCCAAAGTCCCGTCCTGCCCTCCTATAGGCTCAGCGAATATCCAGTTGTTGCTTTTGCTCGCTGTACCCGGTGTGACTTCTCGAGCCAAAACGCATGGCTAACACCATCGAACTCACGCGCGTAGACTATGAATCGCTGTAAGTCTCCCCGCTCCACATCCTCTTCCCCCCTCTCTTGCTGCGCCATGGTGAAAAGACCTGCATCTCGACTTATACAAGATCCCCTCTCCTCGTTCCCACGACGATGGAAAGCCGGCACGTGCATGGCCGTTGGTGCTCATCCGCATCACCTACTTTTTCCAATGGTTCACTGAGAAACTGGTTTTATATAGGCAGATCAACTGGACACTTGCTGTCGTTGCCTTCAGTACGTCCTGTGCCATCATCACTATGGTACATTCCTGGCCCCCCTTTCGACCCCCGAACTTTGAACTGCATTTGACTGATTGCATTATCATTTTTAGCGTTGCTTGTGTACGAATATATGCTTACAATTCGGTATGAAGTCCGATTATTCTGGCCTGTCTGGATGAAGAAGATGTTCAGTCTTGGTGGGGGGAAGAAGGGAAGGGGTAGTGATCATAGGGCTGTGCGGATGCAAGGGCGGCGAAGAGAGGAAGACGACGATGAGGATGGCGATAGAGACCGGGGAGGCTCCCGGCGCTTCACTTGGGCATCATTTTTATTTTTCGTGAACAGGTATATGGCGCTTGCGGGACATGTACCGGTGATGTGGGAGTATTTTTGGAGGGTGGAGGATTTGGCGCTAAGGTTGTCTGTGAGTGGATACTGTTTCCTCTGCTTTTTTGTATGTTTTCCCGGTCGCTAAATATGGTGGTTTTACTCGTTAGATGTGAGTTTCAGGAGTTTTTGATAGGTTTTCACTGAGGCTAATATACGGATTGCTACCAGATGCAAGCGGCTGCAGCTGTATCATCAATTCTTGGTGCTAGCGATTCAAGTCGTTGTTGCATGTATGGGCCTTTTGTATTGGAAGCTCTTGCGTCTTGTTACTAACGAGTGGGGGAATGATGGCAGGGATGATGACTATGCGCGTGTACGCGCTTTATGAGCGGAAGAGATGGGTTGCAATCTTGTATAGTATAATTTGTAGCGCCGCGGTCGCGCTTGGAACTGTGAGTTAGGGTCCTATCAACCTTGATATCGGGTTCCAATCGGATATCTAGTTCGCTATACTGAAGAGTAGACAAGGCGAAAAATCACCACCGGTGAAAATTCCATACGGCTGTGGTGCGACACTCAATGCGACCGAGTAAGAATCTCCCTAGTTCATATCCCAGATTCCTCGTTAGCTGATTCTAGCCTGCGCACGATAGAGCACGCTGTGCGTGTGCTAATTCCTCGCTGTTATCCCAAACAACACAGCTGAAACTCTCTCAAATGATACAGATCTTGCCTCAGCATGGTCCGGCGAACTGGGATTTGATACCCTCATTTTTGTGATGACGCTCTATAAGACCCTGACACTTCCGAGAGGCGGAACCATCGACCTTCTGAGGATGTTGATAAGAGATGGTATGTTCCCTCTTGGTTTTGATATCGTTGTCCTCTCCGCCGATATGCTTTCCTTGCTAGGCACGATGTACTTTGGGTAAGCTTCTCTCTTCATTTTTCTATGATGGGAACCAGCCCAGCTTGGGGCTGATACTGATCATGGGAAAGAGTGATGATCGTCGCTGCTCTATGCAATATTCTGACTTTCCAAGTAAGTCGCGAAATCCGTTCTCTTTGGCCATGTCCTTATATAGTTGAAACCGACTCTGTTCGGTATAGCTTGGTGGAGTACGTTCTCACCTGATACTCGGGTCGAAGACTAAATAGTCCTTACGAAATCATTCCAGCCACTTAGCCGTGGATCTGTAACCATGTTCACTAACGCGTAAGAAGGGTTTCATATTTTCGACCGGTTGAGCCTTGACGCTGACGTCCATGTTGCGTGGGTGTGTTATCTGCGATCTACATGTGGATAGGATATCGTCAATAATGGTCTCGAGATTGATGTTGAACCTTCGCGATCCGAAGTCGCGTTATATGGGAGAGAGCAGGGGGACGGTATTTCGATATGGTGGTGGTGGACATGGGGTAATGACGACGGTGGGATTCGACTCAAGATATCTGCCCGAGCCAACGGTTTCTTGGTCCAATCCCTGTTAGGAGAGGCGCGGTGAATTATTTATCATATTTTATTGTCACGGTGTATTTTTATTTTATATGATACAATAGGATATATAATAAATAACAAACACGACATACGATATCTCCATGCTCACACACGGCTACATCCTAAATATTTGGGTCAAAAGAAGAGCCGACTTCGAGGGCATAAGAGCTGCAGTGGGAATGGTCCGCCCTACGGTTCGCCTGTGCCATGATGCGTCTAAAGAGCTGCCAATACCGGTTAAAGGTTAAGGGCCGGCTCGACCGAGGGCCTTACCTCGTAGTTCGTGGTGTCGTCGTCGTTTTCCTCCACAATCCACCAGGATACTCGGTTTGCCTAGGGTACGGGCAGTGGGAGCGGTGGATGGGAACTTAACTTAATTGGATTCTTCTGTGCTCGGACATGGGGGATGGGGGTGGTCGTGGATAGTGAGAAGAGTGCAAGAAGGGATGGTTGAAACGAGTAGTTATGAGGCGAGTGATTTGCGCTATGGAAAGGATTGTCGTGAGGCGTCGAGAGCCGCGAACCATGAGACACGTGCCCATTAACTGAGGCGTTTATGTCACACGGTCACCGCCACCACACATGTTGCTGGTTGTTGTTGAACTTCGTATCGAAATACTTACAAGCAAGCTACTGACGCTCAATGCTGTAGTTGTCTCCGTCCTTTGTGCTCCTGGAGGAAGAGAGCTCCTGACCTCTTTACTGGAGATAGTATGTACTTGTGAACAGTTCCCGCTGGTATACTTTCGCATTGAGTTTGGAGAAGATAAGGGCAAAATGTTTAATTGTGCAAGGCTCTCGGGTCAGAATACCCCTTTGCCTGGTATATAACCTATGACGGCGATCAAGTACTTTATTCAGGATTGCATCTATTGGGCGATTTATATTCTAACCTAGACGACCAGGTGGCACCGATCCGGACAATATCAAGATCCAGTTAAACTGAGAGGCTGGCAGGATCGGACCAGCTGGATTTCTCACTGGTGCAAGCTATTCTGTACTTAGCAACTCAACGATAGTTGATCAAAGCGAATGTCATTAATATCCCTGTGACTGGGAGTCTGGGACGGTAGGTTTGCTCTCAAAACAAGCCTAGTCAATTGTCACTACCCAATTTTGTTTAGTTCCCAAGTGCTTTTCCCTCACACCACTCCCAAGAGGAAGAGGAAGAGAAAGAGGGAATGAAGGAATGAATACAGTGTACCCGACCTGAGCTTTATATACCTGTCCAAGTTAAGCTATCTGATTACCTTCTATAGATATGATGCGGCTCGAGTGCTTGAGGTGTAAGCGTAGTCTTACATCATATGGCTTCACGGTCCCGCCGATATCAGTAAATCCGCAGTCTTCGCAGAACGCTGTACGGAGAATGATCACCTTGGTGCTACTTTCTTCTTCTCTAGGCCAAATAACCAGTACGATCCCGAGCGCGTTGTTCCTGCGCTTGTGTGCCAGGTGTCAGGAGTACAAGGGCCTGATTAGTCACCAACTCACCAACGACCTGTCGATTCTCAATGCAACGATGCACATCCTGTCTCATTGAACAACTGACTTCGTCATCACTAGTGAATCATGATGCGCCTTACCACCTGAGCCAAGGGTGTCACGGAATAAGGATTTCCAATGGACCTTGCAAACGCAATGAATACGTCCTTTGCCTTACTCATTCGTGGCCCATCGATGCGACTTGGTGATAACGACCAGTATAGCCTAACAAGAGTCCCTGTGACCCAGGTGTCTCTTCGGGTAGCCGTCCATCCGTGTTATCGGCTTCACATTCAGGGACCGCAGCAGCTAGTTCGAACTGGTTCCCTTTGTGAGTAAAGGGAACCGTTCGAAAAATCCCTTTGTTGTTAAAGGGAACGGTTCAAACAAAACTGTTTGGAACGGTTCGAACACCACTCAATTATACACTGGAACATGGGCAGGATGCCTTCTTACTCTCCAAACCGTTAGGGAACCGTTCGAAAAATCCCTTTTGTTGTTAAAGGGAACGGTTCAAGCGAAACTGTTTGGAACGGTTCGAACACCACTCAATTATACTCGCTGGAAAACGGGCAGGATATCCATATCTTCTTATTCTCCAAACCGTTCGAACTGTTTCGAACTGTTCATCATTTATATGCTTACCTAGTTATACTCACAGTATATTTGTCTGCTCCAAATGGTTCAAACAACTTGAAATGGTTTGAACAGCTTGAACAGTTTCAGGTTTTGTAATAATAATCTATTATTTTACACAGTTTGAGGGAAAAAGGGTTTGGGTAAATAGTTTTAGTAGGTGGTTTCCATAGAACTAAGATGTTAGTTAGTATCTTAGGTAACGGACAATAAACCAAGACACTCAACAGTTCTTCCTTTACAAGCTTCCAGACTCTATGACAGTGATCTCCAAAGCGGCAGTACATGGCTGCCTGGCAGTAGGCATAGACACAATAGCCATACTTTGTTCCTTTTAGTTTATCTCCCATGCGCTCCCATATTGCTGTCATCTTGTCAAAAGCAATATTTGTTCGCCGATATTCCTCCTCCAGAATCTCAACTTCTTCACGCACTCTGTCCCTAGCTGCCCGGGTCCTGAACCATCTGACACGTTCCACTAACCTAAATGAGCAATAGAGGTGTATTAAAATGTTTATTTACTCACGTTCTAATTTCCAAATATCATCGGATATGCTGGCTGGTTTTCCAATCATCCAAAACCATGGTTCCTTTTTAGAGTCTCCTAAGCGACGGGGTGCTGTCATATTGTTGCCCCATAGCTCATCGTCCTTGAGATCCTGCAGCTCCGAGTTTGGTGAGAGATTTAACCTTTTCAATGCATGATAAGCTGAACGGTATATGTCTGCGTATTCATATTTGTCTTGCTGCAAAGACTGAAGAAACCAATTTGCACGAGTCCTCTTTTTTTGACCAGATACCTGTCGCTTTTTAATATTATTATACATGTTGAAAAGGTGAATGGCCCCCCTAAGATTTTCAATTGCGTCATACGCTTGCCTTTGCCGTAGCTCATGCTCAACAAATCGCAGGTCATGGAGACCTAAGGTGCGACACTGTGACTCATTGAAAGACGAAGGCAATTGCAGATTCTTCTTCTCTGGTTCCGCAGATATGTCAGGGTCCTCAGCATTTTCACCCATGACAAGTAGTGGGTATATCTTGTACTGGAGCTTCAACCATTGTTCCAGACGACCTCTGAGAGCTGTACAGGCTGACTCCATGTCAAGTTCCTCGTCTTTCTTCTTCAACAGCCGTCAAAGCCTCAGCCTGACATAGAATTGTCAGATAATCGCCAGAGAACGAGTAATTAATACACAAACTGCATTGCCTCAATCCGAATTCCCTCCTCAATTAATTGCGCAGTAGTCAGGTTCGTGGGAAAATCCTTCATGTAATCTTGGCCATTTTGATGCGTACTAATGACGTGCGTCTGTGGAGGGGCTTGTGGCAAGTTAAAACATGATCTCAGGGTTAGGTTGCAACGTACCATGGTCCATTGAGGCTTGATATATGCTGATAACCTTTTTGTGGGCACCTTGCTTTGGCACTGTATCTAGACTTTCCCACTCCCTAATTTGGCTTTCCGGGAAGCGGTTTGAAAGTTCGTCAAATAGAATCCGTTGTTCTCGGAGTTCAATGGAATATTTCTTGTACTGCATAGCGAGATGTTCACCTAAAAATATAAAAATATATTATATCGCTTTGGGCTGCTGGCAGAAGACAATAACACACTAATCTTTTGAAGCTTTGTCCAATTCCAGTAGCCATTGAAGTCATCTAACATATCATGATTGTTACCCAGGTTAGGGGTCCGCTCTTAAGTCGCAAGGTTGGGATCACAAGGATGTCTATACAGACTTGGTCCAAGTATCTTACTACTTGACTTAGAGGCGGGCTGGATAAATCTCTGAAGCCCTTTCAGGCGAACTGGGGATTTAAGCAGAACAGTGTATAACACTAAGCTAAAGATACAAGTGATTGTAGCTAGGTTTATATACAGTAGGGGACAAAACTGTTCCAATGTTTTTTCACATTGGATTAATTCACAAATAACTAGTCAACCACTAAAGGTATGAACTTCATATTTAAATTGTAGATGGTGCTCAAACATAGCTACAAACAGATATTAACAGCATTACATAATGTCCTGATTTGGGTATGCTATGAATTATTTAATAATTTCCACTCATTGGAACAGTTTTGTCCCTCTGATAATTATTATATGAAATCAGGATTTTAGTACTTAGTATAGCCTCCCTTTGCCTTCAGTACTGCCTTAACCCTATCAGGCATGCTCCTGATCAAATCCTGACACACCTGTGGTGGAATCTTATCCCACACTACCTCCACTCTATCCCACAACTCCTCTACTCCATCAGGAGGAGTATCATACTCCCCCAGCTTCTTCTTGAGGTAAGTCCAAAAATGTTCAATAGGATTGAGGTCTGGGGACTGTGGGGGCCATATCATAACCTCCATCCCAGCATCTCTGAACCAGTTTTGGGCTTTCCTGCTCCTATGTTTGGGATCATTGTCTTGTTGAAAGACAATATCCCCTACCTCTTTGTCATACCACTCCAAACTCCTGTTGAGTTCATCCTCCAAAATGGTGACAAAAAGGTCAGCATCCATCTTCCCATTGATCTTGCATGATAACCCAGGCCCTTCCCACAACATACAGCCCCAGACCATGATAGAACCTCCCCCAAACTTTTGAGTTTCCTGTACCAGCCTATCATTGAGCCCTTCTCCAGCTTTTTTCCAGACCCAAACTCTCCCATCTGACCCCAACCTATTCACTTTGGACTCATCTGACCAAACAACCCTTTTCCAGTCTGCCATTGTCCACTCTGCATGTGCCTCTGCCCACTCTATCCTTTTCCTCCTGTGTACAGAGGTAAGTCTAGGCCTTTTCTTCTTCACTACAGCCTTCATTCCTGCTATTTTGAGTGCCCTACAAACAGTTTTGGAAGATAGAGACTGCCAGTCATGTGTTGGAGTGATTTGGTAACTTGGACAGCATTATCAGCCTTGCGAGATGTGATGAGGCATACAGCATATTTGGTATCAGAGGTAGAAAGCTTGGATGGGCGGCCACCAGCTGACTTGGAGAGTGATGATCGGTGTTTGGAGCAAAGTCTGGAGATGGTACCGACTCCCAGACCAGTAATAGAGGAGATAGAGTGAGCAGATTCTCCTTTATCCAAAAGAGAGAGAATGCGGTTAACTTGGGTAGAAGAGAGAGATCTCATAGGAGTCAGAGGTAAGCTGGGGGGTTGATATTTGGCAGGAAGTAAGCCCTTGTACTTATACACTATCCTACCTGGTCACATGAATTTTATTTGCACTTGTTTGATTGCAATAAACAAAGTCATGTGATTGATTATCAGAGGGACAAAACTGTTCCAATGAGTGGAAATTATTAAATAATTCATAGCATACCCAAATCGGGACATTATGTAATGCTGTCAAGATCTGTTTGTAGCTATGTTTGAGCACCATCTACAATTTAAATATGAAGTTTATACCTTTAGTGGTTGACTAGTTATTTGTGAATTAATCCAATGTGAAAAAACATTGGAACAGTTTTGTCCCCTACTGTACATATTGGTTATCTGCTATTTATGAGTACCCTGGGTAAGTACTTGTCAAGGCGAGTCATAAGAAGATGGGCCCAGGTAAAAAAGGCTTCCTGTGTGAAATAGAAGTTGTGTGTGGGAGAAAGGAAGCGTGAGTGTGGGAGTGTCAGTATTAAAGATAGAAAAGAAGTATTCTACTGTCCATCAGGAAGGTGGCTAAGACCTATGTATAGTCCTTCTTAGGGTTCTGATAACATTACCCCGTTTTTATGATCATACTCCGTTATGATCTTGTGGTTCGTTGTCGCTTGGGTAAGCGGCTAAGAAGTCGACATCTTCAATGTAAATTGCTGCTGGTATAACCGGGGAAAATGGTGGAGTTGGAGTTCGGTGGATGTTGAGTTCGAGTGCGGTTTGGGGAGATGGTGGGTCTGGAAAGAAGGCATTCCAGAATCGTCTGTTTTGTTCGGGGCTAAAGGTAGTTGGGTCCAGCAGGTTCACCAGTGTTGTTGGCGTCGGCGGCATCGTCAATATAGTCGTCATAGTAGGTTCCCATATTTGGTGTGTAGGGTTCGGGGAACTGGTAGTCGGGGATGGGTGTATGTGGTTTGGTAATCCGAGGTTTGGGTTGATTCTTGGTAAAGTAGGCCGTGATATTCTTGGTAGGTTTGGTGCCTCGTTTGGGACAGGCCTGTCGTGGGTGTTTGGGTTCCCAATTCTTGCAGTAGGGGCATCGATATTTGATGCAGTTGTAGGAGTAGTGTCCGGGTGCATATAATTTGCATCCCATACATTGGAAGTTGGGGCAGTCGGATGCCCAGTGTCCAGTTCGTCTGCATTCAGGACAGACATACTTGGGGTCGGCTGGTTTGGTGGGGTTGGAGTTGGTTCGTGGGTGAACGGTTCTGGTGGGGTAAGGTTTGGGTCGACCCAAAGGACCGGGTTTAGTGTTGTGAGCCACGGGCTTGGCCACGTGTCGTCTAGATTGTTCCTCGTCAAGGGCCTTGAAAGCGGCCATGGCGGAGTTGTTGAAGGGGTTTCGGCTCTTGGGGCCGGGGGTAGAATTGGGATTGGGCCCAGAGGGCTTGGTGGAGGACTGGGGTTGGATGATGGAGTCATCGATGGTGATGGGGTCCTGAAGGTTTGAGCCTGGGGGACCATAGGATAGGTGCGCATACAGCGCGGACATGAGAGTCGGTCGATCTCGGCATGAGATCTCGAGTGATTCCGTCCACTTTTGTTGTTGTTCGAACACTCTATTGAGAGCCTGAGTTTGTCGAACCATGTCGGCATAGTGGTTCCAGAAAGCTCTGTCGGAGCTTTGAATTGTAGGGTCGAGTAGTCTATCTCCAAAGGAGACGTCGGTTGCAATCTTCCTGAGATTGCTATTGCTAATTCGATTCGGTCCCAATGGTCCAGTGCTAGTTGTTGCTGGTCCAGGATGTATAGTGATTGTTGCCTTAGGAAAGGCGGGGATTGGGGCAGGGGTTCCTGCGGGAGTGTCATTGGGGTCGGGGGTTTCGTCCCTGTCGGAGACGTTGGCAAAGGCGTCGGAGGGAGTGTAGGGAGATGGGGGCGGAATGGAAGCTCCCGAAAGTGAGTTCGTCGGAGATGGTGTGAATCCATCTATAATCACAATTGAGCTTGTAGTGTTGGAAGTGGAGTGAGAGGAGATGGAGGCAAGAGCTGATTGGGGGCGGGTGATGGAAGACATTGTTGGAGAGTGGTTATAAGTGTTTGAGAGGCTGTTTGGCTTCTGCATTTGGTAGGTTCTCGAAAGTTCCTGAGATTTCTTTCACGTTTTGTGAGTTCTTTTATATTCTTGAAGGATCTCTTTGGCGTTCTTTAAGAGATCCTTTTCCGGTAGCCACTGGTTCTTGGTATGTGGGTATCCTTTCCATTTGATATAGAAGTGGAGTTGATTGTGGCGTCGGCGATGATTGATAATCGCTTCTATTTCGTATTCTTCTTCATCATTGATGATTATCGGCGGAGGCGGAGTTTGGGTTGCTCCGTATGCTTCTGTTTCCTCGTATGGGGTTAGAAGATTTCGATGGAAGACCGGATGTATTTTCCAGTGTGTTGGGAGTGTCAATTCGTAGTTGATCGGTGATAGGACTTTCTTGATTTGGAAAGGTCCTAAACGTTTCGGGGATATTTTGTTCGATAAGAACGGGAGTTTGAGGTTCTTGGCTTCTAGCCAGACATGTTGTTCCGTTGTGAACGGTTTGATTGATTTGTTGTTTCGTTGTCGCACGATGTCAGTGGATAGTTGATGTGCTGCTTGTGCTTCTCTTCTGGTGTGATCCAGAGTTCGAATTCTTTCATCGACTGATGGAAAGTCTGATGTTTCCATAATTGTGGGAATAGAGGGTGGGTTGTATCCCATGATGAGTTCGAATGGGGATTTTTGCCTTGAGGCATGAGTTCTTGAGTTGTGCAAGAACTCAGCAAGGGGTAGGGAGTCGACCCAGTGGAGGGGATTTCGGGTGCAGTAGATAGAGAGATATGTTTCAATCTCTTGGTTGTATTGTTCTGTGGATCCATCTGTTTGAGGGTGGTAGGCTGTAGAGAAGGCCTGTTTGATATTGAGGCGTTTAGCCAATTCTCGAAGGGATTTTGCGGCGAATCTAGGGTTGCGGTCAGATATAATTTTGTCGGGAAGACCAAATCTAGTGAATACTTTTTCAATGAGTAATCTTGCAATGTCATCGGCGGTTGATTTGTCGGATGTAGGGATGAAAATTACCCCCTTCGTAAGGCCGTGGTCTACCATGGACAATATGGCATTAAAGCCATCAGAGTTAGGGAGACCCGTGATGAGATCCCATGAAATTTGGGAGAAGGGGCAAAGCGTCTCCAAAGCCGATATCGGTTGAGGAGGGATTTTATCCGGTCGACGGATAATTTTGTATTGCTGACACTCGGGGCAGCCTTTGACATAATTCTTGACAAATGTTGACATGCCAGGCCAGTAAACGTCTTTCCTGGCCAGTTGGTATGTTTCCTGCTCACCAGGGTGACCTCTGGTGGGGTGGTCATGATATTTCACTATTACTTCGCGGCGAAGTTCGAGGTCTTCAGGAACGACAACCCGATTTTGGAAGGTGACAAGGTTGCCACCATCGGTGGGGACGAGTCCGAAGTCGGAGTCGGCAGATTTCGGGAGGTGATCCTTGATTTGTTGGATAGCCTCGGCAGTTTTAGGGTCGTATTTTGGAGAATTGATGACCCGGTTACGTAGTGCCACATCAATGGCAGAAATAAACAGTTCTTCTGGAAGAACTGTGACGTCAGTATTATCCTGATCATCATCCAGATCATAATCAGGTCGGCGGGATAAGGCGTCCGGCGCCGGAATTTTAACTCCAGGCACGTGTTCTAGCTTGAAGTTGTAGTCGGCCATGAGCTGAACCCAGCAAGCTTGGCGGCGGCTGATCTTTTGGGGTTTCCTCCAATAAGTCAGATTTTGATGATTGGTTTTAATGATCACCGGGTGAGGGGATCCGAGGAGATAATGTCTCCATTCTTCTAATGCGCGGACGATGGCGAGGAGTTCGCAATCGTATATGTCGTAATTTCTTTCGGCTGGTGCAAAAGTTTTGGAGAAGAATGATATCGGTCTACAGTTACCATTGATGTCATATTGATAGAGCACAGCTCCGCTTGCCACTTTCGAGGCATCGGTTTCGATTTCAAAAGGTTTTTCCTGATCGGGCATGAGGAGTACCGGCTCCTTGAGGAATTCATTCTTGAGAGTCTCAAATGATTCCTGTTGTTCGGACTTCCATTCGAATTTGTTTTTCTTTGATAGGAGATTGTTGAGGGGTTTAGTGAGGTCTGAGTATTTGCGGATGAACTTCCAGTAGAAGTTACAAAATCCGATGAATTTCCGTACTTGATGGACGGTCTTGGGAATGGGCCAATCTTTAATGCCTTTGAGTTTCCCGGGATCTATTTTGATATTATCAGGCGTGATAATCATGCCTAAATATTCGAGTCGTTGCTTGTTGAATTCGCATTTCTCTCCCTTAAGGTAGAGATCGTTTGCTTCAAGTATTTTTAATACTTGTTCAGTGATTCGATCAGTTTCCTCCTGGGTTTTACCAAAAATGAGTATATCATCCATATAGATGATGATCCCGCCTTTGTCAAGTTGTTTGGCAAAGATTGTGTCCATCATGTGTTGGAATGTAGCAGGGGAGTTGCATAATCCAAAGAACATTACCGTGGGTTCGAATAGACCCTGTGGCGTTTTGAATG